>JASKUP010000042.1:0-1200000 GCA_030448955.1 Trichopoda pennipes | reverse complement strand
CTTGTAATAATGTTTAATAAAAATCAATAATATTTTAACGGCCAATCGAACAACAACGTGTTTTTCTTCACATATATAAGCGAACATAACATGGCGACCGTGACAAAGTTAACAGTGACAAAGTTAACAGTGAAAAAGTTAGTAGTGACAAAATTAACCGTGACAAAGTTTAGCGTGGCAAAGTGAAGTGAGATAAAATGAATTAAGGAAAATTGTATTAAATATTGAAAATGCAATCTACATAAAAACAAAAATGAAAATTAGTAGATTTAGCGAAGAGATTATCGAGTTAATTTTTGCGTACATTAATTAATAATTGAGTGTTTACGACCAAGTGTTAACTAAGGCATTAACAAACTCCAAGAGGAAAAAACTAACACGTGAACTATACGCAATGCTATAAGAAGAAAAGAAAAGGAAAACATTTTTGCCACAGTTAAATTAAAATAAATTCTACCTAAGTTTTGTGATAAACATTTTTCAAAAAAAAAATAATAAAGAGAATTAAAGTTGAAAAAAAAAAAAAAACATCGCACCAATATTAAGTGATTTAAAATGGGATGGTGGACAAAGATAGTACAAACTATCCCCGTGTTGTTTGCGGGATATGAGGTAGGCAAAAATATAGATGAACTAAATAAAGATGAAGCCTCACCCAAAATCAATCAAATAGCCCATACGCAGAATAATAACATGGACTTGATAATAGAAATAGGGTTGGGCTTGGCTATAGTGTTGATATTAATAGCGTATATGTATAAACAATTAAAGAACAGTATGAAACAGCAAGGCCAAATCCACCCTATATAATAGAAAAATACAAAAGAAGTGAAACTACAAAATTAAAACTATCATCTACAACCACCTACAAAAGGGCCAACAACGGTAAAGGAATGGAACAAGAAGGAAGCAACAACGACTGCAAGCAGCATAATCGTCATCTCAACAGGTTTTAATGTATTGTTTATTATTGTTTATTGTTTCATTATTAAGTAGAAAATATAAAATAAAATTATAACGAAAATATAAATATTTATTTTGTAACATTAAAAGTTTCATGGATTGAAGTTACGTTTGGGAATTATTTTTTTTTTTACTTTTGGTCTTCTCTCCGCAAAAATATGTATTATTTAAGTAATTAATGAAAATTTTTTTTTGTGTAATAAAGAATGAACAGAAAATAAAATTTATGAATAAATCACAAAAATAAATAAAAATAGCAAAGATTCATTCTTAATGGCACAGACCAAATGGTCTGCAATATTGAACGAACTAAATGAATACAAGGTAGAGTTTGACAAAAGTTTTAAATGCATCTACAAAACACAGAAACCAACTAACATCACATTAAACAAACATTTAGGACTTTTGCAACTATACTACAATAATACAGTAAAACTAATAAGTCACTTTAGAGAAAACTTTACAAACGAACACTTGAAAGACTGTGAAGTAATTTTGGACAACTTACGGGATAAACTGTTAAAAGTTACCGAGGAACTCGAATTACCTTTTCAGTTACCTCCTAAATCGCAAGTAGTTAATCTTCTCACGTTAGAAAGAACTCCATTAGAACCAAGAATGGCAGACCCCATAAAATTCCTTGAGACAGCCAGCAAAATTTTGCCTGACTTTGATGGTACTTTTATTAATTTACGCAAGTTTATTGATGCAATTAAATTACTGGTATCAATAAAAGGGGAACATCCAGAATCTCTTATCATTAATATAGTACACACTAAAATAACAACTAATGTTCGCAATAAAATTGAGGGCCTTAACTCAATTGAATTAATAATAGCAAAATTAACAAAGGTAATAAAGGGAGACTCTGCTGATACGTTAACCACCAAACTCAACGGGATAAAACAGTATAATAGAAATAGAACGCAATTTGCAAAAGAGGTTGAGCAACTAGCAAATGAATTAGCAAATGTCTACATGTCAGAGGGCATGACTGAGATAGCTGCAAATAGAATGGCTACAAAAGCTGCCACTAAATCATTCATTCAATCCACTAACTCTAACCAAGTTAAAATAGTGATGCAAGCAGGTACATTTAACTCCATCGAGGAAGTCACATCAAAGTTTATTGAAATAGATACACCTACCGACGAATCCATTATGTTCATGCGCAACAGAAACGGACGACGCAATTTCAATCATAGGTGCAACACAGGGACCTATGGTAATAACAGATCTTGGAGTTATGGTAATCGTAATAAGCCTACTTATGGTAATGGGCGAGATAATAATACGTACACCCGAAACAGCAATGGAAGAGGTAATCGCACTACGCGCGGCAGCTACAGGAATACTAATGGTAGGAACAATATTCATTTCATTCACGGTAATGATTCGGGAAACGGCGAAGCCCCCCTGACCACCCATCTGGGGGAAAATTAAACAGCAAAAAGAAACACGTCAGCTCCGAACTAACTAATCATTCCATTTATAATTTTAACCTCAGTCTAACTTATTATTGCTCCATTGGGAATACAATTAGTGACAACAACAATACATTCCTAATAGATACAGGGGCAAGCGTATCGGTGTTTAAAAATAGTCATATAAAAACCCGGAAAAATCTCAACACCACTTACAAATGTAAACTCACAGGAATTGGTGATGATCCCGTTTTCACATTAGGAAAGATCACCGGGAATCTAATAACCAAAAATATTTTCATTGCACATGATTTCCTCATCGTCGATGATAATTTTCCTATACCCACAGATGGCATTCTAGGCCTTGATTTCATTACGAAATATAATTGTATTCTAGACTTTAACCAATATAATCCACTTTTAGTACTTAGGCCGGACGATTTTCCAAATGAAATTACTTACAAATTAAGAAAACAACCTTCAACACAAAATCTCCTGTCAATACCCGCTAGAAGTGAGAGTATTAGAAAGCTAAATGTCCAGACGACGAATAAATATGTACTTATACCTAATCAGGAAGTCGCTCCTGGAGTGTATATAGCTAATTCCATCACATCAAACATCACCCCATATGCAAAAATTATTAACACTACAGATGAAAATGTATTCATTTCAAATATAAAACTTATCACAGAAAATCTAGACGACTATCACGTCATTAGGCACCCACAAAACAAGAATACCAACGACGGAAGGAGAACAAAAAGGGTTTTGGAAAGTCTTCAGGCAAATTTCCCAAACTTTGTGTATGACAAATTAACCAATCTGTGTTCACAGTACACCGACGTATTCGGTTTGGAAAATGAAACAATTACATGTAACAATTTTTATACACAAAAACTGAGATTGAAAGACGATTCACCCTCCTATATTAAAAATTACAGGATACCCGAAACCCAAAAGTCTGAGATAAGAACACAGGTTGAAAAACTGATCAGCGATGGTATAGTGGAACCTTCCGCGTCTGAGTTCAATAGTCCAATACTGCTTGTACCCAAAAAATCGTTACCAAACGACAATGTCAAACGATGGAGACTAGTCGTTGATTATAGACAAGTCAATAAAAAACTACTAGCAGACAAATTCCCGTTACCCAGAATTGATGACATCTTAGATCAGCTAGGGAGAGCCAAATACTTTTCATGTTTGGATCTTATGTCAGGATTCCATCAAATCGAACTGGAAGAAAACTCCCGGGATGTTACATCATTTTCCACCAACATGGGATCATATCGATTTAAAAGACTCCCATACGGACTCAAAATAGCTCCGAATTCCTTCCAACGTATGATGTCAATCGCATTTTCAGGTTTGAAACCATCCTCGTCGTACTAGGATGCTCAGAAAACCATATGCTTGCAAACCTTAAAGACATATTTGAAACATGTAGAAAATTTAATTTTAAACTTCATCCTAGTAAATGTGTATTCTTTAAACATCAGGTAACATTTTTAGGACACAAGTGCACAGACAAAGGCATTTACCCTGATGATGGAAAATTCGAGGTAATCAAACATTATCCTGTGCCTAAAAACGCTGATGAGGTGAGACGATTTGTCGCTTTTTGCAACTATTATCGTAGATTCATAAAGGACTTTGCAAAATATTCGATACATCTCACAAGACTGACAAGAAAAAATACGCCTTTCGTTTGGTCAAATGAATGTGAGGAAGCATTCAAACATCTAAAAAACTCACTACTATCCCCACAAGTACTGCAGTACCCGGATTTTAAAAAACAGTTCTGTATCACGACAGATGCAAGTAAAGATGCATGTGGAGCTATACTCAGCCAAGAATATAATGGTATTCACTTGCCCGTTGCTTTTGCCTCAAGAGCCTTCACGAAAGGCGAATCAAACAAATCTGTGATTGAACAAGAATTGACGGCAATACACTGGGCAATCAATTTCTTTCGTCCTTACGTATATGGAAGAAAGTTCCTTGTAAAAAGTGATCATAAGCCATTAGTATATTTATTTTCTATGAAAAATCCCTCGTCTAAACTCACGCGAATGAGATTAGATCTTGAGGAATATGATTTTACAATTGAATATATACAGGGAAAACAAAACAATGGAGCCGATGCCCTATCACGAATCAATTTTAGTGACATAAAAGATATCGGTGAACACGTTAGAATACTAAAAGTCACAACAAGATCACAAAACAAAGTCAAAAATTTGGACAATATTACCACAACACAAAATAACGCAGAAATACAACCTAACCCTCGGGCTTATGAAACTATTAATACAAAAGAAATAAGAAAACTAGTTCGCTTAAAGTTTACCCAAAATATTGATACACTTAGGTGTTCTCTAATAAAAGGGAAAAACGTGCTGAAAGAAATATTTATGAATGAATTTGTTGCTAATGGAAGAATTGATTTAGATCGATTTCTACCAAAGCTCGAAGAAGTAGCTGGCAATATAGGCATTCAAAAGTTACAACTTTCAATTAATGATATAATATTTAAGAATACTCGAGTAAATGAAATTAAAGAAATCGCGAACAATACATTGAAAAATTTACAAATTGCAATCACGCCAGAGGTTAAAACAATCACAGATGAGAACGAAAAGCTTTCAATAATAAAGAAAAATCATGATGATCCACTGCTCGGTGGCCACCCAGGGATCACAAGATTGTTAAATAAACTCAGGAAAAGCTATTATTGGAAAGATATGACTAAACAAGTCACCAGGTATGTCAAAAATTGCATAAAATGTCAGTTTAATAAAGTACGACCAAAACATAAAGAAGATTTATCAATTACCCCAACCCCATCCAAACCATTTGACATAGTCATCGTAGATACGATAGGACCATTTATAAAATCAAACGCAGGTAATGAATACGCGGTTACGATAATATGTGATCTATCTAAATACCTAATAACTATCCCCATACCTGATAAAACGGCAAAATCAGTAGCAAAAGCCATTTTCATGAATTGCATATTGAAATTTGGCCCAATGAAAACATTACTCACAGACATGGGAACAGAGTACATTAACAAAGTACTTTCTGAACTATGCAAACTACTCAGTATAACACAATTACAGTCTACGGCTTACCACCATGAAACCTTAGGTACTATTGAGCGTTCACATAGAACTCTCAATGAATACCTTAGAACTTACCTATCACCCGACAAGACGGATTGGGACGAGTGGTTACCTTACTTTGAATTCTGCTATAATACAACACCATCATCTGTACATGGGTATTGCCCTTTCGAATTAGTTTTTGGGAAACCTCCTACACCACTTAATTTCATTCTAAAAGGAGAAGTAGACCCAATATACAATATAGAAGCATACGACAAAGAAATAAAATATAGGTTACAACTGGCACACCAGCGAGCCAAACTTTTAATTGAGAAATATAAAAATAGGCAAAAAGAAAGGTTTGACAATACGTCACAGCCACAAAATATACAAGTTAAAGACATGGTACTGGTAGAAAACACAGCCGGACACAAATTGAACGCACTATATTGCGGACCTTATGAGGTCATAGCCATAAAAGATAAAAATGTAGTCATAAGATTAGAAAATAATAAAGAAACCACTATCCATAAAAATAGAGTTAAGTTATTCAATAAAAACTACTTATAGGTAAAAATAAAAACACAAAGAGGATCCTCCAATACGAAAAAAAAAACAGAAGAGAAATAAAAGAAACTGTTTCTGTTATCAAAACATTTTTTTTTACTCTACTTATGAAACAAGTTAACCAACTAAAAACCAATACCTTTTAAGCACATATTCTGTACTTTAATATTAAGTATATTTTATAAGTGTAATTTACAAAACAATAATAATCTTACAATTAGCTAAATAGCATTGTAAGATTATTCTCTTAAAAAGGGAGGTGTAATGAATATATGTGGTCAACATGTGTTACAATAACATTAACCCAAATATTCCAATACTGCATTGCCACACATGACGAATCATTTGTTTGTTAATACACAAATGTAGAACCTTCTCATGTGTCAGCAATAAGTAACGTAACACAGTTAAGCGACCCAAATGTCGTAGTTAAGTGTGTCGCATATGCTAACAAATAACTGTACATTTGGGTGGCCTACATGGTGTTACGATATCATAGCGAGTATCCGATAACACTTTAAGTATGTCATAACCAAGGGTAGGTCAGCTCTTTGAAGAGCCGACACCCTTCTCTTTTTACAGTAAACAATGACACATATATTCATTGCATTAAATAAATAGTATATAAGACTTGTAATAATGTTTAATAAAAATCAATAATATTTTAACGGCCAATCGAACAACAACGTGTTTTTCTTCACATATATAAGCGAACATAACACAGCCTTGTAAATAACATCAATCTGGTGGATTATAGAATGTAAACAAATTGTTTCGCTATCAGGATTCTGACTTTTATAAACTCCTGCAAAGCCCGTATTTTTTCCCACCATGTTAGGTGCTCCATCAGTTGTTAAATTAATTAATTTGGAAATTGGGGTATTAAGAGATTCCACCCCCTCTCTATATTCATCATAAATTATTTTTCCTGTCGTCTTTCCTTTCAAAGATCTCAAACAAGCAAGTTCTTTGGTTATTACAAAGTTTTCATCGACTCCTCTGATAAAAATTAGAAGTTGGGCTGTATCACTCCTTTCAACACTCTCGTCCATAGTGACTGAAAAATACTTAAACTTTTTAAGACGTCCATCGAGTTGATTGGTTAAATTAGAAGAAATCGTTTCAATTCTTTTTGTGACCGTTCTACGTGACAGCCTTATAGATTCGAAATCGTTTACCTTTTCTGGGGATAATACTTTCTAATTAAAACTTCCTTAATAAATTCTCCTTCAGAAAACGGTTTGTTCCTTTTTGCTATTTTATAGGCAACAATGTGACCAGCTAACGTGGAGGATCGCTGGACACTTCTTTGATTTTTAAAAAACATTTGCTGACTAGATATTTTTCTTTTCAATTCCTCTGAATGAACTTTCTTCATCTGTCAGATAAGACAAAAGATTTACACTTTTATTGATTGCTGATTAATCCATCGCTGGCCCTTTTATACTTGTTGCGCATGTTGTCTCGAATATTCAAGAAACTTCTAGAACTCACATATAATAGTTGTTATGTTATACGTTCAGTTTTCTATATTAGTTGTTAGTGTTTTATGATGTTTATGTTTCTTCTTGAAATATTGCATCAGAAAGTTGTTGTTCTCTTGTGTGTACAATATTTCCTAGAAAACTACGCAGTTTGTACACAACATAATATGAAAACATCGAATTTTTTTGCTAAAATTGTCAATTTATATCTTTTTAAAACATAATGTAAAATGTAAACGCTCGGTGGGCCGGATTGAAACCTCTCGCGGGCCGGATGTGGCCCGCAGGCCGTAGTTCGCCCATCACTGGTCTTAGACAATCATCACCTCAATTAAGGAAAACTACCACCACTATCAACAGACGATTTTGATTTCTTTGCATTTCGGTAAATATAGTTTTACCAAATTATAAACTCTAATATATGCGAAATGAATTTAGAAAAATAAGTTTAGTTTAAAGAATCTATTTAATAATGTACCACACATATCAGTGTAGGAAAAATATATATTTAACTTTTTACTCATTCCTTAACCAAGGAAATAATTCGCGTCCGTTAGCAACCATTTTTAGCATGTTATATCATGCCGGTGCATTTCCAAAGTGTTGGAAGGTTGCTAATATAAATTTTCTTGTTGGCAGTAAAATTTTCCAACTAAAAAATTTTGAAAAATAAATTCAAAAAGGCAGATTTTTTGTAATATTTTAGCAAAAAAGCTACCTGTATTAGTTGTAAGTTATTCAAAAAATTATAAACAAAACATGAAATATTTTTTAGTAATTAATTTTAAGCACTATGTAATCCGTTAATAAAAAATTTTTAAAAAACTTTATATTTTATTATTTTTTCGATATTTCGCCACACCGTTGGTTGGCATCATCAGGAAAAACAAAAATAATGAACAAACAAATTGAAAAAATTCTTTGATTAACAAATTCAAAATAATCAAAAAATTTTTCTAAAAACAAAACAAACAAAAACAATAAAAAACGACAAATTGAAAATTTTTTTTGTTTTACATACATACAAACAAATTTTCAACATTAAAAAATTTTTAAATGAAAAACAATTTTTAAAATACATAACAAATTTACAAAAAACATATATTAAATTTGTTATGTAGATTTCAGAAGAAGAAGTTGTTATGAAGATTTCAGAATCTTCTACTCCCTTTGTATCGCACTTTTGTTGTTCTAGGTTGTTTATTCGGTGTATAGGCGCCTGTATGTCTGTGTGTATAGTTGTTTTTGTTTTTATGCTGATAAGGTTTCTGCTTGGGATTTATTTCAATACATTTGTTGTTGCTTTTGTAAAAAAGGGTTTCTTAAAAAACTACGCAGATGATAAACATATTTATTGTTGTAAAATTAGTTTTTGTCTTGCGCGTTTAGATGATAAACAGCATACTTGTATTTTATTTTTCTTGCATGCCAGGCAGTTAGTAAACAGCATATCAAATTGTAGTTGTGTGTGTGTATAAGCTTCTACGCAGTTTGTAACCAGTAGTTTGCTTAATTATTTTATTTTAAACTTAAGCAAGACATATTCGTAACAATATTATTAAGGTACAGAGTTTTGTTTCATAATTTTATGCACCAAATGTCTATAATTTTATGCAACATTCTTCGTATATGCTTTAAAATTTATTCTTAGGGTTAATGGTACTTTAATTATTTGTAATATTTCTAACATATAACGACGTTTATATTTATTTTCTAAACTTAAAACTGAAACATTGTCAAAGTTAGGATAGTGATTAACTTTAGAACAATGCGAAGATGTTTTTTGAAAACTAACATTCTTCTTGTATTTTTTGTTGTGCCTACATAAACCTTATTACAATCCTCCTTATCATTACCGTTACAAGAAATTTTGTACATTACATTGGACATATTAATTGGGCATTTAACTTTTGAATTTTATCCTTAGTTTCACTAAACAACCTATTTAATGTGTTAGTATTCTTATATGCCATTTTGTATTTATTTGTACCAAAAATTTTTGAATTCTCTATTCTTTCAGACAAGACAGGTATATAAGTTATCGATTTATATATTTTAGGTTCCGTTCCACTACTTATAACTCTTTTCCTCCTATTATTAAATTGGTTAGTTATCCTATTAGTTAATCGTATTGAAAAATTGTTCTCAGTTAATGTTTCTAATCTTTTCTTTGTTCTTTTTATGGAATTCTTTGTCACTTATTGTTAAATCCTCTCTATTAAATTATTGGCCGTGTTAATAATAATTCTTTTATTTTGTTTAGAATAATAACTAATAATTCTACCTGAAGCAGTTGATTTTGGTACCAATCTATAACTTATTCTTTATTTCTTATTATTAAAGTGTCTAAATATGGAAGTTTAGCATCACATTCTCTTTCAGTTGTAAATTTTATTGAAGTGTCAAATTTATTTAATGTTTCTAACATTCCATTAATGGCAGATTCAGATATACATAATACAAAACAAATCATCACCATATTTTGTCATAATTTTTGGTTTAACATTTAATTTTTCAATAACATTATCTAACAATTTTTCCAAAACAATATCTGCCATAATTGGAGAAGCTCGAGACTCCATCGGAAGTCCTTTTTGCTGACTTTATACTGACGTTAAGTGGATTTTATCATTAGGACATAAACACGCCTTACCAACTAAGAAAGAAGATTTTCCAATTTTTAAGATTATTACAGATGGAGAAGATTGTAGGTAATCATTTGAAAAAATGATATTGATAAACAGAGATAGGTTTATTTTCGATAAAGTTAAAGAAACTAAAAGGTTCTTGAAAAATAATGAAGATTTATTAATTTTAAAAGCATATAAGATAGCACTAATGTAGCTTTATATAAAAATAACTACAACATACGGATTAACAATATTGTAGGAGATACAACTAAGTACACCCAAGTAAATAAGAACCCTACTACCGAATTGCAGAAGAGTAATAACGATATAGTAGAACTTTTTAAACTTAAAATTATCAATATTACAGAAAAAAATAAGCTTAAAACTAATATTGCTATTACAACTAGGTTAGCCGGTATGCCAAAAATTCACATAGAGGAGTTTCCTTTAAGGCCAATTTGTTCATTTATTAACTCACCATCTTACGATTTGTGTAAATATGTTACTAACATATTGAAAAAGATCACTGAGGGTTTTAAGTATAATATAAAAGATTCAATTGAATTTAAGGGAAAAATTAAAAACCTTCATGTGCAGGATCATGAAAAACTAATTTCTTTCTTTATGTAGTATCATTATTTCCAAGTATTCCAGTTGATTTGGCGATCAACACAAAAGAAGAGAAATGAAATGTTTTAACAAATTTTACAAAGATAGAGAAAGGTTTATTTTTTCGTATTCTCAAGTTTTGTATAGAAGATAATAGATATTTTCAGTATAATGAAAAGATATATATCCAGCAAAAAGGACTTCCATGGGCTCTCCAGCTTCTCCAATTGTGGCAGATATTGTTATGGAAAAATTGTTAGATAATGTTATTGAAAAATTAAATGTTAAACTAAAAATTATGACATAATATGTTGATGATTTGTTTTGAATTGTATTTGAATCTGAAAGGAAATGTGATGATAAAGTTCCATATTTAGACACTTTAATAATAAGAGAATATAAAGAATTAGTTTTAGATTGGTACCAAAAACCAACTGCTTCAGGTAGAATTATTAATTATTATTTTAAACAAAATAAAAGAATTATTATTAACACGGTCAATAATTTAATAGAGAGGATTTAACAATAAGTGACAAAGAATTCCATAAAAAGAACAAAGAAAAGATTAGAAACATTAACTGAGAACAATTTTTCAATACGATTAACTAATAGGATAACTAACCAATTTAATAATAGGAGGAAAAGAGTTATAAGTAGTGGAACGGAACCTAAAATATATAAATCGATAACTTATATACCTGTCTTGTCTGAAACAATAGAGAATTCAAAAATTTTTGGTACAAATAAATGCAAAATGGCATATAAGAATACTAACATTAAATAAGTTGTTTAGTAAAACTAAGGATAAAATTCAAAAATTAAATATGTCCAATGTAGTGTACAAAATTCCTTGTAACAGTAATGATAAGAAGGATTGTAATAAGGTTTATGTAGGCACAACAAAAAATAATTTGAAATCTAGAATGGCAGGACATAGGTCAGACCAAAAATAAAGGAATAATATTAGTTTACAAAAACAGCATTATTTTCGCATTGTTCTAAAGTTAATCACTAGCCTAACTTTGAAAATGTTTAAATTTTAAATTTACAAAATAATTATAAACTTCGTCATATGTTAGAAATGTTACAAATAATCAAAGTACCATTAACCAAAAGAATAAATTTTTAAGCAGATACGGAGAATGTTGCACAAAATTTAGACATTTGGTGCATAAAATTATAAAACAAAACTCTGTATCTGTATTATATTAATAAGTAATACTTTAACTTTTTGTAATGTTTGGTCACTAAAATGTTTTTGAATATATGTGTAAAATAATATTGTTTTGTAAATTATGGTATTTTCAAAATTGTTTTTCAGTTGAAAAATTTTTTTAAATTGTTTGTATATATGTATAGTTATAAACAATTATTTTTTCAATTTGTAGTTTTTATTGTTTTTGTTTAATTTTGATTAACTATTTACTTATTATTTTTGTTTATCCTGATGATGCCAACCAATGGTTTGGCGAAATATTAAAAAATAATAAAATTTAATAATTAACTACTAAAAAATATTAAAAAAGGTCAAATAGCTATAATTATTATATATAATATTTTAAAAATTGTATGTTTCAAAGAAGACAAAATTTTCTAAATAATGATATATCACATGTTTGCCTACCTTATCTATTTTGAAAGTTAAATTAATATATCAAAAGGTAACATATTCTACTAATATTGTATTACATTTAGTTTTGTAGCAATTATCATTAGTCAGTAAAGATAATCTTTAGTGTAGAAAGGGAGATTATCTTTAGCCTTCCTAAGAAATTTCGAAATAAAGTTATTTTGTGGCAGTAAGAAATAATATATACATATTGTTACGTTTTTACCTTTCATAAATGTTTTGTTGTAAGTTCTTTATTGCAAAATAAACAACACCAGATTTTAGAGTTTTTAAATTACTTACAAATTTAACTACTTTAACTACTACAGAACACGTTAAGATGCACGTCTTTACTTCACGAGGTTTAGTTTAACACTGACTAACTAGCTACTCAGACGCTGCCCTTTTATATTTGTCCACTAGAAGTCTAAAAAAGTTAAGAATCTTCTACTCCTTTTGTACCTCGTTTTGTTGTTGTATGCTGTCCATTCAATGTATAGGCACCTGCATGTCTGTACGTTTTTTTGTTTTTGTTTTTATACTGATTTAGCTGATCGGTATGCCAGAAGAAACTTTGGTACACACACATTTCCTTGAATATGGCCGACTCAAAATTTCGTCCCTGATCGGAGTGAAGTTCTCTTGGAACACCGTATCGACACACCTAATTGTTCACAAATTCATCTACAACCGTTTTGGACTCTTGGTACGAAATGGGATACGCTTCGGGCCATTTGCTGAAGTAATCCATTACTACTAGCAGATACCGATTCCCTGCGATATCCATTGCTATCCGCTCAAAAGGGGCGCCTGCGTTGTACAGTTGTAGCTTACCACGACTTTTCCTTGTTGGATCCCACGCCGCAATGCTCTGCTCGCAATTAGCTATCCATTTGGCTACAGATTGTGGGCAGCCTACCCAGTAAAATCGCTGTTTTATGTTTTCAAATGTGTTTGCTACACCCGCTGGTACCATTATGAAACTGCTTCATTACATCTTTTATCCGGGAACTTGGCACGACGATTACGTCCGTTGTAGTTTTTCCATCAGCACTTTCCCAATTTAGGCAACCATTTACCACTTTAAGGTTGTTCCACTCAGCCCAGTACGATTTTGCCAGCGGGCTTCCTGCCGATATTTGGTTACGGTCTGGTTTTATGTGCTCCAGCTTGGCCGATACAATTTTTAACAAAATGGGAGCCTCCTTTTGGGCCTCAGACCAATCTTCTAGTGTGTCAGTTTGGATAAGCCTCACACCAATAATGGATTCCTTTTCTCGACTTTTGTGCAGTGTCTGCATTCTACGTTGCATGGGCATCTTGAGAGGACACCTGCATTATTGTGTTTTTCGCCTTTCCTGTTCACAATGCTCAAGTCATAGCTCTGCAGACGTTCAATCCAGCGTGCAAGCTGCCCTTCGAGGTGTTTAAAATGCAGCATGCAAAGTAATGCGTCCGTCCTTATGGTAAAATGTTGGCCAAATAAGTATTTGTGGTAATGTTTAACATACTCCAGTACGGTTAAAAGCTCCCGTCGTATTACGCAATAATTTTCTTCGGGCAATTTTTACTGCTAAAGCAACCAATAACCTTTTCCGTCCCATTAATCGCCTGAGAAATCAATCCTCCGTAGGCGCTTGCATCTCTATCCAATATAAATTCAAGACCAGCTATCGGATAGGCTAGGGCTAGTGCTGTACACAAATGCTCCTTTAGCCTCTTCTGCTGCCCCACACCAGTGGTATGGTTGCCATTTTCTGGTCAACTCAAGCAAGCTGGCAGCCACTTGAGCAAAGTTCGGCCCAAATCGCCTATATATGTGCAAAGCCCCACGAAACTACGTAGCTCATGAAGATTTTGTGGATGAGGCCAATTCTTTACTGCCAATATTTTGTCCTCGTCAGTTAATACGCCCTCTGCTGTTACACGTTGCCCCAAGTATTTGACCTGTTTTTGAAACAGCGCGCATTTCTCAACACTTATTTAAAGTCCTGCAGCCGCTATACGCTTGAGAACTTCATCCAAGTTTTTGAGCTGTTCATTAAAAGTTTTTCCCATCACGATTATGTCATCCAGATATGCTAACAAGTCTTCCAGTTAAGCCCCTTACGCATACGTTCCATTAAACGCTCAAAAGTAGCTGGAGCATTGCAGAGTCCAAATGGCATGACTTTAAACTGCCACAAACCATTGTTCGCACTAAAGGCAATTTTCGCTTTGTCTTTATAAGCTATGTCCACTTGCCAGTAACCAGTCTATAAGTCCAAGAACAACATGTCTAAGGTGTAGTCAATTCTTGGTGGTGGATAACTGTCTGACATCATTGAGTTTTCTATAGTCGACGCAAAATCTGGTGCTGCCGTCTTTCTTCCTTACCAGCACTATCGGCGAGCTCCATTGACTCGATGATGGCTCAATCACTCCATTCCACTTGATTTCGTTAATCAGTTCGTTGACTTTGTTTCGTTTTGCAAGGGGAACACTTCCGGGTTCTTGTTTTATGGGCCTCGCTTCGCCGGTATTTATTGCATGTTTCATCACCCTAAATAACAAAATCCAAGGTAGAACACCTTGGATTTTGTTATTTAGGGCGAAGACGTCGGTATGTTTTCTTAGCAACAGCTTCGCTTTATTTCTGTCGGGAGGTTTTACTTTTGCTACACATTTATCCACCTACTCTGGTAGCAAATCCGGCTCTTTAGCTGTTATTTTGGGACATACTGAACACGTCGCACAATTAATTACGGCTCCTGCCGGCTCAAATCGATCGATTTCAGCATTTTCGCCAATCGTCTTTTCGCTGCTGGACAGATTTAGTACTCTTACAGGGACTTTCCTATTGTTGCAGCTTTTCAAGGGAGCTTCAGCTGTTATGACATCATTCCTTACATCTTCTGGTTCTACCACCCACAACCAGTTGTCAACACAATCCGCCTCCACACGTGCTCAAACTGTAGTTTCCGCTAGAAGTGGTAATTTTTTGCGTTCGACGGCAAATAGTTTCCTTACTGCGTCCCTGCTCTCATATCCAACATTTAAGGGGATTTCCACATTGTGCCACATTATTATCTGCTGCCCCATATCCAGATCAATTCTGTAGGTACACTTAATGTATATCCTTCTCTTTAAGTTAACTTTGTTAATTTGTTTTTGCAACTGAATTAGCTTTTAAAATGTTGTTTTGTTTGTTAATCTCGAGTTCCCCAAACATTTTTGTGTCGTAGAATCCTGCCATGTTTTTCTGTGTTGGGTAGACCCCCTACCTACCTGATATTGATTTCCTGTAAATTTCTAACTGTAGTGAAGTTTAGTGCTAAAAACTTAAAGTTAATTTACGGCTGTATGCATAAAAACTTAAAGCAGGTTTAACTGCCGTTGTTAAGCACAATTTCCTAAAGTTGTATTCAAAAAACGCTTTTACCTTAAAATACCTCTATTAACTTTAAAGTAGGAAAAACCTACGTTAAACCTACAATAAATTGACAGTTCAAATTTATTATTGAAAGTTCAAAAACAAAACAAATTGTGTTTACAATAAACCTAGCCGTTTATTTTAAAAGTGGCATAGGTAACTTTGTTATTGTCATCTTTTTATTTTAATTTGGTTTATACAACATTTTAATTTTTAACCATTTTAACTAGTCTGTATTTAGTTTTCTTTCTGAAACGGATTTTTCTAATGATTGTGTTGAAATAAAATCTTTTTTCTCCATGTTGTGTACTGTGAAGGATTTTTTCGACATAAGTCACTATGTGCAATAATAAGCTTTTGAGTTGTGACATTCTTAGATTTTTTATACAACACGAGGCAACCTCCTGAGAATAAAAAAAATAACAAAATAATGCTAACTATGTGTGCTATATTAGATATCAATATAATATAGTTCAGAAAACTGCATTATTCTTTCGTACTAATAAAAATAAGTCCAATAATTACAACAATACTTCACACGCACTTAAAAACAAATTGTAGTATACAAATAATAATAAAAAGTAAAACATAACATGCCAGTCAATATAAAACATTTTTTTTTATTTTATATTGTACAAAAATATAATTATAATTAATTATTTTAAACAAAAGTTTTATTGATGTACATATAATCAAAACAAAGCTCGTTATGCGAATAATTATTTTTTTAATATGAACAAATTCTTTGTAAGTTCTTCGTAAGCCTTGCAAATTAACCTTTTTTGGGTGCTTTGCTTTTTATTAAAAATATTAATAAAAAAACAAGAAAAAAATATGTTGATTTTGCTGAAAACAATAAAAACATTTTTTATGGATCCAACTACCCGGATAAATAATATTCATTTTTATACATCGTTAACTACAACGTGACAACTGAAAATAGTGGCATTGCCAGAATCAAAATACTAATTTTACTAAAGCATACATTAGCTAAAGTACCATTTTTTAACAAACGTCTGTTAGCCTTAAAGTGTTTGTTAACTAACGTGTACTTTAAAGCTCAAGTAAGCGTTTTTTATGCATACAGCCTTTATTATTTGAATTTAAATTAAAACTACTCAAAATAAAATTTTATATATGTTATGTAAAATATACATAACATTAAATAAAGGTAAAATAAACGATAATTAAAATAACATAAGCAATAAGGCAAAATTTTTAGTGAGAAGGATGATGCTTTAATAATAAATTATCAACATTTGGCGTCAATTTTGTAAGGGTTTATCTTAAATCTCCTCGGCTAATGATGTCCAGTCTGTTTTTTTTTGTTAGGAGATTGGTAACAGCGCTGAACCCCCTTTCCACTAGATATGACGATGGAAAGGAAATTAAAAATTTCCTCGCTATATTCCATAATACGGGATAGGTAACGGGTATGTTGTTTTGCAGCCAGAATTTTTTATATCCGTTTTTAAACTGAACCTTAAGTTCTTCGTTTGTACTTAGTTCAGTCAGTTCCTCTTGTATTATGACATTCGTTTCTTCTATTTGGATTAATTATCCACGGTGGTATTACCATAGTCAAAATATCCTCAAACCTAGATTCAAAATCTGAATAGAGAGCATTTAAATGTTGAACATATGTTGAAACGTCGTCTTCCTGGCAGCTTGTCTGTGACAAATTATTGAACTAAGAAAATTTGCCCCGTCCAATATTTTGCTTCATTAGTTTAACTCTGGCAAGAAAGGCTGATAAGATGGACTTTGTTTTAATCAAATTTAAACTGTCGCCTTGTAATTGCAAATTAGCCATATTAAATTTTGTAAACAAATCTGTTAAATAGGCGATATCTGTTTTCCTCTTCAATAAATTTTCTTTCAAAACTTTATCTTTAGAATCCAGAAATTCTAAAATAGTCTCAAAAAGTGAAAAAAATCTTGTCAAACATAAGCCTTTCGACAGCCAGCGTACTTCAGTGTGAAGGAGTAATTGATAAAAGTGTTCGTCATTTTCTTCACACAACTGCGCAAATAATCGCGTATTCAAAGCGTTGCTTCGGAATCGGTGTACTGCATTAATGACTAAATGAAGTGATTCATGCAATCTAACACTCAAACTTTTAGCAACTAAATGTTGTCGTATATGAGGCAATGTATTGCTAACACCCCTGACACATTTTGTTTCAAATAGCTTATAAATCCACGATAACGCCCAACCTTGGCAGGTGCTCCATCTGTAGCTACTGATATTATTTTTGATAAAGGAATTGCTTTTTCAATGAAGTTGTCCTTCAAAACATGAAATATTGATTCACCTTTAGTGTCGGTTATCAAAGTTTTTGCGAAGAGCAGTTCTTCGTATATTTCTTGATCCATAATAAAACGAACATATGCTAATAATAATTCTGCATTATCCGGTAAAGTTGACTCGTCCAGATGTATAGAGAAATGGGTCGTTTGCAAATAATTACATAAGAAGCTTTCAATATCAGAACTCATTTCATCAATACGTCTTTCAACAGTATTGTTGCTTAAGGGAATTCTTTTAATGATATCAGATGCAGGTTTGTGTAAAACAGTTTTTAAAACCTCTTCAACGGCTGGCAAAATTAACTTCTGTCCGATAGTATGCGGTTTTCCGGATTTTGCTATAAGTAACGAGATATTGTAAGACGCCCGCAAACCATCATCATTTCTTTGTGAAGTCGAAGTGAACATTCTGTCCAGTGTAAGTCTCTTCTGAAGTTCATCTTTGAGTGTTTGAAAGTATTTCAAATCTTTTTCTGTTTTATCAGGGTGGCATCTTATCAGATGATCTTGCAGTTTAGATGATTTCATAGCATCATCGCCCAAAACTTTGTTGCATAAAGGGCACATAGGCAATTGTTTGTCCGGCAATGATGAAAAGAAGCCAAATTTCACTGTCTACATTTCTTTTTAGATTCGGACATGGTATCAGTCATCTGCTGGCTAAATTAAATTATTATAACACAGAAAATCCAGCAGGTGTATTTTAAAAATATTTTTTGATTTAGCACGGTTCGAACTATCACAACACACATAATATTGACTTGGCAAACAAAAACATATTTTCAAAAATTGATTTGGTTCGAGCGTATCATCAGAATCCGATAGCTGAAGAGGACATTTTCAAAACTGCAATAACAACGCCTTTTGGTTTATTCGAATTTCTACTTATGCCGTTTGGATTAAGGAACTCGGCTAAGACTTTCCAAAGGTTTATCAATGAAGTTGTTGAAGGGCTAGAATTTGTCTTTGTTTATATTGACGATGTCCTTATTGCATGCGAGAATGAAAGCGAGATTAGTTTTTGACCGTTGGGAAGAATATGACTTGAACATAAAACCAGGGAAACGTTTCTTCCAAGTAACAGACATAAATTTCCTCGCCTACAGAACATCGGGAGAACGAATAAGACCGTCAGAAGACAAAGTCGTGGCAATTCGAAATTTTGAGGGACCTACAACGGTTAAACAGACGCAGAAATTTATGGGAATGGTGAATTATTATCATATATATATATATATATATATATATATATATATATATATATATATATATATATATATATATATATATATATATATGTGGGTTAGCAGAATTATCGGATCCGATTCATTCAATGCTTACAATGTCTCTGAGAAATAAAACAAAGTCTTTGGAACGGAATAATAAAGCTTCTGATAGTTTGACAGCATCAAAGATAGATTTGCCTCAAGCATTTCATTAACTCATTTTAATAGCAGAGCTAAATTAACATTAACCGTTGACGCGTCAAACATCGCAGGTGGAGGTGTATTACAACATGCTTATGACGGGAAAACTACACTTTTAGCTTTCTTTTCACGTAAATTTTCTTCATCGGAAAGAAATTACAGTTCTTTCGATCGTAAATTGTTGGCAATTTATTTAAATATTAAGCAGTTTAGGCATATGTTGGAGGGCAGATCATTCACAGTGTTTACTGATCACAAGGTTTTCGCGCTTAATTCTAAGACAGAAAGAAATCCTTGACAAGCGAGACATCAGTTTACTAGCGATATTAAATATATTCGTGGGGATTCAAATATAGTAGCTGATACGCAATGTAGGGTTTTTGCCGCAAATGAGTTTCAAAATTCACAAATTAATATAAAATTATTATATAAGGAGCAACAGAAAGACAGTGCATTTAAAGAGATTCTACAAGATAAAGATCAGCACTAAATTTAAAGCTGACGAAACTGCCGTTATCCGATATTAGTTTGTGGTGTGAAATTTCTCAGCATTTGCATAGGCCTTTTGTGCCGAAGGTTTAACGTAAAGTGATATTCGAAAGGCTGCACGAAACATCGCATTCAGGTGTAAGAGCAACCCGCCGTCTTATTTCTCATCGGTATTTTTGGCTGGAAAGAGTAAGGAACTGAATCTGTGGTCTAAGCAATGTGTAAGCTGTCAAAAAGCTAAGGTAAATCGGCACACAAGATCTCCAATAGTGAAGATTGACATTCCAAAAGGTAGGTTTGAGCACATTTACCTGGATATAGTTGGTCCTTTTCCTTCTTCGCGTAACCATAGATATATTTTGACTATTATTTATCGATTCACACGTTGGCCTGAAGCTTATCCTCTTAAGGATATCTCGGCATTAACGAGGTTTTTAGGAAGTCACAAAATAACGACTTCTCCTCACCATCCGCAATCCATTGGGATGGTAGAGAGGTTTCATCGACAGTTGAAGGCAACAATTCTGGCAAATGAGAACTCAGAGAATTAGAACGATGTTCTTCCGGTAGCTTTGCTCGGTCTCAGGTCGCTTCTTAAAGATGATTTGATATCAAC
The DNA here is from genome assembly GCA_030448955.1 of Trichopoda pennipes. NCBI lineage: Eukaryota > Metazoa > Arthropoda > Insecta > Diptera > Tachinidae > Trichopoda > Trichopoda pennipes. The sequence continues at coordinate 1,179,347 of JASKUP010000042.1, read as the reverse complement.
TCTTTCCGAAATGGTTTTTGGCCAAAGCATAAGATTACCAGGAGAGATTGTAGTTACGGACTGAGGAGACAGTTCCTTTAATTTTTTAAATAAATTAAGGAAATTTTTCAAAAATGTTCGTTCATCACTAATCATTTAATGGTAAGATCTATGTGCCAAAAAACCTTTCAGATTGCAAGTGTGTATTCGTACGCGTTGAACAAAAGAAAGCTTTACAGCAACCATTTGAAGGGCCATACCCGGTTCTGGAGATAAGCGAAAATTTTTCAAACTAGATATGGATGATAAAACAAAAATAGTTTCGGTTGATAGGTTAAAGCCTGCATGCATTGAAAATATAAATGCTGAGAATTTTTCTCAGAGAACTAAGAAACGCGTGTCCTTTAACTTATTAGACACATTTTCCTGGAAGGGGAGTATTGTAGATACAATTAATGTATATCCTTCCCTTTAGTTTAACTTTGTTAATTTGTGTTTTTATTTAACTGAATTAGCTTTTGAAATGTTGTTTTGGTTTTTATATTTTTGGTTGTTATTATTCAATTCAAGTTCTGACTTCAATCAATTAACATTTACTTTAATTTTCTGTATTAAATAATTATACAAATATATGGTTAAATTTTTAATTAAATTATAAATTAAATTTTTTATAGGAAGAACTACAATACAGTGAGCTATCATAAAGTCTGATAATAATTTCATCCACTATAAAAGCGACAACAACCACGTGATCTGAACTGATGTTTCCGATAATCAATCGTACCCTGGCTCTTCCATAGACGACGGAGAAATTCCCAGTAGCGGTGCGCAGCTGTACATTATTTAACTGCTCCATTCCCCCTTTCAGTAAATCGGACCTTATTACGGACTGAGATGCTCCTGTGTCTATGGTGAGGACTTGCTTCTTTCCGTTGATCAACCCGCAGACAGTAGGGTTATAATTTTTCTGTTGTATGATTAAAATGTAAATTGCGGAGCCATCTGTTGTCGGATCTACCTCTTGTCCCTCAGCTAGCTCGTTTTAGTTTAACGGTGACTCGTGCGATTTGGTGTTGTTTGCCCATTTGTTGTCCGTTGGAGGTGAAGCAGATCTTGACCTTTTCTTAACATACCTACAGTTGCGCTGAAAATGTGCAACCTTGCCGCTCCCGAAGCATTTTGCACGCGACTTACTTCTTTCTTCTAGCAGCTGCACAAGCATTTCTTTTATCTCGCTTCTTTTGACTCTTGCGTAGCTTGCGATAACTTTGGCGGTCTTCTGGGCCAGCTCGTATGAGAAAGTTTCGGTGAAGGATGCTATCTGCACTGCAAAAACTCCATATTTAATATCTGGTTCCTTTATGCCATTCACACATGCTTCAATTGTAAACTAATCCAGGAATGGATAATGTTCACCTGGATAAGTAAGTTAAACGTTCGATCTCCATCTTGCAGCGTCTCATCTGTCTTCTGTACCCTACCTCGTAACTCCATTCTATAGAATTCTCGTTTATGCTCGCCGCCGCATTTGCGATGTAAGCCCACCATTATGTCCTCGTAATTATTGCTGCAGCCTCCTGGTAAGCTTTCGAGGATTTCAGCAGCAGCACCTTTTAAGGACAGAATTAGCTCAATGGTTTTCTCTTCGTTGTTCCATCTATTTTGCTGGCCACTGTTTCGAACCGGAACTTGTATAAATTGGTTGAAATATAAGAAATATCTAAGTATCCACTGCCACAGGATATAGACACATCCATTGTTTACCTCGAGGAAAATTTTAAACACGCTGTTCAACACGCTAGCCAAACTTCCGGACAAGTCAGGTGTAATAAAATTTATATAGCAGATGTTGAACGACTATTGACCGAAAAAATAAAGGCTCGAAGAGAGTGGCAGCAGCACAGATCACCAAAACTTAAAGTCAAGTTAAGAGAATGCACAAGACGGTTAAAAGACTTGTTACAGTCTCAAAAAGTTGCATCTTTAAAAAAAAAAGCTTAGATGCAACTCCCCAGTCGGATTACTCACTATGGTGCGCAACAAGAAATCTGAAAAGACCAACGATAAATAAACGTCCCTTGCGCAATTCAAATGGAGGCTGGGCTAGAAACGATAGAGAAAAGGGTAATTTATTCGCCACACATCTGAAAAAATATTTACTGCGAACATTGCATCTGATACCGTCGATCTGAGCTCGTTCAAAGTACCAGCTGTTCGCATAAGGTGTAAGCTTCAAGCCAAGAGCCATTAAAGAATTGAAACCCAAGAAATCTCCGGGTATGGACAATATTAGCAACAAAATGATAATTGAGCTTCCTCACTCAGTAGTTAAAATTATTCTGTTTATTTTTAATGCCATAGTGAGACTCGAGTATTTTCCGCAACAATGGAAGGTCTCAGCGATCATCATGATCCCTAATCCTGAAAAGGATCACACAAAGGTGGAATCGTATAGGCCTACTGGGCCTATACGATTGTTGCCTAACATGTCAAAACTATTTGAAAAACTAAAAGCAAATAGACTAATTCAGATTCTGAATGAGAAAAAGTGCATCCCGAGTAATCAGTTTGGATTCAGAAGAAAACATAGTACAATTGAACAGGTGCACAGAGTAACAAATGTAATAAAACAAACATTTGAGGAAGAAAATACTGTTCTACCCTATTCATTGACGTCTCTCAGGCCTTTGATAAGGTATGGCACGAAGGGCCGAAGTACAAGATGGGACAGAATTTGCCTATAAACCTTAACAACTTGTTGGACAGCTATTTGAGCGGTCGAAAGTTTGTCGTACGACAGGGAAATTTTATGAGTTCGCCTCAGCCAATTGGAGCAGGGGTTCCCCAGGGAAGTATTCTTGGACCGCTCCTCTATCTTATTTTTACATCTGATATGCCAACCGATGGTAGAATCCATACTTCTACATTTGCTGACGATACGGCATTTCTCAGCATACACAAATGCCCTCAACGTGCATCACAGAACCTTCAGACTCATTTGTTTAAGTTGGAAAAACGGTTAAAGAAATGGAGAATAGCAGTCAATGAGCAGTAAATAACATTTACCTTGTGTAGACAAACATGCGCACCAGTTACAATTAACGGTCAAATCATGCCTCAAAACTCGAGGGTTAAATATTTCGGCATTCACCTGGACAGGCGTTTGACTTGGAAAAACCGTATAGATGCTAAACTGACTCAATTAAGACTAAAAACAGCTCAAGTACATTGGCTGATTAGAAGAAACTCTACACTGAAATTGGACTGCAAACTTCTAATATATAAGGCTATTTTGAAACCACTTTGTTGGTATTCAATTATAGAGCACTGCCTCAGTGACAACTGTAGAAAGAATACAGAGGAGACAACAAAAAATCCTTCGAATGATCACAGCCGCCCCATGGTATATCAAAAATTCCAATATTCATAAGGACCTCCACGTTTCCTTGGTAAGAGAAGAGATTGTTAAACACTCACTAACTTATAGAAACAAGCTTGGATATCATCCAAACCTCCTAGCCCGCAACATTCTTAACGAAAGTGGCTACATTCGATTGAAGGGGAGAGATACCTTGGCCCTTGGTCGAATTTGAATAAGATGCCTATAATTTAAGCAAATAAATTATCTTCGTGAAATATATATTTTGTCCAGCAGTGGCTGTACTTAATTGGAAAATTCTAGTTTTAAGATCTGAATACTTATTGTTAGTTTGAAATATTTTTGAAGATACAATAAATAAGAGAAAAGTTAAAAAAAAAAATATCTTTCAGGAAAAAACTTTCGACAACAGTAGAGCTATCCTGCATAGTAGGCCTTCAGCCCCTATCGTCTGGTGAACACCGACTTCGGTTACCAAATAATCTTCATAACGCGTTTACCCTGTTGCAAGGCCTTTCTTCTCAGTGATATGACTAATGTCTTCGCTTACCAAAGATTTCCTGCATATCCGACCTTCGCTTAGGAACAAGGATTTTCTTCTTAAAGCATGAAAAACACGGTTTTATCTACCAAAGATTTCCTACATAACCTGATCTCGGGCGAGCGCAAGTCTATTTTCCTCTTTGACCACTATCGGTTTCGATTACTAAAGTTATTCTTCATGTCACAAAGAATATCACGAACACAAACATGTTTTTTTCTTCTACAAAAATACACTGAATCACCCTAATGCATCTATACCTCCTAATACGAATTTCAGTAACCTTTCTAATAATACCAATTTTAGGACATTTCATCATAAAATATGGAATATATACTCAGTATTATACGCAGAAACTTTGGCGGTTTGTAAATCCGAAACTAAACGTTGCCTTGAAATTTTTTTCCTTTTTTCTTAATGATAAAACTGTTAATTTAATAATTTTTTTCATTTAAAGTGAAACAAAAGTAAATATGTTTCTACTAGTTTTGTTATGGTTAGAATTTGCAAAAACATTTACAAGTGGTGTGCTATAAAATAAAAAAATCGTATAGAAAAGTTGTTAAAATTATTGCAAAGTGTAAATCCTTAAAAAAATTGGAAATATATTCCAAAATTAAATTAAAATGACTGAATGCAGTAAATGCAGATCAGAGATAAGAGGTGAAAGCGGATTGTGTTGTAATAGTGTAAACGATAAAAGGAATTGACCAATACTCTGCTAAGATTTTTGATGAAAACAACTTCATTAGATTTATTTGTGATGACTGCATGCAACACATTCAAAATGTGGACTTAATGCAAAAATAAATATACAAAACAAGATTTAACAAAATTAAACAGAAATAAAAATATTATTGGAAGCTATAGAAAACAGATGTTATGAAACGCTTAAAAAATAGATAACATACAAAAAATATTTGAAAAAAGTGTATTGGAAGTAAAAAGAATGTATACATACAAATGTAAGTGAAGTTGAAAACAAAAACAAAGATATGTATGAAAAAAAAAGCAAAAACAATGTGAAGATGTGCGATGAAATTAAAAAAATGGTTAAAGAAACAAATGTAAAAGCAATCGGAAGAAAAAACGCGATGCCAGATGTGTTGAAGAGTGCCCCTTTAATTATAAAACCTAAAGAAAAACAAACAGCGGAAAAAATACAAGAGTCATATACGAAGTAAAAATTCCAAAACAGGTCGAGATGAATATAATAATAACAGATTATTAATATCCAATGTTTTAAATGCCAAAGGTTTAATAAAAAGGCAAATTATTATCGGAACGAGGCAATATGTTTTAAATGTCACGGGAATCATAAGAGCAAGGATTGTACAAAAGATTTAGTAAACAACTTTGTTAACTGCGAAAAAGAAAACAAGAGATTAAACCTAAGCCTTGACGAAAACCATTCAACGATAAGTAAATAATGTCCAGTTTATAGAAATAAGCTCAATTTAAAAAAGAAAAGGATTGGGCTGGACATAGAAATATAACAACTAAAGAATATTTATGAAATATACAATAACATTCAAGGGCTAACAAATAATTTTAATCAACAGGAATTTACAGTGAATACAGTTAAACCATAATTTATCTTTAATAAATATATTTTTTCTTTTCTAAGATCTTTTTTATATATTTTTTTCTTCACGATATTTCGCTTTCCTTTGGAAAGCTTCTTCAGGAAAAAATTTTATATTTACAGTTTTAAAAAATATAAAATTTTTTCCTGAAGAAGCTTTCCAAAGGAAAGCGAAATATCGTGAAGAAAAAAATATATAAAAATATCTTAGAAAAGAAAAAAGATATTTATTAAAGATAAATAATAAAAAAAAATCGGTTAAAAAAACAATAAAAGTTAAACCATAATTTATAATACTATCTGAAACACATATGACTGACCAAATAGATGAAGCAGAGATTGACTTAAATGAATATGATCTGCTTACGACGGTGTGATTGTATATTTAAAAAAACAAATGTAAAAACGTATGTGAAAGACGATGAATACTGCATTGGTGCATATATGGCAAAAAAGAGGCAACTTTTCGTTTATTGTAATCTATATATATAAAAATTAAGCCCAAAATAGGTGACGAGATAAGCCGTCGGATTTCCACCAAATTTCCACAGTATCTTCGTAATGGTCGTTCGCTGGTTTGTGTCTTTGTTTCCTGCGTTTACACACAATAGTGCGTCCACAGTGTGTGGTTAAAACAAGACAAATTAAAAAAAAAATTTAAATCTTTTTTCCATTGAATACTTCGATTCAACGCTTTGTATCAAATAGAATGTGTGCTTTCGTTTGTACGTTGTACCTGCACAGAATACGACGACAATACAAATCGAAATATGCTCATGTTCATAGCAAGTGGATGAATTTTGTGTCCACATTCTGTTGCATTTTGTGTGTGTAATGTGCGTGTTCAATTCCAAAATGATTCACCATCCGAACGTTTTTCAAAGCAATTGTTAGATATTGGGAATGGCGCAATTCCAATTGACCACCACAAAAATGATTATGCTTCTAGATAATTTTTGCCACTTTGCAAAATCAAAACAAAAATTGGCCACAAACGTATTTCCCGGTATTGCACAAAATTTTAGAAACCATGATTGGTTGGGGGAAAGAGCTATCTTAGCTGCGAAAATGTTTCGGATATCAATGTTACAATTTTGAATGACATTCTCGTGGAAATTTTTACCTAAAAATCGGTTGACTCTGTTACCAATCAAGACGATGTTGTAAATTATCCAGTCGAATTTTAAAATTCGCTTGAGTTACCTGGACCGCCGCTTAGAAATATCTCCCAGCCACTACTTTGCAATGGGACACGTTTAGTCATGAAAATGTGATTGAAGCAAAAATTTTAAGAGGAAAATATAAGGGCGAGGATGTGCTGATACCACGCATTCCTATGATTCCTCCAGATTTGCCGTTTGATTTTAAAATCAATGATCCCTGTTTTTGGCACGGTCAATTATATATATCATGTTCACGTGTTAATAAACCAACTGCTTTGTTTGTCTATACCGTGAACCAAAAGCATTGCAACAGAATAAGACGTATTATATAAACACACAAAAATACTGAATTGTGAAAACGATAAAATTATTAAAAAAAACCTAAAAACGAAAAAAAAGAAATTGTGTTCTTTCTGATTAATTTTCTTAAATGACTTGCAAAGCAGTCACGGGCACGCTAGTAGCACCAAGTTATTCAAAGGCACAATATTGTGATAAACTGCAGGAGTTGATTGAAGAAGTTTGTGAATGTAACTATGATATTTTAATCGCAGGTGCTTTAAATATTGACTAGAGAAATGATTACTACGAGGTATGGTGAAAAAATATCCGTTGTTTTTGACAGATAAAAAGGTTAGTTGTGTTTTGGTCTGCTCTTGGATTTTATACTATTCGAAAAAATGGATCAAAGAAATTGTATTAAGTTTTGTGTAAAAAATGAAATTAAATGTGCAAGGACAATTGAAATGTCGACTGTGGCGTTTTTCGAGTCTACTAGAGCAGAACACAAGTTCAATTGTGGTATAACCGGTTTAAGGAAGGCCGAGAAGATGTCAATGACCATGGTCGTCCTGGTCGCCCGAGCACATCAACAATCTATGAAAACATTGGTGTAGTAAAAGAAATTATTTTAGATAATCGTCGAATCACTATTAGAGAGGTTGCTGATAATGTTGGCATATCGTTCGGCTCATGTCAAGCTATTTTTACGGATGTTTTAGGCATGAAGCGTGCGGCAGCGAAGTTTGGTCCAAAATTGCTCAATATTGAGCAAAAACAACGACGCATGAAGATAGCTCAGGAGCTGCTGAATATTGTCAACGACGATCCAGATTTGCTCAAGAAGGTCATAACTGGTGACGAATCATGGGTGTATGCCTATGACATTGAAACCAAACCCCAATCATCATAATGGAAGCGTCCAGACGAGACCGAAAAAAGCACGTCGAGTTCGGTCAAATGTGAAGGTTTTGCTCCCTGTGTTCTTCGATTGCAATGGCGTGGTGCTACATAAATTCTTGCCACGAGGTCTTAAGGTCAATAAGGAATACCACCATTAAGTTATGCGCCGTTTGCGCAAAGTAATTCGTCAGAAACGCACAGAATTTCCTCTTCCCAAAACTGAAGACACCGATGAAAGGAAAGCGTTTTGTTACGAGTGAGAGATAAGAGAAAAATCGAAAGAGGAGCTGTTGGCAATACTAAAAAGCGCTTTTCATAAGTATTTCGAGAATTGAAAAACACGTTGGCATAAGTGTATTGTATTTGAGGAGGATTACTTCGAAGGAGAGAAGATAGTTATTGATAAATAAAAAAATACTTTTTGAAAAAATTAAAATAGCGGTTATTTTTTCATTATACCTCGTACAAAAAGTGAATTGAAACTGAGCACACCAGAATAACGAAAAATTCAAGAACAATAATAGATTATATAATAACAAAAAACGGAATATTCTCAACCAAAACCAATACAAATAATAAAATATCTGATCATAAACGTGATGGCAATACCTGGGAAAAAAAGATAACAGATCGAAATATTTAAGTATAACGAAAACTATTTTAGAAATGCGCTAAGTGAAATATTAGAATATAATAAAATTTTAAATGTTGATGAACAGACTAAAAACTTTGATAAATGTATGGACCGCACGATAGCAAAATTTTCTGGCAAAAATATATAAATGCATCTAATGGTTTAATAACGAGCTAAATAATTGAAAAATACAAAAAGTGAGAGAATACCAAAAGACAACACAAATATAGCATGGGTAAGTTACAAAACTGTGAGAAACAAAAAAAAATCAAAATTAAAAATGAAAAGTACAAATTTATATACAATAAAATTTCAGCAGCTAGAAACCAAAAAGAAATATGGTCTGTGATTAAAGAACTTGCGATAAGAAAAACTAGAAGCGAAATAGAATCTGTGATATTTAATCAAATAGAATATAGAGAAATTTCAAAAATAGCCGAACAATTAACAAATATTTTGTAGACCATATTAAGAAATTAAGAAGCTCAATTATTAATGTCTAATACGAAAATCAGATATCTGTGAATTATTATTTAGTTTTGGACACATGGGACCCAACTGGCAATATCTTACTAAATATTGTTAATAAATCAATGGAAACGGGAAATCTTCCGCGAAACTGGAAGGAACCGATGGTAACACCGGTGGCAAAGGTAAAATATGTGAAAAGATGTTAAGGAAAGTTTTAAAAAATTAACTAGAAAAATATATAGAAAACAATTCTTTGTTATCAAAATATCAGGCAGGATTTAGAAGAAAACTGTCGTGTACTACCACAGTGAACTACCTAATAAATATGTGTATGTAAATATATAAAGAGAAATAATAAAATATTGTCAGTTTTTCTTGATTTGAAACGGGCTTTCGAGACGGTAGATAAAGAAATTTTAATACAAAAGCTTGAAAGATATGATATCCAAGATAACGAGCTGGAATGGTTTAAATCGTATTTAAAAAATCGTAAACAACAAGAGTCAAAAATTCAGAATCATCAGGAACTGAGAAGGGGGCAGGTACCGGATTACTTGATGGAGCAAACAAGATATGTCAGAGGAGCTCAGCCTGAAGTTCTAACGGCTTCAGATTCCAACATACACATACTGTTGAATGCGATGAAAAGAACATTTTTTTTCAAGGGACTACAGATATACAACCAAATAAGATCAAAAATGAACAGAATGCTATGTTATTCAAGAAAAAAATTATACATGTCATAAGAAACAGTTTACTTAAAATCACTTAATATTATTTTCACTTTGAATCTGTTCTATATTATGTAAATTATCAAAGTATTAAATATACTACTCAATATTAAATAAATAATAATATTTGATTATTATTTTTATTCGACCTTTTTTGTTTTAATTAAATATGTATATACTTTTTATCGGTCTTTTTAATCAAATTTTAACGATATATTTTTTCAATATTTCGCTTTCCTTTGGAAAGCTTCTTCAGGAAAATTAATTTTTAATAACAAAAATTATTAAAAATTGAAAAAAAATTTTGAAAACATTTGACAAAAACATATAAAATAATTTTCTTCATACATACATACAAAATTAAAATTTCAAATATTTAAACATACACAAATAAGAAAACGGAAATTAAATAAATTCTCTCTTATGAAATAATTATAACAAATTATGTGACTTTTGAATTAAGTACCTATAATTCTGCGCTAAATCGTCTGTGTCTGTTTTGAAATTTATTCTCCTTACATTTGGTACATTAACAATTTCTAACATTTCTAACATATGACGTCTCTTATAGTTTTTTTCTATATCTAATATTGATGCTTCATGAAACTTTGGATAATGATTATATTTCTTACAATGTGAAGATAAGGATGTCTTCTGTGTTGAAATATTCCTATATCAAAAATTTAAAAACAACAATCAAAAAAGAAGAAAACAATTCAAGAGAGAGTGTACATTTCACAATTGTAAATACGGATAAAAAGATTTGTAAAAAAGATTTGTGAGCAAGAGAATAATTAGAAGTAGAAAAAACAAAATTCAAAATTCATGATGTGCTACAAAAGCTCAAGAAAAATAATTCCATTGTAGCAATAATCAATAAATATAAGGCTACCATGGCCAAAATTGTAAGAACGAAAGCATCAATTACATTTTTGATAAGATGTAGGAAAACTGGAATTACATCAACATTCATTAGAAATTCCACAAATAATTTAGTGAATATATTATATTTTTGTCAAATGTTTTCAAAAATTTTTTTCAATTTGTTAATAATTTTTATTATTAAAAATTAATTTTTCTGAAGAAGCTTTCCATAGGATTAATACATATTTAAATAAATAAAAATAAATATATAAATTTTTTTTTTTTTTTGTTTGATTTTTTTTGTTTTATGGAAGAAATATTCTTAGTCATACGGTTGGCCACAACCCGTAATTGTGTGGAAAAATATACTTTGATATAAATATCTATGACTAAGAATATTTCTTCCATAAATATATAAATAAAATTTCATTTTTTTCTAGGAAAACTTTAAGATGTTCGGAAAGTTACTTTCTAACGCTTATAATGATACTATTATCAAGCTGATGCGTTCAAGAATATAGTGCACTCAGTCAATATGGGCGACGACCAATATTTTTCTTTTTTTGGTTTCATGTTTCATTCTCTATAAACCTCAAGTAGGTGGCTTCGCTAAAATAGAACTTAAATCATTTTGTAACAAATTTCTATTTGTCGTCATTTAAAAAAATTGAGAAGAGCCAAACGGTTTTCTACACTTGGCAGACTCCAGACCGTAAACAGTTTTTTATCAACGGAAGATCCGTGACACCATTCAGACTTTAAATTTTAAAGAATGCTTGTAGCTCCCATTAGATCTTAAAAGTTTTTATGTAAATGCCACAACAAAAAAATATATTTTAGTAGCAATGCTTTAAAAGGCAACTATCAGTTTTGGAGTTACGGACCCTCGAAGTTTCCACGTATAATAGCTTATAGCGAATATTTTACGACCCATTTAATTAAAAATTTCCAAAATAAATAAATAAGCACCAAAAACGCTATTTTCTTAAAACAATGAATTATGTTGTTGAGTAATGGCCAACACCGGTTTCGCTTAATGATAATTGCCTGCATAGGAATAATACACTTTTCAGCCGATGGCAAGGATTCTCCCGATGCCTGGACCAATACAGTAAGTTGTTTTTCTCTGTTTAACCTAAACTGTCTCCGCATACAAAGGTTACATAGTATATCACCTAAAAAAAAAGACGTCGCTAACTGCACTATCGCAAAACAAAGTATTTCCACAATAACACCCTGCACCTACCAATATAGTAGGATAACGCCAATAAATCTATAGCATTTAAAAGCGATTACAAATACCTATTAATTATACTCATATAACCCTTTTCTATTATTAAATTCTTGATGGCCTTATATGCAGAAATATTGACGATCCGTGACTTCAAAACTACGGGTTGTCCCGAAATATTTGTCATTTTTGCTTAAAGTTGCATTTCAAACCTCTAGCCAGCGTATATTAATATATCAAACCATATATTTTTTTGCCGCGCATTGTATGAAGCAAAAAATATTTGTCAAAATTTAATTTAAAATTGTGTACCGTGAACTGCCATCCAATCATTCAAGTTTTCCCCATCTGGGAGATGAACAACCTGGCGAAGATTAATTCCAGACTGAAGACTAGCTTGGGCTTGCTTATGCAGTGAGTACCGTATTGTACCTGCAGTAAATCCCTTTTTTGGCCTAAACGTCTGAAGAAATAAAATTAATACCTGCAATTGCGATGTATTCCAGGCGATACATACTTTACCTTTTTGAAAAAATTCCAAAAACCCATTTAATGCCATTTTAAAACTAAATGTTTCCTTTCATTGTAGAAGTCGGTGGTTTAAAACACAAATATATAATTTATGGTTTAAAATTTCTCCATAGAGGGATGCCATATGTGCAAAAAAAAATCGGAAATTTGTATATATAATTTTCGTGTAAGCCCGTGAATAGGGTATGCCATTATTCACATAAAAATAGTCGGAATATTGCTTATAAATAATATTTCATTTACATGTATATATATGTATACATATATATATATATATATATATATATATATATATATATATATATTATATATATATATATATATATATTATATATATATATGCTAATGTTTATTTATAAATCAAGACCACCAAACCACATATAAAACATATTGTACAATGTAAAATATACTGCATTAGAGTCTAAACACAATACTGCGATATTTTATTGCGGTGCGTTTTTTCATACGATTTTGTAGTAAAAAACCGCAGTGCGGTGCGGCATAAAATTAAAATCTATTTTATTTCATTGCGGTTTTTTTTATTCTCTCAATTTTTTACACTCTTTCTCTTTCTGATGTTGCCATAGTTTTTCATTAATTGGCGGTGTTCACAACATTATTGTAAACAAAACACATGTGATTTTGAAGTTTATATTAATTGTTGTGGGATCAATAAAAAAGGTGCAAAAAGAATAAAAGTAAAAATGTTACTATGTCTCGTGGTTTCTAATTCCACACATAAATCAAACGTGGCCTCTACCAAATTTACAATGTTTTTAATAGCTTGAATTTTTTTATTTACTGCCATCATAAAATATTTAACACAAACACCAAATTGTACAAAAATTTAGGCACAAATAAATTCATAAAAAATGTAAACAAACAATGACAAGTTTTGCCGCCGCCGTCTTCCGGTGTATTGTGTTTATTTCTCTCTCCCGCAACGAGAAATCGCACCGCACCGCAATGGTTGTGTTTAGACTCTTACAGTTTCACCAGCAATTCTATTCACAGTATGCTAAACGTAGCGCAAATGTAACACAGTTTAACTAATACTGTTGAAAAAGAAATTCACATATCCAGCATGAGATGCCTTTTATAGGTTAACGTGTTGACTCTGCTGTTTTTATCTCTGAAGATATTAGTTATAATCGCAGAGCTGTTTTAGATATAAAATCTACCAGCGGATTTTATTTTTATTATTTATATGTATCAGTAATGGACAGTTTGCAGAAATGGAGAGCGTAAGAGAAAGTGAGAAGTTAGATATAATGTAAACATCATTGAACAAAATACTAATCCCCAGTTACCCCGCTTCTGAACTCTTACTCTTACCTTCACAGCACCGACTAGGGCATATTATCATCTCACCAACCGTTAACCAATTTCTGGAAAATATCTAAGTTGAAATATATCACACAAATTTACAGTCGACCTAATATTAGAACAGACCTGAGTACAGCATAAAAATTAAAACTAAATTTCCTTTCACTAAATCTTTAGTGTTGAATGTTGTTGTTTTTGATAAAACAAATATATGGTTTGCAAAATTTCGAAAAATAACTACTTTCTCCGACTTAAACATATTTTTAATGAAATTTGAAAAAAAATTTTTAAAATATAAACATAAAGTGTAATTCAGTATAAAATGATAATAACACCAGTTTTTTACTTCTTCAATTATTTTTAAATTCATATCCATTTTTTTTAATATATTTTAATCTTTTTAACATAATGCTGGTATTTCCATAGATTAGATTAAGAATCCAAAATTTTATATATGTAGGTAATTTTTTAGTTCTAGTTTACCAGCCGTATGCATTAAAACTTAAAGAGGGTTTAACTGCCGTTGTTATACTAAGTTCACACTTGTGTTTTTGAACGTGTTTAAGCAAAATGTTCACACTATAATTGAAATGTTTAAGGCTGACGTTTTATCTACTTTTTTTACCTTAAAAATGATTTTTTGTAGTGAAAACAGCCTTTTTAGTTGGGAATCAAACCAAAACCTCAGACAAATTTCCTAATTACACTACCTACTAGCATAAAGGGGTAAAAACGCACTTAGCATATTCGACCCCTTTTACACAGACAAATTTTACTTTGCAAAGTTTTGATTTTATGTGAGAGCGAGGGAGAAAGCATGATTGAGAGTACAGACTTTGATATACTCGCAAAGTTGCTTTGTTTTTCTTTCGTCGCTTATACACAGTTGTACTTATGCACAGATTGCATAAAGCACCAAGTGACTAAAACAAAATTTGTAAAAGAAAACTTTTTGTGTTTGAACACCAAAGAAAGTTTAAAAGAAAATTAAAAAAACTTTGTCAAAGTAAAATTTGTCTGTGTAAAAGGGGTCTTCCAAAATTAAATGAAATTCAGAGTTGTATTTGGAATTTACGTGTTTAACGACGTGTTTAAATCAAAAACAACTCATTTGAGATGTTTAACAAAACACTTCAATGTATGGTAAAACACCTCAAATTCGCCGTGTTTAATGCTTAAACACGATTGAAATGTTAAACATCTAGGTGTGAACTTAGTATTAAGCACAATTTCCTAAAGTTGTATTCAAAAAACGCTTTTACCTTAAAATACCTTTAAAGCTTTAAACCTACAATAAATTGACAGTTCAATTTTATTTTTGAAAGTTTAAAAAGTTTCTGTCATCTTATTTATTTTAAATTAGTTTACAATCATTTTATAGGGAATATTATGGTAAAATTGAATCCGTTGAATATTTAGCCATTTCAACTAGTCTGTATTTAGCACAAATAATATTAGGTGGCAAGAACCTTTAGAAGATAAAAAACCTTTCAGAATTGGTGAAACCAATTTTTTTAAAAACTTGCTAGAAAGTTAAAAAAACAGTGGTATAGAGTCTGATATGCAAGTCAAAGTACTTTTTGAATTGCCTACAAAAGAAGCAAACAAATTCAGCAACAAATACAAGGTAATTCAACACTGGTGGCAATAATCGTTCCACATCATAAACAATTTTTTAAATATTAAAAAAAATGTCGCTATATGTTATATATCTACGGTAAAAAAATACCGTACCGGTTTTTTTTGTAATTATAAATTTAAGACTTTTTTGTTCCTTCAATGAAATACAAATAGTTTTATAAAATTTACAACTAAATTGTTTTATTTATTTATGCAATTAATAATTATAAATAAAAAGTAGAAAACATTGATTTGAAAAATTAAATTGTGCTTGTTTGGTGGAATAATATAGAATATTTTTAAAAAGCGTTAACATTTTTACAATTGATCTAGACTAGAAAAGGTTGAAAAAATCTTCTTTTTGTGGAGTAAACATTAAAATTAACAAAAGTTCTTTTGAGGGCTACGGAATATCTAAAAAAAGGAGATAAAATTTGGTAACACTAATGCCTGATTAGTTGTGTTTTTTTATACAGCCAATCGTTTTCCTTAAATTCAACATTAAATTGTGGTTACATCGTATTAGATTAAAGAAATTGACTATTGTTTGCATTATTTATGGTGTTTAATCTATATATATATATATATATATATATATATATATATATATATATATAAATGAAATGGTCCACGTATGTAATGGGTTGGCGTGAGAACGGCTGGAGCGATTTGGCTGATTTTTGTTTTATTCGATTCGAAATTTTCAGGAGATGGTTTGTATGAAAAAAAAAAATACAATTTTCCGGAACTCTTAGAAAATTCATTTATTAATTTTCTTCTGTTGTTGTAAACACAAATAACTTATTCACGACTCGACATGTTCGTTAGAACTGGTTTGATGAAGCTTTGTATTCCAATGAGTTTGTATACGTTCAAACACACGTATACATTCTTAGCATACGCTAAAAAAACCCGTAGATCAAATTAAAAAAAAAACACAAAACAAAAAGAAAACAAAATAAAAGACCAAATAAAGAGAGGGTATATCTTCAACTTCGGAGAAACCAAACATTGTTCTAACATGTCAACAGTCAAAAAGGTATTTTTATGTATGAAGATTATTTTTAATTCATTACTATACATAGCTGTCAGAACTTTTAGAGATAATACCGTCATAATTTTGGGAAAAAAATCTTCCTCCAAATAAAATTCCCAATAAAATCACATGTACATATGTATGTAAATAGATTGCATGTATTTCAATAAAGTTCAATTTCTTTAGTGAATTCGTTTTTAATTTAGTAAAATATGCATTTTAAGTTTCATTTTTAAAATTTGTTTTCTTAAAGTGTATAAATTTATACCAAAAAAAATATAATTACATATATAAAAATTGACTTACATATGCACATATACATACATACGTTTTAACACATTCGGCTGAATTGCGGGAATTCACGTATCTTTAAGTAAACTAATGACGGAAATTCCCGCTAATGTTCAGATCAAATTTTCCAAAGTTTATTTCACTTTGTATGGAGTTAGAGTTGCTATATAGGGCTTAAATATAAAATTCGGCAACTTCCGTCATAGTAGGAATATCCGTCATTTGTTCGACACAGCTTAAAAAATTATTCATTATAAAAAACCGGGAATTCAAGCACTTCGTTTTTATATGAAAAAATTAATTGAGTCGCTGGCAGCCACCAGCTAAATTTAAGTGCGGCCGAATGTGTTAATAACCATCAGCTTTGCTTATGCTACAGAATATGCCAGGAGAGCCCAACGAACATGATGCGTTTTCAGTAACTAGACTTTATTTTGAAGTAATTTTTCTTCGCATGAGAAAACTTAAAAAGCAACTCGAAGAACTAAAGTTTTTAACACATTACATGATTTTTTAAGAAAAAAAATTAATTTTTTTATACATGTTTTTATTTTCACTTTTC
This sequence comes from Trichopoda pennipes, assembly GCA_030448955.1. NCBI lineage: Eukaryota > Metazoa > Arthropoda > Insecta > Diptera > Tachinidae > Trichopoda > Trichopoda pennipes. Next base: position 1,162,221 of record JASKUP010000042.1, on the reverse strand, counting down.
AATATACTATATATTAAATCATGTTAGTGAAAACATAAATAAATTGTTTTCACTTCTCAATTTTTTTACTTAGCCTACGTTTAAACTTTATAAAATTCCTAAACAGTGCTCAGTGATTTAATTTAGACGTGTTGGGTAATACTAAAAACGAAAATTTGAATATATATTCTATGGACATATGTATGTATGGACATTATCTGTGCTTTAACATTTTTCGTGCGATTTGATTCACATAACTTTAAAATTAATAGTTTTTATAAGAGAAGAAAAACCTTGGTATATTGGATAGTGAGGGCTTAAAAATATTAAGTCACCGACAATTACACTTCATTTTGAAGTTAAAAAACAATTTTCTACTCGATGCAATTTTAACGATACATACATATGTATATCGCTTATATGCTGAAAAATCCAATAATAAAATTCGTTTGTTCTAAAATTTTATTGCTAAAGTAAAAAATAAAAGCTAAACTTCGAACGATTTTGTTAGCAGTCAACATTTCTTAAAATTTGAATGATTATCTACGTCTAGGTTTATCTATCTATTCTTATATATTGTTAGACATTGGCAGTGGAAAAAACCGACTAAATCTGCAACAGTCTAGTTAAGTGAAAGAGCCATATTGGTTGCAAAAAACAAATACGTTGATTAAATAAATTCAAAAATCCCAAGCTTAATTAATGGCGAACGGTATTCGTATAAATCGATTGGTTCCATTACCGATCCCAAAAATATTGTTAACAACCCCATATAGTTCCTGAATTCATTAAACTTACCGGGAATGCCGCCACATAACTTCCAGCTTAACGTTGGGGCGGAAATAGTCATGTTACGTAACCTGAATCAACCAATACTATGCGATGGTACTAGATTGGTTATTAACACGCTGATTTACCATTTAAGTTTAAACGTATCCAATTTCCAGGTCGCCTTGCATTCGCAATCATGATTAATATATTCCAAGGACAATCGCTAAAAGTGTGTGGGTTAAACCTAGAATCCCAATGTTTTTCCCACGAGCAATTGTATGTTGCATGCTCGTTTCTTCTTTGTACTGAAAATTTTTTTCTAACTCCATATGAAATATTAATCATTAGCAAATAGTTTCCGAGCGAAGCCGGGTCGTACAGCTACTATCAAATAAAAAAAAAATACATTCTTATATTATACACATAAATCAAGTGTTTTAAAAATTGCTGCCTTTTTTATTGTTACACACATACAAAAATACATCTCATTTTCGCCGCCATTTTCAACGGAGTTTCATAAGTGGTTTTTAACATTTAATTATGCCGTACAATAAATTCAAATGTGCTACCTGCTCAGAAAATATTGCTAAATCACAAGCAAGTGTTCAGTGCTCTTCTTGTACGTTATGGCTTCATGCATCCTGTTCGGGAGTTTCTGATAAGGAGTTGACGGCTTTAAAAAATAGTAAACACTTATCGTTTACCGGCATGCTCTGTAATAAGAATATTCATACATCAGTAGTGACCACCAGTAAAGATGATATTTCCGTGCTTAGAAATCTAATCGAGTCATTTATTTCTAAAGTTGAGGTAGAGCAAACAGCTACTAAGAATAATTTAATGGAGCTTAACTCCAAAATTGACAATTTTATTGCTGCTATTAGAGCTGAACAGAAATATATTCCAAGGACAATCGCTAAAAGTGTGTGGGTTAAACCTAGAATCCCAATGTTTTTCCCACGAGCAATTGTATGTTGCATGCTCGTTTCTTCTTTGTACTGAAAATTTTTTTCTAACTCCATATGAAATATTAATCATTAGCAAATAGTTTCCGAGCGAAGCCGGGTCGTACAGCTAGTATCAAATAAAAAAAATACATTCTTATATTATACACATAAATCAAGTGTTTTAAAAATTGCTGCCTTTTTTATTGTTACACACATACAAAAATACATCTCATTTTCGCCGCCATTTTCAACGGAGTTTCATAAGTGGTTTTTAACATTTAATTATGCCGTACAATAAATTCAAATGTGCTACCTGCTCAGAAAATATTGCTAAATCACAAGCAAGTGTTCAGTGCTCTTCTTGTACGTTATGGCTTCATGCATCCTGTTCGGGAGTTTCTGATAAGGAGTTGACGGCTCTAAAAAATAGTAAACACTTATCGTTTACCGGCATGCTCTGTAATAAGAATATTCATACATCAGTAGTGACCACCAGTAAAGATGATATTTCCGTGCTTAGAAATCTAATCGAGTCATTTATTTCTAAAGTTGAGGTAGAGCAAACAGCTACTAAGAATAATTTAATGGAGCTTAACTCCAAAATTGACAATTTTATTGCTGCTATTAGAGCTGAACAGAAATCGTTTAAAGAAACTTTATCAGGAACTGTGGCTAACTTAAGGAATGAAATGGTGTCTGGAATAAAAGGCCTTAAATCGGATCTTATTGATTGCAGGAAGCTTGTGTCACATGTGGATGACATCACATCTAACAAAATTGCTGCTTTGGAGGATGAAAATTATATCCTTCATAAGCGTCTTAATAGATCAGATATTGTTATTAATGGTGTACCAAATGGCATTTCCAATCTTTTGGGCATTGTTATTAAAATTGGTTCACATTTTAATACACCCATAACAAGCAGTGATGTTCAACAACATAACAATGTTTTTTTAAGAGATAATATTATGAGCGCATATTTCATCGATTAAAGTGTGTGATATTTTTGAAGGTAATGTCGATATGAGAATTTATTTGAATGACCATTATGGACCCGTCGCATCAAAATTGAATGCAATATGCAGAAAACTTATGCAGAAGAAGGCTATCAACAAATTTCAAATTCTTAATGGAAATCGTTTAAAGGCAAAGATTACTATTGCTGATGGAGGTTTGGTTTATCGAAATCTGGATAAGTGTGCGTCTTTGCTGCACAGCTATTAAACGACGAGCACCTGCTATTGTTTTTCTTATAACGCATGGAAGTAAATTGAACCTGACTTATGGTACTTTAAACAACATACTCTTTCTTGTATACCTTCTTTGTATATTTTTGTATAAACTTTTTATATACTTAACTGATATATACTTTTACCTGCTTTCTAATAGCACATACAATTTCCTTTTATAACTTCTTTTATTATGTAAATACTTTTTAATATCTTTAATACACACTAATGATTGGCTGTATGGTATGTTTGCGTAGCTAAAGATTATTACATCTTGTTGTATATATTAATTTTCAGTAGATATTTTTCTTTTATTGAATTAACTATTATGCTTAATATTATTTCCTTTTTATGCAAACTTTGGTTCCCCATCACAATATTTTTTTCTTATTTTAATGGCTCATGACCAGAGCAATGGTTTTGCCTTTGGTAGTAATTCTTATATGAAAACTTGCTTTCAGTCTTATATCCAAAATTTCAATGTCGCTCATATTAATTGTCGGAGTATAAGGCCATCAGGTAACTTTTCGAAAATTGATGAGGTGAGAACTTTAGTCGAAAACTTTTTTATAGATTTATTTGCAGTTAGCGAAACCTTGTTAAAACTATATATATCTAGTCGGTCTATCAAGATTACAGGTTTCAATGTCTGCAGAAACGATCGTTTGGGTTCAAAGGGAGGTGGAGTTGATATATTTTTTTTTTTTTTTGAGATGTAGCACTTCAGGCAACAACGCCTATTTAATCAAGTACCGTGCTACATTCTTTAGGAAAGGGATAGAGAAGAGATGAAGCAGGTGGTGAAAGTAGAAGGATAGTCGGTAATTAACTGCCGTATAAGACAGCACAGCGGTCGGTGACTATGCCTTCATCGCTGAGCAGCCCCACGAATTTTTATTTTTGTAGTGAAAAAAAACCAAGGTCTTCGTTAGGAATCAAACCCACAACCCCCATATTTACAAGCTAGTATACTACCTACTAGCCTACAGGGGCACCATATATACATCTCTAAGAACATCAAATACAAACAAATTTTCCAAACTTCAGTAGTAGGTAATTGCGAATCCTTATTTATTGAAACTTCTCTTAATGCAAGTAAACTTTTATTTGGAGTAGTATATTTACCTAATGGGAATGTTATGTCTTTTGAAGATTTACACTGTCAACTTTTTTCCACCTATTCCAACATTATAGTTGTTGGTGACTTTAATAACAACATGTTCGACGTTAATAAATCAATTTCAATGCGATCTTTTTACTTAAGATGTGGATTATCTGTGGTACACAATACCAAACCACCTCACTTCGATGTTGTTCATGGATCGTCTTCGCTTATTACTTTTGGCTAGCAAGTGACATCTCTAAGGTTAGTCTATCAAACCAAACGCAATGTCCCTCTATATCTCGTCATGAATTGATTTTGCGTCATTTCATTTCGATGTGTTACGACCAGTCACTTTTTATGAGTATCGAGATTTTAATGCAATTGTTTGGCATAGTCTACTATTGCATTTAGACGAATGTAATTTTTCAGTTTTTTTTCGGGGGGATGCTGAGCATCAATGTTCTTTTATAAATTCTCTTCTTGTTTCATTATTTGCGTACGTTCCTCTTGTGACATAACATATTGAGAGAATTGATTTTGCTAATGAGGGTTGGATAAACTCAAGGGAGATTTTGTTTGCTCTCGCTCTCTCAGAGATTTGTCTTTCAAATCTTACACATTAAATCGTACAAAAGCCAAGAGCTTATCTTTTGTAAACTTCGTAATAAGGCCAAAAACGTTACTCGTAAGGCAAAAAGGAGGCACTGCGCTCGCGTTTTAAGGGACTAGACTCGTCTGGGTTACGGAAAGTCTTGAGAGGATTTGGATGTTTGGAAAATGAGCCTGTTTCTATCGATGGTGATGTAAATGACCTGAATACATTTTTTGCTTCCACCGGCGCCAGTGCGAATGTGAGTAATCTTAACTTGGAATCTTTTGAAGACAGTTTTTCTTCGTTTTCATTTCGCTGCATTAGTGAATATGAATTATTTATTGCATTAAATAAAGTTACGTCGAGTTCAGTTGGAGTCGATGGTATACCCATTAAATTCATAAAATCAATTCATCAAATTAATATATCCGTATGTTTCCAAATACATTTTGTCTTTAGTTAAACTATACACTAACCTCGTCATGTTTTCCATCTTCTTGGAAGACTGCTAGAGTGACTCCTATACCTGAAATAAAAAGTGTTTGTGGGCTTGAAGATTTTCGGCCTATTTCAATACTCCCCTCTCTATCAAAGGTTGTTGAGCATATCATTAAAAGACCAAATACTAGAATTTGTTTCATGTGATCTTTTTTAAACAGTATGCTTTCCGGAAAGGTTTTAATACCACTATTCTACTTCTTTCATTAACGGATAGCGTTAGACAGAATGTTAATGATGGTTTTCTATCGAAAGCCTTTACTTCTATTTATTTAATTCTTATTGATAAGCTTTTGATGGATTTTAACTTTGCCACGTCTGCATGCAAGCTTATTTTCTCTTATTTAACTGGTAGATCACAATTCGTGGTTTTAAACGGTATTAGCTCTGAAGCGTGTTCTTTAATGTCCGACGTTCCTCAGGGCTCCGTCTTAAGACGGATTTTGTTTACATTATACATTAATAGCCTACCCACTTCTACGAACTCATCTACCTGTGAAACTTATTTGTTCGCTGATGATGTTTTCTTATTATTTAAAAATTCTTTCGGCAATGTTGTTACTTTGAGTAATAACATAAACTCTTCTTTAGATAGTGTTTTTCTGTGGCTTTTCAAGCCGTTTTTTAATGTCCATATAAAACAAAGGCCATTATGAATTTTGACGTGGCTCTCAAAAGAAGTTAATTGATGAATACAAACGACGTGATATCTAATTTGGACATATGAATTTGCAGAAAATAAGAGACTGAAGTATATGCCAAACAAAAATGTGCACTTCAAGAAAGCTCTAGAGCTGACAGGGAAAGGATTCTACGTGAGGTAAAGGAAAACGTTCAAAAAATATCACAAGAGTTCGGCATGCAAGTGCATACCATGGAGAGTCAGCTAGTGTGACGAAATATTGTTCGACCTACAGAAGAAAATAGAAGGAGAAATACATAAATTAACAATTAAGTGGGCAATTAAGTGAACCTATCTCTATACCAGGAGATCTATTTACGGGTTTTAATGAATTAGTAAATAACATAAACACTATCACGGTAAAAAACCCAATTGAATTTATTAAATTCACCAATAATTGATTTTTAATTTCAGAAATGTAGAACCATTGCGCAAACAATTAGTGAAAACCAAAGTATGCAAGGGAACGTCCTATATATATATATATATATATATATATATATATATATATATATATATGAGCCAAAAATAGATAAAACATGTTAAATATTGCTGATATTGCAGGAAAATTTACTTTTCCTACAATATAAAACGTAACACCAGTTACGCCAGAAGTTCCACTAGTCCTTGTGAATTAGTAAATAACAAACACAATATTACAGGTAAATAACTAATTCAAACTTATTAAATAATTAATTACTGATTTTTAATTTCATAAAAGATTCTGCCGAACGCTTTTTCGGTAAAATTGTTAATTATGCAATCGTGAAATTATTCCTATATATTCGCCAGTACCCAACACTTTTGCCTATGAGGGCAAGCAACAATAATTGCAACAATAAACACCTTAGCAACAGCCTCATCTACTACAAAAAGTTAGTGAAGCGAATTCTCATCACGAATGTAATAATGCCAAATTTACCAACAGCCGTCATTTATGGAAATATCACGTCTAATAAAATACCAACAGTAAAAACATATTCATTAAAAAATGCCAAATTTACCAACAGCCGTCATTTATGGAAATATCACGTCTAATAAAATACCAACAGTAAAAACATATTCATTAAAAAATTATATTAAAAAGGTTTAATTTAGCAGTTTAGTAAATATGTTTATTTAATGCTTTTTTATTTTCATACAATAGAGATTAAATGTAAATGTACAGCAACTTTCTGCAACCCCGCAACGTTCCTTTTATGCAAAAACATGATTTTAGCTTACGTTTTAGAATCCTTGAGAAACTCGTTAAAACTTGCACGGGTCATATGAAAATGAATCTTTAAAACTTGGTCATCATTGCAGTTGCAGCTGACTTCCAAGATTGGCGATTCTGTAAGTTAAAAAAAAGTAATTAATTAAAACAAAATTATTACAATCTCACTTACCAACTTCCATATAGCCCGTTGTTTGTGTTTTATGCAAGAAACAATAGCTGCTGCTTTTTTTAACTATTCAGAAAAATTAAGTTTTTCCTTTTTCTTTTCTGAAGCACAGCTACTTTGAATCAAAAGTCGATCGCGCTAACTTTAAGAGCTCAATATTTCTATTATAAAACAGCACATTTACAATATTTATCCATTTTTCAAATGTGAATAAAAAATGTTTCGCGTTTTTGTTTTGTTTTTTATCACCTGTCAAATACTAATTGAGTACGCTTAATTGACATGTGTGAACACTAAATAAAATTGCTCAATTAACATTAAATTGTTTCAATTAAAAAATCATTTCTGAACAGGGTATAACACCCAGTAACTAACTAACAATCCTTTTATCTCAAAAGTGAAGTTTTCATACCTGTTTCAGTTTATAGCGAGCACTTTTCATTCCACAGTACAGTGCTTTGGCTTAATTTTTTATTTTACTCCATTTTTAAATAACTTTATTGAAAACATAGCCGATAACGGTTCAAATTTCTCCGGGAATAATTTGTGAGTCTCAGTCAAACTATTCAAGTCCTATAACTCTTGTAAACAAAAGGAATGGTGAAAAGCGTATTTGCATTGAGTATAGAGCTTTGAACAAAGCAACAAAAAAATTGTAATTGTCATAAATGACAACATATACCGTTTACAAAAAAAAAAAAATATTTCACGGCTTTAGACATGAAAAGTGGATATTATCAAATATTTATGGAAACAGAATCAAGCCACCTTACAGCATTTGTAACACCCGATGGTCATTTTGGGTTTTAGCGTATGCCATTCGGAGTTTATGATGGGCCAGCAGTTTTCCAACAATTACTTAACAAAGTACTCGGCTCATTGCATTTTACTACTGCGCGGCATACTTAGATGATATTATTATATCCGCTGATTGGGAAGCAGAAAGTTTGGAAAGTTTAAGAACAAAGCGAATTTAAAATTAAATTAAACAAGATGTCAATTTTTTTTTTTAAATAGACTACTTTGGATTTGAAATATAATGCTATATATTACGACTGTCTTTAATATAAAATAAAAAGTGTAGCTGAATTTCCTGTTCCAGAAAATGTGCATAATGAATGGCAATTTATTGGACTGATTACTTATTTTTGATTGTTCGTAAAAGATTTTGGTATCATGGCTCAAAAGAAGAGAAAGCGTTTAAATTAATTAAAGAAAAGCTAGTGTCGAGGCTCGTGTTAGCAATGTATTCGCTTAGCGTAAAAACAGAGATACATACGGTTGCTTGTCGAGTTGGTGTCGTTGCCATCTCGCTACAAGAACAAGCTGATGGAGAACTCCCAGTTGTAACCAACATTAGTAAACAAACATCCCCAGAAGAAAGTAGATCATTCGGCAGAGTTAGAGACTCTTTCCGTGGTGTGGGCACCACAAAACTGCGCGTATATTTATTTTGTATTAAATTCACCATAGTAACAGATTGTACCGTTGTTAGAAACACTTTTGCAAAGAACAATATAGTCCGTATTGGCAGATGGTGGCTACAACTTCAAAAATTTGAATTTGACAAAGTCCATCGATGTGGAAACAAAATGCTACATGTAGACTCGTTAGGCCGCAACCCAGGTAAAGACACAAGAAGTCGAAACCCTAGCTGATATTGTTGCTCTGTATAACTGATTGAGTGAAACGATTTGTTGACGTTACTGCAACAAACAGACCCTGATGTTACTGAACTTGCCAAATCATTAAATAAAACAGTTGATTTGGACGACTTCGACAAAAATATTAAGTCAAATTGCGTTTGCAAAAATGGTGTTTTATGTTTCTCGAAAAGCAAGAAGGTTGTTAACAATTATCACGATCACTTTGGGCATATTGGTTTGGACTCAAACAAGAGAGTGCTCAAAAAAAGAGAGTGCTGTTAGTTTCCACGAATGAGAAGCTATGTAAAAAAACTATATAGCCGCATGTGCTGAATGTTTGTATCATAACATGGGGGGGTGGGGGAAATAAGGTATGCTGCACTCAATAGACAAAATAACGTGCACTTAGACCACTGCGAACTTTTATTGGAAGCGCGAAAGGTAATTTATATATTAGATATATAAGTAATTTATAATTATTCGGAATCATTTTCAATATAAGCAATTTTATTTTGTGCTTGATTTCTTTAAATAAATATTTCATAATATTCTCACAAAATATTTATTACAAACATTTTTATTAAAAAATAAACATCTTATGATATTCTCATAAAACATTTATTCAAATAAAAATATTTGAATTGTATTGTAACGGGGGAGAGCACATCCATATTGCAATTTCACTATTGCTCAAATATTTCATCAGTGAATTTTACCCCAATATTGTATAGAAAAACCTAAGAGTCTAATATCCAGAGGCAATTTTTTCATGAATATATATATAAAGGCATAGAGAAGAGACAGGAGGTGCAAGTAGAAGGATAGTCAGTTACATAGTCTCAAATTTACATTACATAGGCTCTACTTTTATTTGTAGTGAAAACAACCACTCCTAGATTGGTACGCCAAGTACACTACCTACTAGCGGACCGAGGCAGCTTTCATTTCTAGAAGGCCCATGTTATCGGAAATTAATGTCGTATAAGACAGCACAGCGACCAATGACAATGGCTTCATCACTGAGCAGCCACACCGATAGTCAATTTTAATTTCTGTAGTGAAAACAGCCAAGGTCTGATAAGGTATTACACTATATACTAGCCTACAGGGGCACCTATTTTCTTGCAGCCATTGATGGCTTTGCTAAATTCTGTTTGTTAGAACCCGTGCGTAGTACAAAGTCGAACACAATTGCTCGCGATTTGAAGAAATGATAGGTATATTTGGAACTGCAGCTAGATTTATTATTGACCTTGGTACTAGTTTTACTGGTTCTCATTTTGTCAATTATTGCATAGGGAATCATATTGTCAACATTAAGAATCCAACAGCTACTCCGAGAGAAAATGGATAAATTGAGAGGCTAAATAGAATTACAACTATGATTGTAAGAAGGCGTACAACTCTACAAATTGCATACAACTCCATACAACTCTAAGAATGTAAGGAAGAAGGAAAATTAGGAGAACACGTGAGAGAGTCGTTTTAACCCTATAGTGAAGAGGAAAAATTAATCATCGACTGACCACATATTGAAATACACCTGTTTTGTATACTAAGTAAAATTAAACTTAATCTGTCAAATTGATTGGGATTATTACTGGATTATTTTTTATACTTAAAAAAAGTAAACTTAAATAAACAAATTAACAAGAATTATTACATGGTGTCAGAAGTGTCGTGAACTTCAAATCAAGAGATAATGGGAGACAAAGGTCAGAATCGCACACCACGACCTGTAGATTGCTCCAACAAGGCGGAGCGGCCAAAAGGAAACAAAATTTCATGGTGTGGATGATAGCAACCGGGAAAATGGAAAAGCCAGAAAAGAACAAAATTGCAACGTTCATTTGGTTAATTGGTGAACAAGGGGCCGTAATATACAACACTCTGTTTCCTAATGATGGAACACAAAAATCGATGCTGGGTGAAGTTTGTACGGGCGAAAATGCAGTAATTCAGCGTTCACTAGATGATTTAATTTGAAAATTTGACAATTACTGCTTGCCCCAAGAGAATGTGGCCATGTAGTCCTTTAAATTTATTATGACAGCGCAAAATGAATTATGAATGAATAAATGAATTCGAGACGGAGCTGCGAAGACAATTGCCTTTTTGTGATTTTAAATGCAGCTGCGGCGCTTCTTATGAAGAATGAATGATTCGAGATCGCATTATTATTGGTGTTTATGAAAAACAATTACAAACAAAACTGCTGGATGGCCAGGATGATACTCTGGCAAAGGTGATCGAAACCTGCAAAATTTATGAGGCAACTACGCTCAACAAGAGTATTCTTGAATCCAAAGGATCTTTGATAGCCAGTTTGGAAACTGAGGACAACAGCAAGATGACAAAAGTTGAGTCTCTTAAAGGTTGAGTCTCTTAAAGGTTTTTGTTTAAGTGTGGGGATGAGTGGTCCCTAAAACATATGAGTCTGTGCAGAGCGAAAAATATTTCTTGCCGTATTTGCTCGAAAGTTGGACATTATGCAAGAATGTGTGGCCAAAAAGGGAAACCTCAACAAATGTAATTTGGAAAAGATAACAACAGCAGCAGTAATCGCAGTGGTCAATACAATGACAATAAGGGTCGAGTTGGTTGCTATAACAACAGCAAGCAGGGAGTTGATAGTATTAATTGGACTGAGATTCAAGGTAGGTCTTTGGAATCTGACTTAAATTGAGTAATGGAAGTGATTTTAGAATAAAGTCGATAGGATCGAATCGTACAAAATGGACTAAAAAATATCGGATTGAGGAAGAAGTGGTTAATTTTAAGGTAGATACTGCAGCGGATGTGAATTGTATTCCCTTGGAGATTATAGAGGGACTAAGGGTAGATGTTGGCAATCGGAATAGTGAATTTCCTGTTTTCGATTATAGTAATAATAGAGTACAAGTTTTTGGCACTATGAAATTAAAGTGTATTATTTTTGTTTGTTGATAGTAAATTTGAGCCTATACTTGGGTTAGATAGTTGTATAAAACTTGGGTTAGTCAAGAGGATGGATGTTGACAGGGTTGTACTGCCGGAGGCATCGGAAGTGTTTATTAAAGAGTATGTTTCAAGGGTTTGGTAGATTCCCGGGTGAGTATAAGATTTATTTAAAAGAGGGTTTATGAACTGTGCTTCACTATAGAAAAAGGATACCACATGCGTTAATGGGTAGATTGAGGACGGAACTCAGGAATATGCTTCAGGAAGATATTACTTTAGTGGTCGATTATCCAACCGACTGGGCCAATAATCTACAGATAGTGGAGAAAACAAATGGAAGACTACGCATTTGCTTGGATCCAAGGCCATTGAATGCGTGTATCAAACGGGAGCATTTCCTTATTCCGACGATTGAGGACCTAACATCGGAATTAGCTGATGCGAGAATATTTACGGTTATTGATCTAACAAGCGGGTTTTGGCATATGTCGCCAGAGAAGGAATCATCTGATCTTACTACGTTTATGACTCCGTTTGGGTGATATAAGTTTAACCGCCTTCCCTTTGGCCTCAGCTGCGCCCCTGAAATGTTTCAAAGGTCGATGGTGAGAATTTTTGGTGACATTCCAGGAGTTTATATTTATTTTGATGACATATTGATAAGTGCAAGGAACTTGGGGGAGCATGACAGAATTGTAGGTATGATGCTAAAGCGAACAAGGGAGAATAACGTCAGATTTAATGCTGAAAAAATTCAATATCGTAAGGAGTCTGTGGAATTCATGGTACATACTGCTGAAGGTATCAATGCAGGTAGGAAATATTGTGAAGCGATTCTGGGCATGGGGAGACCGAAATGCAGAGCGGATGTTTTACGTTTTCTTGGGTTAGTGAAGTACTTAGCGAGATTTATACCGAATTTGTCGAAGATGACTGCCGGCATACGAGACTGTATGTTGATTTTGAGTGGGGTGAGCAATAGGAGAAAAGCTTTGAGGACTTGTTGAATGTTATTTCATCCGAACCTATCTTGGCAGCCTATGATCCCCTGTAAGGATTCCCAGATGCGTCGAAGGATGGAGGGACACCCAGTTGCAGTTGCATCTCGGACATTGTCCAAAAATGAGCAGAACGAGCTTTTGGCTATTGTGTTTGCGTTTCAACGGTTTCACTATTTTGTATATGGTCGTGAGTTTACGGTTGAGAGTGATCATAAGCCGTTGGAGACATTGATCAAACGGGATATTGATGATGTCACTATGCGCCTTCAGCGTATGTTTATGATGCTATTGAAATATCCCCGCATGGTGATAGTTTATAAGCCGGGAAGGGAGTTATTGATGGCTGCCTGTTTGTCTCGGGATCAGTTGTCGGGGGAGGAGGAGCTAAAGGATTTGTCAGGCGTAATTTATGGGATAGTGGGAACGGTTTGTTTATCGAAAAAGAACTATATACATTTTAGGAATGTATTGAATGAGGACGAGGGATATCGTCGCGTCTGCTCTTTTGTTGAAAAGGGATGGCCCAGTTTTCACCAACTGGATGATCTGGGTCAACAATTTTATAAATTCAAATCGAGGCTTCATGTTGAAAGGGTACTTCTCCTACTTGACCAAAGACTTGTTATACCGGAAAAATTGCAAGGGGCAACCACAGAATGGTTGCATGGCTCACATCTGGGTATTGAGAAAACATTAGGTCGTGCTAGGGAATTATATTATTGGCCTGGCATGAGTGAAAGGATTAAGAGTGTGGTGCAATCCTGTGCTGTCTGTGAGAGATTTTTGTCGGAATAATCAGAAGAAGCCGTTGAGACAGGAGCAGTCGCCAGAATATCCTTTTTACATAGTGGCAATGGAATTGTTTGAGTATGCGGGGGAGATTTCATAGCCATTGTGGATGCTTATTCTAACTATTTAGTGGCAATACAATTGCGCGATAAGACGTCGAAGTGTATTATTGAGCAGCTCAACCAAGTATTTTGTAGGATTGATTTTCCGATGGTGATCAGGGATGATAACAGTCCTTTTGCCTCCAGGGAGTTTGAGAGTTTTGCTATGGAATTGCATTGAGTATAGAGCTTTGAACAAAGCAACAAAAAGATTGTAATTGTCATAAATGACAACATATACCGTTTACAAAAAAAAAAAAATATTTCACGGCTTTAGACATGAAAAGTGGATATTATCAAATATTTATGGAAACAGAATCAAGCCACCTTACAGCATTTGTAACACCCGATGGTCATTTTGGGTTTTAGCGTATGCCATTCGGAGTTTATGATGGGCCAGCAGTTTTCCAACAATTGCTTAACAAAGTACTCGGCTCATTGCATTTTACTACTGCGCGGCATACTTAGATGATATTATTATATCCGCTGATTGGGAAGCAGAAAGTTTGGAAAGTTTAAGAACAAAGCGAATTTAAAATTAAATTAAACAAGATGTCAATTTTTTTTTTTTAAATAGACTACTTTGGATTTGAAATATAATGCTATATATTACGACTGTCTTTAATATAAAATAAAAAGTGTAGCTGAATTTCCTGTTCCAGAAAATGTGCATAATGAATGGCAATTTATTGGACTGATTACTTATTTTTGATTGTTCGTAAAAGATTTTGGTATCATGGCTCAAAAGAAGAGAAAGCGTTTAAATTAATTAAAGAAAAGCTAGTGTCGAGGCTCGTGTTAGCAATGTATTCGCTTAGCGTAAAAACAGAGATACATACGGTTGCTTGTCGAGTTGGTGTCGTTGCCATCTCGCTACAAGAACAAGCTGATGGAGAACTCCCAGTTGTAACCAACATTAGTAAACAAACATCCCCAGAAGAAAGTAGATCATTCGGCAGAGTTAGAGACTCTTTCCGTGGTGTGGGCACCACAAAACTGCGCGTATATTTATTTTGTATTAAATTCACCATAGTAACAGATTGTACCGTTGTTAGAAACACTTTTGCAAAGAACAATATAGTCCGTATTGGCAGATGGTGGCTACAACTTCAAAAATTTGAATTTGACAAAGTCCATCGATGTGGAAACAAAATGCTACATGTAGACTCGTTAGGCCGCAACCCAGGTAAAGACACAAGAAGTCGAAACCCTAGCTGATATTGTTGCTCTGTATAACTGATTGAGTGAAACGATTTGTTGACGTTACTGCAACAAACAGACCCTGATGTTACTGAACTTGCCAAATCATTAAATAAAACAGTTGATTTGGACGACTTCGACAAAAATATTAAGTCAAATTGCGTTTGCAAAAATGGTGTTTTATGTTTCTCGAAAAGCAAGAAGGTTGTTAACAATTATCACGATCACTTTGGGCATATTGGTTTGGACTCAAACAAGAGAGTGCTCAAAAAAAGAGAGTGCTGTTAGTTTCCACGAATGAGAAGCTATGTAAAAAAACTATATAGCCGCATGTGCTGAATGTTTGTATCATAACATGGGGGGGTGGGGGAAATAAGGTATGCTGCACTCAATAGACAAAATAACGTGCACTTAGACCACTGCGAACTTTTATTGGAAGCGCGAAAGGTAATTTATATATTAGATATATAAGTAATTTATAATTATTCGGAATCTTTTTCAATATAAGCAATTTTATTTTGTGCTTGATTTCTTTAAATAAATATTTCATAATATTCTCACAAAATATTTATTACAAACATTTTTATTAAAAAATAAACATCTTATGATATTCTCATAAAACATTTATTCAAATAAAAATATTTGAATTGTATTGTAACGGGGGAGAGCACATCCATATTGCAATTTCACTATTGCTCAAATATTTCATCAGTGAATTTTACCCCAATATTGTATAGAAAAACCTAAGAGTCTAATATCCAGAGGCAATTTTTTCATGAATATATATATAAAGGCATAGAGAAGAGACAGGAGGTGCAAGTAGAAGGATAGTCAGTTACATAGTCTCAAATTTACATTACATAGGCTCTACTTTTATTTGTAGTGAAAACAACCACTCCTAGATTGGTACGCCAAGTACACTACCTACTAGCGGACCGAGGCAGCTTTCATTTCTAGAAGGCCCATGTTATCGGAAATTAATGTCGTATAAGACAGCACAGCGACCAATGACAATGGCTTCATCACTGAGCAGCCACACCGATAGTCAATTTTAATTTCTGTAGTGAAAACAGCCAAGGTCTGATAAGGTATTACACTATATACTAGCCTACAGGGGCACCTATTTTTTTGCAGCCATTGATGGCTTTGCTAAATTCTGTTTGTTAGAACCCGTGCGTAGTACAAAGTCGAACACAATTGCTCGCGATTTGAAGAAATGATAGGTATATTTGGAACTGCAGCTAGATTTATTATTGACCTTGGTACTAGTTTTACTGGTTCTCATTTTGTCAATTATTGCATAGGGAATCATATTGTCAACATTAAGAATCCAACAGCTACTCCGAGAGAAAATGGATAAATTGAGAGGCTAAATAGAATTACAACTATGATTGTAAGAAGGCGTACAACTCTACAAATTGCATACAACTCCATACAACTCTAAGAATGTAAGGAAGAAGGAAAATTAGGAGAACACGTGAGAGAGTCGTTTTAACCCTATAGTGAAGAGGAAAAATTAATCATCGACTGACCACATATTGAAATACACCTGTTTTGTATACTAAGTAAAATTAAACTTAATCTGTCAAATTGATTGGGATTATTACTGGATTATTTTTTATACTTAAAAAAAGTAAACTTAAATAAACAAATTAACAAGAATTATTACATGGTGTCAGAAGTGTCGTGAACTTCAAATCAAGAGATAATGGGAGACAAAGGTCAGAATCGCACACCACGACCTGTAGATTGCTCCAACAAGGCGGAGCGGCCAAAAGGAAACAAAATTTCATGGTGTGGATGATAGCAACCGGGAAAATGGAAAAGCCAGAAAAGAACAAAATTGCAACGTTCATTTGGTTAATTGGTGAACAAGGGGCCGTAATATACAACACTCTGTTTCCTAATGATGGAACACAAAAATCGATGCTGGGTGAAGTTTGTACGGGCGAAAATGCAGTAATTCAGCGTTCACTAGATGATTTAATTTGAAAATTTGACAATTACTGCTTGCCCCAAGAGAATGTGGCCATGTAGTCCTTTAAATTTATTATGACAGCGCAAAATGAATTATGAATGAATAAATGAATTCGAGACGGAGCTGCGAAGACAATTGCCTTTTTGTGATTTTAAATGCAGCTGCGGCGCTTCTTATAAAGAATGAATGATTCGAGATCGCATTATTATTGGTGTTTATGAAAAACAACTACAAATAAAATTGCTGGATGGCCAGGATGATACTCTGGCAAAGGTGATCGAAACCTGCAAAATTTATGAGGCAACTACGCTCAACAAGAGTATTCTTGAATCAAAAGGATCTTTGATAGCCAGTTTGGAAACTGAGGACAACAGCAAGATGACAAAAGTTGAGTCTCTTAAAGGTTTTTGTTTTAAGTGTGGGGATGAGTGGTCCCTAAAACATATGAGTCTGTGCAGAGCGAAAAATATTTCTTGCCGTATTTGCTCGAAAGTTGGACATTATGCAAGAATGTGTGGCCAAAAAGGGAAACCTCAACAAATGCAATTTGGAAAAGATAACAACAGCAGCAGTAATCGCAGTGGTCAATACAATGACAATAAGGGTCGAGTTGGTTGCTAAAACAACAGCAAGCAGGGAGTTGATAGTATTAATTGGACTGAGATTCAAGGTAGGTCTTTGGAATCTGACTTAAATTGAGTAATGGAAGTGATTTTAGAATAAAGTCGATAGGATCGAATCGTACAAAATGGACTAAAAAATATCGGATTGAGGAAGAAGTGGTTAATTTTAAGGTAGATACTGCAGCGGATGTGAATTGTATTCCCTTGGAGATTATAGAGGGACTAAGGGTAGATGTTGGCAATCGGAATAGTGAATTTCCTGTTTTCGATTATAGTAATAATAGAGTACAAGTTTTTGGCACTATGAAATTAAAGTGTATTATTTTTGTTTGTTGATAGTAAATTTGAGCCTATACTTGGGTTAGATAGTTGTATAAAACTTGGGTTAGTCAAGAGGATGGATGTTGACAGGGTTGTACTGCCGGAGGCATCGGAAGTGTTTATTAAAGAGTATGTTTCAAGGGTTTGGTAGATTCCCGGGTGAGTATAAGATTTATTTAAAAGAGGGTTTATGAACTGTGCTTCACTATAGAAAAAGGATACCACATGCGTTAATGGGTAGATTGAGGACGGAACTCAGGAATATGCTTCAGGAAGATATTACTTTAGTGGTCGATTATCCAACCGACTGGGCCAATAATCTACAGATAGTGGAGAAAACAAATGGAAGACTACGCATTTGCTTGGATCCAAGGCCATTGAATGCGTGTATCAAACGGGAGCATTTCCTTATTCCGACGATTGAGGACCTAACATCGGAATTAGCTGATGCGAGAATATTTACGGTTATTGATCTAACAAGCGGGTTTTGGCATATGTCGCCAGAGAAGGAATCATCTGATCTTACTACGTTTATGACTCCGTTTGGGTGATATAAGTTTAACCGCCTTCCCTTTGGCCTCAGCTGCGCCCCTGAAATGTTTCAAAGGTCGATGGTGAGAATTTTTGGTGACATTCCAGGAGTTTATATTTATTTTGATGACATATTGATAAGTGCAAGGAACTTGGGGGAGCATGACAGAATTGTAGGTATGATGCTAAAGCGAACAAGGGAGAATAACGGCAGATTTAATGCTGAAAAAATTCAATATCGTAAGGAGTCTGTGGAATTCATGGTACATACTGCTGAAGGTATCAATGCAGGTAGGAAATATTGTGAAGCGATTCTGGGCATAAGGACACCGAAATGCAGAGCGGATGTTTTACGTTTTCTTGGGTTAGTGAAGTACTTAGCGAGATTTATACCGAATTTGTCGAAGATGACTGCCGGCATACGAGACTGTATGTTGATTTTGAGTGGGGTGAGCAATAGGAGAAAAGCTTTGAGGACTTGTTGAATGTTATTTCATCCGAACCTATCTTGGCAGCCTATGATACCCTGTAAGGATTCCCAGATGCGTCGAAGGATGGAGGGACACCCAGTTGCAGTTGCATCTCGGACATTGTCCAAAAATGAGCAGAACGAGCTTTTGGCTATTGTGTTTGCGTTTCAACGGTTTCACTATTTTGTATATGGTCGTGAGTTTACGGTTGAGAGTGATCATAAGCCGTTGGAGACATTGATCAAACGGGATATTGATGATGTCACTATGCGCCTTCAGCGTATGTTTATGATGCTATTGAAATATCCCCGCATGGCGATAGTTTATAAGCCGAGAAGGGAGTTATTGATGGCTGCCTGTTTGTCTCGGGATCAGTTGTCGGGGGAGGAGGAGCTAAAGGATTTGTCAGGCGTAATTTATGGGATAGTGGGAACGGTTTGTTTATCGAAACAGAACTATATACATTTTAGGAATGTATTGAATGAGGACGAGGGATATCGTCGCGTCTGCTCTTTTGTTGAAAAGGGATGGCCCAGTTTTCACCAACTGGATGATCTGGGTCAACAATTTTATAAATTCAAATCGAGGCTTCATGTTGAAAGGGTACTTCTCCTACTTGACCAAAGACTTGTTATACCGGAAAAATTGCAAGGGGCAACCACAGAATGGTTGCATGGCTCACATCTGGGTA
Source organism: Trichopoda pennipes (assembly GCA_030448955.1). Classification (NCBI taxonomy): domain Eukaryota; kingdom Metazoa; phylum Arthropoda; class Insecta; order Diptera; family Tachinidae; genus Trichopoda; species Trichopoda pennipes. Next base: position 1,142,742 of record JASKUP010000042.1, on the reverse strand, counting down.
TTGAGAAAACATTAGGTCGTGCTAGGGAATTATATTATTGGCCTGGCATGAGTGAAAGGATTAAGAGTGTGGTGCAATCCTGTGCTGTCTGTGAGAGATTTTTGTCGCAATAATCAGAAGAAGCCGTTGAGACAGGAGCAGTCGCCAGAATATCCTTTTTACATAGTGGCATTGGAATTGTTTGAGTATGCGGGGGAGATTTCATAGCCATTATGGATGCTTATTCTAACTATTTAGTGGCAATACAATTGCGCGATAAGACGTCGAAGTGTATTATTGAGCAGCTCAACCAAGTATTTTGTAGGATTGATTTTCCGATGGTGATCAGGGATGATAACAGTCCTTTTGCCTCCAGGGAGTTTGAGAGTTTTGCTATGGAATTGCATTGAGTATAGAGCTTTGAACAAAGCAACAAAAAGATTGTAATTGTCATAAATGACAACATATGCCGTTTACAAAAAAAAAAAAATATTTCACGGCTTTAGACATGAAAAGTGGATATTATCAAATATTTATGGAAACAGAATCAAGCCACCTTACAGCATTTGTAACACCCGATGGTCATTTTGGGTTTTAGCGTATGCCATTCGGAGTTTATGATGGGCCAGCAGTTTTCCAACAATTACTTAACAAAGTACTCGGCTCATTGCATTTTACTACTGCGCGGCATACTTAGATGATATTATTATATCCGCTGATTGGGAAGCAGAAAGTTTGGAAAGTTTAAGAACAAAGCGAATTTAAAATTAAATTAAACAAGATGTCAATTTTTTTTTTTAAATAGACTACTTTGGATTTGAAATATAATGCTATATATTACGACTGTCTTTAATATAAAATAAAAAGTGTAGCTGAATTTCCTGTTCCAGAAAATGTGCATAATGAATGGCAATTTATTGGACCGATTACTTATTTTTGATTGTTCGTAAAAGATTTTGGTATCATGGCTCAAAAGAAGAGAAAGCGTTTAAATTAATTAAAGAAAAGCTAGTGTCGAGGCTCGTGTTAGCAATGTATTCGCTTAGCGTAAAAACAGAGATACATACGGTTGCTTGTCGAGTTGGTGTCGTTGCCATCTCGCTACAAGAACAAGCTGATGGAGAACTCCCAGTTGTAACCAACATTAGTAAACAAACATCCCCAGAAGAAAGTAGATCATTCGGCAGAGTTAGAGACTCTTTCCGTGGTGTGGGCACCACAAAAATGGGCGTATATTTATTTTGTATTAAATTCACCATAGTAACAGATTGTACCGTTGTTAGAAACACTTTTGCAAAGAACAATATAGTCCGTATTGGCAGATGGTGGCTACAACTTCAAAAATTTGAATTTGACAAAGTCCATCGATGTGGAAACAAAATGCTACATGTAGACTCGTTAGGCCGCAACCCAGGTAAAGACACAAGAAGTCGAAACCCTAGCTGATATTGTTGCTATTTTGTGCTTGATTTCTTTAAATAAATATTTCATAATATTCTCACAAAATATTTATTACAAACATTTTTATTAAAAAATAAACATCTTATGATATTCTCATAAAACATTTATTCAAATAAAAATATTTGAATTGTATTGTAACGGGGGAGAGCACATCCATATTGCAATTTCACTATTGCTCAAATATTTCATCAGTGAATTTTACCCCAATATTGTATAGAAAAACCTAAGAGTCTAATATCCAGAGGCAATTTTTTCATGAATATATATATAAAGGCATAGAGAAGAGACAGGAGGTGCAAGTAGAAGGATAGTCAGTTACATAGTCTCAAATTTACATTACATAGGCTCTACTTTTATTTGTAGTGAAAACAACCACTCCTAGATTGGTACGCCAAGTACACTACCTACTAGCGGACCGAGGCAGCTTTCATTTCTAGAAGGCCCATGTTATCGGAAATTAATGTCGTATAAGACAGCACAGCGACCAATGACAATGGCTTCATCACTGAGTAGCCACACCGATAGTCAATTTTAATTTCTGTAGTGAAAACAGCCAAGGTCTGATAAGGTATTACACTATATACTAGCCTACAGGGGCACCTATTTTCTTGCAGCCATTGATGGCTTTGCTAAATTCTGTTTGTTAGAACCCGTGCGTAGTACAAAGTCGAACACAATTGCTCGCGATTTGAAGAAATGATAGGTATATTTGGAACTGCAGCTAGATTTATTATTGACCTTGGTACTAGTTTTACTGGTTCTCATTTTGTCAATTATTGCATAGGGAATCATATTGTCAACATTAAGAATCCAACAGCTACTCCGAGAGAAAATGGATAAATTGAGAGGCTAAATAGAGTTACAACTATGATTGTAAGAAGGCGTACAACTCTACAAATTGCATACAACTCCATACAACTCTAAGAATGTAAGGAAGAAGGAAAATTAGGAGAACACGTGAGAGAGTCGTTTTAACCATATAGTGAAGAGGAAAAATTAATCATCGACTGACCACATATTGAAATACACGTGTTTTGTATACTAAGTAAAATTAAACTTAATCTGTCAAATTGATTGGGACTATTACTGGATTATTTTTTATACTTAAAAAAAGTAAACTTAAATAAACAAATTAACAAGAATTATTACATGGTGTCAGAAGTGTCGTGAACTTCAAATCAAGAGATAATGGGAGACAAAGGTCAGAATCGCACACCACGACCTGTAGATTGCTCCAACAAGGCGGAGCGGCAAAAAGGAAACAAAATTTCATGGTGTGGATGATAGCAACCTGGAAAATGGAAAAGCCAGAAAAGAACAAAATTGCAACGTTCATTTGGTTAATTGGTGAACAAGGGGCCGTAATATACAACACTCTGTTTCCTAATGATGGAACACAAAAATCGATGCTGGGTAATTTGATGTAATTTGAAAATTTGACAATTACTGCTTGCCCCAAGAGAATGTGGCCATGTAGTCCTTTAAATTTATTATGACAGCGCAAAATGAATTATGAATGAATAAATGAATTCGAGACGGAGCTGCGAAGACAATTGCCTTTTTGTGATTTTAAATGCAGCTGCGGCGCTTCTTATGAAGAATGAATGATTCGAGATCGCATTATTATTGGTGTTTATGAAAAACAATTACAAACAAAACTGCTGGATGGCCAGGATGATACTCTGGCAAAGGTGATCGAAACCTGCAAAATTTATGAGGCAACTACGCTCAACAAGAGTATTCTTGAATCAAAAGGATCTTTGATAGCCAGTTTGGAAACTGAGGACAACAGCAAGATGACAAAAGTTGAGTCTCTTAAAGGTTTTTGTTTTAAGTGTGGGGATGAGTGGTCCCTAAAACATATGAGTCTGTGCAGAGCGAAAAATATTTCTTGCCGTATTTGCTCGAAAGTTGGACATTATGCAAGAATGTGTGGCCAAAAAGGGAAACCTCAACAAATGTAATTTGGAAAAGATAACAACAGCAGCAGTAATCGCAGTGGTCAATACAATGACAATAAGGGTCGAGTTGGTTGCTATAACAACAGCAAGCAGGGAGTTGATAGTATTAATTGGACTGAGATTCAAGGTAGGTCTTTGGAATCTGACTTAAATTGAGTAATGGAAGTGATTTTAGAATAAAGTCGATAGGATCGAATCGTACAAAATGGACTAAAAAATATCGGATTGAGGAAGAAGTGGTTAATTTTAAGGTAGATACTGCAGCGGATGTGAATTGTATTCCCTTGGAGATTATAGAGGGACTAAGGGTAGATGTTGGCAATCGGAATAGTGAATTTCCTGTTTTCGATTATAGTAATAATAGAGTACAAGTTTTTGGCACTATGAAATTAAAGTGTATTATTTTTGTTTGTTGATAGTAAATTTGAGCCTATACTTGGGTTAGATAGTTGTATAAAACTTGGGTTAGTCAAGAGGATGGATGTTGACAGGGTTGTACTGCCGGAGGCATCGGAAGTGTTTATTAAAGAGTATGTTTCAAGGGTTTGGTAGATTCCCGGGTGAGTATAAGATTTATTTAAAAGAGGGTTTATGAACTGTGCTTCACTATAGAAAAAGAATACCACATGCGTTAATGGGTAGATTGAGGACGGAACTCAGGAATATGCTTCAGGAAGATATTACTTTAGTGGTCGATTATCCAACCGACTGGGCCAATAATCTACAGATAGTGGAGAAAACAAATGGAAGACTACGCATTTGCTTGGATCCAAGGCCATTGAATGCGTGTATCAAACGGGAGCATTTCCTTATTCCGACGATTGAGGACCTAACATCGGAATTAGCTGATGCGAGAATATTTACGGTTATTGATCTAACAAGCGGGTTTTGGCATATGTTGCCAGAGAAGGAATCATCGGGATCTTACTACGTTTATGACTCCGTTTGGGTGATATAAGTTTAACCGCCTTCCCTTTGGCCTCAGCTGCGCCCCTGAAATGTTTCAAAGGTCGATGGTGAGAATTTTTGGTGACATTCCAGGAGTTTATATTTATTTTGATGACATATTGATAAGTGCAAGGAACTCGGGGGAGCATGACAGAATTGTAGGTATGATGCTAAAGCGAACAAGGGAGAATAACGTCAGATTTAATGCTGAAAAAATTCAATATCGTAAGGAGTCTGTGGAATTCATGGTACATACTGCTGAAGGTATCAATGCAGGTAGGAAATATTGTGAAGCGATTCTGGGCATGGGGAGACCGAAATGCAGAGCGGATGTTTTACGTTTTCTTGGGTTAGTGAAGTACTTAGCGAGATTTATACCGAATTTGTCGAAGATGACTGCCGGCATACGAGACTGTATGTTGATTTTGAGTGGGGTGAGCAATAGGAGAAAAGCTTTGAGGACTTGTTGAATGTTATTTCATCCGAACCTATCTTGGCAGCCTATGATCCCCTGTAAGGATTCCCAGATGCGTCGAAGGATGGAGGGACACCCAGTTGCAGTTGCATCTCGGACATTGTCCAAAAATGAGCAGAACGAGCTTTTGGCTATTGTGTTTGCGTTTCAACGGTTTCACTATTTTGTATATGGTCGTGAGTTTACGGTTGAGAGTGATCATAAGCCGTTGGAGACATTGATCAAACGGGATATTGATGATGTCACTATGCGCCTTCAGCGTATGTTTATGATGCTATTGAAATATCCCCGCATGGCGATAGTTTATAAGCCGGGAAGGGAGTTATTGATGGCTGCCTGTTTGTCTCGGGATCAGTTGTCGGGGGAGGAGGAGCTAAAGGATTTGTCAGGCGTAATTTATGGGATAGTGGGAACGGTTTGTTTATCGAAACAGAACTATATACATTTTAGGAATGTATTGAATGAGGACGAGGGATATCGTCGCGTCTGCTCTTTTGTTGAAAAGGGATGGCCCAGTTTTCACCAACTGGATGATCTGGGTCAACAATTTTATAAATTTAAATCGAGGCTTCATGTTGAAAGGGTACTTCTCCTACTTGACCAAAGACTTGTTATACCGGAAAAATTGCAAGGGGCAACCACAGAATGGTTGCATGGCTCACATCTGGGTATTGAGAAAACATTAGGTCGTGCTAGGGAATTATATTATTGGCCTGGCATGAGTGAAAGGATTAAGAGTGTGGTGCAATCCTGTGCTGTCTGTGAGAGATTTTTGTCGGAATAATCAGAAGAAGCCGTTGAGACAGGAGCGGTCGCCAGAATATCCTTTTTACATAGTGGCATTGGAATTGTTTGAGTATGCGGGGGAGATTTCATAGCCATTATGGATGCTTATTCTAACTATTTAGTGGCAATACAATTGCGCGATAAGACGTCGAAGTGTATTATTGAGCAGCTCAACCAAGTATTTTGTAGGATTGATTTTCCGATGGTGATCAGGGATGATAACAGTCCTTTTGCCTCCAGGGAGTTTGAGAGTTTTGCTATGGAATTGCATTGAGTATAGAGCTTTGAACAAAGCAACAAAAAGATTGTAATTGTCATAAATGACAACATATACCGTTTACAAAAAAAAAAAAATATTTCACGGCTTTAGACATGAAAAGTGGATATTATCAAATATTTATGGAAACAGAATCAAGCCACCTTACAGCATTTGTAACACCCGATGGTCATTTTGGGTTTTAGCGTATGCCATTCGGAGTTTATGATGGGCCAGCAGTTTTCCAACAATTACTAAACAAAGTACTCGGCTCATTGCATTTTACTACTGCGCGGCATACTTAGATGATATTATTATATCCGCTGATTGGGAAGCAGAAAGTTTGGAAAGTTTAAGAACAAAGCGAATTTAAAATTAAATTAAACAAGATGTCAATTTTTTTTTTTTAAATAGACTACTTTGGATTTGAAATATAATGCTATATATTACGACTGTCTTTAATATAAAATAAAAAGTGTAGCTGAATTTCCTGTTCCAGAAAATGTGCATAATGAATGGCAATTTATTGGACCGATTACTTATTTTTGATTGTTCGTAAAAGATTTTGGTATCATGGCTCAAAAGAAGAGAAAGCGTTTAAATTAATTAAAGAAAAGCTAGTGTCGAGGCTCGTGTTAGCAATGTATTCGCTTAGCGTAAAAACAGAGATACATACGGTTGCTTGTCGAGTTGGTGTCGTTGCCATCTCGCTACAAGAACAAGCTGATGGAGAACTCCCAGTTGTAACCAACATTAGTAAACAAACATCCCCAGAAGAAAGTAGATCATTCGGCAGAGTTAGAGACTCTTTCCGTGGTGTGGGCACCACAAAAATGGGCGTATATTTATTTTGTATTAAATTCACCATAGTAACAGATTGTACCGTTGTTAGAAACACTTTTGCAAAGAACAATATAGTCCGTATTGGCAGATGGTGGCTACAACTTCAAAAATTTGAATTTGACAAAGTCCATCGATGTGGAAACAAAATGCTACATGTAGACTCGTTAGGCCGCAACCCAGGTAAAGACACAAGAAGTCGAAACCCTAGCTGATATTGTTGCTCTGTATAACTGATTGAGTGAAACGATTTGTTGACGTTACTGCAACAAACAGACCCTGATGTTACTGAACTTGCCAAATCATTAAATAAAACAGTTGATTTGGACGACTTCGACAAAAATATTAATTCAAATTGCGTTTGCAAAAATGGTGTTTTATGTTTCTCGAAAAGCAAGAAGGTTGTTAACAATTATCACGATCACTTTGGGCATATTGGTTTGGACTCAAACAAGAGAGTGCTCAAAAAAAGAGAGTGCTGTTAGTTTCCACGAATGAGAAGCTATGTAAAAAAACTATATAGCCGCATGTGCTGAATGTTTGTATCATAACATGGGGGGGTGGGGGAAATAAGGTATGCTGCACTCAATAGACAAAATAACGTGCACTTAGACCACTGCGAACTTTTATTGGAAGCGCGAAAGGTAATTTATATATTAGATATATAAGTAATTTATAATTATTCGGAATCATTTTCAATATAAGCAATTTTATTTTGTGCTTGATTTCTTTAAATAAATATTTCATAATATTCTCACAAAATATTTATTACAAACATTTTTATTAAAAAATAAACATCTTATGATATTCTCATAAAACATTTATTCAAATAAAAATATTTGAATTGTATTGTAACGGGGGAGAGCACATCCATATTGCAATTTCACTATTGCTCAAATATTTCATCAGTGAATTTTACCCCAATATTGTATAGAAAAACCTAAGAGTCTAATATCCAGAGGCAATTTTTTCATGAATATATATATAAAGGCATAGAGAAGAGACAGGAGGTGCAAGTAGAAGGATAGTCAGTTACATAGTCTCAAATTTACATTACATAGGCTCTACTTTTATTTGTAGTGAAAACAACCACTCCTAGATTGGTACGCCAAGTACACTACCTACTAGCGGACCGAGGCAGCTTTCATTTCTAGAAGGCCCATGTTATCGGAAATTAATGTCGTATAAGACAGCACAGCGACCAATGACAATGGCTTCATCACTGAGCAGCCACACCGATAGTCAATTTTAATTTCTGTAGTGAAAACAGCCAAGGTCTGATAAGGTATTACACTATATACTAGCCTACAGGGGCACCTATTTTCTTGCAGCCATTGATGGCTTTGCTAAATTCTGTTTGTTAGAACCCGTGCGTAGTACAAAGTCGAACACAATTGCTCGCGATTTGAAGAAATGATAGGTATATTTGGAACTGCAGCTAGATTTATTATTGACCTTGGTACTAGTTTTACTGGTTCTCATTTTGTCAATTATTGCATAGGGAATCATATTGTCAACATTAAGAATCCAACAGCTACTCCGAGAGAAAATGGATAAATTGAGAGGCTAAATAGAATTACAACTATGATTGTAAGAAGGCGTACAACTCTACAAATTGCATACAACTCCATACAACTCTAAGAATGTAAGGAAGAAGGAAAATTAGGAGAACACGTGAGAGAGTCGTTTTAACCATATAGTGAAGAGGAAAAATTAATCATCGACTGACCACATATTGAAATACACGTGTTTTGTATACTAAGTAAAATTAAACTTAATCTGTCAAATTGATTGGGACTATTACTGGATTATTTTTTATACTTAAAAAAAGTAAACTTAAATAAACAAATTAACAAGAATTATTACATGGTGTCAGAAGTGTCGTGAACTTCAAATCAAGAGATAATGGGAGACAAAGGTCAGAATCGCACACCACGACCTGTAGATTGCTCCAACAAGGCGGAGCGGCAAAAAGAAAACAAAATTTCATGGTGTGGATGATAGCAACCTGGAAAATGGAAAAGCCAGAAAAGAACAAAATTGCAACGTTCATTTGGTTAATTGGTGAACAAGGGGCCGTAATATACAACACTCTGTTTCCTAATGATGGAACACAAAAATCGATGCTGGGTAATTTGATGTAATTTGAAAATTTGACAATTACTGCTTGCCCCAAGAGAATGTGGCCATGTAGTCCTTTAAATTTATTATGACAGCGCAAAATGAATTATGAATGAATAAATGAATTCGAGACGGAGCTGCGAAGACAATTGCCTTTTTGTGATTTTAAATGCAGCTGCGGCGCTTCTTATGAAGAATGAATGATTCGAGATCGCATTATTATTGGTGTTTATGAAAAACAATTACAAACAAAACTGCTGGATGGCCAGGATGATACTCTGGCAAAGGTGATCGAAACCTGCAAAATTTATGAGGCAACTACGCTCAACAAGAGTATTCTTGAATCAAAAGGATCTTTGATAGCCAGTTTGGAAACTGAGGACAACAGCAAGATGACAAAAGTTGAGTCTCTTAAAGGTTTTTGTTTTAAGTGTGGGGATGAGTGGTCCCTAAAACATATGAGTCTGTGCAGAGCGAAAAATATTTCTTGCCGTATTTGCTCGAAAGTTGGACATTATGCAAGAATGTGTGGCCAAAAAGGGAAACCTCAACAAATGTAATTTGGAAAAGATAACAACAGCAGCAGTAATCGCAGTGGTCAATACAATGACAATAAGGGTCGAGTTGGTTGCTATAACAACAGCAAGCAGGGAGTTGATAGTATTAATTGGACTGAGATTCAAGGTAGGTCTTTGGAATCTGACTTAAATTGAGTAATGGAAGTGATTTTAGAATAAAGTCGATAGGATCGAATCGTACAAAATGGACTAAAAAATATCGGATTGAGGAAGAAGTGGTTAATTTTAAGGTAGATACTGCAGCGGATGTGAATTGTATTCCCTTGGAGATTATAGAGGGACTAAGGGTAGATGTTGGCAATCGGAATAGTGAATTTCCTGTTTTCGATTATAGTAATAATAGAGTACAAGTTTTTGGCACTATGAAATTAAAGTGTATTATTTTTGTTTGTTGATAGTAAATTTGAGCCTATACTTGGGTTAGATAGTTGTATAAAACTTGGGTTAGTCAAGAGGATGGATGTTGACAGGGTTGTACTGCCGGAGGCATCGGAAGTGTTTATTAAAGAGTATGTTTCAAGGGTTTGGTAGATTCCCGGGTGAGTATAAGATTTATTTAAAAGAGGGTTTATGAACTGTGCTTCACTATAGAAAAAGAATACCACATGCGTTAATGGGTAGATTGAGGACGGAACTCAGGAATATGCTTCAGGAAGATATTACTTTAGTGGTCGATTATCCAACCGACTGGGCCAATAATCTACAGATAGTGGAGAAAACAAATGGAAGACTACGCATTTGCTTGGATCCAAGGCCATTGAATGCGTGTATCAAACGGGAGCATTTCCTTATTCCGACGATTGAGGACCTAACATCGGAATTAGCTGATGCGAGAATATTTACGGTTATTGATCTAACAAGCGGGTTTTGGCATATGTCGCCAGAGAAGGAATCATCGGGATCTTACTACGTTTATGACTCCGTTTGGGTGATATAAGTTTAACCGCCTTCCCTTTGGCCTCAGCTGCGCCCCTGAAATGTTTCAAAGGTCGATGGTGAGAATTTTTGGTGACATTCCAGGAGTTTATATTTATTTTGATGACATATTGATAAGTGCAAGGAACTCGGGGGAGCATGACAGAATTGTAGGTATGATGCTAAAGCGAACAAGGGAGAATAACGTCAGATTTAATGCTGAAAAAATTCAATATCGTAAGGAGTCTGTGGAATTCATGGTACATACTGCTGAAGGTATCAATGCAGGTAGGAAATATTGTGAAGCGATTCTGGGCATGGGGAGACCGAAATGCAGAGCGGATGTTTTACGTTTTCTTGGGTTAGTGAAGTACTTAGCGAGATTTATACCGAATTTGTCGAAGATGACTGCCGGCATACGAGACTGTATGTTGATTTTGAGTGGGGTGAGCAATAGGAGAAAAGCTTTGAGGACTTGTTGAATGTTATTTCATCCGAACCTATCTTGGCAGCCTATGATCCCCTGTAAGGATTCCCAGATGCGTCGAAGGATGGAGGGACACCCAGTTGCAGTTGCATCTCGGACATTGTCCAAAAATGAGCAGAACGAGCTTTTGGCTATTGTGTTTGCGTTTCAACGGTTTCACTATTTTGTATATGGTCGTGAGTTTACGGTTGAGAGTGATCATAAGCCGTTGGAGACATTGATCAAACGGGATATTGATGATGTCACTATGCGCCTTCAGCGTATGTTTATGATGCTATTGAAATATCCCCGCATGGCGATAGTTTATAAGCCGGGAAGGGAGTTATTGATGGCTGCCTGTTTGTCTCGGGATCAGTTGTCGGGGGAGGAGGAGCTAAAGGATTTGTCAGGCGTAATTTATGGGATAGTGGGAACGGTTTGTTTATCGAAACAGAACTATATACATTTTAGGAATGTATTGAATGAGGACGAGGGATATCGTCGCGTCTGCTCTTTTGTTGAAAAGGGATGGCCCAGTTTTCACCAACTGGATGATCTGGGTCAACAATTTTATAAATTCAAATCGAGGCTTCATGTTGAAAGGGTACTTCTCCTACTTGACCAAAGACTTGTTATACCGGAAAAATTGCAAGGGGCAACCACAGAATGGTTGCATGGCTCACATCTGGGTATTGAGAAAACATTAGGTCGTGCTAGGGAATTATATTATTGGCCTGGCATGAGTGAAAGGATTAAGAGTGTGGTGCAATCCTGTGCTGTCTGTGAGAGATTTTTGTCGGAATAATCAGAAGAAGCCGTTGAGACAGGAGCAGTCGCCAGAATATCCTTTTTACATAGTGGCATTGGAATTGTTTGAGTATGCGGGGGAGATTTCATAGCCATTATGGATGCTTATTCTAACTATTTAGTGGCAATACAATTGCGCGATAAGACGTCGAAGTGTATTATTGAGCAGCTCAACCAAGTATTTTGTAGGATTGATTTTCCGATGGTGATCAGGGATGATAACAGTCCTTTTGCCTCCAGGGAGTTTGAGAGTTTTGCTATGGAATTGCATTGAGTATAGAGCTTTGAACAAAGCAACAAAAAGATTGTAATTGTCATAAATGACAACATATACCGTTTACAAAAAAAAAAAAATATTTCACGGCTTTAGACATGAAAAGTGGATATTATCAAATATTTATGGAAACAGAATCAAGCCACCTTACAGCATTTGTAACACCCGATGGTCATTTTGGGTTTTAGCGTATGCCATTCGGAGTTTATGATGGGCCAGCAGTTTTCCAACAATTACTTAACAAAGTACTCGGCTCATTGCATTTTACTACTGCGCGGCATACTTAGATGATATTATTATATCCGCTGATTGGGAAGCAGAAAGTTTGGAAAGTTTAAGAACAAAGCGAATTTAAAATTAAATTAAACAAGATGTCAATTTTTTTTTTTTAAATAGACTACTTTGGATTTGAAATATAATGCTATATATTACGACTGTCTTTAATATAAAATAAAAAGTGTAGCTGAATTTCCTGTTCCAGAAAATGTGCATAATGAATGGCAATTTATTGGACTGATTACTTATTTTTGATTGTTCGTAAAAGATTTTGGTATCATGGCTCAAAAGAAGAGAAAGCGTTTAAATTAATTAAAGAAAAGCTAGTGTCGACGCTCGTGTTAGCAATGTATTCGCTTAGCGTAAAAACAGAGATACATACGGTTGCTTGTCGAGTTGGTGTCGTTGCCATCTCGCTACAAGAACAAGCTGATGGAGAACTCCCAGTTGTAACCAACATTAGTAAACAAACATCCCCAGAAGAAAGTAGATCATTCGGCAGAGTTAGAGACTCTTTCCGTGGTGTGGGCACCACAAAACTGCGCGTATATTTATTTTGTATTAAATTCACCATAGTAACAGATTGTACCGTTGTTAGAAACACTTTTGCAAAGAACAATATAGTCCGTATTGGCAGATGGTGGCTACAACTTCAAAAATTTGAATTTGACAAAGTCCATCGATGTGGAAACAAAATGCTACATGTAGACTCGTTAGGCCGCAACCCAGGTAAAGACACAAGAAGTCGAAACCCTAGCTGATATTGTTGCTCTGTATAACTGATTGAGTGAAACGATTTGTTGACGTTACTGCAACAAACAGACCCTGATGTTACTGAACTTGCCAAATTATTAAATAAAACAGTTGATTTGGACGACTTCGACAAAAATATTAAGTCAAATTGCGTTTGCAAAAATGGTGTTTTATGTTTCTCGAAAAGCAAGAAGGTTGTTAACAATTATCACGATCACTTTGGGCATATTGGTTTGGACTTAAACAAGAGAGTGCTCAAAAAAAGAGAGTGCTGTTAGTTTCCACGAATGAGAAGCTATGTAAAAAAACTATATAGCCGCATGTGCTGAATGTTTGTATCATAACATGGGGGGTGGGGGAAATAAGGTATGCTGCACTCAATAGACAAAACAACGTGCACTTAGACCACTGCGAACTTTTATTGGAAGCGCGAAAGGTAATTTATATATTAGATATATAAGTAATTTATAATTATTCGGAATCATTTTCAATATAAGCAATTTTATTTTGTGCTTGATTTCTTTAAATAAATATTTCATAATATTCTCACAAAATATTTATTACAAACATTTTTATTAAAAAATAAACATCTTATGATATTCTCATAAAACATTTATTCAAATAAAAATATTTGAATTGTATTGTAACGGGGGAGAGCACATCCATATTGCAATTTCACTATTGCTCAAATATTTCATCAGTGAATTTTACCCCAATATTGTATAGAAAAACCTAAGAGTCTAATATCCAGAGGCAATTTTTTCATGAATATATATATAAAGGCATAGAGAAGAGACAGGAGGTGCAAGTAGAAGGATAGTCAGCTACATAGTCTCAAATTTACATTACATAGGCTCTACTTTTATTTGTAGTGAAAACAACCACTCCTAGATTGGTACGCCAAGTACACTACCTACTAGCGGACCGAGGCAGCTTTCATTTCTAGAAGGCCCATGTTATCGGAAATTAATGTTGTATAAGACAGCACAGCGACCAATGACAATGGCTTCATCACTGAGCAGCCACACCGATAGTCAATTTTAATTTCTGTAGTGAAAACAGCCAAGGTCTGATAAGGTATTACACTATATACTAGCCTACAGGGGCACCTATTTTCTTGCAGCCATTGATGGCTTTGCTAAATTCTGTTTGTTAGAACCCGTGCGTAGTACAAAGTCGAACACAATTGCTCGCGATTTGAAGAAATGATAGGTATATTTGGAACTGCAGCTAGATTTATTATTGACCTTGGTACTAGTTTTACTGGTTCTCATTTTGTCAATTATTGTATAGGGAATCATATTATCAACATTAAGAATCCAACAGCTACTCCGAGAGAAAATGGATAAATTGAGAGGCTAAATAGAATTACAACTATGATTGTAAGAAGGCGTACAACTCTACAAATTGCATACAACTCCATACAACTCTAAGAATGTAAGGAAGAAGGAAAATTAGGAGAACACGTGAGAGAGTCGTTTTAACCATATAGTGAAGAGGAAAAATTAATCATCGACTGACCACATATTGAAATACACGTGTTTTGTATACTAAGTAAAATTAAACTTAACCTGTCAAATTGATTGGGATTATTACTGGATTATTTTTTATACTTAAAAAAAGTAAACTTAAATAAACAAATTAACAAGAATTATTACATGGTGTCAGAAGTGTCGTGAACTTCAAATCAAGAGATAATGGGAGACAAAGGTCAGAATCGCACACCACGACCCGTAGATTGCTCCAACAAGGCGGAGCGGCCAAAAGGAAACAAAATTTCATGGTGTGGATGATAGCAACCGGGAAAATGGAAAAGCCAGAAAAGAACAAAATTGCAACGTTCATTTGGTTAATTGGTGAACAAGGGGCCGTAATATACAACACTCTGTTTCCTAATGATGGAACACAAAAATCGATGCTGGGTGAAGTTCGTACGGGCGAAAATGCAGTAATTCAGCGTTCACTAGATGATGTAATTTGAAAATTTGACAATTACTGCTTGCCCCAAGAGAATGTGGCCATGTAGTCCTTTAAATTTATTATGACAGCGCAAAATGAATTATGAATGAATAAATGAATTCGAGACGGAGCTGCGAAGACAATTGCCTTTTTGTGATTTTAAATGCAGCTGCGGCGCTTCTTATGAAGAATGAATGATTCGAGATCGCATTATTATTGGTGTTTATGAAAAACAATTACAAATAAAACTGCTGGATGGCCAGGATGATACTCTGGCAAAGGTGATCGAAACCTGCAAAATTTATGAGGCAACTACGCTTAACAAGAGTATTCTTGAATCAAAAGGATCTTTGATAGCCTGTTTGGAAACTGAGGACAACAGCAAGATGACAAAAGTTGAGTCTCTTAAAGGTTTTTGTTTTAAGTGTGGGGATGAGTGGTCCCTAAAACATATGAGTCTGTGCAGAGCGAAAAATATTTCTTGCCGTACTTGCTCGAAAGTTGGACATTATGCAAGAATGTGTGGCCAAAAAGGGAAACCTCAACAAATGTAATTTGGAAAAGATAACAACAGCAGCAGTAATCGCAGTGGTCAATACAATGACAATAAGGGTCGAGTTGGTTGCTATAACAACAGCAAGCAGGGAGTTGATAGTATTAATTGGACTGAGATTCAAGGTAGGTCTTTGGAATCTGACTTAAATTGAGTAATGGAAGTGATTTTAGAATAAAGTCGATAGGATCGAATCGTACAAAATGGACTAAAAAATATCGGATTGAGGAAGATGTGGTTAATTTTAAGGTAGATACTGCAGCGGATGTGAATTGTATTCCCTTGGAGATTATAGAGGGACTAAGGGTAGATGTTGGCAATCGGAATAGTGAATTTCCTGTTTTCGATTATAGTAATAATAGAGTACAAGTTTTTGGCACTATGAAATTAAAGTGTATTATTTTTGTTTGTTGATAGTAAATTTGAGCCTATACTTGGGTTAGATAGTTGTATAAAACTTGGGTTAGTCAAGAGGATGGATGTTGACAGGGTTGTACTGCCGGAGGCATCGGAAGTGTTTATTAAAGAGTATGTTTCAAGGGTTTGGTAGATTCCCGGGTGAGTATAAGATTTATTTAAAAGAGGGTTCATGAACTGTGCTTCACTATAGAAAAAGGATACCACATGCGTTAATGGGTAGATTGAGGACGGAACTCAGGAATATGCTTCAGGAAGATATTACTTTAGTGGTCGATTATCCAACCGACTGGGCCAATAATCTACAGATAGTGGAGAAAACAAATGGAAGACTACGCATTTGCTTGGATCCAAGGCCATTGAATGCGTGTATCAAACGGGAGCATTTCCTTATTCCGACGATTGAGGACCTAACATCGGAATTAGCTGATGCGAGAATATTTACGGTTATTGATCTAACAAGCGGGTTTTGGCATATGTCGCCAGAGAAGGAATCATCTGATCTTACTACGTTTATGACTCCGTTTGGGTGATATAAGTTTAACCGCCTTCCCTTTGGCCTCAGCTGCGCCCCTGAAATGTTTCAAAGGTCGATGGTGAGAATTTTTGGTGACATTCCAGGAGTTTATATTTATTTTGATGACATATTGATAAGTGCAAGGAACTTGGGGGAGCATGACAGAATTGTAGGTATGATGCTAAAGCGAACAAGGGAGAATAACGTCAGATTTAATGCTGAAAAAATTCAATATCGTAAGGAGTCTGTGGAATTCATGGTACATACTGCTGAAGGTATCAATGCAGGTAGGAAATATTGTGAAGCGATTCTGGGCATGGGGAGACCGAAATGCAGAGCGGATGTTTTACGTTTTCTTGGGTTAGTGAAGTACTTAGCGAGATTTATACCGAATTTGTCGAAGATGACTGCCGGCATACGAGACTGTATGTTGATTTTGAGTGGGGTGAGCAATAGGAGAAAAGCTTTGAGGACTTGTTGAATGTTATTTCATCCGAACCTATCTAGGCAGCCTATGATCCCCTGTAAGGATTCCCAGATGCGTCGAAGGATGGAGGGACACCCAGTTGCAGTTGCATCTCGGACATTGTCCAAAAATGAGCAGAACGAGCTTTTGGCTATTGTGTTTGCGTTTCATCGGTTTCACTATTTTGTATATGGTCGTGAGTTTACGGTTGAGAGTGATCATAAGCCGTTGGAGACATTGATCAAACGGGATATTGATGATGTCACTATGCGCCTTCAGCGTATGTTTATGATGCTATTGAAATATCCCCGCATGGCGATAGTTTATAAGCCGGGAAGGGAGTTATTGATGGCTGCCTGTTTGTCTCGGGATCAGTTGTCGGGGGAGGAGGAGCTAAAGGATTTGTCAGGCGTAATTTATGGGATAGTGGGAACGGTTTGTTTATCGAAAAAGAACTATATACATTTTAGGAATGTATTGAACGAGGACGAGGGATATCGTCGCGTCTGCTCTTTTGTTGAAAAGGGATGGCCCAGTTTTCACCAACTGGATGATCTGGGTCAACAATTTTATAAATTCAAATCGAGGCTTCATGTTGAAAGGGTACTTCTCCTACTTGACCAAAGACTTGTTATACCGGAAAAATTGCAAGGGGCAACCACAGAATGGTTGCATGGCTCACATCTGGGTATTGAGAAAACATTAGGTCGTGCTAGGGAATTATATTATTGGCCTGGCATGAGTGAAAGGATTAAGAGTGTGGTGCAATCCTGTGCTGTCTGTGAGAGATTTTTGTCGGAATAATCAGAAGAAGCCGTTGAGACAGGAGCAGTCGCCAGAATATCCTTTTTACATAGTGGCAATGGAATTGTTTGAGTATGCGGGGGAGATTTCATAGCCATTGTGGATGCTTATTCTAACTATTTAGTGGCAATACAATTGCGCGATAAGACGTCGAAGTGTATTATTGAGCAGCTCAACCAAGTATTTTGTAGGATTGATTTTCCGATGGTGATCAGGGATGATAACAGTCCTTTTGCCTCCAGGGAGTTTGACAGTTTTGCTATGGAATCTAATATTCAATTTAATCAAGAGTGTAGCTATTGCGAAGAATATTTTGAAACCATGAGGCAGGTGATTTGGGTTCATACCAATATAGGATTTTGGAATACAATACGACTCTTTGGCAGGTATGAAGCTGTCACCATCCATGTTATTTTTTGGAAGGCTGATAAAGACGAAACTGCCAGTGTCAGGATCGTTATTAACCAGAAATAATATAACAGAAAATTTCGTCTAGGAAAGAATTAGAAAAAAGAAAGAAAGGCAAAAATATTACTATGATCGGAACGCAAAATCATTGCCGGGGGTAAGTGCTGGTGACTTAGTAATTTTTAGGAAGGACAGCAGAGGGTGGCAGTATGGCGTAGTGATGGAAAGGGTTAATGATCGTTCGTATATAATTAGAGACAATTGTGATAGTCTGTTTAGACGGAATAGAAGGTTTATTGCGAGGACGGATAACACTGGCATAGGCTCTGGCCTATTCCTTCGGGATAACATGGGGGAGGATTTTAAGGGATGCGTACCAGTTAGGCAGATTGCACCATCACCACATGGGGATGATAGTTTGGACCGCAGACTGACAAGTCGTACTGAATCGATAGTTCCAATGCAGAAGGATGGACCATCAAAGGGTATAATTGTGGACTCAGGGACGGTAAGGAATGAGGGAGGCCGTTTTCAGGGGGAAGTGGTAGCACATTAGGGGAGGTACTGGACGAGGTGAGGACAAGAAGTGGACGAGTAGTACGACCACCAAAGAGATACCTTGAATGAATCCAAAAAGAAAAGAAAGGAAAAAAAGGCGTGTAAGAAGGCGTACAACTCTAAAAATTGCATACAACTCCATACAACTCTAAAGATCTAAGGAAGAAGGAAAATTAGGGGAAGAACACGTGAGAGAGTCGTTTTAACCATATAGTGAAGAGGAACAATTAATCATCGACTGACCACATATTGAAATACACGTGTTTTGTATACTAAGTAAAATTAAACTTAATCTGTCAAATTGATTGGAATTATTACTAGATTATTTTTTATACTTAATAAAAGTAAACTTAAATAAACAAATTAACAAGAATTATTACAATGATAGCTACTATGAGTAAACATATAAAACATTAAATACATGCCATTGGCCCAACATGATCGATATGATAAGTCAGGAAAGTTTGTTTATCCTTATCTATAGGATTGAGATAGCCCTCTTTCTTGCCTCAGTGATGATGTACGCAAGGCAACCTTTTACGATTTGTGGAAGTTTTGCTGCCAACCAGGGCATATAGTACTATTTTTCAATTAACTCATAGGTTTTTGGAAACAGCGAAATGCCTCTGCTTGTGCGTTAATCGGATGATCACTTTTAACTGGACTGGTATTACTATTAAATCCTTTGTTGGATCCCTGTACAGTACTCCGTTCTGCATGTAAAAAGCTTCATATCCGCCATGCTCCAAAACTGTTCACTCACTTTCCTGGGCACATCTAATACGGTGAGACAAGCTACTTTCCAAAAAGAGACACGCCATTCTACTCAATGCATAAACATGCTTTCTCCGGGCACACGCTCTAAGTTCAATTTCATACGAGAACTCTAGCCGGCATTCTAAATGCGGTACAGTCAGTCATGCAGTTAAAGGGTATGCCGATAAAAAACTCTCCACTCTTTCAGTGGTTCTACGATTGCGAGTACTTCCAATTCGTAAGAATGGTAGTTCTCCCTTGTGTAAAAGCACCGCGTCATAAGCAAATTTGCTCGCATCCGCATGCACCTCTGTGATGGCGTCGGGATCGTACAATTTCAGGATAGGAGAACTTATCAAAGTTTCTTTTAACTCTTTGCAGGCTATCAAAACTTCATCAGTGACTTTAAATGACGTATTCTTTCGTAGTAGATCCGTTAACAGTCTGGCTATTAGCGCGTAATTCTCGATGAATCTTCTTCTTCCGTGGGCATTGAAAAGTACTTGACTGCACTTATATTTTCTTCTGAAGTTTTATTGAGCCATTCTGGATGATATAGCCAAGAAAAATTACAACTTTCTGGAGAATTTGGCACTTTTCCCACTTTACAAGCAATCCATTAAAAGCGACTTTCTCCTCTACCTTAGTTGGCTTTTTTGTGCCATCGCGTATATAATCTTTAAATACTGCCGATATAAATCTAGTAAAGAGTGGGGGTGAGTTAATAATGCCGAACGGCGCAAATAAAAATTTAAACTGCCCGTTAAGTGTCACAAAGGCTGAATACTTAGTTGAAGACTTCTCTAGTGGGACATGGAAAAATCCATCTAGCGTCGTATAAAATACTGCTTGCCCTAATTTCTCCAAGACCTCACGATTATGGGCAAAAGAATCGATCTCGAATGATTTTATTATTCAGCCTTCGGTAATCAAAACATAGTCTCTTCGATGCATCTTTCGTTGAAAGAAGCACTATTGGAGAAGTGTATTCCGATGTAATTGGCTGCACTATGCCATGTTCTATACATTCTGAGACTTGCTTGTCGACTATGACTTAATCAGCATTTGGTAAACGTCTGGGCCGCTGATACACAGGTGTATCGTGCTTGAATATTATTTTCATTTTTATAGGGCTTTCTATATTTTTCTTCGGCTGGTACCCATTGATTAACTGTGACACTTGGTTCATGATGGAACCACCTAAGTGCTCGAGGTCAATTTGAATATACGGTTTAAAGGTTTATATTCCTCCACGTTCAAACAGATGTTTAAGAATTCTTCTAATAATATGTTTTTCTCGATGGGCTACTTAAAGATTACTTCACCGCGTATTATAGTTATTTCCACCTGACGCATAGGTCGCAACCACTATCTACCAAAACGGATAAGGTTTTGCCCCTCTATATGTCCTTAAATATCGATCCACGCCCCTTCCGTGTAATATTCACCTAATTTCTATCCGTGTTGTCCTGTTTGTCTATCTTCTTTAAGGGACACTCAAAAGAGCGATGACCAAATTTCTGGCAAATAAAGCATTTATGCCGTTATTTGGGTCAGTCTTTGGCATAATGCAATGTATCTCCACATTTGTAGCATGTTTTTTTTTTCCAGGAATTCCTGCCTTTGGCGAATTAGCATTCTTCGCAACAACTTCATAATATCTTTTCTGCTGTATGTCGACCGGGGACAGAGACGTTTTTCTTCGTACACTTTTATTGTTCATCTCCTGTGTGTTGTCGGCCGGTACAATACTGTTTTATTAGGTTTTAAATCCGAAATGCCTTCTATAAAAAACTCCACAATAATCATTTCTTCTAATTCTATTTGTGCCCCAATTTCCATAATACTGTACAGGTATTCCACCAGAGTCTCGTTTTTGCTTAAGCTCCTGTTGCGGATCTGACGTATCACTTCTGCAGCCGAAAGCTGTGCACCAAATTTATCCTGGAGAGCTGCTTTTAATGAGCGCCAAACTCGTGTACCTCTCTTACTTCGAATAAACATTCTGGCAGCTACCAACAACTGCTTCCAATAAACATACATCTGGAGTGACGTCCACTTCAATATCGTACTCATCTCTTCAAATTCAATTAGCCACCGATTAATGTCTGGTGTACTAGTCTATTCTCTAACTTGTCCTTCAGTCCGTGTGTGCTAAAACCCAACTTAAACAATTTTGTTCTAAGGGCGCCAACTGGCATCCCTAATATCTCATCACGATTCATGTCTTCTTTTTTTTGATATATAGTATAACGATTGTAACCGGAAGTGCTTAACAAAATATTTGAATAATAATAAGTTTATGATTACATATAAAAACAATATTGAAGTAAATATCAATTGCAATTTATAAAAATTATTTACAAAATTAAACTTTCTCAATACACAGCTCTTCTAATAACTTTTCACCTAAGCATCTTTAATTCATCTTAACAGCTTTTATTTATCTTAACGTCTTTAATTAATTTTAACATCTTTAGTTCATCTTTAATTTATCGCAATATTTTTAATTTATCTCAATACCTCTATTTTGCAGCCGTATTGTTGTTATCTTTATTTCTTCTTTTTTTTTAATACAGATTTTGGCGAATTCTTTTGGTTGCTTACTTTTTGATTATTAAAAAAAATAATTAACTTTCTTTGTACACTTGATTTTTATTAATGTTGTTTTTTAGTATTAATGTTAATGTAATTTTTAGTACAATCAATTCCTTCCTCCAAATCTCGGATGAGTCCCCAAGAATTTGTGGGTTAAGGAGGATTACAAAAATATATCTAAATAGAAGTTTTGATGTTATTAATTTACTCATTTTATTTTTATTATTAAAAGTCAAAACTTATTAATTACAAACATTAATAAAAAATATAAGAAATTAGTGATAACAAAAAAAAAAAAACAAAACACTTCTTGCACAACCTTTCTTTACTCTGGTCTCTCAGCTACGGACTTACTTTTTCATTTCTTTTTCTTTTTGTTTTTATATTTATAATCATTTTCTCGGATGTTTGGAATAAAAATTAATAATTCTTCAGAAGATGTTTGCTTCTGTTAACAATCAAACACTAACTTATTTCTCTTTCTTATTATCAATATATCTTAATAACAATATAAGCAATTTTATTTCGTGATTGATTCCATTAAATAAATAATTCGTGATATTCTCACAAAATATTTACTATAAAAAATTTTTATTAAAAAATAAACATCTTATGATATTCTCATAAGACATTTATTCAAATAAAAATAAAAATATATGAAATGTATTGTAGTGGGGAGAGCACATCCATATTTCAATTTCGCTATTGCTCAAGTAGCTCATCAGTGAATTTTACCCCAATATTGTATAGAAAAAACCTAAGAGTCTTACATCCAAAGCCAAACTGATTCTATGAGAATTTTCATAAAATCAACTTAGCAAAGACAGCAAGACTCAAAAAACACTTCTATACAAACACCACAAAACATTTCAAAACAACAAAAAACAATTGTTTATTTTCAATCATTTCTACATAAGGGTTTCCATTGGAAAATTCCAGAAAACAAAAAATATTTGTAAATAATTTTACAAAATTCTACAGAAGAGAGAATTAAATAAATATGTATTATTCTTTTTAACGGTCTTTTTAAATTTAACAATATATTTTTTTTTCTCAATATTTCGCTTTTCCTCAGGAAGCTTTCCAAAGCAAAGCGAAATATTGAAAAAATAATATATTGTTAAATTTAAAAAGACCGTTAAAAAGAATAATACATATTAATTTAAGATATAAAAGGTCGATTAAAAAAAATAAGAGAGAATTTGTTATTTAATTTCCGTTTCCTTGTTTTTGTATGATTATATATTTGAAATTTCACCCTTATCGCGATTGGCGTAGGCGTAATACATCGATCAATAATGTTAAAGATTACAAAATATTAAATTATTATGAAAAAGCCTGTTGCAAAAAAGTGTAAGACAACAAAAAATCTCAAACTAAACCTTAGCCGACAATTTCAAAAATATTTTTTAAATAAATATAACAATGTTAAACGTGGAGTTTTGCTCATCCGAAGAAGATGGAGATACCTTAACCGCTGAGGAAAGTATTGTTAAAAGAAAACAATTAAGGCAGCAAGCAAATATATTTGGCATTCCACATAAAAGGTTAATATACATATCTTAATATACTTATATATGAACATTCATATGTAAGCGCACAAATAACAATATACATACAAATGTACATTGGATATATTTAGATTTATTAGTTATTTTAGATTGAATAAGGAGGCATTTAAATATGTTTTAACTAAAATTTCACCAAAGTTAAAGGAGCCCAAAAGATCAACAGGCATATCAAAGTTAATCAGACTAACATTAACAATGAGAAATGATTTTTGCGTAAATATTTGTCAATCATAATAATCATTTTTATTCTGAACAGTGATTTTTGTGCATTTTGTGCTGTTTAACTTAATTTCAAAGTTTTTATTGAAAACAATTCATATTTTGTTTGATTTTAATTAATCTTTAATCTTAAAAAAAATAAACATTTAAATAATCACGTACAGTTACAACAATTACAATTATATGCTTATATTTTTTAAAGTTCGAAAACATCAACAAAAACAAAACATTTTAAAATATATCAAAAAGAAACTGCATATGCATATGAGCACTAATAAAATAATTTTTTCTTCTTTGTATGTTTTTTCAAAATTTCTTTTAATCATCATTTACTTAACTATCAACAAAAATAAATCGTATACCAACTCTCAAATATAAAACTTCTACAACAACACTTTGTATTGAACAGTAATCAATTGTTTTGTTTGTGCAATATTATTTTTCTCTACTAAAACAATTACCTAATAATTACAAACGACTACCCAACGCACAAAAAAACTGCTAATCTAAATTTAATAAAATTCGTTCTTTATTATGGAGTGTTCCAGTGTGAAATGTGTTAAACCTGAAAATGATCGGACAGTATCCTGT
This sequence comes from Trichopoda pennipes, assembly GCA_030448955.1. Classification (NCBI taxonomy): domain Eukaryota; kingdom Metazoa; phylum Arthropoda; class Insecta; order Diptera; family Tachinidae; genus Trichopoda; species Trichopoda pennipes. Next base: position 1,118,429 of record JASKUP010000042.1, on the reverse strand, counting down.
TGGTTATGTCTTAAATTCTATCATCTCAAATGCTGTGGTAGTAATCTTAGAGCAAGGTATGCTGATGCAATCGCGGACGCTCAAAAATGTTTAACCTGGACATGCATACAGTGTAGAAATGTTGGTATTGAGTTTTACCAGCTTTTTAAAAATTCGAAAGCTGAATTTGACAAAATTAACCAGGATTTTCTGTCTCTCCAAACTAAACTTGCCGCGTTTGGAGAACTTTTTTAAAATTATACTAACCTGGATAAATTTATGAATTCATTGCAAAATTTTTCACCGAAACAAAAAAAGAAAAGTGATGTAACTGCAACTACTCAATGCACACACACTGTTGATACAATTAATGATACTAATTCACTATCAATTCCCATTTTGTCACCGAACACCTCAATACCTGTTAATTCGAATATGCTACCTTATGTTTAACACGTAAGTCATCCTACTCAAGTGTCAACTGTTCCAGAAATAACAACAGCTGTTAATACTGAAACTACTGATAATACCTCGGATCTTTTGCCCACTACTAGTTTATCGGAAAATTACACTAGTTATGCGCAAGCTTTGACATCCCCAAGTATCACAAATAACTCTGTAAATCATCTTAAACCTCTAAGAGTTATACTTCCGAGTAAGACAATTTTCGATTCTCGTTTGGCGGCAGATACTACTGTTGAAGAAATTCAATCATACATTAATTTGAATTATGGTACAAACTTAGGCATCTCAGTGTATAAATTTGCTTATACTGAGTCAAGGATAGTTGCATCATTTAAAATTACTGTACTGAATGAGTTGTTTAACCTTGTTATTTCTCCTGAATTTTGGCTTAATGGTACATATGTTCGGGAATTTATATTTAAAACAAGGCAAAGAACTTCTGTTCAACTTCTTACATCTGTAACGAATATTTCAAAAAACTAAAAAATGATGCTGTAAATTTTACTCTGGTATATCAAAATGTTCGTGGAATTAATACAAAATTATCTGTTTTATTCAATCAAAGTTTTTCATTTGACTTTCAAGCTATAGCGTTAACTTAAACTTGGCTTAATGCAACTGTTTTAAATACAGAAATATTAGCTGATAATTACAGAATATATAGACATGATCGTGTAAACAATATGAAAGGAGGTGGGGTGTTGATTGCTGTTTCTAGTTTACTAACTTCTGAAGTTTCTTCTTTGCTGAATATTGAATTTATTGCTGTTTTGGTAAAACTTAAACACAAGAAAATATTCATTACCTAATCATATATACCTCCTAATTCTCATGATACAATTTACCAAAAACACTCTGAAGCCATAGCGGCCGTCGAGCAAATGACTCATCAGAATGATACTATTATTGCAGTTGGAGACTTCAACATGCCTAAAATTTTTTGAAAATTTTCTAATGATGATGGATACTTTACACCATATTGTTCTGGCTTATGCATGAAATATACTGAATTTGTTGATTGTATGTTGGATTTAAATCTCAATCAGATAAATGGCGTCTATAATGACCACCATAACCTATTGGATTTGGTTTTTATAAATGACTGTATTGACACGTCGGTTATTCGAACTGATCCATTAACTGTGCCAGAAGATGGATATCATCCTTCAATCTTAATTAATGCATGTAATTACATACCGTGCTCGGATAGCAGTTCAATAGTTCACAGTTTATGTTTTAAAAGAGCAAATTATAGAAGAATTACTGAAATACTGTACGAAACCGACTGGAAAAATATTCTATCATACGTTATCTCTGAAGATATGTCTGTTGTCATTGATCACATCATTAGGAAATTTTATGATAAAATCTCTTGGATTCTTAATCAGTGTATTCCAAAGCAAATTGTTTCTCATTTATCTGGACCTCCATGGAATTGTAAGTTGCTTTCCAAAATAAAAAATTGCAAGAATAAATGGTATAAGAAGTATACAAATTCTGGATTAGTTGCAGACTTTATGAAATACTCTGTTGCCCGTGCTGAATATAATAAATTAAATCAAGAATGTTATAACTGTTACCTTAAAAAAATTAAGAATAGCTTCAGGAAGAATCCTAAGTCATTTTATAATTTTGTGAATATAAAGAGAAAATCTGTTACCTTTCCGCCTTCTATGACATTTAAATGAATGTGAATCAGATGATAATACTGAAATAAGTAACCTATTTGCAAAATTCTTAACATCTACCTATGAGGATGATCAGAGTAATAACTTTAATGGACAACCAATGCACAATTTGGGAAGTCAGGCTATTTTACTGCCATGTTTGGATGAAATATCAATACTTTATGGTTTGAAAAACTAAAATTTTCCTATAAGAGTGGACCTGACAACGTTCCAAGTTACATTCTTATAAACTGCGCAGAGGCTTTTGTAACTCCTCTTACAATATTATTCAATTACTCAATTAAATTTGGTATATTTCCCGCAATATGGAAGACTTCTCTTATTATTCCGGTGTTTAAGTCTGGTAAAAAAAATGATATTAGAAATTACAGAATAATTGCTAAACTGAGTGTTATACCTAAACTATTTGAAAAATTAGTTACGGATCATTTGTGCCATCAAGTGTCTTCAATATTATCGTCTAGCCAACATGGCTTTCGTAGAGGATGTTCTACTGTTACTGTTAATTCTTATGATTGCCTTCTTTTACAACCTGAAGCCAATCTTTGTGAGAATTAAAAACACAAACTTTGTAATACAATTCCTCGGACAATTGTGCTGAGAAGTCAGTTCGCACGCTTGAACCGGAAACAATGTCTGGTAACATAATAGCGAATTTTGTTACTTATTATTTGTAACATAATCGCGAATTGTGTTATTTATTTTGGTCAACGTGTGGAAATTGTTAATTTGGCATAATTGTTTTGAGTGTTGTTTTCTTTCTTATTTTGTTTTACTTACGTTGGTCAACATATGAGAATTGTTGACTTGCATAATTTTTATTGTTTTTACACGCGCGGTTTTTTGTTGCCAACCCTTGTTGGTATTAAATATGTGGGAATGAACGATTGCTGGCGTTGCAATTATACCTTTTTATGATCGCAAATGTTTTTTATTTTTTTTGCTGCAATTTTTATTATTGTATTTTTCATTGCAATTTTTGATTATTATTTGTATTATTGTATTTTTTATTTTTTTTGTTGGTATCATTATTTTTAATGTAAGTATAAATTCAGTAATCAATAAAGCAATTTTTGCCAGTAACAATGAAATTGTCACAGAAAGCGAATCCCTTTTTTTTGTTTTTTAAAAACAACCTTATCCTTGTGCAACACTTGGATAAGCCACTACGAATTGAAGTCATCTAACTTGGTGCACTGCTAAGTTAGTTCAACTTCCCAACATAAGAAGGTTAGGCAAGGCAAACGAGCCTGAGCTTTAACATTTGGCGACCGTGACAGGGCATTCCACAACTTATCTCCTCATTCATCTATAAGGACTCTCTTTAACCTATCCAAGGATCTCCAAACCATTTAAAAGGATCCTCAGAGCACCATGATGGAATCGGCAGAACAGATCCTTAACCGGCTGCAAGAAATTGGAGAGAAAATTTCTACCATCATCCGGAATTTCTCCAAGGATTCCAGCAGCCGCAAGACCCAAAAATACTATCAGGATCGGCTGTCCATGCTAAGCACTGCTTGGACAGACTTCGATACTGCGGACACACAATTGAGGACCATAAAGGATGTAGATATTAGTCACGAGTATTATACATCCGGCTACTACGATCGGATTCAGACGATGGCCAACAAGTACAATACCATTATGGAAAGTGAGCTCAACAAGCAGAGCGACGGGGCAACAGCTGACGACACTCGTGATCCTGCGCCTACAATGGCAAAACCCGTAAGGAGTAACCTCGACCCTCCACACACGCCAGGGGTAAACCTACCTTCAGCAGATGGCCATACTCAACCGAGCCAGTGGAAAAATGGCAGCGCTCACTCGGCAGGTAGAGAGCCTTCAAGTGCAACCAGGTCAGGATCCGTCTTATTACATTGTTAAAAAATCGACAATTGTTCATCTATGGCAACAACTGGAGAGTATGAACGATGAAGTCCTAGATAAATTTCCAGATCCGGATGCAGTTGGCTATGACACGAGCCGATATGTTCACCTCGAACAAGAGGCTCAGTCAGCGATTATCCAGCTAACAACTGCCACTGGAAGTGATCCCTCTTCCACCTTACCCATGGTCAGACCAACTTCACTTCCATTACCCACAATCGCCATTCACAAATTTGATGGTGATTACATGAAATGGTCATCCTTTTCGGATCTCATCAAGCAAGTGATTCACGAGCAAGGGATGTCCAATGCGCAGAAACTGTGGTACCTGAAGGCCAACGTGACTGGGGAAGCAGCAACTTTAATCAACCATCTGCCCGTTACAGAGGAAAACTACCAAGCAAAGGGTGATGGTGGCAACAGCAATCCATAGACTGCTCGACCAACCAACAGGCGCCTGCACAGTAACTGCAATCAAGCGATTGCACGACACGACAAAGGAGTCTTTAGTAGCCCTCTCCAACATGGGTCTGCAAGTGTCGTCATGGGATCCACTTCTAGTCCATCTTCTCATTAAGAAAGTGGACAAAACTGTTCATACGCAATATGAACAATCAATTTCGAACCCAAAGGAGATACAATTACTCGACCATTTTCTCGCCTTCCTCGAAAAACATTTTCAGACGCTTGAATTTATGGGTTATAAGGACTTCTCCCTCCTCTAGCAGCAAAATCTGCGGGCTAACAGCGCAACCCCACCACGAAATCAGCAATTGCATAATGTGCTATCGAGAATCGCATCCCCTCTATCGATGCCATGATTTCCTGCAACTGAAACCGGCAAAACGGCTCAATCTTGTACAGAAGCACAAGTTATGTGTGAACTGCTTCAGTCAGGGTCATTCCACTAAGCAGTGTACCATCTTGGGACGCTATCAACAATGCAGGAAAAACCATCCTGGTTCATTTGGAGCCAGTCTCACATGCCAAACCATCCTGGCCTAGGGGAGACAGATCTTGTAATAGGGGTTCATCTGTGCTCACGGAGGAGCGCAAGCCGTTAGCGGAATCAACACCGACAACCTCTGCATCCACAAGGCAGGCAACATCTCTGGTTGCTACACCAGGGGCTGAACCTAAAGGGAGAGCAGTAATTCTAACAAATCAAAATCCGTATGTTCTACTGGGCACAGCATTGGTTAAGGTCAGGGCAAATGGGTTGGAGAGCTTAGGCAAAGCAGTTCTGGATTCGGGATCACAGGTCAATTTGGTTACTGAGGGATTGGTTGCACGTCTTGGGCTGGCTGCAAGATCGTCATCCATTTCCATCAATGGCATTGGGAAGACCAGAACCAAAATGCAGAATCGAGTCAATGTCGAACTTCTGTCACGACTCAGCAACTTCTCAACACGTGCGGAGGCATTTGTTCTGCCACAAATCATTGCTCCACAGCCCACTCAATTCCTTAACATTGAAAGCTGATCTATTCCTAACAATGTGACCCTGACAGATCCAAACTTGAATCGCCCCAGACAGATTGACATTCTGCTAGGTGCAGAATACTATCACCAATTACTTACTATAGGGCAAATAAAGTTGAATAATGATCTGCCAATCTTACAAAATTCAATATTCGATTGGATAGTTGCAGGAAGGGTTTCTGGAGACCAACTATCGAAAGCGATATGCGGTATTTGCACTTAGGACGACCAACTTAATTCTGTTATTGAACGTTTTTGGTAACTGGAGGAAATTGAAACCGGACAACAACCACTATCTCCTCATGATGCTCAGTGTGAAACACACTTCAACCAACATACGGTACGCGATAAAGATGAAAGATTTGTTGTACGCCTACTGTTTTGTGATGAAAAAACATCTTTGGGAGATTCGCATGGCATAGCGTTCAACCGATTCCTCTCGGTGGAACGTCGCATAGCAAAGAACTCTTCAATAAAACAACGATACGTCGAATTTATGAACGAGTATGAGGCATTGGGGCACATGACGGCAATTAACCTATCCGAAGTCGTGGGATCTAAATATTTTATACCTCACCACTGCGTATTGCGCCCTGCCAGCAGCACCACTAAATTCGAGTGGTGTTTGATGCCTCGGCAAAAACATCATCAGGAAGGGCCTTGAATGATATCCTACACACTGGCCCACCTCTGCAGACGGAGCTATTTACGATTTTGCTACGCTTTTGACTGTCACGCTTCGTGTTTACCACAGACATATAAAAAATGTAGCGCCAAATACTGGTCCATCCCCAGGACCGACAATACCAGATAATCCTTTGGCGAAACAATGCTGCCGAGCCCATTAGCTACTACAAATTAAACACTGTGACATACGGTACCAGATCAGCCCCATACCTGGCGGTCAGATGCGTACGGGAAATCAGTCGTGACATCAAGACACGATTCCCCTTAGCTGCTTCATTTTTGGAAAACAACTTTTATGTTGATGATGGCTTGGGTGGAGCTGACAGTTTAATCACCGCACTCGACATTCAGCGGCAGCTTTTACACGCCATGGCGGGGTACGGTTTTAAACTACGCAAATGGTGTGCCAACCATCCTCAGCTACTCAACGGCATACCAGAGCTCGACCAAGAAGTCAGTTTGGACTTGGAAAGGGAAGATGAGAACTATACAAAAACATTGGGGTTGGCCTGGTCTCCCAAAGATGATCTGCTCAAAATTAAGGTCAATCTTCAAGAGATCAAAACCGTAACAAAGAGAACAGTCACATTGGATTTGGCACGCATTTTTGACCCCTTGGGTTTGTTGTCTCCAGTAGTCGTAAAGGCTAAAATGTTCATCCAGGAATTGTGGTCATTAAAACTGTCGTGGGATGAAGCAGTACCGTTGGAGTTTGACACCCGTTGGCGACGCTTTCGAACAAACCTTAGCGAGCTCGAGAACTTTCAAATTTCTCGACATATTTTTAGAAACGAAACTCCTCACAAGATCAAATTACACGTTTTTACTGATGCCTCAGAAAAGGCCTATGGGGCAGCGGTGTACGTTAGAGCATACCGATCAAATGGAACTCCCATTGTTTATCTCCTGTGTGCAAAGTCTCGTATCGCTCCACTCAAACAACACACACTAACTAGGTTAGAGTTGTGTGCAGCTCAGTTAGGAGCAAACTTGGCTGCAAAGGTTAAAACCAACTTGAACATGAGCACAATCCCAACCTTTTACTGGTCCGACTCGGAAATAGTCTTAACAAGGATAAACTCAAGATCGTCCTCCCCGCATACATTCGTCGCAAATCGAGTAGCTTCAATTCATGAAACCTCAACAGCGGAACAGTGGCGACATGCCTAATCCAAAAATAATCCAGCGGACATCATATCCCGGGGATCGGACCCATTACAGTTGCAGCAAACCCCACAGTGGATGTACGGGCCATTTTTTCTTCATGGAATTGAAAACCATTGGCCATCCACCTTTACCGTAAGCACTGATGCAGTCATCCCCGAACAAAGGCAGAACCTTCACACTTTGCTTATATCAACTGGAGTGAAAACCCCTTGCACTCTATAAATCATAGGGACTAGTTCAAAACACTTCAACGGATTGTGGGATATATATTTAGGTTTGTGAAGAATGCCAGAACCATCAAAAAGAAGCGACAATTTCAGAAAATTCTAACACCCTTCGAACTGCATGATGCATTTCTCATCATTGTGAGAACAACTCAATTCTATACGTTTTCAGAGGGCATTCAACAGTTGAAGGAGCGGAAGAAACTCGATGCGTCTAGCGCGCTCAAAAACCTTGCACCATTTCTTGACGAAAATAGCATTTTAAGAGTGGGAGGGAGGCTTGACGCTTCTCCATTATCGTTTGATGCCAAACACCCAATGCTCCTTCCGTATCATGATATGATCAGCAGACTACTTTTTGAATCCATCCAGCTCCAGCATTGTGGAGCGCAAGCGCTATTAGCAAGTGTTTGGTAGCGGTTTTGGCCGATTAGGGGGAAGCATCTGGCGCGGGAAACCATTCATAAGTGCGTCTGGTGCGCTAGATCAAAGCCAAGGCTTCTGCAGCAAATAAAGGGAAATCTCCCAGCGACAAGAGTTACTCCAGCAAGACCGTTCATCAATGCTGGTGTTAATTATTGCGGTCCAATATGGGTTCACTTCAAAACAAGAGGAAAGAAACCCCAAAAGTTGTATATAGCAGTTTTCTGTTGCTTTGTCACGAAGGCAGTTCATCTAGAACTGGTAACGGATCTGACAACGGAGGCCTTCATCGGGGCACTTAAGAGATTTATCAGCCGGAGGGGACACTGCCAAAACCTATACTGTGACAATGCAATGAATTTCATCGGAGCTCGAAATCAACTGACGGAGTTATCAACGGCAATATTCACTACAAATGCTCAGGGAGCGATTCAAAAGGTGTACGCGAACAAAAATATTGAGTTCCATTTTATTCCACCCCGAGCCCCCATTTCGGTGGACTATGGGAATCCGCTGTAAAATCTGCTAAAAAACTGTTGGTTAAGGAGCTAGCAACCGCATCTCTGACATATGAAATAATTTAAACTGTGTTCATAGAGGTTGCAGCCATCCTCAAGTCAAGACCTATAACGCCCTTGTCAAATGACCCGACCAATGAAATGGCATTCACCCACGGACATTTCTTGATTGGGGAGCTTCTTACGGCACAAGTTGACGTCACAGCACAATCAGCATCGGCACCATTAGCCAAACGATGGGAAATGGTGTCAAGAATTAAGCAAAGGAACAACTCTCAATAAAAGAAAATTCTTCAGTCATGTCGTGGCGGCTTGGCAAAGTAATTGAAGCACACCCGGGAGCAGACGGTATGGTTAGGACAGCATCAGTCAGAACCTCCTCTGGCATAATTAAGCGGGCAATTCACTCACTAGCACCGCTTCCTGTGGACGAACCCCCCACGAATGTTGACAATGAACAGCAAGACAATAATTCCCGAACTTAAAGAAAATGCCCAGCCGACAATAAACTCACAGTTTCATCACCACCAAAAAGGTGCAATTTGGCTGCAAGCCTGCTGGTACTCGTCGCAATACTTTTTCCATTAACTTTGTGTCAACAAGTGACGTATCGAATGATCAATGGCAACCCAGGCCTACACTTCAAACAGATTGGCAGAGTCAAACCGATTGTCTCAGAATGGAATCTTCTCATATATTTTGAGCTGGGACCTTTTTACAAGGAATTACAGCTTTTGGCAACTGGTACTGACACGCTTAAGAAATCCTGCGATCATCCAGACACCTACTAAGTATGCGAGGAACTTGCTACCCATTTTAGAAATATCCAAAACAAAATGGAAGCCAGTTTAGCCAATCTCTCGAGACGAAAAAAAACGGGGGGCAATTGAAATCATTGGAAATGTGGCAAACTCGTTATTTGGTGTTCTCGACTCACAATACGCTGAAAAAATGACTGAAACCATAAACAGTCTTAAAGATAATGATGCACACTTAAGCCATCTCTTGAGAAACCAAACGTCATTCCTTGACTCCACTTTGAACATAATGAAACAAACTGAAACCCGTGTGCAAAAGAATTTTGACAAAATTCATCTCACACTCCAGGCTTTGGAAAATGTCACAGACGGCGAGAATCATCGGTCTCAGTTGATTTTGTCTCTTAGTATTCAGCTCATCATCGTTTCAGATAATTTGCAAAAAATGCTTACCTCAATAATGGATTTGTTGGCAGACACTTACCACGGCAGAATCAGTACTACGCTGCTAACTCTACAGCAATTTGCAGCTGAACTTGATAATATAAAGGCAAATCTTCCATCTGATCTGACACTATCAATGACCGACATTATCCAGGTATATGGTATAGTCAGCGCTCACGCCGTCATTTCAAATCAACACATCAAAGGAGTATGAACTGTTTTACATAACACCAGTTCCACAGCCCATAAATAAATCCTTGGTCGCAATTGTACCAACAACCAGAATGATAGCAATCAACGCTCATAGGGACGAATATTTTCCTTTCAACAAAAACGAACTTCAAGCCTGCAAAACTCTGGAACATGACATCCTTCTCTGCCCAAAGCTACAAGCCATCTACACTAAAAGTGCCCCAATAAGTACCTGTGAGATACATTTATTCAATAATGAGTCTCATCCCAGCTGCAATATAGAACGAGTAAACGACAGTAACGTATGGTACCAGTTATACCACAAGAACCAATGGCTGTTCGCAACACTACAAGAACTAAAACTAAGTACTGTCTGCAAGGGGGACAGTGGTTACCAGCTTCTTCAAGGCACCGGAGTGCTCTCACTACCACCAGGATGTTCAATAAAAAATGAGGTCATTACCATCTACGGACATCAGATTATCACATCCGTTCTGCACACCTCATATACAAGCACTGGAATGTCCTTCTCGCAGTTACAACAGAATCTGCAATTTTTAAACCAAACTCTCCCACAGCCGTTGAATCTCGAAGATATCACCCGACTACAAGAGGAAGTAAGGACCCAGCTACGCGACCTGTCATCACCCACACCCAATCAGGAGATTCACAGCTTGGCTGTGGGTTATGGAGGACTTGCTCTAATTGTCATCCTAACAAACTACCTATTGTTCACCCTATACTATGAGGGATGTACAACTACCACAACCGCAACCAAGATCAACCTGGAACATTCCTGGGGACCTGGCTTAGTGGTATAGTTTTCCAGCAATCGTTCTTTAATACTACATACTTCATTTCCGGGGGGTCGCAACATGTTAATCCTTATGATTGCCTTCTTTTACAACCTGAAGCCAATCTTTGTGAGAATTAAAAACACAAACTTTGTAATACAATTGCTCGGACAATTGTGCTGAGAAGTCAGTTCGCACGCTTGAACCGGAAACAATGTCTGGTAACATAATAGCGAATTTTGTTACTTATTATTTGTAACATAATCACGAATTGTGTTACTTATTTTGGTCAACGTGTGGGAATTGTTAATTTGGCATAATTGTTTTGAGTGTTGTTTTCTTTCTTCTTTTGTTTTACTTACGTTGGTCAACATATGAGAATTGTTGACTTGCATAATTTTTATTGTTTTTACACGCGCGGTTTTTTGTTACCAACCCTTGTTGGTATTAAATATGTGGGAATGAACGATTGCTGGCGTTGCAATTATACCTTTTTATGATCGCAAATGTTTTTTATTTTTTTTGCTGCAATTTTTATTATTGTATTTTTCATTGCAATTTTTGATTATTATTTGTATTATTGTATTTTTTATTGTTTTTGTTGGTATCATTATTGTTAATGTAAGTATAAATTCAGTAATCAATAAAGCAATTTTTGCCAGTAACAATCAAATTGTCACAGGAAGCGAATCCCTTTTTTTGTTTTTTAAAAACAACCTTATCCTTGTGCAACACTTGGATAAGCCACTACCAACCTGAAGTCATCTAACTTGGTGCACTGCTAAGTTAGTTCAACTTCCCAACATAAGAAGGTTAGGCAAGGCAAACGAGCCTGAGCTTTAACAGTTACTAATCTTTTACAACTCACAACTTTGGTTAATCGTAGTTTTGTCAATAAAATGCAAACTGACGTTGTTTATACAGATTTTAGCAAGGCATTTGATAAGGTTAACCATAGACTACTTATCAGAAAACTACATTACATAGGATTCACACAAAATTGCTTAAAATGGATAAATTCATACCTTAGTAACAGGAAACAGAATGTTGCATACAAAAATGCGATTTTTAAGCCAATCTCCGTTTCATCTGGTGTTCCTCAAGGGAGCCATCTTGGACCCCTTCTTTTTTCATTATTTCTCAATGACTTACCTGCTGTCATCAAGAATTCTTTTATACTAATGTATACGGCTGATGTTAAGGTATTCTTTACTTATAATAAATGTGATGATCACATGCTGCTACAAGCAGATTTAGATTCTTCATACTCTTGGTGTGAATTGAACTCAATGAAATTGAACTTTGATAAATGTATATATATGTGCTTCTTCCGAAGGAACCATTTGAACGTTAGATATTGTTTGGGTGGCAATGAGCTGGAAAATGTCTGCAGGATCACAGATCTTGGAGTTATACTTGACCATAAAATAAATTTTATTTAACATATTTCTCTAATTGTGAGCAAGGCAAGATGTAAGCTTGGTTTCATTAAACGTTGGGCAAAGGAATTTGAGGATCCATATATCACGAAATATCTATATATGTCACTAGTTCGTCCAGTTCTGGAAGATGGGTCAATTATATGGGATTCACAGTACAAAACTTATAGTAACGCAATTGAATCTGTGCAAAAACAGTTACTTATATTTTGTTTACGTAGACTGCAATGGAACCCGCTCTGTTTACCATCATATAAATCTAGACTTTCTCTCGTCAAGTTACCATCTCTGGAAAGTCGCAGAACTATGCTTAATGCTATCTTCATCTTAAATATAATTAATGGGAATACTTCATCTTAAATATAATTAATGGGAATACTTCCTCTAACCTTCTTAATTGAAAATATATCTTTTTGTGTTCCGTGGCGACCTACTCGATACTTTTATCCATTGGATATTCAATATTTTAGAACGAATTATGCAAACTCTGATCCTTTCATTAGATGTTGTAAACACTTTAATAAATTATACTATTGTATTGATTATACTTTAAATGAAAATCTGATAAAACGTAATATTTTGTTCTCCTTAAATAATTGCATATATTTGTCATATTTTTTCTTTTTTTTTTCTCTTTCATTAGTTTTATATATATATATATATATATATATAAATAAATAAGTACTAATAGTCTGTAAGAATTATAAATTCATAGACTTAAATTAAATAAATAAATAAATCAGCAGTCAGTGAATCTTTCCATGAATACATTGAAGCAATGTATAGCGATCTGTGTCCGAGATGGATCTCTGGCATATCAAAGTTAATCAGACTAACAGCAACAATGGGAAATTATTTTTGCGTAAATATTTGGCAATCAGCAGTCAGTGAATCTTTCCATAAATGCATTGAAGCAATATATAGCGATCTCTATCCGAGATGAATCTCTAGACGAAGCAGAGAAGATTAAACTCAGTAAATACTTCTTTCGAAAAACGAGATTTCCCGGTGTAATTGGTTGCATTGATGGAACCCACATCAAACATCAATTAATCAACGTTTTAAATACATGAACAGAAAGGGATTTCATAGTTTCAACGTCATGCTGGTAGTGCCTAAATGTAGTTTTAATAAATATAAAAATTAAAAAAAAACTTATAGGTATGCGACCATAAGCCTCGTATACGGTATATTCAAACTCATTCTCCTGGATCGAGCCACGATTCCCTAATATGGAATGTAAGTGATCTAAGGCATTATTTAATACAAAAATACGAAAATGGTGAAAGGAATACTTGGTAAATAACTTGTTTACTCGTATTAGTTTTAATTTTTTCATTTAAAGGAGATTCGGGTTATCCGCTGGAACCGTTTCTTATCATACCTTTTCGATCAGCACAGGATGGTACCCCAGAAAGTCACTTTAATGAAATCCATTTCAAAACAAGAAACGTCATTGAACGAGCTATAAGAATTTTGAAAAACGTGTTTCGATGCTAACTAGGTGCCAGACAACTACCCTACAGCCCCGAAATCAGTGGAAAAATTGTAGCAGCTTGCGCAGCCCTGTGCAATATTTGTATTCATTTTAATATAGAGTGGCCAGAAACCGATATACCTAATGAAGTAGTTATATCCAATTATGTTGACCAAGACAACTTAAGTACTTCAAATATTAGAACTAAAATTATGTAGGACCTTTTATAATTTATTTGCTTTTATTAAAAAATTAAACGTAAATAAAATGAAAACGGAGAGATAAGTTGTAAAATAATTTAACAAAAAGTATATTCTGTTTTAAAATTTATAAATTTGAATTACTCAAATAGATGTCTTTTCAATTCCTCCAGCTCGTAATTTTTTTGTTAATTTCAAGTTCCGCTTTCTTTAATTCAAAAAGGCCTTCTCTATGTACATTTTTGCTTTTTAATTTTTCCTTATATAAACAAATTTTTTCCTTTGGGTATGATTTTACGTCAACCTGCGTCAAATTTGGTGAACAAAGCGGTTTCGGCTATTTGCCATCTTCAGTGTTCGCTCTATACTAGTTGCATTTTATTGTCAGTTATGTTAATATAGTTCGTCTTGTTCGTGTCTCTCTTCGTGTTATTCCTATTTCCTTTGTTACTTTCTCTCTTTTTGGCTGTATCTCTCTCCTTTTTCGTTTGTTTGTTTTTACCTAATTTGCCTCTCCCTCTTTGTCTGTCTGTCTCTATTTATCCCTTTTCATTCGTCTCTCTTCCTACCTAACTCGTTTTACACCATGCTTGTTATTCGTTTGTGTTTATTTGTGAATCTATTGGGTTTTTTTTTCTATGTCATAATAATCTGTAATTGTACGTTTATGAGGTTCCTTATTGCTTTGGTCTTGTGCTGCCTGAAGCAGATGTTTTCTGTTTAAAATTTCCATGTTTTCTAATACATTTAGTCTCCATCCTTTGTGCCGTATATGTAGCAGTTTAACCGTTGTTTTTTTTAATATGGCCTGGTGTACATTTGTTAAACATATGGTTTGCAAAATTTGATTCTGGAGTTGGTTTTGGTTCTCGTAGTTTTTTGTCGTAGTCTCTAATGTGTTCCCTAACTCTAGTCTTAATTTTTTGTCCTGTTTGCCCGATATAACTATATTGGCATGTACAAGTTAAGTTGTACACACCTTGCTTGTCTAGTATATTTGTCTCGGTTGTTTTATTCTGTAGTATCATGCCTAGGTTGTTTCTTGTTCTAAATGCCATATTGATGTTGTGTTTTCCAAAGAATTTTGCTAGTTTGTACGTCCTAATTTGTTCCGTGATGCTGTCTACCAGGTACTTTTTGAATCCGTTGTTCCCAGCTATGGTGTATACTGTTTCCATCCCCCTTATATACATTTCCCCTGTCTTGTTATTAACTGCCTGATTGCTGCCTTGGAATTTTTTCCTCTTTAGTTTTAAAACTTTTTCTTGCATATCTTTCTATTTCATGAAGTTTGGTTTTTAAATCTAAGCACAATTCTCTTTGAAACTTTACTTGTTCTTCCAAAAGTGTAAGTTGTTGATGTATTTTTATTTTTTAACGAAGATGAATTGCATGGTTCTTTGTGTTCGCCCAAAATATTACCAAAGCCAAATTTAACCCGGGAGAACAATTTTGTTGTCTCTTAATTTTAAACGGATCTTTGTGCCCGATAACCAGACGCATATCTAGCAAATTAACTGCTGCTTCCTCGTAGGGAGATCTTTATCATAATATTTTAGTTTACAATTCAATATTAATTTTCTTTTATAACAAAATTAATGAAGTATTTGGATAACTTACGTTTTACTTCCATCGATTTCAACAATTTTAAACTAAATTTAATTATGGTGTTAGAAAAATTCTTAACGACAAATTTTATCAAATTTGACAGGCAAATACGCCAAACGCGATACGCTTTTGTAACAGATTTGAAAATAGTGTCGTACATTTTAGCTTTTTTGTCAACCACGATACCATTTTAGAAAAACGCCTTACTTTCGCCACGAACTCGCTAACCACGATAAGGGTGTTTAATTTTGTATGTATATATGTATGAAGAAAATGATTTTATATGTTTTGGTCAACTGTTTTTAAAAATTTTTTTCAATTTGTTAATAATTTAAAAAATACAATTTCTGAAGAATTCCAAGGGAAAGCGAAATATTGAAAATATACGTGTCAAATTTATTTAAAAAGACCATTATTAAGATTAATATTGATTTATTTAAGAAAAAAAAAGGTCGAATAAAAAAAATAATCAGAAAATGTTAACATTAATAAGCGCATTAAATTATTACATGTTATTTTCAATGATGGTTTGCGTTGTGTACACAATGAAAAAACGTAGAATTAAAAAGCAAATTTTAATTTTTAAATGAACTTTCCTTAAATGTAAATACAACAGCCTTATCACGGTGCATAAGTCTTTTCCTACAAATAAATTCATAAATATTTGATTTATTTTTTAATAACTTTTTAATATTTACAAAAAACTCACGCTTATTTGTATATGAAAAACACGTTTAATTTTTGTTTTTGTGCTAGAAACAAAATTCGCGAACCTTTCAAGAAAGAGATGGTTAATATAAGTCATATACATACATAGTGGGTCATGTCATTTCTGTTTAGTATGTGGTAGAAACATCAATCAAGAAATGTCGTTAAATGTATTCCAACTTTCGGAGACAGTTCCAAATGGACATGTACATGAAGTGCGGCCACATGTTGCAGCAACAATTTTACTACCCTTATTTGATTTGAGGGTCAGAAATAAAATTGTTGGAAATTGTAACATAAAATTAATTTAAAAATCAATTTTAACATAACTGATAACATAGAAAATATAATAAACAATATTAAAACAACAGAGTTATGGTATTTTATAAGTGATTTTTAAAGTATGTTTTAAAATTATGTAGAAAGTTAAACTTAAAAACTATCCTTGATAGGGATAATTAATGGTTTAGTTGTAAAAATAACGAGTTAATAGTTTTAAAAATTTTTTTAAGTAAACAGTCTAGAGAACCAAAATTAGTTTCTAATTTAAGACCCCGCATAATTTATTTAAGGCAAAAAAAGTTTGGATTGAAACAGAATATTTTTTACAAGAACTTACAATCCTCTTCATCCAATTGTTATAATAATAACAACAAATTTCAAAATAAAAAATGTGTAAGTTTTAGTAATTCCTTTTCTCAAGTTCGTTTTTAAATGCAAATAAAAATCAAAATTTATCTAATGAGCCTAACATTAGTTTTGGTCAAACTAGACAAAATAACTCAAGACGTTTTAGTGGAAGTAACGTCTCTAATCGAACTTAAAGAAGTAATGCAAATAAAGCAATGCAAATGGAGGCAAACAATGAAATTATGGATCGAAAAACTCTTTCCTTCATAATTGTTGGCACAAAAACTAAGCCAATATAACTATTACTACAAGTTCTGGAACAATTTGATATAGAAAACTAAATAATGTAACAAAAACAAGACAAATTTCCAATACCAAATATGAAAGATTTATTTTCAAAATTAGGAAATTCTCAATATTTTAGTGCAATAGCTTTAGCAAAAGAATTTCATCAAATTACACTTTTACAGACATAAAACTGTGCTGTCTACTTCCACTGGTCACTACTACTAAAGTGCCATTCGGTCTAAAAAACTCTCCAGTTTCATTCTAACATATGATGAATGAAGTACTTCATGACTATATTAATCATATTTAAATGACATTTTAGTATATTCTGCTTCTCTTGAAGAGCATATACAATCTTAAAGTTCAGGTTCGTCGCGATTCAAAATATCTTAGACACGTTTTAACCCCTAAAAGAACAAAACCAAACCCGGATAAAATACTGTCATTTAAAAATTCAACTTTCAAAAACCATTAAAGAAATTAAGTCATTTTTAGGATTAACAGGATTTTGTAGAAAATTCATAATAGATTATAGTCATATAGCTTTACCCATGAATTTCAACTGTTTTCGTAAAAATAATTTATTTCCGAAAATTATTATTTGAAAATAAAACAAAGAAATTAGTATTTTCTTAAAACGTTATAAAACGTAAATTTATTTAAATTAAATGTTAATGGGGGATTAAATGTACAACGTACCTTGAGCGGGGTATACAAGAGTATGGAATGTAGCTTAGCCAAAAAACTTCTCTAAAGCGATGAGAACAAGCAAAAGAGAATTTCGTTAAGCTTACAATAGGGAGTTTCGTTACTTTGCGCGTAAACATCCCGCCCCCCTTGCACGGGTGCAACAAGAGGAGCTAAGGAAAAAAACACATGCAAATATGAAAAAAAATAAAATTTTACAAAACTTATTTTATAAATTCATTATTCTTAAAATTAATTAAAAATTGATAAAAAATAAATAAAAATAAATAAAAATGAATATTTAAACAATGTGTCCTGACTGGACGTTAATGACGATCGTAGCGGGTTGGCCATGGTAACTTCCGTAATTCGATGGAGTTGACCGGTAGTAGTGTTGTTGTTGATGTTGGTAGCGCTGAGTCTGTTGCTGGTGTCGTTGTTGTTGATGTTGACATTTTTTTGCGTGCCTATTTCTGTTACCTCTGGGATTCTAAGATGTAATTCTGGACGACGGGATTCAGCCATATTACTATTAGATGAAAAAGGAAAAAAAAACGAGAAAAGTGGAAGAAAGCGGGTTAGAACTATTCGGATAAGACGCATCATCAAAGTCTGTCCACCGTGCATTAACCTTTTCTCCCAGAGCAGAGAGAAATGTTCTTCGATCAGCTTCGAGTATATTTAAAGCACCGACAAAAGCAGTCCCATTATCGGAATATAAATGGAATGGGCAACCACGCCGTGAGAAAAATCTACTAAAGGCGGCCAAGAATGTTTCAGACGACATATCGTTAGTCGCCTCAAGATGTATTGCTTTTGTCGCGAAACATGCAAATACACATAACCTTTCGCTACTTTGCAACCCCTTCCAACGTTGCTATTACGAATAGTGCTACGGATAAGATTCTTTAAATTTGGGATCCAAAATTCCATTCGAATAAGACGCATCATCAAAGCCTGTCCACCGTGAATTGTGCATTTATGGACATGTCGCACAAAAAGCTTTGTAAAAGCAGCCTCATATGGCAATATTTTCGGATATTTTTCATTATATGCCAAACCCGGGGGTTGTACAAGACGACCGTTCATTCTCATAAACCCATCCGAATCTATAAAAGGGGTTAAAGAGAGCAAACGGCTCTTTGAGGGTAGTGGTATTCCTTTCGACAAATACCCATATTCTATGAAATAAGCTCGTTGGCATATAAAAATTAGTCGATCTCGTACAAATCTTACTTCAGATTGGGTTATTTCAAAAGTTGGATACAAACGGAGAAAGCGCAAACGGAGAAAGCGCAACAATCGAAAACAATATGCAATAATTCTGATTGCCCGGGGTAGATTTGAAAACCTTTTCAGTATATCAATTGATGTTCGTGTTTCTGTATCCAATTTAACACATTCCAGGTGCGCATGAATGCTAACAGATTTTCGAGGCCATTCGTTTACTGGTTCCGACAACCAATGAGGCCCATGCCACCATAAGGAATTTTTTATTAAATCAAATGCCAAAGATCCACGACTTGCTATATCAGACTCAAATTTTACTGGAGCAACTTTTGTTTTGGAAACAAGTAAATGCGATTTAGTCTCAGACGGGGAAGAGACAGAGCAAACATAGATTGTCGGAGCATATGCTTTCTCTGAAGCATCGCAAAATCCGTGAATCTCAATATCATTCTCTTGATGAAAGTTAACCCATCGAGGAATGAAAATTTTCTCGACATTCAAGTAATCGTCGAGAAAAGTGTGCCATTGAACCAACGTAGAAGGGTCCAGACACTCATCCCATTCTGTCTTGTCCTTCCATATTTGTTGCATAATCATTTTTGCAACAACAATTTTCGGGGAAAGCCAACCGGCGGGATCGAATAGTTTCGCAATTTCAGACAAGACAGCACGTTTTGTGACCACATTTCTATTAGGCTGCGTTACGAGTTTAAAATAAAAACAATCCCTCTGAGCATTCCAACGCAAGCCTAATTTCATTTGGAATATTTTCCAAAAGACGTATATTATTAGCGGTCCATTTTCGGAGAATAAAACCAGCTGATCGAAGAACTTCAATGAGCTCATCACGTTTTCTTAATCCGTCTTCTAGATCATGAGCAGCAGCCAATAAATCATCGACATACATACATATTGGCCTCTAACATTTCAGATGCAGCAGGACTGCGAGCTTTGCAATCTTTTGCCAATTGGAGTAAAGTTTTTATAGCCAGGTAAGGCGCACGTTTACTCCAAACGTTACGGTTTTAAACTCGTAGTCTTTTATTTCGTCATCAGGATTACATCGAAAAAGAATCCTTTGAAATGTGGAATGATTGGGATGTATGAGAATTTGCCTGTACATTTTCTCTATGTCGGCATTAAATACAAAACGATAAAATGTCCAACGGAGAATTAAAATAGTGATGTCTGCTTGTAATATCGGACCCGGGTATAAAACACTATTTAGACTTAAGCCACTTGTAGATGGACTAGAAGCGTTAAATACTACTCGTAGTTTTGTAGTAACGCTGTCTGGCTCAATAACTGCATGATGAGGCATATAATAGCAATTAGCCTCAGATTCGGGGGGACTAGTTTCACACATATGTCCTAGTTCGATATACTCTTTAATAACGTTATCATACTGGGATTTTAAAATGGGGTTCTTCAAAAATCGGGTCTCATTTCTTCTAAATTTCGAGAGAGCAATATTTCGGGAATTGCCTAGAGACAAATACTTAGGAAATTCTGGCTGAAACGGTAAAGAAACTACATATCGGCCTTCTGAATTTCTATAAGTTGTGTTCCTATAAAGCTAATCACAGAATTCTTTTTCGGTTGATCGGGGTGCGGGGGAAACTTCTTCAAGTTCCCAAAAGCGGGCGAGTTGATTATTTAACTCGATATGGTTAAAATACGTGAAAAAGGGAACAGATGGCTCCGATCGAGCGATTTTACCAGTAACGATCCAGCCGAATACTGTCTTCTGTGCTACGAGATTGGCATTAGGATGTTTTTTCATTTCCGAGAGTAATATTTGCGCATAAACATCACCGCCTAAGAGTATATCGACTCGGACAGAATTAACGTTGGTTTTTCGGGGAAAAAGTCGAAATCCGTAGTCGGAATATAAGAAGGCAAACGTCCTGTAAGTTCTCCAACTACGTAAGCCTCAGTTTGAATTTTAAAGTTCGGATCGATTGGGGATCCAATCGATATGAGACAAATTTTCGAAGACTTTGCCGCCACGCTGCCATTCAGACCTGTAATTTCAGCCATCGGAGCAGATCGGATCGGAATAGCAAGCTTCTTTTGCAACCTTTTCGAAATAAATGTTGCTTGAGAAGCTGGATTAATTAATGCTCTTGCTGAACTTATAACATCTCTAGTTACCACTTGGCAATAAGTAGTACCTAACAATACGGTATGATCGGGATTCAATTCCGCTTGGGTACTATACGTCTGAAAGGAGCGAGCTGCTGCCGAAGTAGACGGCATATTATCAACGTTAGTGGTAATAACAGAATCATGCGCGTTCGTATTTCTTGGTACAAATACGGGTGAGTTATTCGGGGAGTTATGTTGTACCATATTATTAGAAGAAAATCTAGTCGGCTGATTATCCCTATGTAAAAGTGAGTGATGTTTTTGCTTACACAAAAAACAAACGTGAACACTTTTACAATTTTTAAATTCAGGTGACGTTGCTAAACAGTTAGTACAACATTTAAAACGTTTAACGGTTGACATACGATCTTCACCACTCTGTCTCAAAAATGTGGGACACAATCTTAACGGGTGTTGTTCCTGACAAAGGACACAACGACTAACTCCTTGTGTGGTATTAGTTTTAGTTGCGAAACTACTAATTCGCTTCGAATCATTTTGAGCTCTCTTCGAATTATTTGAGCCACTGGGATTAGAATTTCTAATCGGATTTTGAACCGAATGTGAGCCCTTTATGTCATAAACGGATTCCAGGGTCTGATAACGACCCGTCAAGAATTTATCCATTTCATCCCACATTGGCATATTCGCATCACGCTTTAATGATTGTTCCCAGAGACCTAAAGTATTATCCGGTAGTTTAGTTGAGCATATATAAACAAAAATTACATGCCAACTTTCGGTATTTACATTAAGCAGAGACAGATTTCTAATGCAATCGTTTATAGTGCGTTGCAATAATTTCAAATTTGGACCGGTTTCACGTGTTACGGGGGGGATATTAAATGAAATCTTAAGTTGAGCGTTAATGAGAACTCGCTTGTTTTCAAATCTATCTACTAAATTCTGCCAAGCTAGGGCAAAGCCATCATTTGTCAAAGGACAAGTTCGAATAATCTCATGGGCTTCACCCTTCGTTTTCTGCAGTAGATAATACAACTTCTCTACTGGACTTAATCGGGGGTTATTTTTATACAAAGCGGAAAACATGTTCCGAAAAGTAGGCCAATTGACGTAGTCCCCATAAAATATTTCCGTATCGCACAGTGGTAAATGAATATTCGGAACTAAAGTTTGTGTTAACTCATTGGCCTGCTTAAGAGAAATAGCTTTTAAAAGTTCTAAATTATCAGAAATAAGAGATATGCCCCTTACATACGTACTATAGGAAGACATATACTTCTGCTTTATCTCCTTTTGAAACTTTTTCGATTCCTCTTCGCTCAATAAGCAATCGTAGGATTGTCGAACTTCTTCCCATAAAAGATTTAATTCCTTTTCATGGGTTGTTAAAGAACCGATTTTATGTTCCGCTTGAGGTATTACCGAAATAAAAGCCTCAAAATCGGCTAAACGGTCGCATGTTTTAATCAAATTATTTATGCCCGACATTTCTAGAAAATTATTCAAATATGAATTAAATTTTCCAAATCCGAAAATAAAAAACCGTAAAATGCACAAAGAAAACCATTTCCAAGAATAAAAAACCTAATAATTTTGATTAAAACGGTAAAAATGAGAAGTGAAATTACACTGTTCTGCGATTATCCGAAATAAAATTTGAACAAAATCCAAGAATATACAATTCTCTATTCACTTTCGTCTAAAAAACTATTTCGTACAGTGTAAAAGCACTTTTTATTAGAAACAATTAGTTGCAACAATTAAATTCCGTATAAATTTCACTTAAAAGTTACTTCAGAAACGAGAAAAAATTTAAGTAAATGTATATATAAAAAATAAAATTCACGAATACTCGATTATTCCTTCAGTTAAATGTTGCAACACTACTACCATCAAAGTGAGTAAACACAAAACATACATATGTATATACACCAACCACCAGTAATAATATTAGCTCTTCTATATTTATTATTTTAATATATTTTCTTATATTTAAACTTTTAATATAATTTAGGCACAACGAATTAATTTTCAGACAATGGCCAAGTTAAATTAAAAATTAGTTGCACAGCACTTTATTTATTTATTTATTTAATTGTGTGATTTTTTTTGTTCTCTTTAAATTTGGTTTTTCTTCTTCTTCTTCTTTTTTTTCTTTTTTACAAGCTGTAAACAACCGGAGTTACAAAACAGCAGTGTTAAGAGCGGGTTAAAATGAAAAAATTAACACTTTCTTCTTTATTAAAAAACTGAAGAGAAAAAATCTAGCGGGAATTATTCTAGTAGTTTTTTTTTATGCACTGGTTTTGTTGGTATCCTTTCGCAAAAATTTTTGAAGAGAGTTTCATATACGTTTGTATGTATGTATATACATATGTATATTCACTACCCTTTATTTTTGTTATATTTTTTCTTTTAATGCTTTTTGTTTATTTTGCACTTTTTATTAAACACTTTTCCTATACACAATAAAATTTCAAAAACATACCTTCTCTATCCAAATTAAAGGATTCAAATAATAAATAACGGAAAATCTCCACTGAGACAATCTGAAAATAAAATAATTTTCGAAATAAATTATTTAACTTAACGGATAGATTAATTTATCCGGCTCGAAAAGGACCAAAAATGTTTTCGTAAAAATAATTTATTTCCGAAAATTATTATTTGAAAATAAAACAAAGAAATTAGTATTTTCTTAAAACGTTATAAAACGTAAATTTATTTAAATTAAATATTAATGGGGGATTAAATGTACAACGTACCTTGAGCGGGGTGCACAAGAGTATGGAATGTAGCTTAGCCAAAAAACTTCTCTAAGGCGATGAGAATAAGCAAAAGAGAATTTCGTTAAGCTTACAATAGGGAAGTTCGTTACTTTGCGCGTAAACATCAACCATAAGAAAGGTACAAAAATCAATGTGAAAGTTCAAAAAGAGCCTTATATGCAAAAATTAAAGAAAAAGAATATATTTAATTCGATATAGCCACAATTCACAGTATAGAAGAAAATGTAAATGAATACATTCCTACATCAGAATCTCCAGTAAACATTTATAATAATCAAATTATAATAACTTTGGGAAATAAATCTTAATATAAAAATGAAACGCTAGATTTGTTGCGAAGCGCAAATCTCGAGAACAGCTGTACCGATCTATATGCTATAAAGCATTCCTTGAAGTACGAGGATGGTTATATCGGGAAGAAAAATTTAAAAAATGTTGTTTTTACGAGTCATAAATTTACGGTTTGTTTTATAGCTTTATAGTTGTGCAAGAAACCTGTGCCTCTGTATGGTAGTAGATAGTGTACTAGCTTATAAGACTGGTGGTCGTGGGTTCGACTCCCAACAAAGATCTTGTTTTTATTTCACTACAAAAATAAAAATTAACTGTCGGCGGGGCTGCTCAGTGATGAAGGCAAGGTCACTGTGCTGTCTTTTACGACAGTTAATTTTCGCAACTATCCTTCTACTTTCACATCTCTTCTTTTACCCCGCGGGGTCACATTTATCGGGTACTCCACGTTATTTCCACGGGAATAAGTAGCTCGCAGAG
Source organism: Trichopoda pennipes (assembly GCA_030448955.1). NCBI lineage: Eukaryota > Metazoa > Arthropoda > Insecta > Diptera > Tachinidae > Trichopoda > Trichopoda pennipes. The sequence goes on along the minus strand of JASKUP010000042.1, from coordinate 1,093,779 downwards.
TTTCCGCTATTTGTCTCTTTAGACATTTAGCTGTTTCTCTGGCTGATTTTGAGTTTGGCCCTTCGGGAGTATCGTGGTGGTTGTGGTTTCGCGGGCCCATAACAGACAGGTCAGTTTTTATATGGTGGCCAGGATCATTCGCCGTTAATGACACGCTAGGTGAATGATCCAATCCAGTAAGCATGCTAGACATGTGTTCTGGACAGTAGTTGGAAAGTCTCCAGCTCTTCAGCAAGGAGTGATGATTTGCAGCCCTGCTCTGGAATCATTAAAGTTGCAACTAGGAAAAACCTGTTGCTAGAATTAGTCTTCGGCTTCCTAAGATGAGCATGACGTTTCTATTTATGCAAAGTGGTTTGATCACCATCTGATTAAGGCTCACTGCCAGGCGCAGATGTAAATCATATCACGCAATGTCTCATCTCCTCTCTATCCCTTTCCTAAAGAATGTAGCATGGTATTTGCCTAAATAGGCATTGTTGCCTGAAGTGCTACTTCTCTTTAAAAAAAGCAACTTTTCTATATGCCCGTAAAAAAGACACATAAAAGTATACTTGATTTGTGGATGAAGTACGAAGACAATATGTGTGACGATATTTTATTTAATATGTGCAATAGAACAGGGAATCTGAATCGAAAGACGAACTTATTCATAGTGGTTCCAAATGTTAATTTCTAAAAACTGGTGTTGTTCATTTTGCAATAAAGAACTCACAACAAAACGTTTATAAAAGGTATAAACGTAACAATATGTGTGTATTTACTTAACAGTTCATATAAATATTTATAATTATTTATAGAATAACTTTTTTTTTTTTGATGTTTAAATACTCTTTTTATTAAATGTCTATCACGTTTACAAAATGTTTCATCAAAAAAATTTGTTAAATTTGTTTCTTTTACTTTTTTATATATTTCGGTGTTTGTTTCAGACTTTAAAAACTGAGAATTTTTACTAATTTCCTTTAGTTATATTCCTGGCAGTTTTTTCTATGCTGATTAATTTTATTAATACGTTCTATTTTTTATTATGAACAATGTCATAAAAATTTCCCAGGCAAATTTATCTACTTTATTATGCAGCAGTTTATTTGGTTTATGTAGTGCATTGCTATCTATGGTATTATTATAAATTTTAACAGTCTTGAAAACCAAAGTTTTATCACTAATATCTTTATTTTCTTTTTCTAGTTTTAATAGTCATATATGTATGTTCATTTAAAGTCAAAAGTCTATAATTATCGTGAGAATATTTCCAAATATTTATTTAAAGGAATCAAGCACGAAATAAAATTGCTTAGATTGAAAATGATTTCGATGAATTATAAATTACTTAAATAACAACATATCTAAACAAACACGGCGAAAAAATATGATAGACAGAATATTGACTATATGTGATATATATATTAAAAAATAAGGACAATAAAAGATATACTTTACGACAATGATTTTCCAGTAGGATTAACTGATCGATTATTTAGACAATATGGTAATCATAGATATAATTTTTGAAATACTATGGCAGAATCAAAAATTTATAAATCATTAACTTATGTTCCTGAAATATGAGAAAGGCTAAGAAAGTCTAAAATATATGACACTGATAGATTTATAATTGCACACAAAACATATAACACATTAAATAAATTATTTAGCAGTATGAAGGATAAAATAGGGAAAATGGAAATATGTGATGTAGTATACAGGATACCATGTGGAGGAATGTATTATTCTTTTTAACGGTCTTTTTAAATTTAACAATATATTTTTTTTCCTGAGGAAAAGCGAAATATTGAGAAAAAAAAATATATTGTTAAATTTAGAAAGACCGTTAAAAAGAATAATACATATTTATTTAAGATATAAAAGGTCGATTAACAAAAAAAAAAATATTAGAGAGAATTTGTTATTTAATTTCCGTTTCCTTGTTTTTGTATGGTTAAATATTTGAAATTTTCACCCTTATCGCGATTGGCGTAGGCGTAATACATCGATTGTCGTATGGGTAGTCGCATGAAAAATATTATGGTATCATGTAAAATTATGGCCTACGACAATTTTGTAAATGATCAATATGCAGAAGATTACAAGATATTAAATTATTATGAAACAGCCTGTTGAAAAAAAGTGTAAAAAAGACAACAAAAAATCTAAAACTAAACATTAGCCGACAATTTCAAAAATATTTTTTAAATAAATATAATAATGTTAAACGTGGCGTTTTGCTCATCCTCAGAAAATGAAGATACCTTAAACGCTGAGAAAAGTATTGTTAAAAGAAAACAATAAAGGCATTACATTACATTGCATTGAAGCAATGCATAGCGATCTGTGTCCGAGATGGATCTCTGGCATATCAAAGTTAATCAGACTAACAGCAACAATGAGAAATGATTTTTGCGTAAATATTTGTCAATCAGCACTCTTTCCATGAATGCATTGAAGCAATGTATAGCGATCTCTGTCCGAGATGGATCTCTGTCCGAGGTGGATCTCTGGACGAAGCAGAGAAGATTGAAATCAAAAAATACTTCTTTCGAAAAACGAGATTTCCCGGTGTAATTGGTTGCGTTGATGGAACCCACGTTTCTATAATTCAAACATCAATTAAGCAACGTTTTAAATACATGAACAGAAAGGGATTTCATAGTTTCAACGTCATGCTGGTAGTGCCTAAATGTAATTTTAATAAATATAAAAATTAAAAAAAAATCTTATAGGTATGTGACCATAAGCCTCGTATACGTTATATTCAAACTCATTCTCCAGAATCGAGCCACGATTCACTAATATGGAATGTAAGCGATCTAAAGCATTATTTAATACAAAAATACGAACACGATGAAAGGAATACTTGGTAAATAACTTGTTTACTCGTATTAGTTTTTCGTTTTTTTAATTTTTTAATTTAAAGGAGATTCGGGTTATCCGCTGGAACCGTTCCTTATCACACTTTTTCGATCAGCTTAGGATGGTACCCCAGAAAATCACTTTAATGAAATCCATTTCAAAACAAGAAACGTCATTGAACGAGCTATAGGAATTTTGAAAAACATGTTTCGGTGCTTACTATGTGCCAAACAACTACACTACAGGCCCGAATTCGGTGGAAAAACTGTAGCGGTCATTTTAATATAGAGTGGCCAGAAACCCACATACCTAATGAAGTAGTTATATCCAATTATGTTGACCAAGACAACTTAAGTACTTCAAATATTAGAACTAAAATTTATTAATACCATGTAATTGTCGATTCAGCGAAGCTATGCATTGCTCTGCCATATCAATATCACAACATGTATATCGTTGGACATCGTCAGCGTACATCCTGATTCTACAATCCATCAATATGCCGGGAAGATCATTAGAATACATAGAGAACAGTAACGGTCCAACAATTGACCCCTGCGGAGCGCCTCTGGACAAAGGCTTAGGGCTTGATTTTTTATCAAGTATTTGCGTATATTGGAATCTGTTGGATAGATAAGTTGATATTAACCTAATAGCGGAGGATGAGAAATGGAAGAAGTTATGGAGTTTGCAGCAGAGAAGGTTGTGCTCGACAGTGTCAAAAGCTTTAGAGTGATCTAAAAGAACCAAAAACGCAATATTACCCTTATCACTTTCGATCCGGATATCCTCGAAAACATCCAGTAATGCAGAAACACACCCGTGATTTCTTCTAAATCGAGACTGCCTCTCCGTTTTCAGATTATTCCTATCGAGAAACCGAGTAATTTGGTTATGAATAATTCTCTCAAAGACCTTGGAAAGATAAAGCAGTATGGCAATTGGTCTATATTCAGAACCTGGCTTTGGTATTGGAATAATCCTAGCAACTTTCCAATTAGTGGGAACGTAGCTGTGAGCCAGTATTCGAGAATTTTTTGGATACTAGTGTGTAGTGAATTGGACAATATTGGTGTTAAACGAGAGAGTGGCGTCATGGCTACAGATCTATATAAGTATCGAGCAGATCGTGCAGAGGATTGCTGAGAAACGGGCGGATTACGGAACGGAATAACAGCACCACTGCGCCGTACATTTTTGTTGATGCCGGCGTGCTTGGCCGGCTAGACTTATTATAAGGTTTTTACACCTGAAAATTCAATAAATGTGGTCCAACCTGTGCGTTTGGCATTAATACAGTCTTGACAATTGTCTGGACATATATTTTTGCCATATTTCGGTAGGACAAACAGTTTAAGGTCACTGAAAAATACTCTATATGAGTACGTAGGAAATGGAAAAGACGAATTCCAACGGCAGCAATGCTTATTTTACAGTAAGCGCGGAAGATTTAAATGTGAATAATAAGAATAAAAAACGTGATGATGGCCTTTATCTAACGGCAAAGCCACTATTTCGCACGCAATCGACTTCTTTTTCTCCGGTTTCAACTGGTGACTCTTTGACGATTCCATTGCCTGTGAGTTCTACGAATAAGCCAGCACCATCCTCCGCACCAGGTTCAAAACCCGAAGATCCAAGTCGGAATAGATAGATACATATCAGTGATTAAGCGTGGCCGAAGCCCAAATTCGTCTAAGATATCATCGTGTCCGAAGATATCCAGGGATAACGACACCAACTCAAGAAATCGTCAAAATCGTTTTGCAATATTGCAAAATCAAAACGAACATCCTAATGAAGCATCGAAAACAGTTCTCCAAGCCACCACCAATTTACGTGAGAGACAAGAACTCTAACTCCCTCATCAAGAAAATTATTTCAAATATTGGTGAGAATAAGTTTCACATCATCCCAATAAAACGTGGTTGCATTGATAAAACTAAAATACAAATTTATGATGAAAAAGATTTCAGAAAAATCATAGCAGAATTTGAGAAAACTAAAACAAATTTTTATACATACCAGCTGAAGAGTGCTAAAGGCATGCAGGTAGTTTTAAAGGGCTTTGACTCGTACGTAGAAGAAGAAAGAGTGAAAGGTGAACTAATAAATCAAGGTTTCAAGGTGAAACATGTTGTGAATATAAGAAACAGGGCGAAAGTCCCACAACCACTTTTTAGGGTTGAACTGGAACCAAATGATATTACACTGAAAAAAATGAGACTCATCCTATTTATAGCTTGAAATATCTTTTACACCGAAAAATTGCAGTAGAAGAGCCACACAAGCGTGCAGGACCTGTACAGTGCCACAATTGTCAGGAATATGATCACACAAAATCTTACTGCAAATTACCAACAGTTTGTGTCGTGTGCGGTGAATTGGACGGTACCGGAAATTGCACCAAGCCCAAAAACGATCAAAACCAGAAAAAGTGCAGTAATTGTGGAGGTAACCACACTGCACATTACAAAGGCTGTCCCGTATACTTTTATGTAAAGCAGAATATGAGCCAAAAGACTAGGGTAACCCTGGATCCAACGAAAAGTAATTATTAAGCCCCTAACCCGGTAATTAGCCAACCCATGAATACTGAGATATCCTATGCCGACGCATTGAAGAACAATGCTGCTTCATTGTCAGGGGGGTCACGACAAAACAACTCATCGAATTCGAGTCCAAGCTTCAACTTCAGTCGCCTTGAAGCAACTATTGATAACCTGGTGCACACCATAACCAATTTCACTGCCAATATGACCAACTTGATGCAGGAAATGTTACGAATGCAGAACACGTTGCTTCAGGTGATAATTAATAAACCATGAATACTTTAAAAGTATGCTTCTGGAACGCAAACGGCATTCGCCATTATAAGAATGAACTGGAGTACTTCCTTGCGGAAATGAGTATTGATATAATGCTGGTCTCTGAGACTCACCTGACTACAAGAAGTTTGTTTAAAGTGGATGATTATAAATTATATGATACAAAAGATCCTAGAGGTAGATCATGAGGTGGCTCAGCGATTTTAATAAAATCGAGAATAAAGCACTATTCTTTAGACGGCGTATGTGAAGAATATTTGCAAGCAACGAATATATGCGTTGAAAACTTCGGCTCGAACTTCGTTGTTTCATCAATTTATTCACCTCTCAGATTCTCAATTACCGAGGCGCAATATAAGGATTTCTACAAATCGCTCGGAAATAGATTTTTGGCAGCTGGCGATTATAATGCCAAACATACGTACTGGGGCTCCCATCTTATTACACCTAGGGATCGCGCACTGTTTAATACAGTTACAAAAATGTCTCTGGATGTTATTTTAAGTGGGAAGCCAACATATTGGCCTACTGACAGATATAAAATTCCTGATGTCATAGACTTTGGGGTCATGAATAATTTCTCCTTGAATTTGATTAATATTGAAAACTCATTAGATCTATCGTCAGATCATTCTCCAACTATTGTTACAATTTGTAACCCTCAGATAACTGATTTATATCTCCCAAACGCGAATAAGATCAGTCGTATAAATTGGTTGAAATTCAAATTGTATCTCAGTAACCATTGCACTGAAAACGTTATATTACGAACACCTGAGGATATTGAATCTAGCGTTGTCACAATGAATGAAATAATTAAGGAAGCCGCTGAACATGCACAGATCACCTCAACATAAACTTCGTCTCAAGGAATGCACAAAACGACTAAAAGGTTTACTAAATTATGATTAAACCGCATCTTTTAAAAAATATCTGGAGAGACTCGATGTTTTACCAACCTCTAATTACTCTTTGTGGCGAGCTGCTAAAAATCTTAAAAGACCATTTGAATTTAAACCACCTCAGCGTACTTCAACTGGAGACTGGGCACGAAGTGATTCTGAAAAGGATGATATATTTGTTGAGCATCTGAAATCCGTTTTCACCCCAAACGCGTTTACTGGGAAGACTGAATTGCCAGATGAAGTGGCTTTACCCACTCTACCCATAAAATTCAAGTTGTGGGACGTTCAAGGACAAATTGATAGACTCAATCCGAAAAAAGCCCCAGGCATAGATGGTATCAGCAACAGAATGTTAATGGAGTTGCCACGTATTTGTATTCGAAATTTGCTATTTACATTTAATGCCATTTTAAGATTAAAGTATTATCCAAGCGTCTGGAAAATAGCCAAAGTTAGAATGATTCCGAAGCCGGGCAAGGATCTTACCAGGGCCGAATCATATAGGCCCATAAGCTTATTATCAACCTCATCAAAGCTTTTCGAGAAGTTGTTTATGACTAAGCTGTCACCAATTTTAAGTGTTAGGGGGTGCATTCCAGACCATCAATTTGGTTTCAGGAGCCAGCATGGCACCGTTGAGCAAACTCATAGATTGGTTCAAGTAGTGAGAAAGACATTTGAGGAAAGGAAATATTGTTCTGCCCTGTTTCTAGATGTTTCGCAAGCATTTGACAAAGTATGGCATAAGGGACTATTACATAAGTTGAGGACATATCTCCCAATCAATATGGTGAAGTTTCTGGAAAGTTACATTGTGGGGAGAAGGTTTACAGTAGCCGAAGGAGACTTCATCAGTGAACCCGCATCGATAGCTTCCGGTGTGCCGCAGGGGAGTATACTGGGTCCAGTTTTCTATCTGCTTTAGACTTGTGATATGCCTGTGAGCAGTAGCATCCATACTTCAACATTTGCCGATGATACGGCCTGCCTTAGTTCTCACGAAGACCCCCGTATAGCATCTCAGGTTCTTCAGGAACATATTACGCATCTTGAATTGTGGTTCAATTTATGGAGAATAAAAGTAAACGAGCAAAACTTAACTTTTACTTTAAAAAGGGAAAATTGCTTCCCTATTCGTATGAACGGCCAAATTATTCCTCACCACTTGCACGCTAAATATCTTGGCATAATCCTTGAGCGTAGGCTTACATGGAAACACCACATCGACACAAAGCTAATCCAAATGAAAATCACGTTATCTCAAATTTACTGGCTAATTGGCAGGAACTCAACTCTTAGTCTGGACTGTAAACTTCTATTGTATAAGTCTATTCTGAAACCAATATGGTGCTATGGAATTCAACTACGGGGCACTGCTTCAGCTTCAAATGTGGAGAAAATTCAACGCCGACAGAATAAAATACTACGATTAATAACATTAGCTCCATGGTACATGCGAAATTTAATTATACATCGCGATTTGGATATTCCACTCGCGACTGCTGAAATTGCTCAATATGCAGGCAAATATTTAACTAAGCTCGAGTGCCACTCGAATCCCTTTGCGCGGAACATTTTGAATTTTAGAGGTCATATCCGATTAAAAAGGAGAGACACAGGGGCATTGGTCAATAACCCTCCTTATGGTATTGGAATCTCTTGAAAATAGTTTTTATTTTTTTTTTATATTTATTTTTGATTGTGAGAATTTGTTATTATTATCTTTTTGCTGTCACTAGGATTATGTCTGACACTGGTCGGGCCTAATGACTATACATTTAGATTTATTTACAAAAAATAATTTATGAAAAAAAGTATTCCATTAAAAATGAAAGTAATTAAGGGCAATAGCAGTAGTAGAAGAATCTTCCAAAACTTTGGATTCATGCCATCAGCACCTACAGAATTAGACTTAATCGATAATAGGCTGGCAAGTACATCGCATTCGTCAATAACCTCACAGGAGAAAGAAGAAAAAGAATGATTATTGAGACGATTGCCATAATATTGCAGATCAGCATTCAACAATGGAATATCCAAAATATTATCGTTAAGAACATCAACATTAATTACGCTGGTTACACATGTTCCCCTTTTACCAATACACAATTCCCTAATTGTCTGCCATCTTTTTCTAGAGTCAAGGGCCGTTAAGAATTTCTCGGCATAAAAATCGGCCTTTGCTCTCCTAATTAATCTATTAACCCTTTTCTTAGCATTGCGGTAATTATCTTTCAATTCATCTGTCCTAAACCTTTTCCATCTTCTATATGCAATCTCCCTCTGACGCATACTCTCCTTTATCTCCGTCTAAATCCATGGTTTGAGATCACCTGTCATTGTCCTGGTTTTAAGAGAAAGCACTAGATCATATCAGTAATTAACATTTTGTTCAAGATACATGAGCTGATCATCCACCGCACGTATGTTATATATATCATCCCATGCCAGTCCAAAAAATTCACGTTGTAATAGTTCCGTATCCAAATTTCTAAAATCCCTATACGTGAAGGTGAGTGGTTAAAGTTATATGTCATAAATATAAGATCGTGCCTTGAAAAGCAAGAAGCAGAAAGTTGATCGTAGAGGAGAATATCAGATCTGTTGCCCACACAAAAACTATCCAGCAATATGCTTCTTGTGGATGTAAAATGTGTTGGAACTGTAGTGTTAGCGGGAAAAAGACCAAGAGAAAAAAAATCATTTAAAACGGAGTAGTCCTCAAGTAAATTAGAATTAAGTCACCAGCTAGTATGACATCATCATACATAACTGTGTAGGTCTCCAAACTGCTCAGGAACCGCCGAGTTCAATATTCCTATTGGGTCTATAAACAGCGCCTATCAAAATTTTTCTAACTTCGTAACTAACCTCAATTAACAAGTACTCAACCAAATTAGTACGATCGGTATTTCCCATATTCGCAATGTCAAAGTTCTCTTTCGATGTTTGTACAACCTTAAAAGCAATTCTCTTCCTCAAGTAAATTGCAACGCCACCATAACCATCCATCCTGTCAACTCTACAGAGATTGCATCCACCCAAGGAGACTAAAGAATCAGGTATGTCGGAATTCCGCCAAGTCTCTGAAATGCAAATAATGTGAATATTCGAGTTACCGAAAATGTAGCCGAACTCGTCAATCTTTCTCCTAAGACTCTGAGCATTTATATGACAAATCCTCAAGCCACGTTTCTGATTCGCAATAACCCTTAACATATTTGCAAGACGATCCCTGGACCGTACTCTATATAGAATTAAAAGCCGCTATTAAAATATAAGTATAGGTAACGCACAAAAAGTAATATTTGAATAAAACACGCACAGAATCATAATATGTTTTCGAGAAATAAAGTGAAAAAATTAAATTATAATGATATATTTTAAAGAAAATAGCTATGCTAATCAATAAAATTCGTAATACGCAGTCAAACAGCACAAAAGGACAATTGCTATAAAATGAAATTATAAACATTGTAAACATATATCTTGAAGTTTCAATCACCTGCTGTTGCATATTAGCATAATCGTGTTGAGCATTTCTGGGTTCAGCGAGATAGGGTTGAGATCTCCGAAATAAATTATTTAGGTCACCTATATCATCCAATTTGCAAATAAACTATAAATATTTGCTTTTATTAAAAAATTAAACGTAAATAAAATGAAAACGGAAAGATAAGTTGTAAAATAATTTAACAAAAGCTATATTCTGTTTCAAAATTTATAAATTTGAATTACTCAAATAGATGTCTTTTTAACTCCTCCAGCTCGTAATTTTTTTGTTTAATTTCAAGTTCCGCTTTCTTTAATTCAAAAAGGCCATTTCTATGTACATTTTTGGTTTTTAATTCTTCCTTATATAAACAAAATTTTTCCTTTGAGTCAAATTTGGTTTGTGAACAAACCGGTTTCGGCTATTTACCATCTTCAGGGTTCTCTCTATTCTAGTTGCATTTTATTGTCAGTTATGTTAACATAGTTCGTCTTGTTCGTGTCTCTCTTCATGTTATTCCTATTTCCTTCGTCACTTTCTCTCTTTTTGGCTGTATCTCTCTCTCTCCTTTTTCGTTTGTTTGTTTTTACCTAATTTGTCTCTCCCTCTTTGTCTATCTGTCTCTCTTTCTCTCCCTTTTCATTCGTCTCTCTTCCTACCAAATCGTTTTACATTAAGCTTGTTATTAGTTTGTGTTTATATGTGAATCTATTGGGTTTTTTCTATGCCATAATAATCTGTAATTGTACGTTTATGAGATTCCTTATTGCTTTGGTATTGTGCACCTACGTAACGTTTTTGCGTTAGTGTAATGTTTGTTTTCTTGCAAAACTGTTTCAATGGTTTAAATATTGTGTCTTTGTGTCTGTATATTTCCATGTTTTCTAATACATTTAGTCTCCTTTCTTGGTGCCGTGTATGTAGCATTTTAACCGTTGTTTTTATATGTCCTGGTGCACATTTGTTGAACATATGGCTTGCAAAATTTGATTCTGGAGTTGATTTTGGTTCTCGTAGTTTTTTGTTCTAGTCTCTAAGGTGTTCCCTAACTCTAGTCTTAATTTTTTGTCCTGTTTGCCTCATATAAATATACTGGCATGTACAAGTTAAGTTTTACACACCTTGCTTGTCTACTATATTTGTCTCGGTTGTTTTATTCTGTAGTATCATGCCTAGGTTGTTTCTTGTTCTAAATGCCATATTGATGTTGTATTTTCCAAAGAATTTTCCTAGGTTGTACGTCCTAATTTGTTCCGTGATGCTGTCTACCAGGTACTTTTTGTATCCGTTGTTCCCAGCTATGGTGTATACTGTTCCCATCCCCCTCATATACATTTCCCGTGTTAGTGGTGTTCTATCGAGTCTTGTTATTAACTGCCTGATTGCTGCTGGGGAAATTTTTCCTCTTTAGTTTTAAAACTTGTTCTTGCATATCTTTCTATTTCATGAAGTTTGGTTTTTAAATCTAAGCACAATTCTCTTTGAAACTTCACTTGTTCTTCCAAAAGTGTAACTTTTTCTCCGTCTTTATTTGTTTTAATTGTTTTAGGTGCAGATAAAGTAGATGGATGGTTCTTCTACCTCTTCCATATTATTAGACGATGTATTTTTATTTTTTAACGAAGATGAATTGCATGGTTCTTTGTGTTCGCCCAAAGTACTACCAAAGCCAAATTTAACCCGGGAGAACAATTTTTTTGTCTCTTAATTTTAAACGGATCTTTGTGCCCGATAACCATACGCATATCTAGCAAATTAACTGCTGCTTCCTCGTAAGGAGATCTTTATCATAATATTTTAGTTTACAATTCAATATTAATTTTCTTTTATAACAAAATTAATGAAGTTTTTGGATAACTTACGTTTTACTTCCATCGATTTCAACAATTTTAAACTAAATTTAATTATGGCGTTAGAAAAATTCTTAACGACAAATTTTATCAAATTTGACAGGCAAATACGCCAAACACGATACGGTTTTTGTAACAGATTTGAAAATAGTGTCGTACTTTTTAGCGTTTTTGTCAACGACGATACCATTTTAAAAAAACGCCTTACTTTCGCCACGAACTCGCTAACCACGATGTTAGCGTTTATTTTGTATGTATATATGTATGAAGAAAATGATTTTAAATGTTTTTTGTCAACGGTTTTCAAAAATTTTTTTCAATTTGTTAATAATTTTTGTTTTTAAAAAATAAAATTTCTGAAGAATTCCAAGGGAAAGCGAAATATTGAAAATATACGTGTCAAATTTATTTAAAAAGACCATTATTAAGATTAATATTGATTTATTTAAGAAAAAAAAAGTCGAATAAAAAAAATAATCAGAAAATGTTAACATTAATAAACGCATTAAATTATTACATGTTATTTGCAATGTTGGTTTGCGTTGTGTACACAATGAAAAAACGTAGAATTAAAAAGCAAATTTTAATTTTTAAATGTACTTTCCTTAAATATAAATACAACAGCCTTATCACGGTGTATAAGCCTTTTCCTACAAATAAATTCATAAATATTTGATTTATTTTTTAATAACTTTGTAATATTTACAAAAAAACTCACGCTTATTTGTATATGAAAAACACGTTTAATTTTTGTTTTTGTGCTAGAAACAAAATTCGCAAACTTTTCAAGAAAGAGATGGTTAATATAAATCATATACATAGTGGGTCATGTCATTTCTGTTTAGTATGTGGTAGAAACATCAATCAAGAAATGTCGTTAAATGTATTCCAACTTTCGGAGACAGTTCCAAATGGACATGTAGATGAAGTGCGGACACATGTTGCAGCAACAATTTTACTACCCTTATTTGATTTGAGGGTCAGAAATGAAATTGTTGGAATTTGTAACATAAAATTAATTTAAAAATCAATTTTAACATAACTGATAGCATAGAAAATATAATAAACAATATTAAAACAACAGAGTTATGGTATTTTATAAGTGATTTTTAAAGTATGTTTTAAAATTATGTAGAAAGTTAATCTTAAAAACTATCCTTGATAGGGATAATTAATGGTTTAGTTGTAAAAATAATGAGTTAATAGTTTTAAAAATATTTTTAAGTAAACAGTCTAAAGAACCAAAATTAGTTCCTAATTTAAGACCCCGCATAGTTTATTTAAGGCAAAAAAGTTTGGATTGAAACAGAATATTTTTTACAAGAACTTACAATCTTCTTCATCGAATTGTTATAATAATAACAGCAAATTTCAAAATAAAAAATGTGTAAGTTTTAGTAGTTCCTTTTCTCAAGTTCGTTTTCAAATGCAAATAAAAATCAAAATAATGAGCCTAACATTAGTTTTGGTCAAACTAAACAAAATAACTCAAGACATTTTAGTGGAAGTAACGTCTCTAATCGAACTCAAAGAAGTAATGCAAATACAGCAATGCAAGCAATGTTGGCACAAAAACTAAGCCTATAAAACTATTAATATGTACAAGTTCTGGAACGATAGATTTCGCAAAAGAATTTCATCAAATTACAATTTTACAGACATGAAACTGCACTTTCTACTTCCACTGGTCGCTACTACTAACATTAGTTTTGGTCAAACTAAACAAAATAACTCAAGCCATTTTAGTGGAAGTAACGTCTCTAATCGAACTCAAAGAAGTAATGCAAATAAAGCAATGCAAGCAATGTTGGCACAAAAACTAAGCCTATAAAACCAGTAATATGTACAAGTTCTGGAACGATAGATTTCGCAAAAGAATTTCCTCAAATTACACTTTTACAGACATAAAACTGCGCTTTCTACTTCCACTGGTCACTACTACTAAAGTGCCATACGGTCTAAAAAATTCTTCAGCTTCATTCTTACATATGATGGATGAAGTACTTCATGACTATATTAATCATATTTAAATGACATTTTAGTATATTCTACTTCTCTTGAAGAGCATATACAATCTTAGTACAATCTTAAAGTTCAGGTTCGTCGCGAATCAAAATATCTTAGACACTTTTTAACCCCTCAAAGAACAAAACCAAACACATTAAAGAATTAAGGTCGTTTTTAGGATTAACAGGATTTTGTAGAAAATTCATAATAGATTATAGTCATAAAGATTTACCCATGAATTTCAACCTTAAGAAAGGTACAAAAATCAATGTGAAATTTCAAAAAGAGCCTAATATGAAACTGCAGAGATGGAAGATTAAATTGAACGAATCTGATTTTAATATAGAATACTTACATTAAAGAAAAACAAATGAAGTTGCTGATTACCTAAGTCGACTTAATGCAATAATTAAAGAAAAAGAATATATTCAATTCAATATAGCCACAATTCACAGTATAGATGAAAATGTAAATGAATACATTCCTACATCGGAATCTCCAGTAAACATTTATAATAATCAAATTATAATAACGTTGGGAAATAAATCTTAATATAAAAATGAAACGCTAAATTTGTTGCTAAGCGCAAATCTCGAGAACAGCTGGACCGATTTCTTTAATTCTTTTTTTATAGCATTCCTTGAAGTACGAGGATGGTTCTAACGGGTAGAAAAAAATGTTGTTTTTACGATTCATAAATTTACGGTTTGTTTTATAGCTTTATAGTTTTACAAGAGACCTGTGCCTCTGTAGGCTAGTGGATAGTGTACTAGCTCATAAGACTGGTGGTCGTGGCTTCGATTCCCAACAAAGACCTTGTTTTTTTTCACTACAAAAATAAAAATTGACTGTCGGCGGGGCTGTTCAGTGATGAAGGCAAGGTCAATGTGCTGTCTTTTACGACAGTTAATTTTCGTAACTATCCTTCTACTTTCACCACCTGTCTCATCTCTTCTTTAACCCAACGGGCACATTTATTGGTCTTTATAGAATACTTGACTATCTAGACCTTGCAACTGGGGGAAAAAGGGAGTCCAGTCCCCTGAAGGCAGCAGGGGTCAACTGGGAACTCCACGTTATTTCCACGGGAATAAGTAGCTCGCAGAGTTTCCGCTATTTGTCTCTTTAGACAGTTAGCTGTTTCTCTGGCTGATTTTGAGGTTGGCCCTTCGGGAGTATCGTGGTGATTGTGGTTTCGCGGGCCCATAACAGACAGGTCAGTTTTTATATGGTGGTCAGGATCATTCGCCGTTAATGACACGCTAGGTGAATGATCCAATCCAGTAAGCATGCTAGACATGTGTTCTGGACAGGAATTGGAAAGTCTCCAGCTATTCAGCAAGGAGTGATGATTTGCAGCCCTGCTCTGGAATCATTAAAGGTGCAACTAGGAAAAACCTGTTGCTAGAATTAGTCTTCGGCTTGCTAGGACGAGCATGACGTTCCTATTTATGCAAAGTGGTTTGACCACTATCTAATTAAGGCTCACTGCCAGGCGCAGATGTAAATCATATCACGCAATGTCTCATCTCTTTTTTATCCCTTTCCTAAAGAATGTAGCATGGTATTTGACTAAATAGGCATTGTTGCCTGACGTGCTACTTCTCTTAAAAAAAGCAACTTTTCTATATGCCCATAAAAAAGACACATAAACGTATACTTGATTTGTGGATGAAGTACGAAGACAATATGTGTGACGATATTTTATTTAATATATGCAATAGAACAGGGAATCTAAATTTACAAATAAGTGAAGAAATTTATTTCCATTGAGGATATGTGCTTAACGACGTCAAACAACCATTATGCTAATTGGTGATGGCCGCGCCCAATCGCAAAATGCGCGATGCTTTTCATTAAAAGTTAGAACTCTCCACGTTTGATCTTTGAAAGAATCGATTCAAATAAATCTTCCTGTATTGAACTAAGAACAAAAGTATGTATTTGATACTCTTATGAAAGTAATAAATGATGGAATTGGAGAGATTTAGTTCTTGGGCGCCCTGGTGGTACAAGAAAAACTTTTTTGATCACTTTAATATTGGCAACAATTCCCTCAAAAAACGAAATTGCTCTAGCTCTTGCTTCGTCAGGCATTGCAGCAACTTTGCTAGAAGGCGGTCGAACAGCCCATTCAGCGCTAAAATTGCCATTGAATATGCACGGCAACGAAACTCCAACCGGCAACATTTCCAAGAATTTAGCAATGGCAAAGGTTTTGCAGAAATGTAAACTAATAGTGTAGGATGAATGCACGATGGCACGTAAAAAATCCTTTGAAGACTTAGATAGAACTTAAAAAGATCTACGGAACAAACAAAACCAATTTGGTGGGGCAATGGATTTATTATCAGGAGATTTTCATTAAATTTTTCCAGTAGTTCCACATTCAACGCAAGCTGATGAACTGAGTGTTTGTTTTAAGTCCTCCAAATTGTGGAAACACGTTTAGTTAATTACATTTAAGCAAGAATATGCGTGCTATGCTGCAAGATGATCAATCTGGAGTCATATTTTCTAAACAACTCATGGATATAGGTAAAGACAAATTTCCTATAGATATGCTGACTGGCTGCATCACCTTTCCTAAGAGTTTTTGTCAGTTAACGCAATCAAAAGACGAATTGCGATGAAGGCATAGTCACTGGTCGCTGTGCTGTCTTTATACGGCAGTTAATTTCCGACTATCCTACTACTTTCAACACCTGTTTCATCTCTTCTCTATCCCTTTCCTAAAGAATGTAGCACGGTATTTGACTAAATACGCATTATTGCCTGAAGTGCTACTTGTCTTTGAAAAAAAAAAAACAGTGGAACCAGTAAGTAATGTAGGACTGCGCACCGCTGGTGGAGATTCAGAGAAGTGCTACTTCTCTTAACAAAATGATGATGTCGTAAACTATTCACCGGATTTTTTAAAGGCATTTGATTTGCCAGGGTTACCGCATAATAATCTACAATTACAGGTTGGATCTGTAGTTATAATGTTGCGAAATATTAACCATCCGAAACTTTGTAACGGCACACGATTAGCGATAAACAAATTAATGAATAATGTAATAGAAGAAATCATACTGAAAGGAAAATATGAAGGCGAAGACGTTTTGATACCATGCATCCCAATGATTCCGACTGACATACCATTCGAGTTTAAAAGACTACAGTTTCCAGTACGGCTTGCTTTCGCGAAACTATAAACAAATGCCAGGTGCAGTCATTAAGTTGTGGTGGCTCTATTTGGACTAACGGTATCGCCATGTAATAATTCTAAGCTGTGTTTTGTTTTCTTTAGTTTAACCCTATAGCCCTGTATTTGTTTAAGCAGCTGGAGGATTTCAGCTAAAACACAGGCGTTCGTAAGAGCTGCCAATTTGTGAAGATTCTTAAGAGTAAACAAAGGGAAATGTTGCCAGCTTAAATTTTCTTTTAAAATTCCTGATTTATTTGTTAACAACTTCTAGCTTATCATAACTTATTACTAACACATATTTGTCTCTTTTCAATAACTTACAACATCAATTAATTTTTCATGTGACGAATCATGATAGAAAAAAATACTTAAATGAATATGACAGCTAAAAGTGTGTCACTCAATTTGTGTAATTGAATCAATTTCTGCATTTGAATCGACACATGTTATGATTTGGTAAGTGGCTTAGTGTATCTATGTGGTACAGTGTTGTACACGTCCTGTGGTACACTACAAAGTGTTTGTGGTATTAATCTAGAAAGCCCATGTTTATCGCATGGTCAATTGTATGCTGCCTGCCCATGTTGGAAAACCATCTGATCTGTTTCTTTACGCGCCAGGTAATCAAACAAAAAATATCGCGTACCCCAAAGTACTACAATAAAAATGGACCATAGTTAAGAATATGTAAAAATAAAATATAATAAGTAGGTATTATAATAAGATATCGGAAGTTCTAAATTTCGTTGTGATTTTTAATGAACATTTAAAGTATTTAAAGTCATTTATAATTTTTATTTTTTGATATTTGACTTATCAAATTTTTTTTATCTTACTAGCTGACCGGGTGTCCCGAATAGCAGAAAAAGTATTAAAAAAACAAAGAATCGGCTCTTAGGCGATACGAAGTTTACCGGGTCTGTCAGTCTATATAAAAAAACAAACATTGCAAGAAACAAGACAGACTGTAACAATAAAAAAATATTTTGAAGAACAAATAATCAAATTTTGCCTCTTAAGGGACTGTAACAATTTTTTGCGATAATTTTAACATTTTTTTTAATTTTAGTGAGATGATATTTTTATGCTGTTCAAAGTTTGTAAAAAAAATATTTTTCATAAATCAAATCTTTTGAAACTCATATAAAAATATTACAATAATAAAAATCATAGAGAAATTAAGATTTATAAGTATATAAACAATTGTGTAATATGTGTAAATACGACAGGCAACAAATCACATGAAATACTGAATGTTGATATTTGGTTCTTAACAGAATATTTGAAACATGCATTGATAACCTTGCAAAACATGTACCAATCACTATCACTATTTGACCGGCAAAAGCTCAATAACTATGGTATGACTATTGAAACTAGAAAGAGAAAATAAAGATATTACTGATAAAACTTTGGTTTTCAAGACTGTTCAAATTTATAATAATATCATAGATAGCACTACACTACATAAACCAAATGAACTGCTGCATAATAAAGTAGAGAAATTTGTCTGGGAAAATTTTTATGACATTGTTCATAATAAAAAATTAGCATAGAGAAGTCTGCCACGAATATATATAAAGGGAATTATTAAAAAATCTCAGTTTTTAAAGTCTGAAACAAACACCGAAATATATAAAGAAGTAAAAGGAAACAAATTTAATAAATTTTCTTGATGAAACATTTTGTAAACGTGATAGACAACTAATAAAAAGAGTATTTAAACATCAAATAGAATTGCCTGATATAATCTTTAAAAGAAAATTACCTGGAAGATGTTATTCTATAAATAATAATAAATATTTAGACGACCTGTTAAGTAAATACACACATATTGTTACGTTTATACCTCTTATAAACGTTTTGTTGTAAGTTCTTTATTGCAAAATGAATAACACCAGTTTTTAGAAATTAATAACAATATCAACCACTATATCAGCACGTGATATAGTGGAACACGTAATTTGTGGTGATGTTTGCGATAGTCAGCCTTATAGTGGCTCTTTCATATGAATCTCCACCAGCGGTGCGCACTCCTACATTACTTACTGGTTCCATTGTTTTTTTCAAAGAGAAGTAGCACTTCAGGCAATAATGCCTATTTAGTCAAGTACCGTGCTACATTCTTTAGGAAAGGGATAGAGAAGAGATGAAACAGGTGGTGAAAGTGGAATGATAGTCGGAAATTAACTGCCGTATAAAGACAGCACATCAACCAGTGACTATGCCTTCATCGCTGAGCAGCCCCACCGACAGCCAATTTTTATTTTTGTAGTGAAAAAAACCAAGGTCTTCTTTGGGAATCGAACCCGCAACCCCCATACAGACAAGCTAGTACACTACCTACTAGCCTACAGGAGTACCTTTTTTTACAAAATCGGGCCTCATTACGGACTGGGACGCTCCTGTGTCTATGGTTAGGACTTGCTTCTTTCCGTTGATCAGCTCGCAAGCAGTAAAGTTACTATTTATGTGTTGTATGATGAGAATGGAGATCACGGGGCCATCAGTTGGAAAGTAGCTCTTGTCACTCGATTTAATTTAAAGGTGGCTCATGTGATTTTGTGGTGTACGTCCGTTTGTTGTTCCTCGGTGGCGAAACAAATCTTGAACTTTTCTTAACGGATCTGCAGATCCGCTAGAAGTATCCGACCTTACCACAGTTGAAGCATTCGAACTGCGACTTGCTCCTTTTTCCAGTATCTGCTCAATCATCTCGCACCCTATGACTCTGCAACTTTGCGTATCAGCTTTGATATGACTTAAGCAGTCTCCTGGGCAAGCACTCGAGAGATGGTTTCTGTGAAAGATGATTTCTGCGCTGCACAAACCGCATATTTAACATCTGGATTTATGCCATAATCGAAAGCTTTAATTTAAAACTGTTCCAGGAATGGATGATGTACCTGGGTAAGTTAGCCGCATTAAACGTTCAATCTACATGGCAAACTTCTGCAGGATCTCATTTGCCTTCTGCATCCTGCATTTTAAAGCCCATCTTATAGATATTCTGGCGCTTGAGTTTAGCAAACAATTCTGCTTTATCCTCCTTTTTGCTGGTCAACTTTTAGCTCGTCAAACTTCATTTTTTTTTTCAATTTTATATCTGAAACCAATTTATTCCTTTTAATAAATGTTTCGTAATTATTGAGTTCTTAGTAATTACACAGTACTTTAGAATTTTAAATTAAGTTCAACGCTTTATTTGCTTTCAATATACACACAAACACGATGGTAACTTTATTGTATTTATTCACTGATGACACAAACTATAGACTTACCTAATGTAATGTAATGTAAGAAACGTTTGTTTATAGCATGTGAAAACAATGCAAATGCTTATGCAAATGAAATGTCACGTTGACGCAACGGCTGAACCTGTATAAAATATAATTTGCTAACGTTTTTACGTGACATTTGTATAGCAGTGATGGAACTACTATTTTGTTGAGTTGTATTCTGTCCGAAATTCTCTCTCCGGTACTTTTATTGATAATGTATATTGTAATATAATTAGATCCTTATTATTGGCAGGATTGCCCTGTCGTGAAATGACAACACAACAACAAGCTTATCTCAGAATAAGTTTATTTTCCCAGAGCTCCTCAGTTAGAGATTGTGGGCTTTTTACCTTCTTGGTTCAGCTTACAATAATAATTTTATAATCTTACTTTCTACTACTTATATACTAGTAATGTGCTTAACATTGATTTGGTGTTTGAGTGGCGTCACTCAATTCTTAATTAATATACTTACATACATTAATATAAATATTACTAGGCTAGCATAAAATATTGTATAATGACGTGAAGGCAGTGAGTGTAATTATTAACAAAACTGACCCACAAATATAGAGAAACTCGAAGTCATCAAAAATACTTCCGTATGTCGTGTTCCCATTAATGTTAATGTAGAACCCAGTAACAACAATAATAAAGTACAAAAGTAAGTCAAAGTAAATTATGGTTAATCACACTACACCTCCACTTTTTATAAGAATGTTCATATAACGTGAGTTCTATGGACATTCTTTTACAATAATGTTAAATATTTATTTATATTCATTTATGATATAATTCTTTAAATGTTACTCTAATTTTAATTGTAAATAATTCATTTATGATATATCTTAAGTCTATTTTTATGAACTACTTGTTCTTTGTTATTTTTCTTATCAACTATTGTTACATTATTTCTTAAATCTATTTTCTTAATTTTAAATGGACCTTTATATTGATTATCTAGCTTATGACCTGAATTATTCTTAAGTAAAACTAAATCTCCTAATTCAAAATTATGATTTAATATACTCCTATCATAGTTTTGTTTTTGCTGTTACTTATTTCTATCTAACATTACTCGAGCTCTCTTAAACGCTATTTCTAATCTATATTTTGCCTCTTTGGCATAGTCTTCCATATTGTACAATGAGAAATTTGTTTATTTCTGTGAATTGCGAAAATGTATTCGGACTTTTTGTGAAAATTAATTCGTAAGGGCAGTAATCATGCACTGTTGATGGTGTCGTATTGAAACAATATATGAAATATTCCAACCATTCATCCCAGTCGGTTCTATTCACTGATATATATGAATGTATATATTCATTGAAAGTTCTATGACTTCTTTCTACTGTACCTAATGACTGATGATGGTGAGCTGTTGAAGTTAATTTTTCAATTTTTAGTAATTTACATAATTCTGTCAGTATTGAATTTTTATATTCTGTTCCCATGTCCGAAATGAACGTCTTCATCGGACCAAAGGTTAGTATAAAGTTTTCAAAAATTGCCCTGGCTATGGTTTTCGCGTTTTTATCGGGTATAGCAATAGTTACTAAGTATTTTGTTAAATCACATACCAAGGTGATTGCATACTCATTTCCCCGTAGGGATTTTGGAAATGGCCCTATTGTATCTACGTATACCGTGTCAAATGCCTTTGTAGGCGTTGGCGTGACTGTCAAAGGACATTTCAAGTGTCTAGTTGTTTTTGTTGTTTGACATCTGTGACAAGTTTTAACATATTTAGTAATATCTCTTGTCATGTTTTTCCAGTAGTAATACTTTTTAATTTTTTGCATTGTTCGATATATTCCACAATGTCCTCCTTCTATAGGATCATCGTGATATCGCAGCATTATATCAAGAATTGCCTTGGCATTCTTATTATCAATTTGGGTCACCTTATTTAGTAGCGCTACTTTTATATTATGTAATTTCTTATTGCCCATATCTTTAAAATCATTTATTGAAATAAATTCAAAAATTTTCTCACTAGGTGCCACTTGTAATTTTTCAATTTTATGTTTATTGGCCACTTCTTCGAGACTTGGGAAAAATTTTTCTAAATCAAAGTTCCCATTAATAAACAGATCATCTATTTCTATGTTTGCCATTATAGATTTTCCTCGTTTAATATAACAACGAATTGGATTAATCTTTAATTTATTAAATTTTCTGACATCAGAATTATTAATTGGTATATATATTAATTGGTATATATATTGAAGATCTGGTTGTTACCTTTAAAACCGACTTCGTCTTTGAACTAATCTCTTTTAAGTCTGCTATTGTTATTCTAGACAGCGCGTCGGCGACATAATTGTCCTTTCCCCTAAGATATTCTACCGTAAAGTCATATTCCTCTAGATCAAGTCTCATTCTTGTCAATTTGGAGCTAAGATTTTTTAATGAAAACAGGTTTGATAGCGGTCTGTGATCAGTGCGGATAAGAAAATGTTTCCCATATATGTATGGTCTAAAGTGTGTTATGGCCCAATGTATGGCCGTTAATTCTTGTTCAATTGTGGATTTGTTACTTTCACCTTTGGTGAAAGATTTTGAAGCATAGGCTATTGGCATTTGTTTATCTTCATATTCTCTTCTGCTCCACAGGCATGTTTACTTGCATCGGTTGTTATGCAAAATTCTCGCGAGAAATCTGGATACTGTAGTAATGTTGGCCGCATTAATGCTTGTTTCAAATACCTGAAAGAATGGTCGCAATCTTTAGTCCACTCGAATTGGACACCTTTCCTAGACAGTTTTGTAAGATGTCTGGAATATTCCGAGAATTTTTAATAAATCTTCGGTAATAGTTACAGAATGCAACGAATCTTTTCGCACTATCCGCGTCTTTTGGCACTGGATAGTTTTGGATCACCGAATATTTACTGTCGTCAGGTAATATTCCCCGGTCTGTACATTTATGACCAAGATAAGTGACCTCAGTTCCGAAGAATGAACACTTTTCGGGGTGTAGCTTCAGGTTATATTTCCGACATAACTCAAAAACATCCTGTAAGTTTGCAAGCATGTGTTTTTCCGAGCATCCCAACACTACCAAATCGTCCATATACAGAAAAGCCTGGTTTGGCTTTAAGCCACTGAAAGCAAGTGTCATCTTTCTTTGAAAAGAATTTGGTGCTATTTTTAAACCGTACGGCAATCTAGTAAACCTATATGAGCCATTGTTTGTTGAGAATGACGTTAAGTCTCGTGAGTCTTTTTCTAAATTTATCTGGTGAAAACCAGACATTAAGTCAAGACATGAAAAGTATTTGGCTCTACCCAATTGGTCTAGAATATCATCTATTCTAGGCAATGGAAATTTATCCATTATTGATTTGTCTGTAATCAATCACAAGTCGCCATCTTTTATCTTTCGTATTGGGGAGTGACTTTTTTGGTACCAGTAGAACTGGACTATTGTATTCTGATTGCGATGGTTCTATTATTTTATCTTTTATTAATTTATCAACATGTTTATCTATCTCCTTTTTTGTGTGTGTGGTGTTCTGTAGTTTTGAATATATACTGGGTCATTATCTTTAACCCTCAACCTTTGTGTATAGAAGTTATTACTCGTAATGGCTTCATTTTCTAAACCAAAAATATCTGTATAATTTGAACATAATTTAGTTAGCGTGTTTGTGAATGGTGCTGGAAAATTTTTACATAAATTCTTAATATTTCCGGCTTTCTATTTTTGTTAACATTGTTTGCCTTACATTTAAGTATATTGTAATCACAGATGTTTTCGGTTTTGATTTTGCTTCGCTTAATTACTGCAATTGTGTCATTAGTATTTAAAATACGAACAAATGCTCTATTAGTTGCTACCAATGTGTTTGCAGTAAAAACACCTTTTATAATTTCCTGATTTGGAACCAAAAGTTCCTTATTGGATCTAGGTACGTTTATTTCGCGTATAACTTCAGATCTCGGTGGTACAATCAACTCAGAGCAGTTATTCGTGATGGGTATTTTGATGGTGTATCCATTGGATGGTCGTAGGACAAGGTGATCATAATCATTATTGAAGTTCAGAATGCAATTGAATTCCCGCAAGAAGTCCATACCGATTATTCCGTCACAAGGTACAGGAAAATCAGCATGTACCACTTGAAAATTATGGCCAATAGAAAAGCCTTCGAGTTGTATGTCCAACAATGCACTTCCCATTGACCTGATGCTACCTTGTCCTATTCCACTTAGTGTTGTTGTGTTATTAATGTTAATTTGTTTGCGACTCAATTGACTTGCTCTTATAATTGAAATATCTGCGCCAGTATCTACGAGCAATGTAATTAAGTTAGTGTTGTTATTAATTTGTACTTCAATGAATGGTCCGAAATTGAGGTTAAGGTTGTATAAGTAATGACTTGTATTTATCTGTTGTTATTTCTTATGTTTACATTTCGATCGTTGCCTCGTAAGTTATTGCTATTATTATTTTCACGGAAATGATTTCCCCGAAGTCCATTTTCCCGAAACTTATTTCCCCGGGAAGAGTATCTACCTCTAAATTGGCTGTTGGAGCCCCGAAATCTATTGAAATTCCCTTTGTTGCCATAAAAGAGGACAGTATAATGTTGACCAGTTGCCTCGGTGCAACCGTTGACGAATTTACTGATGGCATCATTCATTGTTGTGAAACTTCCTGCCTCCATGATAAGTTTTACCTTATCGATTGTGCAGTTTTTGGTCATAGCTTTAATCGCGACTTGAGTAGAATACTTTGCAATTATGCTAATTGGTTAATCACACTACAATATTATTAAAGAATTTTCGAATTTTCAAAGTCTAAAAACGTAGTGTTTTGATAGTAATGACTTTTAAAAAAACAATCATATACCATTGAATTCAAATAAAATCTCAAATTGAATTATATATCCAATTTGATGTAACAGTTAATTATTTTGAATAAAAAATTTAGCATGCCAGTTTAAACATACAAATCTGTTATTTTGGCACTAACATAGTGCATATTTTTAAAAATATTGCAAATTTTCACGTCAAAAGCTTTGTTACGTATACATTGCGAAATACGTACAAATTTATATTCGCATAATATATACTTATAGGGACATACGTACGTATGTTTATTTCAAACTTAAATTTTTACACGAATTTTTGAAAATATAAAATTGTTTGTTTCAAAAAGTACTTAGTATGAGTTTGGTACGTTTTGTGTATAAGCATTAATTACGCGAAAATTTGTAAATACCATCTCTTTTATGAACAGGTGATTGGGTTGTGCTTACAAAATTAAAAAATTATTACAAGTGAAGTGTTGTGTTTTGAATTGGAAAAACTTTTTTGGGAAATGGATGACGAAAAACTGATTTTGCTGGTGCAGGCGAATGAATGTCTGAAAATGTAATTTATTTATCTAATTTTAACTATAAATAAATAAAATGTCACCAACAAAACGCGAATCACAATATCGTTGTACAATATTCTATTTATATTTTTTTAATGACGTTTGACACGTTTTTAAAGTTTCTATAACTACACTAACGTCCGTACGTTACAGTACGGCACGTTTTTCACGTACAAACGTTCGGCTTACCGGGCCTTTAGTGTTCTGTACTGTAGATTTTGGGATCAGTACACAAACAATTTTTTCCTGAAGAAATACAAAATACCCAAAACACATTTTTAGCGTTTGGAAGTGTACATAAACAAAATACCGTACACTATGTTTTTGGCTGATGAGCACAAACACTAACATAACGTACTGTTCTTTTTGGTAGAGTATTTTAGTGAATTTTTAATGTATATGTATCGTAGGTACAGTATACGTATTGAATTTTTAGTGGTTGCGTTTAGTTTTTAGCGTATTTTTAGTGTACTATTTAGTGGTTACGTTGTGTTTTAATGTATTTTTAGAGACATTTTAGTGTTTGCGTTGTTTTCTATACCGTATTTTTTAAAGAACTTTAGCGTAGTTTTAGTTAACTTGTAGAGTATTTTTAGTGGTTTTTTAGAGTATTTTCAGTTATAAATGAAATTTTAGAAATGCATTCTGTTAATTATGTATTAATAAAAATTTTAAATTATTTTAAAATCTTTTAGAATTTAGTTCAATTAGCAAATAAGTCAGTTGTTGTTCTTGAGTATTGTTGATGTTATGACTTGTAATGTAAGGATTTCTAAATTAAAAAATTTTAAAATATTAAAAGAAGAAGAAAATGGAATAAATTTTTATGAAAAACGAAGTTTATTTTCATATTATTATAATACGTAAAAAACTAGTGGACAGGATAATCGATAATTTTAGGTATTTCTAAAAATAATGTCATGTAAGACTAGGTGTTTTTCTTTATATGTATGTGTATATTTTCACATTTTATGTTTTGTTTTATTCTTAAATCATTTTCAAGCCATAAAACTTAGCGATTAAATATGTCTGTAGGCTTATAATCTATTGAATGAAACAACTAAATATATAACAATATTTTTTTTTACGTCAATAAGAACTGTTTAAAATATGTAGGAAATTGTAGGTAAGCAGCGTTTGATTATGTCATCAGTGTTTAGATCTTTTTCACATACTGGACTGTGGAAATTTTTTACCTGACATAAATGAGTTATTGGCATACGCAAATATAAAACATAATAGTCTAATTATGGACATTAAATTGAAATATAAAAAGGGTTAACAGATTGTAAGGTTACGTGTGCACATTCATGTATTCTATTTTTGCAATAATAAGAAACTGTATTCTATGATTTAACTACGGAAAATCATAATAAGGAATTCAAATTGTTGGTTTTTTGGCGGTAAAGTAGAAGCAATTATGTATTGTCAAGTATAATTGGAAACAGATAAAGACACAGAAAAAAAGACAAAAGCCCTAGTTTAAAGTAGACTTATATATTTAAAGATTAAGAAACATTTCAGGTTCATATTGCTTTTTTTAATTGTATACACTTAAATATTTAGTATTATAATTACATTATCGTTTTTATTATAATTAGTAATACTATTACTCTTACTTACATTAATTTCTCAATAGATATGTATGAAATAGTATAAAAGCAAATCAAAAAAAAAATTTATAAAAAATATTAACCGTTCTACATTAAATGCAGTTAACCTATTTCGCTGATCGGATATAATATATTTTAAAGCTGAAAAAAACTCTTTCTACGCTTACTTGTGTACATGGAACTGCCAAAATTATTTTAACTAAATCTGATAAAATATTTTTAAGGCACCAATATTTTAAAATATTAAAATTAAGTGGTAATCTCGCTTTCCGTTCGTATAAGTTTATTTCAATCTCAGATCGGACAGTGGTGAAGTAGATTTAGAAATACCAGGATCCAAATTTTGTAAGAAATCCGAAAACGATTTGACTTTATTGCTGGTAGATGGCCCCTCCAGATATTCTTTAGCTAAAATGTTGTTAACATCGTCGAGTGTATATCTGTAAGAGTATAAATAATTTTCATTGTAGTTGAAATAGCATACAAACATTTACCTTTCATTGCATTTACTCGTTTATATAGCCTATTTAAATATTTTTTTGCTCTATCTTTTTGGGCTGAATCCATGCAAACTGTGATTCGTGGGTCTAAGAACACGGCAGCATTAAACAATTCAGTTTCGAGTAATTTGCCCTTACGGCTTTTTAGTGAACTTAAAAGTAATGTTGTCATTTCACACGTCGGCAGATTTTCGGTTTGTATTAATAAATCGATTATAATTATATATGATTCACTGAAACAAAGCTGTTCTAATTGCAGTTTTAGTGTGGCGTTATAAACAGGTTTAAATACTTCAGTAAATTCCTTTGCGAATTTCCATTTCTCAGAACTTAGCTCCAAACTTGAGTTTTCATTACTTAATAGTTCTATTAAATCTTATACTTCTAACAGCCTTTGAAGCATTTCAAACGTTGAATTCCATCTGGTAGGACAGTCAATAAATGGTTTTTTATAATTGCTGGAATGAAATATATTCAAATACGTTTGCGTTCTTAGCTTTTTAAATAAAGATCTGATATTATCCAATTTATTTTTAAACGTTTGTGTTCTTTGAAGAGTTCACTATGATAGCGTACTGATTTTTTTAAGACCAGTACGTTATGATAGCGTACTATTTTTTAGAACACTGGTTGATGACTCAACTTTAATTAAGTCCCAATTTACATAGTACGATTTTTGTCGCTGCAATTCTTAGTTTGTTGTTGTAAATAAAGGGTTTAAAGAGAATAGAGGAAGAGAGGAACTCTCTTTACACCTCTTATTTACAACAACAAAATAAGCATTGCAGCGACAAAAATCGTACAATGTAAATTGGGTGTAATTATTTGCCCTGCAAGTGTTGCTTATATAGTTGTTTTAAGCGGTTTTCGCACATGCAAGAATATTCTACTCCAACATCACCCCATGTTGTTATTGTCATTATCATTCAGTTTGCGTGCCTGCTGTGTTTTTTGTTCTTTGTTAGTTGTTTTTGTTTTCTTTTGTTAACCTTAAGGCCTAAATATATAAGACATATGCTGGCTTAAGGCAATTTAAGCAAATGTGCAAATACCTAATAATCATATGGGGCATACTATAATGTACTTAACAAAACTATTCGTCTAGTTTCAACAAATGTCATTTGGTTAAGGAAAGTGCAAAACTGATCGCACATTCCGTACGGAAATAGCTGATTTTGCATTGTGTTATAGATACATAAGTATACAAATTCCAATGGAGGGCGAAAGCGAAAAAGTTTTTATCTGGATTTAATAGAATATGTACACAGAAAAAATTGCATATGAGAAAAAAAAAGACGCGTTTTATTATAACGGCAATTCAAAGAAACGTGCATGAAAAAAGTAGTAGGAAAATACAGTAACAGTAAGTAATAATACCTTGATGAATTTTGTTTGCGTTTTTCATTTTCATACTGGTATGGATTATATAAAGTCGCAGAGTGCAAACACGGATGGAAGTAACTACAGAAACGTTTCTGCTAGGAAATGAAGAGGATGGAAGGTGCTTGGGCTATGTTGACACTTCCGTCAACATAGTTATTAAGACTCATTAATTTTCCACATTTTTAAATTTTGTAATACTTTGCCTATTACACATAATTGTTTATTAAATTCTTTTCTCATAGTTATTAATTTGCTTACTAAACATAATTGTTAATTTTAGTTTAATTCTTTTCTCACACTTATTAATTTGCTTACTAAACATAATTATTTATTAAAGTTTAATTCCTTTCTCACCATATTAATTTGATTACCAAACATATTTGTTTATTAAAGTTTAATTCTTTTCTCACACTTCTTAATTTGTTTACTAAGCATAAGTAGGTATTAAGGTATGATCATTTTTCCACAATTATTGTTAATATTAATTCATGTCATTTTTCCCACACTTATTTTGTCCATTATTGCTTATTAATCATAATTTATATTATTATATTTTTTGTTGCTTTATTGGTACAATATTTTAAGGTATTTAAGGAAAGAAAATTGTATTGAAATTGTCAGAATAAAATTGGCTATCAACCAAAATTCACGTTCAATTTGATTTTATTACAAGGAGTCACGGTTCAAGTACCGGCGGCTCAACTCATCGTTAAGAAATCAAGCTTTACAAGAGTCACGGTTTAAGTGCTGGCGGCTCAAAGTTGTGCTAATACGGTTCAGTATTAACATTTGGTGACCCCGACGTGATTTTTGATTGTCAATTTTACGACCCATCACACCACAGAAAATGGAGTTTGACGAGTTGATGCGCAAACAGCTCCAATTGGGCAATCAACTTGAAACGATTGTAAGGAATTTTGCAAAGGATTCCAAGGAGCGCAAAACTCCTGAGTATTTTTCTAAACGGCTGGAAGAATTAGCGGAGTTAGCGGAGAACTTTTATAAAAATGATGAGATGATTGCAGCAATGGTGGACAAGCCCATCGATGTAGAATATTTTGAAGCAGACTATTACAACAGAATCACGCAAATAATAGTCAAACATACCAAGTTGTTCGAGCAAGGAGCAATGCAGCCACTAAAACTAGGTGACGAAGCACAAACATCTAAAGAACAACAACGGCCGATGAGCAACCAACCCCAGATGTCACCCGAATTAAGGAAAATCCTACGGAACCAGCGGGCCTTGATAAGAGCAATAACACGAAATGTAGATGAGATAATGGCAGAACGTCACCTGGAACACCATCCTTCATATTACAATATTAAGGCGAGTATCATCGAAAGGCACATGGTGGATTTAACAAACAACAACGCACCCTTATGGGAACAGACAGTGATGAGTTAGAAGACTACAACATCGAAACATTTTATCTAGTAAAACTTGCAGATGACTATCAAAGTCAATACGCATACGGAGCCACATCTCTTCGACGAGACTTTTATGTTGATGACGGCCTAGTAAGAGCCGATTCAATTCCTGAAACCCTAATGATTCAACAACAATTAATAATAATGAAACTCAAAAAATGGTGTTCGAATCACAAGTCTGTATTAAACGGGATCGCAGCAGAAGATCAGGAAGTTAATCTCAACTTGGGTTCAAAGGAACTACAATCCAACAAAACATTGGGAATTTTATAGCTTCCAAAATCTGACGTATTTAGTATGAGCTCTGACTTGGCACACATATATGATCCTTTAGGTCTCATTGGCCCAGTATTAGTAACTGAAAAAATTCAACTTCAGAAGACATGGCAAACAAAACTTGAATGGGATGAAAACTTACCGTCGGAGATAGAAAAGAATGGAAGTCTTATAAGGAAGATCTAACGACCTTGGACAACACTACGCTCCAAAGATATATATTCTGCAATCAGGACACTAGGACCGAAATCCACGCTATTGCAGATGCATCAGAAAGGGCTTATGGTGCTGCAGTGTACATTTAAACAGTAAAAAGAGACAACACGGTAATGGTAAATCTTTTATGTTCTAAATTGCGCTTAGCTCCCATAAAATTGCAAACAATACCACGCCTAGAATTGTGCGCAGCACTGTTAGCGGCGGAGCTAATGGCAAGAGTCAGGGATGATCTGGGCTTAAACAATACCAAATCATTTTGTTGGACTGATTCCTAGATCGTGCTTTCATGGCTGAAAAATCAACCAGGGAGGTTACCAGTTTATGTGGCTCATCGCGTTGTAAAAATTCTTCGGGTAACAATTCCAGAACAATGGCAACATGTCCCATCAAAACAAAACCCAGCGGACATTCTATCAAGAGGCGTAAAACCGCGCGAGTTATCCAATTGCACCATGTGGCGGTATGGGCCATTGTTCCTCTATCAACCGAAGGCGTCGTGGATAACTACCACTAAAGACGAGTCAGTGATTGGTAATCATGACATAGCGATTGTGTTATCAACCCAAAGGCAAGTCGAAGAAGATATGCTCATCTACAACATACAGTCAAAAAATTCATTTTTGCATGTTCAAACGGTAATTGGGTATGTGCTTCGATTTTTGAGGAACTGTAAACGACCAAGAAAATCTCGTATACCACATACACAGCTTTCGCCCCTGGAACTCGACGCAGCACTCAAGGTAATTGTGCGTCAAATACAAGCATCCGGTTTTGATGACATCAAAAGGGCAGTTATAAGAGACAAATTTGTACCCAAGACAAATCCGTACAGCTCATTAACTCCGTTTATTGATGAAGAGGGAAACATTAGAGTAGGCGGACGTTTTAATTCCTCAACACAGCAGTTCGATGCCATTCATCAAATGATGCTACCGAGTAATGATCCGCTCGTCAAACTTCTTGCAGAGAAAATACACAAGGAACATTACCACTGCGGCCCTCAAGCATTACTTGCACAAATTAGACAGCGATTTTGGCTGTCAGGGAAAAAGCCTTGTAAGAGCAACCGTTTAACGATGCGTCCGATGCACAAAGGCAAGGCCAAACCTGTATACCCAAGTAATGGGAAACCTTCCAGAACATCGAGTACAACCAGCTCGACCATTCCTGAATTCGGGAGTAGATTATTGCGGCCCATTCTTTGTGCATTTTAAGACCAGAGGAAAGCGGCCTCAAAGGGCATATCTTGCAGTTTTTTGCTATTTTGCCACTAAAGCAGTACACTTAGAACTGGTCACAGAATTAACAACCGAAGCCTTCATCGGAGCTTTGAAAAGGTTTATAGCAAGGCGAGGCTATTGCAAAACCGTATACTGTGATAACGCAACTAATTTTGTTGGAGCCCGGAATAAACTGAACGAGCTGACTGATGCCATTCATTCAAAACCAGCATAAGAACTAATAATTGAGACATGCAGCAAAAAGGGGATTGATTTTCAATTTATTCCACCAAGATCACCGCATTTTGGAGGTTTATGAGAGGCAGCAGTGAAATCTGCCAAACATATGCTACTGAAAAATGTTACAACGGCATCACTCACATATGAAGAGCTTGAAACTGTAATAGTCGAAATTGAAGCAATTCTAAACTCGTGTCCTCTTACTCCGAATTCATCAGATGCCAATGATCTTAATGCTATAACTCTGGGCCACTTCCTTATTGGTGAGCCCTTAACATCAAGCGTTGACGTACAAGCAAGAATTACTAAATGTGGCTTACAAGGTAGATGGCAACTTATGTCACAAGTTAAACATAGCTTTTGGGAACGTTGGAGCAAGGAATACCTTAACGAGCTACAACAGCGGTGTAAATGGAAGGGCCCAATCAGTGACATTCAACCAAACACCATGGTGATAATTAAGGAGGACAATGTTCCAGTGATACAATGGCCCCTAGGACGCATAATTAAGGTTTACAGAGGTAATGATGGTTTAGTAAGAGTATGTGATGTAATGACACACAAAGGAATCTTCAAACGCCCCATCCACAGACTGGCTCCACTATTTCCTGAAAATAGTCAAGAGAAAGGGGATTAACCAGACGAAACAACCCAATCCCCATCGGTAACTCAAACAACCAGAAGTAAAGAACCTAGGCCAGTCATCGCCGAAGAGATCCCAACTAAACGCTCCCGCTTAAACTCAACATTACTATTGACCGTCTAGACCTTATTCTTTCTGCCAATGGTTCTTTGTAACAAAATGAGCATAACTAAATTTGAAAACAAACCGGGTATGTATTTTGAGCATATAACCCAAGTGAAACTAATGTCTAGTAACTGGAGGATGATAGTCTACTTTGATCTCGAACCACATCATCATCAGTTAGATACCTTAAATAATGGAACAAACGTGCTTCGGAATCTATGTGAAAGTACAATAGACCAACCAACATGTAAAATATTTCTAGACTATTTTGAACATGCCAGGGATGAATTACAGGCAGGTTTTAATCTCTTTACGGTGAACAGGAAGAAAAGAGGGGCAATCGACTTAGTCGGAAATATTGCTCGCTTATTATTTGGCGTTTTAGACTCAAACTACGAAACACAAATGTCGTCAATAATTAAGAAGCTAGAAAAAAATGGGCTTTTAAAAAATCAAACATCATTAGTTGATTCTACTATTAACATCATCAAGACAGCTCAGCTAGGTGTGCAAGATAAATTTGAAGAAATTAACAATATGATATACAATGTTGACGTAGAACAACGGATCCTTATGCTTTCCATGCAACTGCTTATAATTACTAATAATGTGCAGCGAATACACTCCGCAATTATGGATGTTCTTATCGATAGCCACCATGACAAAATTAACCCTCTCTTGCTCACTCCTCAACAGCTCAATGAAGAATGCAAGAAAACAAGAAGCCACTTGCCAACGCATCTGCAATTGCCAATAGTATATAGGAACTGAGAGTTCTGCTTCAAAAGCAATTAAATATAATTAATGGGGCGCAGCAGCGATTAAATAAATAATTAATTGGTAATTAGTGTCATGCAGAAGCAATTAAATAAATAATTAATGGGTAGTTAATGATCATTAATAAGATGTCAATAGGTCATCAATGGAAAAGAAAATGTAGATCACTGCAGTGTGAGTGCAATGATCTTAAGTGTATGGAAAAGAAAGTGTCAATAGACAACTTGTGTTTAGAATCTGTGTTTGTGTATCAATAGATAACTTGTGTTTAGAATTTGTGTTTGTGAGTGATTCTATTAAAAATGTTTGGGCTTTATGCAGAAGCTATTAAATAAATAATTAATGGGTCATTAATGATTATTCAGTGTAAGGAAAAGAAAATGTAGTACACTGCAGCGTGAGTGTAATGATCTTAAGTGTAAGAAAAAGAAAGTATCAATAGATTACTTGTGTTTTGTTGGTGTGTCAATAGATAACTTGTGTTTTGTTTTATTTGTGAGTGATTCTATTAAAAATCTGTGGGATTTATGCAGAAGCTATTAAATAGATAATTAATGGGTCATTAATGATTATTAATAAGATGTCAATAGGTCATCAATGGAAAAGAAATTGTAGTACACTGCAGTGTGAGTGTAATGATCTTAAGTGTAAGAAAACGAAAGTGTGAATAGACTACTTGTGTTTAGAATCTGTGTTTGTTTATCAATAGACAACTTGTGTTTAGAATTTGTTTTTGTGAATGATTCTATTAAAAATGTGTGGGACTTATGCAAAATCGATAAATGTCATGCGACAGTCATAAAATAGTTTGACATGGGTCGTTAATGATCATTCACTGTAAGGAAAAGAAAATGTAAATAAAATAGATTGACATGGGTTATTCATGATCATTTATTTGTGAGTGCAATAATCTTAAGTATAAGGAGAAGAAAAAAATGTAGGTCACTGCAGTTGTCAATAGATAACTTGTGTTTTGTTTGTGAGAGTAATGACCTTGTGTGTGTATGATGAAATCATTAGACAAAAGTGTTGACATATTGGTGAGTGCGGGATTTGGGGTATAGAGTATGTGATAACAAAAAGGTAAGCCTTTTGTTTTAAAATAAATGCATATACTTATATTCATATATGCTTGTACATATGTACGTATGCGCATGGTAGTAGGTATAAATATATACAATATAATATAAAGGAAAAAAAACGAAGAAATTAGAACGTTAATATACATACATATGTATATGTACATACGTACATTTTTTTAAAAAAAGACATACATACATACTATATATATTTTAAACGACAATTTTTATTTACGAAGGTGCTGTTAACTACTAAAATATCTTGTAATTTGCAAATCAGACAGACAATATATAAAATATTGAAATATAAAAATAAAATTACATAAACTTTATAATTTTTACGAAACTGATGCAATTTATGTGAAGTTCTGGCAGTGTTTGTTGCTGGTAATTAAATTTATTTTTTGCTGTATTATAAGGAAATTATTTGATTGTTCCTTGAGCGTGCACTTAATTTGTATGTTGAAGGACTCGCAATGTTATATACATAATTTTGACCCGATTACTTAGAAATTTTATAACCCAACCCGTTTTTCTTGAGGGATAACGTTTTCCCGAATTAATAAAAGCCATAAAGAAAAGGTTTTTATTCCTTTAAATATACATACATTTATTGCGTACCTAACTCTTGTTATTATTATTATTAATAATATATATATATATATATAATATAATATAATAATATATTATTAATAATAATAATAATAATATATATATATATATATATATATATATATATATATATATATATATATATATATATATATATATATATATATATATATATATATATATATATATATATATATATATATATATATTTGGATTGTTGGTTTACGTGAATCCAATAAAACAATGTAATCTTGTGAATTCTTATTTCTATTTATTCACTTAAATTAATGTTAAAATAAAATTTATTATTTAAGACGTAGCCAACACGTCTATCATAGTTAAATAGTTAACAGCACAAAACGGAAGAGAAAACAGAATGCATGTGCAAGTTGTTCTAGGTCAGCAATGATAATAAATACCGGTTACTTATTAATGACACAAAAGGGCTGCCACATTACTCCCCTCGCTGGAAAAATGTTATCTAAATCTAACAGGAAGCTTCACCTTTCTGCCACCAGACGTAGCTTTCAAAATCGTTTCGGATGTTGTTGAAGTGGGTTCTTCTGGTGTGGAAAGAAGATGTTTCTGACTAGTAACTTCTGAAGCAGGTAGCTGAGGCATATAACTTTGGACTTGTTGTCGATCAGTTGCAGGATGGGTTTGTATAGCTGCTGATTTTGACGGCTCGTTCGCTAGTAAAAAACAAGGTTTAAGTCTATCGATGTTAATATTGGTTTTTCGACCACGAATATTAATTGTAAAATATTTTGGAAATTTCTTCAAAATTTTATACGGACCATGGTATGGTTGCGTTAGTGAAGGACGTATTGAATCGTTGCGTACAAAGACGTGTGTTGTCGACTGGATATCTTTAGATATGAATGTGGCGTGTGGCGTATGGTGTGCTGTTTGCGTTGGCCGAAGATTTTTCATTGATGTTCGAAATTCTTGTAGTCGATGTAGGCGAAAACGAAATCCATTCCTGTGAATATTCCATTAATTAGACGCTGGAAAGTTTGTGCGGCGTTGCACAAGCCGAAGGTCATAAATTTGAATTCAAACAATCCAAACGGTGTGCTTTTGGCTGTTTTAGGTATGTCCTCTGGGTGTATCGGAATTTGATGGAATGCTTTCTGCAGGTCGATTTTCGAAAAAATTTTCTTACCTTGCAGGTTGTTGGTAAAATCCGTGAGATACGGCAAAGGATATCGATCAGGCAACGTCTGAGCATTAAGCGCACGGTAGTCACCGCATGGCCTCCAAGTTCCATCACTTTTTAATACCAAGTGCAATGGACTTGACCAATTGCTTTTAGACGGCTGGCAAATTTGAATGTTGTTGAACGTTTTAATGACGGCGATGTTGGTTATCGATTGTGACGTAAGCTTAGAGCTGAAACCAACGGTGTTACAAATAAGGCGGTTGCGACGTAGATCGATTAGCAGATCGTAAAATTTTATAAAATCGGAGCCAATTATAGGTTTTGTGACGAAGATCAATTAGCAGATCGTAAAATTTTATAAAATCGGAGCCAATTATAGGTGTTGTGACGTAGATCAATTAGCAGATCGTAAAATTTTATAAAATCGGAGCCAATTATAGGTGTTGTAACGTCACGCTTCGATGTTTGTACTGCACGTTTCGGAAATGGTAATCTGGCGTTAATTGCGAATACGGAAGCATTATTATCTGTGCCGGTAGATTGACCATTTCCATTGTTGCCTTTGTCTTTTAAAGATGCGTTATCTTCGGTGGTTGTCATGGCAAAAATTTTTTGAAGTTGTGTTGACCAAAATTTTCTAATCAGCAATGTTAAATTAAAGATGTCTCGTTCATGTTTCACTAAGACTTTTTTTAATCGTAAAAAATCCACAAGATCACGTCGGGTTACCAATTTGGATTGTTGGTTTACGTGAATCCAATAAAACAATGTAATCTTGTGAATTCTTATTTCTATTTATTCACTTAAATTAATGTTAAAATAAAATTTATTATTTAAGACGTAGCCAACACGTCTATCATAGTTAACAGCACAAAACGGAAGAGAAAACAGAATGCATGTGCAAGTACCGGTTACTTATTAATTACACAAAAGGGCTGCCACATATATATATATATATATATATATATATATATATATATATATATATATATTTATTTATTTATTTATTCAATTTATTTATATATATATAATATAATAATAAAAATAATTAATAGTAATATTTAAAATTATTAATTTATTATTTTACCCGTGTGTTTTTAAATTTTACCCAATAAAATTTACCCGAAATCTTACTCTGAATCTTAAAAAATTAATTATTTTTACCCGTGTGTCTGGGAATTGTACCCAATAAACTTTAACCAAACTTACCGAGAATATTGAGATTATTATTTTACCCTTGCTCTTTTGACGTCTCTCAAAGGTATGC
This sequence comes from Trichopoda pennipes, assembly GCA_030448955.1. Taxonomy (NCBI): domain Eukaryota; kingdom Metazoa; phylum Arthropoda; class Insecta; order Diptera; family Tachinidae; genus Trichopoda; species Trichopoda pennipes. Next base: position 1,055,459 of record JASKUP010000042.1, on the reverse strand, counting down.
CGAAAATGTCAAAGATAAATGATTTTATTAGGAGCTGTGACCGTTAAGCTGAATTTGAGGCCTTTGTTAATGTGATTCCACCAGCAAAGGATAGCATTGGGTCATTAAGTACTCATGAGAAGGAATTACATCGCTTATGGAAGGTGATAAGATTATTATATGATTCGTTGCTAGTTCTCGCTGAAGGTTGAGGTGAAGCAAAAATACATGCGTTCATATAGTGCCTATGTTCGAGGTGTGTCCCTAATTACAGACCAATTAGAGCGGCTAAAAGAATCTAAGCAGAATATCAAAGCTAATGTTACTCCTTCTGCCCATTTACCCCCCTGCGAAATAGATCCTTTCTACGGTGACTATTTGAAGTGGCCTTCATTTCGCGAATCGTTCAAGAATATGGTTGCGGACAACCCACGAATTGACTCAGCTTCGAAAATGTACTACCTTTTACAATATACGAAAGGGGAGCCACATAAAATGATTCGTACTTGTCCATTGACTAAGGATGGTTTTCCTATGGCGTGGAAAAATATGATGGATAGATATGAGAACAAACGTGTTCTTATTAATGCTCAGTTAAAAATTCTTTTTAATATTCCTAATATTACCCGTGAAACTGGCCCTAAAATTAAAGAACTGCAAAGAACCATAACGGATTGCATTACAAATCTCACTTTGCTCAACGTAAGCACCGAGATGTAATGGGATGTAATTTTTGTCTATATTGCATCTACCAAGCTTCCTGAAATCACATTGGGTCTATGGGAAAAAACTTGAAAAAATGATGCCGACATACCCAAATGGCAGGAAATGTACAACGTCTCGTTATAAGACCCTAAAATCGGTTTATGATTCTAAGACTCCTCAAACCTCTATTAAAAATCAGACATTTTGCAATTCAAAGCAGCCTACTAATGATTTTCGAAAGGTTAAAGCATTTGCAATTAAAAGCAGCCCGATTCAGAGTGGGCATCAATGTGATTTATGCACCGAAAACCATCCCATACGATTATGCCCAGTATTTCTGAGACAAGGTGTCTCTACTACATAAGGAGAACATGCCAAACGCTGTTACTCCTGTCACTCGAAACTTCACTCCCTCTGATAATTTTGTAGCCCAAACATACGTTCACCCAAACTTTAACAAATACAGGTCAGAGAAACCTGGAGCCCCCGATTTACACTACAGTCCAGCCCAAATCGACAATAGTCAGAAACCCACTACTTCAGGCGCTGCCCGATCGCTGAAGACCTATACCTCACATGTTACCAACAACCCTAATTATACGGTATTGCTCAGTACGACTACTTGTGAGCTTTATGCTGGCGATAACAGTTATACGGTACTAGTATTGATTGATGTGTGCTTGGTTTTTCCGACGGGGTTATAATCAATTCTATTTGGGTACGGTTTTCCGTCGACCCTCGTCAAATTTGGTTTGTGAACAAACCGGTTTCGGCTGTTTGCCATCTTCAGTGTTCTTTTCGTACTAGTTGCGTTCTATTGTCAGTTGTGTTTATATAGTTCGTGTCTCCCTTCGTGTTATTGCGTTCGTCCCTTTCTGTCTTTTTTGCCTGAATCTCTCCATTTTCGTTTGTCTCTTTTTTCCTAATCTGTCGATCCCTTTTTCATTCGTCTTTTTTCCTCCTTCTTTTCCTCTATTTAAATCCTTTTACGGTCATGCTTGCTGTCCGTTTTTGTTTATGTGTGAACCTATTGGATTCTCCCTCCTCCTGTTCTTTCCTTCCCTTCTCTTCCCTCTTTTCTAAGTGACATAATAAGCTGTAATTGTACGTTTATGATGTTCTTTATTGCTTTGGTCTTGTGCACCTGCGTAACGTTTTTGTGTTGGTGTAGTGTTTGTTTTCCTGTAAAAATATTTCAACGGTTCAAATATTGTGTCCGAAGCAGTGTTTATTTGTTCATTTATTATTCGTCCGTCAAATGTTTTTTGTTTGTATATTTCCATGTTTTCTAATACATTTAGTCTCCTTCCTTTGTGCTGGGTATGAAGCAGTTTAACCGTTGTCTTTATATGTCCTGGTGTACATTTGCCGTCAAATATATGGTTCGCAAAGTTTGATTCTGGTGTTGATTTTGGTCCTCGCAGTCCCCTGTCATAGTCTCTAATGTGTTCCCCAAATCTGGACCCAATCCCCCGTCCTGTTTGCCCGATGTAGCCATAATGGCATGTACAAGTCAATCTGTACACTCCCCGTCCGTCCAGTATATCTGCCTCGGTTGTCCCATTCCGTAGTATTCTGCCTAGGTTGTTTCTAGTTCTGAATGCGGTATTGATGTTGTGTTTCCCAAATAATCTCGCCAGTTTGTACGTTGATCTTCCCATATATGCCAATGTAGCCCATTTCCCCCTTTCCCTCTCCTGTTCCTTGTTCGTTCTAAATTGTCTCCTGATGTTATCCACGAGGCGCTTTCCGTATCCGTTGTTTTCCGCTATGGTGTATATTGTTTCCATTTCCCTCATATACATTTGCCGTGTTAGTGGTGTTCTCCCGAGTCTTGTCATTAACCGCCTGATTGCCGCGTTCCCGTGTTGCCGGGGATGATCCGATGAGTTGTGTATTATCGTGTCCGTTGCCGCCGGTTTCCTGTACACCCCATATCCCATTCTGTTCGAGATTATGTTCCTCTTGATTGTTAGGTCCAGATAATTAATTCCCCCCTCCTTCTCCTTCCCCATTGTAAATTCCATGTCCTTGTGTCCTCCATTCAAGTAATCCAGAACCCGCCCCTCGTCATCCCCTTCCAGTATACATATGATGTCGTCGACATATCTTGCGTAGAATATTACCCCGAAGTTGGTCCTCAATTCCCTTTCGTATTCCCCTTCTAAGTTCTGCATAAATACTCCCATGAGATGTCGGATCCCCCATCCCTAGTCCTGTTATATTTCCATATATACTATTGTCAAATTCAAAGTAATTCTGTTCTAGTGTCGCTTTTAGTGTGCCTGTAATTTGTATTGCCAGTTCCTTGTCCTCCGTTCTGTTCCTTACCGTCGTATGAATAATGTTCAATGTATCCATTACCGGAATTGATGGATACAAGTCCCTCACGTCAAAAGAGACCATTCTCGTCTTCCCCGTTATTCTCACATTCCCCAGTTTATTAATCAGTTGTGAGCAGCATTACCAGTCCACAACCTATAGAAACCCAGATGGCCGTTATGTAGTCTCCATACCCTTTAAGCAAGAATTTCCGTACGCCTTGGTTTTAGGAAATTCACGTAATAGAGCACTTTCACAATTTGAACAAAACGAAACTCGACTTTTAAAGGACCCGGAAGTAAAATTACATTACGATAAAGTAATCAATGAGTATGGTGAGTTGGGCCATATGCATGAGGTCCACCCCTTTGATTCCTCTATAACCCCATACTATTTACCACACCACGCGGTGTTCAAACCCGATAGTACGACAACTAAACTTCGTGTCATTTTCAACGCTTCGTGTCCGTCTTCAAATGGAGTAAGCCTTAATGATATATTGTACCCAGGACCTGTGTTACAGGCAAACTTAATGATCTTAGTACTCCGTTGGCGACTCTATCGTTTTGTATTTAACGCTGATATAGAGCAAATGTATCGGCAGATTTTAATCCATCCCACTAATACCCCATTTCAACGGATACTATTCCGAGAAAATCCCCAAGCTGAGATCCAGGATTATGAGCTACATACGGTCACATTCGGTGTCAATTGTCCACCGTACCTCGCGATTGGAACTCTAATCCAGTTGGCTGCTGATTGTGAGACTCAATATCCTGCGGTGTCCGAGATACTATGAACCCAAATGTATGTCGATGATATCATCACTGGCTGTCATGAGCTAAAGGATGCAGTCATACGGCGCAATGATGTAACCAACGTTCTCGGTTCTGCTGGCTTTGTCCTTCGAAAATGGACTGCGAATCATGAACGTCTGTTAGAGGATTTACCCGATGAGAATCTGCTGGACGCAGATTTCTTAAAGTTCTCGCAGACAAGACACTCGGCTTGCGATGGAATGCAAGATCAGATAGTTTCTACTTTAAGCCCACGACGCCGCTAAAAATAGATCTTGTTACAAAACGCACTGTTTTATCCGAAATAGCAAAGTTATTTGACCCTGCTGGTTGGCTTTCTGCAAAAATTGTTGTAGCTAAGATAATAATGCAGCAAATTTGGAAGGACCAAACGGATTGGGACGAATGTTTGACCCCCTTAACTTTGAGCAAATGGCATGCTTTTTTAGAGGATTACCATCAAATTGAGAAAATTAACATTTCAAGATGGGTTTATTTTCACCCCGATTTTGAGATAGAGATTCATGGGTTTTGTGATGCCTCTGAGAAGGCATACGCCGCTACCTTATATGTACGTGCTATTACTCCGAGTAAGCAAATATTAAGTCATTTACTAGCGGCAAAGACAAAGGTTGCCTCCGTAAAAAGCGAGACATTACCCCATCTAGAACTCTGCGGAGCAGCTTTATTAGCCAATATGACAGAATCTTTATGTGGTCAGTTGAACCTGGATAGAAGGAGAATTTATTTATGGACAGATTCAACAATAGTTTTATCTTGGTTTTAAAAACCCCCCTGCCACTGGCCTACATTTATTGCCAATAGGGTGGCATCGATTCTCAAAAAGGTGGGCACCGAAAATTGGTCTCATGTTGACTCGAAAAATAATCCCGCTGATCTGGCAAGTCGCGGCTCTCTAGCCCGAGATCTCATTGGTAATTCTTTATGGTGGCATGGGCCCCCTTGGCTATCTCAGCCAAGGGAAAGCTGGCCACAGGATGAGATTGTTTATCACACCGACCTCGAAACCAAAAATATCACGTCTTATTTTATTGAAACGAACCAATCTGATGACCTACTTAAACGATTTTCTAGCTTTTCTCTCTCAGAGTCATTGCATACATATTTCGATTTTATAATCATTTACGAAAGATCCACGATTTTTGCGACCCTACGGAGTTAACCAGTTCGCCAAAACGCGATTCCTTCTGCTGAGTCAGCAGATCAATTTCCCTGAGTATTTCCCTCTTTTGAGTAGTGAAAAAATTGCACGTACGAGCAAACTACTTTCCTTGAATCCCTTTATAGACTCTAGCGGAATAATGCGTGTTAATGGTCGTCTTGCCCAAGCTGCAGGTTTAACGTACGACGAGTGTTTCCCAAAAATATTACCCTATTGTGCCCCTTTTACCCGTCTGTACTTAAAACATGTTCACACATACACGTTACATGGTGGGCACTCCCTGCTTATGCGTATCGTTAGGATTGAGTATTGGGTCCCGAAACTGCGGAATTTAGTGCAAACGATTATCAATAATTGTAAGGAGTGTCAAATGATGGCTGCTTTGCCCCCAGAGAGAACATGTATAGGAGTGCCTTTCCATCGTACTGGTGTCGATTTTGCGGGGCCATTCGACCTAAAGTCCTACAGCGGAAGGGGCTGTCGATCTTCAAAGGGGTATGTAGTGATATTTGTCTGCTTCGGTACAAAAGCAATTCACTTGGAAGTCACTGAAGATATGAGCTCAGAAGCCTTTATGGCTGCATTCACCCACTTCATCTCCCGCCGATCATCACCCCGTCATATGTACTGTGATAATGGGACAGCTTTCGTGGGGGCCGCCAAGTTGCTTGCTACTGACTACAGAAAATTTCTTCAAGAATTATGGGCTAAAGTTATCTCCCTTAACTATGAGGAGCCAATTGAATGGCACTTTATACCCCCTGGTGCTCCTCACATGGGTGGCTTATGGGAAGCTGGAGTCAAGAGCTTTAAAACCCACTTGAAAAGGGTTTCAAATTCGCAAAAATTCACGTACCCTGAGTTGGAAACCATGTGGACCCGTATTGAAGCATGCTTGAACTCCAGACCCTTGTGTACCATGAGTGATAACCCGACAGATTTAGTCCCTTTAACTCCAGGTGACTTTTTGGTCGGGCGCCCACTGTCAGGTCGTGCTGAACCAGACCAATCGAATATGTCTATAAGTCCATCTTAAAGTCCATCGACCCACCAAAGAACTGAAAGAAAGGGCCTCCGATACCAAACCCAAACGTGATGAGACCCTAAGGGATTGTCGAATCTGCAAGAGTGAGCATGCTATTCTAAAATGCCCTCATTTTCGGAAGATGACAGTCGGAGAGCGCTGGAAAGCGGTAACCAAGTATCGCTATTGCTTTAATTGCCTGGCACACTCTCATCTAAGGGACAAATGCGTTAGCAGAGAAAGGTGCATGGAATGCAGGTCAGACCATCATACACTCTTACACCGTTTTAGAAGCCAGAAGCGAAAACGACACGCCAGCAGGACGAGGACACCTGCAACTGAGACGCCGAAAGAGAACGAAACCTCAAAAAAATCCAAGCGAACCAACAGGGACAAGAGAAACCGTCATAAAGACTCTGCAAACACAATTAATGCACCTCCAAATACAACAACTAAGACAACAAGTGGAGCAATTACAGCAACAGTCACCTGGCTCTCTTCATCAAGTCCAGCGACAACAACAAGCACAACCGAATGCTGATTCACGGAAGGCGGCTACTATAGTTATTAACGTCCAGAATGGAAGTATTGCATGAAATCAACGTAACTGTGAATTGTGAAAGGACATATCCTTTTTTTGCAAAATTATTTAATATTATACTATAATGAAATTTACAATGAAATTAATGAATCATACCTATACATTTACGTAGATTATAATTTATATTTTGATTTTTTTTGTTTGTTCGTAAATCTCTCCTAGCTTCCCTTGTTGCACCTGTGCAAGGGGGACGGGATGTTTACGTACGAAATACCCCTAGTACGCGTTCAGACAATTTAACATTGACCTTATATTTCTTTTCTTTGTATTCTCTCTTGATTCAACTCGAGACATAAGCATAAGAATTTTGCTTTTTTTTGGTCTCTCGTTCACTAGCTGTCAACCCGAACGCACGCGTAAAGTGCCATTAAAAATATCAAAATTAAAAATCATTAAAAAGGAACCCAGTGTTTTATTTTATAAAACGTTCCTTAATCGAAAAGGAGAATATTTCACAAGAACAATAGTATTAAGTATATAAAATATGATTATTTTTTTTTTTTTTTTTTCCACTCTCAAAATTATTTATTGTATCTTCTATGAAAGAACTAACAATAAGTATTAAAAACTTAAATTCTAAAAAAAGTTACATTAGTCCCAACCATGTCAGGCCTAACCTTTGGGTAAAAACAAAAAAATTGTCATAAAAGAAACAAAGCAAATATTCCTAAGACGTATCGTCTATAGCATTGAGGATTAAAGCTGCGGTATCCCTCTTTTTTAATTGGCTATGTCCACTATAATCCAAGATATTGCGAGCAAGGGGATTAGGATGGTCTTCGAGCTTCATCAAGTATTTGCCTGCGTATTCGATGATTTCTGTAGTCACCAGCGGTATGTCTAAATCACAATGTATGTTTGAATTTCTGATGTACCATGGTGCGGAAGTTATCAACCGTAAAATTTTATTTTGCATACGTTGGATTCTATCTACGTTTGAAGCTGAGGCAGTGCCCCAAAGCTGGATTCCATAAGACCATATTGGTTTCAGAATACTCTTGTAAATTAGAAGTTTGCAATCTAGGCCAAGTCTCGAGTTCCTGCCAATAAGCCAGTGTAATTGTGTTAGCTTAAGTTTCATTTGTGTTAGCTTTGAGTCAATATGATGTTTCCATGTAAGGCGACGATCAAGATATATACCAAGATATCTCACATAATTATGGTGAGGAACAATGTGATTATTGATTCGAACGGGTGAACAATTATCTCTTCGCAGGGTGAAAGTCACATGAATGCACTTTTGAACGTTCACTTTAATTCTCCATAATTTTAACCACAACTCCAACTGAGTTATATGTTGCTGAAGATTTATTGAGGCTTGATAGGAGTTTTCGTGGGAACTTAGACACGCTGTATCATCAGCAAACGTAGAAGTGTGGACAGTTTCACTTACAGGCATATCGCAGGTATATATCAAATATAAAACTGGTCCAAGAATGCCACCTTGTGGTACACCTGAGGAAATTGGTTTGGAAACACTTACGAAGTCTCCTTCAACAACAGCAAATTTCCGTCCAATTATGTAGCCTTTCAGTAGGTTGCTCATATTACAAGGCAAGTGAGCGGTCAGTTTTAGAAGTAGACCTTCATGCCAAACTTTGTCAAAAGCCTGGGAAACATCAATAAAAATAGCTGAACAATACTTCTTCTCCTCAAAAGTCCTTCTTATCACCTGAACCAATCTATGGGTTTGCTCAATTGTGCTATGTCCACTTCTAAAACCAAATTGATGGTTTGGGATACACCCACTCTCCCTTAGCATTGGAGACAATTTATCCATAAGCAACTTTTCGAAAACCTTTGAAATAGTTGGTAATAGACTTATGGGCCTATATGACTCGGTTTTGGTTAGGTCTTTACCCGGTTTTGGAATCATTTTAACTTTAGAAATCTTCCAGTGGTCAGGATAGTATTCAAGCCGTAAAATGGCATTAAAAATGAATAGCATGATTCTGACTGCAATATTGGGGAGCTCCTTCAACATTTTGTTACTTATGCCGTCCATACCAGGAGCTTTTTTTGGATTTACTTCAGAAATTAACTTTTGTACCTCACGCAACTTAAACTTTAAGGGTCGAGGGGGTAATCCAACTACGCTCGGCAAACTAACATCATCAGTACATATGTGTGGGGTAAATACATCTGTCAAGTAATCGGCAAATAAGTCACCTTTTTCAGCGTCCCTTCTTGCCCAATCTCCACTAATATTACGTAGGGGTGGCTTGTACTCAACGGGCCTTTTAAAGTTTTTTGTAGCACGCCATAAAGAATAATTGGAGTTTGGTGTAGCATCGAGGCCTTCCAGATATTTCTCAAAAGATGCAGTTTTTTCATATGCTAGTAAGTCTCTAAGCCGCTTTGTGCATTCTCTAAGTCTCTGCCTCTGCAGGGGCGATCTGTGTTGTTGCCAATCTCTCCTAGCTCTTCGTTTTCCGCTACGAGACGTTCAATGTTTGAAGAATAGATGTGACCTAAAGCAGTCTGCGGATGTTTAGTTGTTGCAAGCTGTGCTGCTTGTTTAATATTTTCACTAAAAGTTGCAAGGCTACACTCCACATCCTCCTTTGTTTCTAGCAAAATATTCTCCGAACAATGGCTGCTGAGATATTTTTTAAAACTCAACCAGTTGATGCGACTGATCATATTTGTATCAGGAAAAAACAAATGTCTTCTAAGCGGGCTGCAAATAGTTACAATGGTTGGAGAATGATCCGAAAATAAATCCATGGAAGATTCTACTGTGACTAAATTTCTTGAAATATTTTTTGTGACAGCAAAATCTATTACATCCGGAATTTTTTGTCTGTCGGTAGGCCAGTATGTAGGCTGACCACTCGAAGCAACATCTAAATCATTACTGCTAATAGCGTTGTACAATGCTCGGCCCCTAGGTGTAATTAAGCGCGAACCCCAGTAATTGTGTTTCGCATTATAATCGCCAGCTGCCAGAAAACATGGTCCAAGACCATTAAAAAATTTTTCATACTGCTCCTCGGTTATTGAAAACCTGGGAAGAGAGTAGACCGATGATATTACTATATCATTAAAAAGATTTTCAACACAAATAATTGTGGCTTGCAAATAGTCCTCATGCTTGCTGTCTAGAAAATGGTGTTTCAATCTAGACTTTATTAAAATTGCTGAGCCGCCGCATGCTCTTCCTCTCGGATCCTTTGTATCATAAAATGTGAATCCGTTAATTTTAAAAATACCTCTTGTAGTCAAATGCGTTTCAGCGACCAGCATGATATCAATGTTATTTTCCGTGAGGAAGTATTCGAGTTCGTTTTTATGTTGGCGAATGCCATTTGCATTCCAGAAACATATTTTCAACGAATTCATTTTCTATTTACGATTGCCTGAAGCAAAGTAGTCTGCATTTGCAGCATTTGTTGCATCATGCTAGTCATACTAGTTGTGAAATTGTTTATTGTCTGCACAAGGTTGTCAATAGTAGCTGCAAGACGAGTAAAATTGAAACTTGGGTTAGCGTCTGCATTGGTATTTGCTGATGGAACATTTTTTGGTGGAACAGTGTTGATTTTTACGGCGTCGGCATACGATACATGAGTATTGATTGGTCGGACCATTTGTGGATACAAAGTAGATAAAATATGCTGTTTTTGGTCCGATGTAACTTTAGGTGCTGGGGTTGCACCCTGTCTTATGAAAGAGTAAACGGGGCAACCTCTGTAGTTTGCAGTGTGATTACCACCACAATTACTGCATTTTTTAAGGTTTGTTTCCCCTTTAGGTATATTGCAACTAGCAGTTGCATGCAATTCTCCGCATATAACGCAAACAGATGGAAGTTTGCAGTATGTTTTTGTGTGCCCAAACTCTTGACAGTTGTGACACTGTACGGGCCCTGAACGTTTGCGTGGTTCTTCTACCGTGATTTTTCTATGCAGAAGATATTGCAAATTGTAAATTGGGTGCGTTTCATTTTTCTTCAGTTTTACGTCGTTGGGCTCCAATTCTACTCGGAACAGAGGTTGTGGTATTTTCTCCCTATTAATTATGTTTACGACATTTTTAATTTTGAAACCTTGATCAATGAGGGCACCTTTGATTTCGTTTGGTTCAACACTTAGATCTACGCCCTTTACTACAACTTGCAAACCTTTTGCACTTTTAAGCTGATATGTGTAAAAGCTTAATTTACTCTTTTCAAGTTCATTAACCACTTTACGGAAATTCGCCTCTTCGTGAACCTGTATTTTGGTTTCATCAATTTTGCCACGTTTTATTGGCATGACATAAAACGTTTTATCACCAATAGTCGAAATTAATTTCTTAACAAGGGCGTTTGAATTTTTTTCCCTCAAATAGATCGGTGGAGGTTTAGAGGTTTTGGTTGTGCAGATAGGTTTCTCGTTGTCTTCTTGTAGCAAAGAAAATCGATTTTGAGAAATTACTGAGGCGGCGTCACTATTTCTCGATAACTTTCGAACTGATGCGACCTGGGACGATTTGGGACTTCGCCCACGTTTGGTAACCGTTAGGTATCTGTCCATTCCCACTTGGATCTTAGGTTTTTCGATGACGATAGCAGTTGTAGCAGCTTCGTTAACTGAAGAGTAGGAACCCGACGCGGATGAAGTTGCCGATTTGAGTGGCACTGGAACCGATAATAATTCACTGGTTTGCGGTAGTGAACTAGTGCGAACGCGAAAGTGTTGCTTTGCTGTTAGATACAGACTATCATCAATTTTTTTCGTTGTGTTGTTTTCGTTTACGTCTTCAGCGCTAAGGGTTAAATAAGCATTTCTTCCGTTAGTACTTACTTGACAGTTTTTTGCTTTTGAGGTACTCATAAGAGTATCTCCAAGCTTTCCTGTTTATTTTAATGTTCCTGTTTAACAATTTTCTAGTACAAAAATTTTTGTTTTTTCCTTCCTTTTTTTTTTTTTGTTTTTGGCTGTATTTATTTTAAATTTCACATCTGTTTTGGCCTTTATGGCCGGAAATACCGATATTTTATGTTAACACAATGACTTCACAAAATCTATATCAGCTGCACTCGTCTCAACACAATTGGTCCACTTTCACGAGTAAACACCAGCTTTATGCTTTGGTCGCCCAGAACACACCGCCGTCAACAAAAAGCACGGCGCAGAAGTCAGGGATTATATATTACAAATTATATTTATAATCTGCAGTTTTCTAAGCGATGCGCGGACCGATCGCGACGGTATATATACCGATGTGAACGCTAGATCGTCTGCTCTCCCCTAATGCAAAAATCTTGTCACTACGGCAGAAGTAAGTGTCATTAATCGCACTACAAAAACACTGTCAAAAAAAACCGCACAACAGTGTGTATATCAATGCGGCAATAATGTTTCAAAATTATGATATAATTTTCTTGTTATTATAAACTTTTTGTTTTTGGTTTGTTAATTTATTTTAATTTTCTTGAACTGTGTTGGTATATATTTTTGTTTGTTTGTTATTGTTTGCTTTTTAAGAAAAAGTAAAATTCACGTTCACTCGCTTTGCACTCACGATTGCAACTGATTATTTAACGCCTTTTTTGTTAATAAATTTAATTTATTTACAAAGAAATAATTTTCTTTGCAAAAGTACGAATAAAAAAAATGTGCATAAGAATTTCTATATTCATGTAAGTACAATATAGCCACTTAAAAGTCTTCAATGATTTGCTAAAGCATTTGATAGACTTTTCGTTCAATTTTTGACATTACGTTAAGTCAGCTTAAGCATATTAGAGTTGGGCTTTTAAAATTCTTATAAGCGTGTAGTTGTTGTCTCACGTGTATAAGATTTCTTAGAAAACTACGCGGTTTGTAAAATGCATGGTGGGTAGTTTCGTTTACTACTTCTACTAATAATTATTTTCTTTAAAACCTAACAAATTATCTTCGTAACAAAATTAACTTAGTCTTTATATTTAAAAAAAATGTCTTTTGTTTGGGTACGGTTATGCTTCACATAACCGAATTAAAGTTTTAAATCCCGAAATTTACCATCTATATATATATATATATATATATATATATATATATATATATATATATATATTGTTACGAAAATGTCTTGCCTAAGATTTAAAATAAAACAATTACGCAATATGGAAAACTACTGGTTACAAACTGCGTAGAAGTTCATAGACACACACAAACACACAACTACAATTTAATATGCCGCTTACTAACTGCCTGGCATGCTGCTTAGCATTTAAACGCGCAAGACAAAAACTAATTTTACAACAATAAATATACAGTTGTTTATCATCGGCGTAGTTTTCTAAGAAACCCTTTTGTTATAAAAGCAACAGCAAATGTATTGAAATAAATCTCAAGCGGAAACCTTATCAGCATAAAAACAAAAACAACTATACACACAGACATACAGGCGCCTATAAAACGAATAAACAACCTACAACAACAAAATACACACAAGGAGAGTAGAAAATTCTTACATCTTCTAGGATCTAATTGGACAAGTATAAATAGGGGAAGCGTCTGAGTGGACAATCAATCAGTAAATTAAACCTCTACAGTGAAGACGTGCATTTTTAAGTAAATTGTTCTGTGTCAACTTTGTGTGGTTGAAAGTAAATAATAAAATTGTTATTATTTAAAAACTCAAAAACTGGTGTTAATTATTTTGCAATAAAGAACTCACAACAAAGCGTTTATAAAAGGTAGAAACGTAACAATATATATATATATATATATATATATATATATATATATATATATATATATATATATATATATATATATATATATATATATATATATATATTGGAAAATCAAAGTAGGCGTTTTTACAAAGCCTATTTGATTTGTGTTGTAGGCAAAAGCACATCATGAACACGCACAAATGTATGATAGTGTGTATTTTTTGTCTTTTGTTTCTTTCATTCTTTTACTTGAACTAAAGGTGACAAGTCGTGTTTTAAGAGAAATAAGAAATAAAAGAATATAAAAAGGGAAAGTACAAGTGTTTTATTTGGAAGTCTATAAAGGAAGAATTCTACAGGTTATGGGCCCAGACTAAACGTGACCATTGCTGCTGAGAGAAAGGAAAACGATTAATAATGTTAATAATGGATAAAGGAAAAAGGAACATAAGGCCCTTTGATGGTGAAAAATATTCCATATGGAAATTCAGAGTAAGGACTTTATTAAACGAATTGGGTTTGCTTGGAGCAATTGATGAGAATGCTGGCAATGATGCGGAAGAAAACTTAAAGTTGGAAAGAAGTGCAAAGGGTGTAATAATTGAATATTTGGGTGATTCTTTTCTGGGTTTTGCTACTAATGAGTGCACTGCAAAACAAATTCTTGGAAATTTAGACGCCATTTATGAAAGGAAAAGTCTAGCTACACAACTGTCGGTTCGTAAGCAATTACTGTCGTTGAAACTGAAAGGTGAGACTTCGTTGCTAAGCCGTTTTAATATATTCGACGATTTGATCGCCGAATTGCTTGCGCCTGGCGCGCAGGTACAAGAAATGGACAGGGTGTCTCATTTACTTTTGAATTTGCCGCGATCGTACGATGGAGTAATAATGGCAATTGTGACTTTGTCAGAAGATAATTTGACTCTAGCGTTTGTTAAAAATAGACTTTTGGACCATGAAATAAAATTAAAGCATGCCAGCAAAAATATCAGCTTAAAAGTGTTGCAAGCAGTAAATGAAAGAAAGAAAGCGCCAAATATTCCGTAAAGAAGTTACAAACATCAAAACAAAATTTAATTCAAATCAGGAGAAAAATTAAACAATAGATTGAAATGTTTTCATTGCGGCAAGATCGGTCATATGAAAAAAGACTGTTCTATATATAAAAGAAAGAATGAAGGAAAGAAGGATATCAATCAAGAAAAAAATAAACGAGCACAAATGGCAACAGGGCAATCGGAAATAGTACAGTCGGGTTTTGCTTTTATGTTGAAACGTGTTATCGACAACGAAAAAAGAATTTGTTTTCTTCTGGACTCTGGAGCATCTGATCATTTAATAAATGATGAAAATCTTTTTGACAATGCTGCCATTTTAGATTGTCCTATTAAAATTGCCGTGGCAAAGTGTGGTGAATTTATTTATGCAACAAAGAAAGGAACAATAGAATTATGCAGTGACTCACAGGTACCAATTTTGTTAAAGGATGTGTTGTTTTGCCCTGATGTTCCGCAGAATCTGATCTCAGTTAAGAAGATGCAGGATGCTGGTTTTACAGTCGTGTTTCATCCAGGAGATGTTGCTGTAAGTATGAATAATAAGATTATAATTAAAGGGCATTATATTGATAATGTTCCTGTCGTTAAGTTTAATATACAGAAAGGGGCATACGCATCAAATGCAAATAGAATCAATGAATATAGTTTGTGGCATGAGAGGTTAGGCCATATTAGTTAATGTAAATTTTTGGAAATTAGGAGAGAGAATATGTTTGACGATATTGATATGCTAAGGGATGTACAACCGGACGATGGGATATGTGAAGCTTGCGTGAAGGGAAAACAAGCTAGACTTACTTTTGGAAAATTTAAGAATAAAGATCATATTGATAGGCCATTATTTCTTGTACATTCGGATATATGTGGTCCGATAACACCTACAACAGTAGACGGAAGGAACTATTTTGTTGTTTTCATAGATCAATATACTCATTACTGTGTAACTTACAAATCTGAAGTTTTTACAGCTTTTAAGGACTTCATTGCCAAAAGTGAATCAGTTTTTAATTTGAAAGTTGTTTATTTATACACTGATAACGGTAGGGAATATTTATCAAATGAAATGCGACAATTCTGTGTTGAAAAGGGCATTAGCTACCACTTAACAGTTCCACACACACCAGAATTGTATGGAGTATCCGAAAGGATGATAAGAACCATTACGGAATAGGCTCGCGCTATTGTTATAGGCAAAATTGCAAAAGTATTTCTGGGGTGAAGCTGTATTAACAGCCACATATCTTATTAACAGAAGCCCAACTAATGCATTAAAGAAATGCAAGAAAACACCATACGAAATGTGGCATAATAAGCGGCCATGTCTAAAGTATTTGAAAGTTTTTGGTTCGACAGTATATGTTCATATAAAGATTAGAAATAGAAAATTTGATGAGAAATCATGGAAGGTAATACTGGTCGGATATGAACCGAATGGTTTAAAGTATGGAATGGGCAAACTGGAAGATTTGCAATTGCAAGGGATGTTGTAGTGGATAAGAAGAACATGACTAATACTAGAGCTGAGTTGGAAAGAGAGAACATTGAGATTCGAAATGAATTTAAGAAAAGCTTTCCTGATACCGGTGGAAATGGTGATCAGTTAGATTAGAAATGTTCGTGAAGTCTGTTTGAATGAAGAGGATAACAGAAAATCTGAAGAGTTGCCCGAGAGACAGCCTAGTGGGGTGGTAGTGGAAAATGCCGGTCCAGATATATCTGGTGAAATTATATCTAGTGATATGGATAAGCAAACTGACAGAATTGAGCCGCAGATAAATATTAGAAAAAGTGAAAGACTAAGCGATAGACCGAAAACTTCATATAGGAAATTATTGGATAATTGTGTGATGAATGCTCAGTGTTCAATAGGTAGTACTCCTATATCATTTGATGAGATCAAATATAGGAATGATAGAATACAGTGGGAGGAGACTATTAAAGAGGAGTTGGATTCACATGCATTTAACGAAACATGGTCACTCAATGAAAGGCCAAAAGATGGGAATATAGTTGATTGCAAATGGATATTTACAATTAAACATAATGAAAGTGGAAGAGCAGTTAAATATAAAGCAAGTCTTGTTGCACGGGGGTTCACTCAGGAGTATTTAATTGATTATGATGAAACTTTTGCTCCAGTTGCTAGAATTAGTAGTTTTAGACTTATTATGTCAATTTCTAACCAATATAATCTGAAGGTTCATCATATGGACGTAAAGACCGAATTTTTGAATGCTATATTGAAAGAGGAAATATATATGAAAGTTTCTCAAGGTCTAGCCTGTAATGGCAATCTAGTTTGCAAATTGAATAGGGCAATTTATGGCCTCAAGCAGGCTGATCGATGTTGGTTTGAGATATTTGATCAGGCACTGAAGGCAATTGGTTTTAATAATTCACCTGTAGATCGTTGTATTTACATTCTTGATAAGGGAGACAATTCTAAGAACATATATGTCCTATTATACATATGTAGACGATTAAGTTATATCAACTAAAAATGTTCAAACGTTAAACAGTTTCAAAACCTGTTTGATGGGCAAGTTTAGAAAGACTGATTTAAGAGAGAGATTAAGTTCTTTATAGGTATAAAAATTGAAAGAACTGACGGTCACTTGAATTTAAGCCAATCTGCTTATATTAGGAATGTTCTATTAAAATTTAAAATATAAGATTGTAATCCTGTGAATTCGCCACTTCCAAGTAAACTTAATCATGAGGCTTTGAATTCAGATGGTGGATGTGATGCACCATCTCGCAGTTTGACTGGATGTTTAATGTACATAATGCTATGTGAAAGACCAGATCTAAGTGCATCTGTTAATCTGTTGAGTCGGTATAGTAATAAGAATAGCTATGAGCTATGGCAGTGTCTGAAACGAATTTTAAGATACCTTAAGGGAACCATTGACCTGAAATTAAAATTTCGGAAGAATTTAGAATATGATGACCTTTTTGTAGGATACGTGGATTCAGACTGGGGAGGAACTGAGAGCGATAGGAGAAGTACAACAGGGTATTTATTCACAATGTTTGACACCAACGTTATGTATATATATATATATATATATATGTATATATATCTATATATAGAATTCTTCCTTTATAGGCTTGTACTTTCCCTTTTTATATTCTTTTATATATATATATATATATATATATATATATATATAACACTATTGAAATAATTACAAACCTATCAGATTTTTCTAGACTCTAGGACTGTTGTAATAATTCATGTCTTTTTCGTCTAAATAAATAATTTAATTTGTTGAAACAATTTTAAGTTCCTGTGTCTGCCTGTTCCAATTCCTTTAAGATTATAGAAATGATATAAAGGTACCATAAATGTTCTGATTTTTAATGGAAACTTTCATTTCCTTCACGGAAACCTATATATATGTACATATATATAGTTTTTTTTAGTTATGCCAAACTTATGTTTTTTCACACATCTAAACTAGAGCCTTTACTTTAAATTATTATTAAACTTTTGCCTTTTTTCAATTTTGAAAACTTCCAAAAAATTGTAAAGCTGCTGTTTTTATTGCCAAATTCAGTTTTGTGCACGCATCGATAAACGGTTTTATTCCTTAAGTTAGGAATAATATTTTAGCGCCTATTATGTGATGCAGCAAGTATACACTCTCCTCGGAGTTATTCAGGGTCGTTTTGCAACTACATTGCAAAACTTTATCCTGTAACATTCTACTTTTCCATACCTCCAGTCCTTAATTAGCTGCTAGTTTTTATAAAAAAGTGAAAAATATATTCGTCTCTCTTACAGAATGCAAAATTCTAAGATTTTTTTCTTAAAATAAACATAAAACGAAATACCTAAACCAAACGCTCTAAAAACCGCTAAATAAACATTCATCTTTTTAATACAACCTTTGTTTAACTGTGGGCGTCATAAATAAACAATAATTGTGTATATATTTTCGCCGACCAATATTTGTATGGTTTTCTTGGGTTTTCAAATAAGTAGTGCAGTTTATTATACTTACCTGTCTGCCCGCAACAACAACCAACTTTCCTACAGAAAACACTAGAAAATCAGTTGAGTAAATAGTACTTCATTTAATCAAATTGGTTTTTGTTTTCCCTGTAGTGATGAATTTCATTATTTAATTTTTATATAATAAATATTTCATAAGGATATCATGAAAAATTTATATTTGAAGGAATATAGCAAAATTTAAGTTACAAATAATAAATTTCTCGTTATACTAGGCATTAATAATTAAGGCAATATGGTATCGAGCCCTAACGGTGAAGCCAGCTATTACATAAATTGGAAATGCATTATACTATTGTCGCATTTAACATAAAACACTTGCTTCTGTTCTATTTCACATTTATTTTCTAAGTGCCTTTTATACATTAAACAATGTTGTATACGTACTTATATTTCATTTTTACAACTTTCTTATGGCACACTCTTAAGAGTTGCCACTTTGTTTTACCAATATAATATATATAAAACCCTACAACTTTCCCCCCAATATAAAATAAAGTTTACTAATTACCCTTCAACATAATCATCTAAATAACTTGGTTTTTTTCCTATTCTAGTAGAACGTCTTAATTCATTGTTTTGGTTTGTAATCTCCTTTCTAATACTGGTGTCTTTAACTGCTGTCGCTGCTGAGGAATGCTCCGGCAACTCAAGACAAATTTCTTGCCTGCTGGGTGATACCATGCTATTATCTGGTTGCTGTTTAGTTTGTTGGATAGAAACTGGTTCGGATACTAAGACCTTCTCTGGTGATCCGGTATTGCTGGCTTCTATATCATTACCAACTCTCCTCATCTGATCCACATGTCTTTACCAAGTCCGACCATCATCCAATAAAATTTAGTAATTAAATTTACCAATCCGTTTATTAACACGTCCAAACTTCCATTTATCCTTGGATAGGTAATCACGAGCCGCCACTCTCTCCTCCTTTTCAAAAGACTATTTAGTGTTTTTAACCTCTTCAGATCCGCCTTCCATGCCCTGAGGTAATAGTAAATCCAATCGGTTTTGCATTTGTCTTCCAAATACTGGCTGGCGAGCTTCCTGTGTAAGGATGAATCGAACGTCTATAAGCAAGTAATATTTTTGATATGTCTGATTTTAAGGTTTGAACAGTACTTTTTGCCGTCTTTAACTTATTTTTAATCTTTTGGACAAAACTTTCTACTAATCCATTTGTAGCAGGGTGATATGGTGCTCCTTGTTTATGCTTAATTCGATTGTCTTTTAGGAAATTCTGAAATATTTGAGACTGAAATTGTGTTCCATGGTCGCTCACAAAGACATTGGGAATACCAAATCTACCAAAAATTTCCCGGCACACTTCTGTTGTAATTTCTGACGTGATTCGTGGTATAGCGTAAACTTCCGGCCACTTCGAGTATGCATCTACCATAATGAATAGATACTGCTTCAAAATTGGACCTGCGAAATCTGCGTGAACTCGTTCAAAAGGTTTTTTCGCCGGATTCCAACTGTGCACTGGCATTGCTTTTACAGGTTCAGCTTTAATAAGTTGACACTGCAAACAATTTTTTACTAAATTCTCAATGTCCCCGGATAGTTTTGGCCACCAACAGTATCCTCGAGCTAGTTCCTTCATTTTATTTATGCCAAAATGCGCAGAATGTAATTCCTTAATTACTCGTTTGCGTAATAAGGAGGGTATGTAGACACGAATCCCACGAAGTAAACACCGCTGCTGTACTGAAAACTCGGTTTACTGTATTCCGAAACGGTCTGCCACTGGACAATTTCTACCATATTTTATGCAATCAATCAATAATTGAACCTCTTTTTTTTCCTGTTTCTTTACACAATTCGCTCACCGTTACTGGTAAATTCTGAATTGCGTCTACCTCAATATTATTGACTTCGTCAAATTCATTTGTAACCCCCTCCTCAGTTAAGCGTGATACTGCGTCGGCGTTGGCATTGTCCTTCGACTTTCTTACTTCTATTTTATAATCAAAAGATTGTAAGTAAATTGCATAATGCTGCATTCTTGTAGCCGATAGTTGGGGTACCCCTTTGGTGGGTTGGAAAATTGGTTTATTATTCGTTATCAAAAAAAATTTCCTGCCCAAAAGATATTGATAATATTTATTAATTCCAAACATAATGGCATAAGCTTCCTTATCGATTTGACTATATTTCTGTTGCGTCTCCGACAACGTTTGTGATTCAAATTGTATAGGGCACTCATTTCCATCAGGATATCGATGGCTCAGGCACAGCTCCTACTCCATATGGATTGGCGTCTACCGCTAGCACCACATCCCTTTTAGGGTTGTAATGCACTAAAATCTTATCAGATTGTATTTGAGCCTTAACTTTTTGAAAAGATCGTTCGCAATTATTATTCCAATCAAATGCCACCTTTTTCTTTAACAAATTATTAATAGGATATAACAACGTACTTAAATTCTGTATGAACCGACCGTAGTAATTTACCATACCTACAAAAGCCCGAACTTCGTCGGCTCTGGTTGGCCTTTTCATGTTTGCAATCGCACTTACTTTCTGTTGTATTTTACCAATTCCAGGTTCGGTTATAACGTATCAGCAATATTCAATTGAAGGTTTCTGAAACTCGGATTTGTTTACATTAATACGCATCTCATGTTTTACCTCTTCTAATTTCTGCAAATGTAACGTATCATTTTCAGCAGTTATTTTTACATCATCCAAGAAAACTGAAACTCCGGGTATGTCTCTTAATAACTCCTCCATTAATCTTTGCCATTTCGCCGGGGCGCATGCGATACCAAACATCATACGGGTTGGCCGGAACAAACCTTTATGAGTGTTGTTTGTCAGTAACCGTCAGGCCGGTCGTCTGGATGAACCTCTGACTGAAGGTAGGCTTGCGATAAATCTATCTTTGAGAATTTCTGCCCTTCAGCCATTGCGCTAAACAATTCCTCAATGGTAGGTAAAGGATGCTTATCCACCTTCATAACCGGATTGATTGTAATTTTAAAATCACCGCAAATACGAACTTTTCTATCTCTTTTTGGTACCACCACTATGGGCGTTGCCCAGTTGCTCGAATCCAGCTTTTCAAGTAATCCTTCGTTGACCTGATTCTCTATTTCCTTTTCCACTGTCTCCCTAAGTGAGAAAGGTACTCGTCTCGGCTTAAAAAACTTAGGGATAGCTGAATCACTCAGAAATATTCGGGCCTGGTGACCCCTTATTTTTCCAACGGTTGGTGACTGCAATACACAGTACTTCTTCAGAATTGAATTTACTTTGAGTATCATCTGATTTATTGTTTGCTTGTAATTTATGTGCGGGCTCGCTTCGAATTTTAAAAATGCTTTCCCAATTCAACTTTATCGATCTGAGCCGTTCTCGACCTAATAGGGGTCGTTTATTCGATGTAACCACGTATAATTTTAACTGCGATGACGGTTTAGAAGATTCTTTATTGGTACCTGAAGAGGAGGATGTAATAAGAGTTGGCTGTTGCACTGAAACCAGCAAATACCCCTTGCATTCAATTGGCGTATTGCAGTAGCTATATAATTAGGTATCCGTAGGATACAGTCTTAACCCGCCAAAGCACTTCCTTGCATCGTTAGCATTTACAATAGCTACTGGTGCACCTGTATCTATTTCAAAATAAATAAGAACATTATTTACATATAAATCATAAAATACTTTAGACCTAGAATTAACCCTTGTATTGCTTACGCTGTTCACCTCGCCTTCATAAATTTGAAGCATCTCTTCTCCTCCCTCATCACAACTGTCCTCCCCCTCTAGATTGTTTACTTGACGTTTTTCTTTTAAGCATACTCTTCTTAAGTGCCCTTTTATTTTGCAGAATCTGCAAACGGTATCTCTGTGTCTGCATTCATTTGCTAGATGTTTACTGCTTCCGCACTGATAGCAATTTCGCTTAGTAGCTGATGTATTTGAAATTTTCCTTCCCTTACTCTTATTATCAGTGACCAGATCTAATGCGATTTTGAATTGTTATGTTTTTTAGTCCAAACACGAACTGGTTACGCAAAGCTGTATTTTCAAATGTCCCAAAATTGCAATTTACGGATAACTTTTGCAATACAATTAAAAATCCTTCGCAAAGCTCATCTTCATTTTGTTTCCTTAAATGAAACCGAAAATGTTCCACTATTTCATTTGGTTTTGGATTGTAGTACTCATCTACTAATTTGGTTATGTCTTCATACTTTTTGGTTTCTGGTGTAGCCGGCAGCAATTTATCGCAAAGTAAGTTGTAGCATTAATTCCCATGTAATATAGGAAGTACTTAAGTTTTTTACTCTCTTCGGCATTAAATATCTCCAAAGCAGTTCCGAATCTTCTCAACCAACGTGACCACGTGCATACCTTTGCGTCAAACGCTTCTAGATCAAGTCCCGTTGCTTTTGCTTCCTTATTCATATTGTAACATATTGTACAATATTGTAACCAAAAAAAAAATCATAAAATATTTTTTAATATTCCATGTAGTTGCTGTAATATTTTTCCTAGTGCTGCTTAATTTATTTTTTTATTTCTATTTGGGTACGGTTTTCCGTCGACCCTCGTCAAATTTGGTTTGTGAACAAACCGGTTTCGGCTGTTTGCCATCTTCAGTGTTCTTTTCGTACTAGTTGCGTTCTATTGTTAGTTGTGTTTATATAATTCGTGTCTCCCTTCGTGTTGTTGCGTTCGTCACTTACTGTCTTTTTTGCCTGCATCTCTCTCTCTCCTTTTTCATTTGTCTCTTTTTACCTAATTTGTCGTCCCTTTTTCATTCGTCTTCTTTCCTAACTAAATCCTTTTACGATCATGCTTGTTGTCCGTTTTTGTTCATGTGTGAACCTATTGGGTTTTTTTCTTTTTTCTTCATGTGACCTAATAATCTGTAATTGTACGTTTATAATGTTCTTTATTGCTTTGGTCTTCTTTCCTAACTAAATTCTTTTACGATCATGCTTGTTGTCCGTTTTTGTTTATGTGTGAACCTATTGGGTTTTCCCCTTCCTTCCCTTCTTCCCCTTTTATGTGACATAATAATCTGTAATTGTACGTTTATGATGTTCCCTGTTGCCTTGGTCTTGCGCACCTGCGTAACGTTTTTGTGCTGGTGTAGTGTTTGTTTTCCTGTAAAAATATTTCAACGGTTCAAATATTGTGTCCGAAGCAGTGTTTATTTGTTCATTTATTATTCGTCCGTCAAATGTTTTTTGTTTGTATATTTCCATGTTTTCCAATACATTCAGTCTCCTTCCTTTGTGATGTGTGTGAAGCAGTTTAACCGTTGTCTTAATATGTCCTGGTGTACATTTGTTGTTAAATATATGGTTCGCGAAGTTTGATTCTGGAGTCGATTTTGGTTCTCGTAGTTTCTTGTTATAGTCTCTGATGTGTTCCCTAAATCTGGTCTTAATTTTTCGTCCTGTTTGCCCGATGTAGCTATAATGGCATGTACAAGTTAATTTGTACACTCCTTGTTTGTCTAGTATATTCGCCTCGGTTGTTTCATTCCGTAGTATTCTGCCTAGGTTGTTTCTTGTTCTGAATGCGGTATTGATGTTGTGTTTTCCAAAGAATTTCGCCAGTTTGTACGTTGATGTTCCCATATATGTTAATGTAGCCCATTTTTTCCCTTCCTTCTCCTGTTCTTTGTTCGTTCCAATTTGTTTCTTGATGTTATCTACGAGGCGCTTTTTGTATCCGTTGTTTTCCGCTATGGTGTATATTGTTTCCATTTCCTTCATATACATTTGCCGTGTTAGTGGTGTTCTCTCGAGTCTTGTTATTAACTGCCTGATTGCTGCGTTTTTGTGTTGCTGGGGATGATTTGATGAGTTGTGTATTATTGTGTCCGTTGCTGTTGGTTTCCTGTATATTTCATATTCGATTCTGTTCGAGATTATATTCCTCTTGATCGTTAGGTCCAGATAATTAATTCTCCCCTCCTCTTCCTTTTCCATTGTAAATTTTATGTCCTTGTGTCTTCCATTCAAGTAATCCAGAATTTGCTCCTCGTTATTTCCTTCTAGTATACATATTATGTCGTCGACATATCTTGCGTAGAATATTACTCCGAAGTTGGTCTTTAATTCCCTTACGTATTTTATTTTTTTATCCTCGTCGCCACTTGTCACATTTAACATAAAATACTTGCTTCTGTTCTATTTCACATGTATGTTCCAAGGCACTTGGCACAAGGCACATTAAACAATGTTGTATACATACTTTTAAACAAAAGAAATTTTTACCCCGTCGGAGAATCCAAGCACATATTGTTGTATACATACTTATAATATTTCATTTTTACAACTGTTTTATGGCACACTCTTAAGAGTTGCCACTTTGTTTTACCAATATAATATGTATAAAACCCCACAACAATTTTCACACAGGCAGCAAATATCGAGGTTCGCTCTCCCATTCGCGGTTCGCAAATGAATCTTCATTGAAACAACTTAGTTCGCCATACAAAAATATGGGAACGAATCTTGTAGGTTCATTTTGAATCTTGTTGTGAACCATATTTAGAATATTCAAAAATGAATATATGAAATATGTATTTTAATAACTAACTTACCTTTTTTATCCTTATTAAACAATCAAAATACAAGAGGAATATATATGTGGTTTGAAGGAATACTTACAATAGTTAAACGTCAAATCGAAAGAGGAAACAAGTCGTATGACTGTGATCACGGTTCGCTATTGTGGTTCAGACAGCGAAACAAGTGGTTCATTTTGCCATGCACATAGTATATGGTACCTCAAATCCAGTAGCAAAGCAAGAATAAAACAAGTGGTTAACATAAGCAACCAAAATACTTTTGCTAACATATATTAAGTGGCAAGAACCTTTAGAAGATAAAAAACCTTTCAGAATTAGTGAAACCAGTTTTTTAAAAAACTTGCCAGAAAGTTAAAAACACAGATTATGACTAGATAGGACGCGGGGAAAAAATCTCGGCAAGTGGCCCGCCACAGTTAACCCTTTTGTTTTTATGCATCTGTTTTTTTTTATATAAAAGAGTTAATTAAATTTTTTTGTTTACATTTTTATTTTACAATTTTATGCAAATTCGTGCAAATATTTAGAAAATGTTGGTTTTTAGCAATAATTTTCTAATATTTGCGCCTATTTACTAGTCAAAGATACAACAAGTGAATCCGTATGCAGAAGTGTTATAAAACAACGAAGAATATAAAAAGAAAGCTAAAAATGTGAGTATTTTTCTTCGTAAGGAACAAATTAAAATTACTTAATAAAACATTTCATCTTTTTGGAGCCGCAAACATAAGGAAACTCCCCCGGTTCCCGAAGAATCTGACACGGTAAGTTTTTTTCAAGTTGTTTTAAGTAGTTTGTGTTGTTGACAAATGTTCGCTTATAAAAAAGCAAGTGTATTTCCGCATGCGGTTCTATTTGCAAATTAAATAACGTCCAATTGGAATTGTTATCGTTATGTAGAATGTGCTTTTTTCTTCCTAAGCAACAAACTTAAATTATTTAATTACACATTTTATCTTATTTTTTAGGAGTCGCCGTGTATTAAATAATTACAAATATTTGACTATTTTGCTTTGTGCAATAATTTTTTTGTTGGCTCATCTTTTATTGTCCAAACTCTGAAGAAGCAGCTAACTAAAGGTTTAGTGAACCATTTAAACTTGTTGTATGTAACACTTTTACATAAAGTTAATTGTCTTGTTCTAAATTCGGTTTCTAGTGTGGCGTGGGCATACATAAATCAGAAGCGTTCAGATGCGGAAGCGAAACACTTGTATGTAGGAGCTACTAATTTTGCAAAACAAACTCAACAATGGTTGCAATTAATCCATTAGTTGTGCTACCAAAGTATTGGGTGACATGGAGAATTTCGCCCGAAGTATAGAGTCTGATATGCAAGCCAACGTACTTTAGAAATTGCCTACAAAAGAAGCACAGAAACTCAGCAACAAATAGAAGGTAATTCAACAGCGGCGGCAGATAATAGTTCCACATCATAAACAATTTCTTAAATATTAAAAAAATTTCGATATATTTTATATATCTACGGTAAAAAAAATATCGTACCGGCTTTATTTTTAATTATAAATGCAAGACTTTTTGTTTCTTCAATGAAATACAAATAGTTTTATAAAATTTACAACTAAATTATTTTATTTATAATTATATAAATATTAGAAATAAAAAGTAGAAAACATTGATTTGAAAAATTCAATTTTGCTTGTTTGGTGGAATGATATCGAATATATTTATAAAGAGTTATAATTTTTACAATTCAGAGGTAAGTGTAGCTAGCTTATGCACGGCTAGTTTCTCTTTATTCAAGACCGTCATGCATGGTGAAGAGCCACATTCCACAAGAAGTGATGCAGTTCATAGCAAACATGATGGTCTAGATACAAGTTTGAAAAAATCAACTTTTTGTGAAGTAAACATTAAAATTTAGAAAAGCTCTTTAAGGGCTACGGAATATCTAAAAAAAGGATATAAAATATAAAAAAACATTTTCCTTGTTTTCTTGATTGCATATTTTTTCACATATAATATTCTGCCTCTACATTGAAAGTTGCAGGAATATTTTAGTATTAGGCTCCATAAAGTTCCTGTAAGTAAAAAAGTAATGTATATTCTATTTTCAGATAATACTTACCAACTGGTGTCCAATTGTGCTGATTTTCATCATTGCATGAGTAAAAAGGTAACTTACTTTTTATTTTAAGAACTCTTGATTCGGTTCTGTCAATTTTTCACCAGTCAAACAAAAATGTGTGAATTTTTAATTTATCTCACTTTTAGTCATTTTATAGCCCTCAAAAGGGCTTTTAAAAGTTTTAATTTATCTCTTTTAAAAGGCTTTTTATAGGTCTTAAAAGAGCTGTTCTTTTTAATATATTTTTAGTTATACTTAATCTAGATTTAGTTTTGGAAATTCAGAGTAAAATTCCTATCGTTTTCCACCAGTAACTAAAATAATTTACACATGTACTGTGAGCGTCATAAGAAACTGTACACCTTTGTTAAAAACCTTCATTTATTAATTTCTTTATATTTTAAATCAACATTATTTATATTTTTTATTTAGTATATATGTATATACTTTTTGGATCCAACCGTTTTGGAGTGTGATAAAGCAGCCATTCCTTGACTATTTTAGCAGTGTGCTTGGGATCGTTATCTTGTTGAAAGATCCAAGCCCAATTATTCCACGCTTTGTGCCAAGTTTTCTTTTAAAATGTTGAGGTAATCTGTTTTGTTCATAGTATTTTCTATTAACACCAAATTTCCTACACCACTGGTTGCCATACATCCCCACACCATAACTGAACTACCATCATGTTTTACTGTAGGCATTACATTTTGCTGGGCAAATTCTGAATTTTTCGTTCTCCAAATTTTAGCCGGCACTTTTTGCCAAATATTTCAAATTTACTTTCGTCACAGAAAAGTACATTGTTCCAGAATATATTGGACTTATTTTCATACTTTTTCGCAAACTCTCGATGTCGACGTTGATTAATTTTTGAAATAAATGGTTTTCTTTTGGGAACTCGGCCATGCAGACCATTCGCATGTACTGCTCTGCGTATTGTGCTGGCACTAACACTAACACCGGAGTTTTCTCTTATATTTTCCGATAATTTTACGGCACTTTCAGTTGGGTTTTTCTTTACTTTTCGCACAATGGACCGTATTTAAGTGCCGTTCAATTTTGGTTGTCTTCCAGATTTTGGGCGATTTTCTAAATTTGAAAACTTTCTGAAAACTTTGACAGTGTTGTGGCTTCTTTTTATGGTTAAACCAATCTCTCGAAAAGATTTTTCTTCTTCGTAAAATTTTACCACAAATTTGCGAAGTTGTAAGGCTCTGTAAACAAAAAAAGATTTTTTTAATAGGATTGTAGTTCACTCAAAAGGGTTTTTAAAAGTTTGAATTCATCAAAAGTATTTTATAGCTCTTAATAGGGCTGTTCTTTAATATCTAAGCGCTAGATATATTATTTCCAGCCAAAACTTTTAAACTTGTGCCCAGTTTCATCAGTGTTTGACCAATCATTTGCCTCTTACAAACAAAATATGTAGTTTTCTTAAAACCTGAGAACAAAAAAAGATTTTTTTATAGGAATATAATTCACTTTCTATTTTTAGGAACACTTACCATTCAGATTACAATTTTGATCATTCCACCAGCTACAAGAGTAATTTCCACATCTATGTAGGTAACGGGCAGTT
This sequence comes from Trichopoda pennipes, assembly GCA_030448955.1. Classification (NCBI taxonomy): domain Eukaryota; kingdom Metazoa; phylum Arthropoda; class Insecta; order Diptera; family Tachinidae; genus Trichopoda; species Trichopoda pennipes. The sequence continues at coordinate 1,026,890 of JASKUP010000042.1, read as the reverse complement.
TAGACGGTAAGACTTTACTTACGTAAAATCTAAGAGAAAATAAAATGAAAGTATATCTGTATGAAAAAACAGAGATTAAAAATCTTATGGTGTTTTTCTTACGTTTACACAATGAATAAAATGAAGTAAAATTGAAACAGCTGTTGTTAAAACAACAAAAAAAAGTAAAAACAAGAACATAAATAGTGTGCGTACTTCTAAAAAATATGCCAAATTTAAAAAAAATAACAAGGAAAAGGTGCTTAGTGTTGTACTAGCCATTGCCATAATAAAAAAACTGGAAACCAACAAAAATAAAAGAGAAAGACGCATTTGGTGCCGCGAATGGCTTCTACGACGGTATGTGGACAAGAACCTTACACACATCGCTGTAAAGGAATTGCAGCTTGAGGATCCCAAAAGTTTTATTAATTTTTGTAGACTTTCTAAACAAAGTTTTGAGGAATTATTGCACTTAGTAGGCCCTAGCATTAGTAGGCAAAATAATACCATGAGAGAATGCATTTCAGCAACTTCGAGGTACAAATATTTATAAATGATTAACAGCCATATGCATAAAAACTTAAAGTAGGTTTAACTGTCGTTGTTAAGCACAATTTCCTAAAGTTGTATTCAAAAACGCTTTTGCCTTTGTTAACTTTAAAGTGGAAAAACCTACGTTAAACCTACAATAAATTGACAGTTCAATTTTATTATTGAAAGTTCAAAAACAAAATAAATTGTGTTTACAATAAACTGAGCCGTTTATTTTAAAAGTGGCATAAGTTACTTTGTTATTGTCATCTTTTTTATTTTAAATTAGTTTATATAACATTTTAATTTTAAGCCATTTCAACTAGTCTGTATTTAGTTTGCTTTCTGAAGCGGATTTTTCTAATGATTGTGTTGAAATAAAATCTTTTTTCTCCACTGTGAAGGATTTTTTCGACAGGGTGCTACTACTACTATTTTGTCCTTCACATAAGTCTATGTTCAATAATATGCTTTTAAGTTGTGACATTCTTAGATATTTTATACAACACGAAGCAACTTCCTGAGAATAAGAAAAATAATGCTAATTAAGTGTAGTATATTAGATATCACTATAATATAGTTCAGTAAACCGCACTATTCTTTCGTACTTTACACACGCTTATTTCATGTTTCAATTTCTTTCACACGAAGCTCAGTAATTAATTTCCTAAGTACAGCGACTTACGCCGCTTTCAAAATAAACATGTTTGTTATACCGTTAATTATCAATACTTATTAATTTCAAATTTATTAAAAATTAAAAAACTCTGTTCAGTTGTGACATATGCCACTTTCAATGTAAACGGCTCTATTGACAGTTTTACTTTGTTATTTCAAAAATGTTTAAAAATGTTTATTAAAAACAAATTGTAGTATACAAATAATATTAAAAATTAAAATATAACACGCCATTCAATATAAAATATTTCTAAATCATTATTTTATATTTTACAAAAATATAATTATAATTAATTATTTTGAACAAAAGTTTTATTTACGTACATATAATCAAAACAAAGCTCGTTATCCGAATAATTATTTTTTAATATGAACAAATTCTTTGGAAGTTCTTCGTAAGCCTTGCAAATTAACCTTTTTTGGGTGCTTTGCTTTTTATTAAAAAGATTAATAAAAAGACAAAAAAAAAATATGTTGATTTTGCTGAAAACAATAAAAACATTTTTTATGGATCTAAATACGCGGATAAATATATTCATTTTTATACATCGTTAACTACAACGTGACAACTGAAAATAGTGGCATTGCCAGATTCAAAATACTAATTTTACTAAAGCATACATTAGCTAAAGTAATGTTTTTGAATACCATTTTTTAACAAACGTTTGTTAGCCTTAAAATGTTTGTTAACTAATGTGTACTTTAAAGCTCAAGTAAGCGTTTTTAATACATACAGCCGTTAGACTCTAATTAGACCGAATTTACATTGTACGCTTTTTGTCGCTGCAATTCTTAGTTTGTTGTTGTAAATTAGGGGTGTAAACAGAATAGTGGAAGAGTTCCTCTCTTTAACGCACAAATAAACCAGATTCCTTAGAATTGACTTATAAAATTTGCCATTAACATGTGCTATTAAACGCTTTATTGAAAAGAGCGGATATAGACTGGCATCCTAAAAAACAATCAAAAAAAGCAAGCAGCTATACATACAATACGTACCCACCCCTAAACAAAAATATATTTGACAGCCACAAAATACATAAACAAACACAAAATGAATGAAAAGTAAACTTAAAAAATTGGCAAAATTTTATTTAAAACTTTAAAATTATTAAATTAAATTATACTATTTGAAGGCAAACTGTTTGCATCGGTTGCAGGAAAATAAGCAGAACTCAAAACAAGTTGGTAAGTATTAGCTGCAATTGAAATGTTCATTAGTTTTTTTTTTTTTTTCAATAATTATTTATTGTATCTTCAAGAAACTGAACTAACAATAAGTTTTAAAATCTTAAATTCTAAAAAAAAGTTACATTAGTGCCGACCATGTCAGAACTAACCTTTTGGGTAAAAAAATTGACATTAAAAAAAAACAAAATAAATATTTCTAAGATGTGTCATCTGTAGCATTGAGGATTAAAGCTGCGGTATCCCTCTTTTTTAATCGGCTATGTCCACTATAATCCAAGATATTGCGAGCAAGGGGATTAGGATGGTCTTCAAGCTTCATTAAGTATTTGCCTGCGTATTTGATGATTTCTGTAGTCACCAGCGGTATGTCTAAATCACAATGTATGTTTGAATTTCTGATGTACCATGGAGCGGAAGTTATTAACCGTAAAATTTTATTCTGTCCACATTGAATTCTATCCACATTTGAAACTGAGGCAGTGCCCCAAAGTTGGATTCCGTAAGAATATATTGGTTTCAAAATACTCTTGTAAATTAGAAGTTTACAATCTAGGCTAAGTTTCGAGTTCCTGCCAATGAGCCAATGTAATTGTGTTAGCTTAAGTTTCATTTGTGTTAGCTTTGAGTCAATATAATGTTTCCATGTAAGGCGACGATCAAGATGTATACCAAGATATCTCAGAGAACTATGGTGAGGAACAATGTGATTATTGATTCGAACGGGTGAACAATTATCTCTTCGCAGGGTGAAGATCACATGAATGCACTTTTGAACGTTCACTTTAATTCTCCATAATTTTACCCACAACTTAAACTGAGCTAAATTTAGCTAAAGATTTATGGAGGCTTGATAAGAGTTTTCGTGCGAACTTAGACACGCTGTATCATCAGCAAACGTAGAAGTGTGGACAGTTTCACTTACAGGCATATCGCAGGTATACATATATCAAATATAAAAGTGGTCCAAGAATGCTACGTTGTGGTACGCCTGAGGAAATTGGTTTGGATAAACTAACGAAGTCTCCTTCAGCAACAGAAAACTTTCGTGCAATTATGTAGCTTTTCAGTAGGTTGCTTATACTACAAGGCAAGTGAGCGGTCAGTTTCAGAAATAGACCTTCATGCCAAACTTTGTCAAAAGCCTAAGAAACATCAATAAAAATAGCTGAAATAGCACTTTTTTCGCACGGAAGAAGTATTCTTCTTCTCTTCAAAAGTCCTTCTTATCACCTGAACCAATCTATGGGTTTGCTCAATAGTGCTAGGTCTACTTCTAAAACCAAATTGATGGTCTGGAATACACCCACTATCCCTTAGCATTGGAGACAATTTATTCATAAAAAATAAAAACCTTTGAAATAGTCGGTAATAGGCTTATGGACCTATATGACTTGGTTTTGGTTAGGTCTTTACCCGGTTTTGGAATCATTTTAACTTTGGAAATCTTTCAGTGGTCAGGATAGTATTCAAGCCGTAAAATGGCATTAAAAATAAATAGCATGATTCTGACTGCAATACTGGGGAGCTCTTTCAACATTCTGTTACTTATACCGTCCATACCAGGAGTTTTTTTCGGGTTTATCTCAGAAATTAATTTTTGAACCTCACGCAACCTAAACTTTAAGGGTCGGCTCGGCAAATTAACATCATCAGTACATTTGTGTGGGGTGAATACATCTTTCAAGTATTCGGCAAACAAGTCACCTTTTTCAGCGTCCCTTCTTGCCCAATCTCCACTGATATTACGTAGAGGTAGCTTGTACTCAACTGGTCTTTTAAGGTTTTTTGTAGCACGCCATAAAGAATAATTGGAGTTAGGTGCAGCATCGAGGCCCTCCAGATATTTCTCAAACCATGTAGTTTTTTCAAATGCTAGCAAGTCTCTAAGCCGCTTTGTGCAGTCTCTAAGTCTCTGCCTCTGCAGGGGCGATCTATGTTGTTGTCAATCTCTTCTAGCTCTTCGTTTTTCCGCTACGAGACGTTCAGAATAAATGTGATGTCTGCAGAATAGATGTGACCTAAAGTAGTCTGCGGATGTTTAGTTGTTGCAAGCTGAGCTGCTTGTTTAATACTCATTTATTCATTTCATTTCGATTTCTCCACTTCTTGTACAACAAGATTGTGTCTTATATTTATAGTACAGGAACGTACAATATTACAATAGTATTCTTAAGATACAAATAACAAAAAATAGAAAAAATAAAAAATTATAAAATAGTTTAGGTGAAATAATTACATAGAAATTTCCTAAAATTGTTAGCATTGCTATTCATTTGCTGACTTAGTGGAAGACTATTCCAGAGACGAGCGGCATTAATATAAAATTGCCATTCGGATACGAGGCAGTGATGACGAGGCAAAATAATATTTTTGTGCCTTGGTGATTGGAAGAAACGTATTTTTTCAAACAAATATTTAGGCGTTCTTGTCACAATTATTTTATGCAAAAATAAAAGGGTACGAACCTTTATTAGTCCCTGAAAAGAGATTCCAAGAAGATTGTTGGAGACATGTAATATATGATCAAATCTTCTGAGTTGATAGACATATCTACCGATATTATTGAACATAACTTCCAGCTTGTTCCTACTGACCGAGTCACAGCATCCAAACAACTCACATCCATAAGTTAAAGTGGGTATAAGATACATTCTAGCAAGCAAGATTCGTATCCTCAAAGGAGTAAAATATTGGGTTGACCACAGAGCTCGAAGCTTTATAAACAATTGACCTGCCAGCATATTCACATGATCAGTCCATGTTAATCTATTATTAAATACAATACCGAGGTTTTTAGCAGATTTAACAATCACAATTCTCTCGTTGTTCAATACACTCCTCTCTACACTGCACTCCTCTAGTAAGAGGTAAGCTATCCGACCAAACATCATTCACCAACACCGATTGCATACGGTTCGATAGATATGAGGAGACAAGTTTAACTGACAGGCCAGAAAAACGAAAGAAGAGTTTTAATTTCAGTGCCATAATTTCATGATTGACCATGTCAAATGCCTTGGAGTGGTCAAGGAGTACTAAGAAATTGATATCTCCTCTATCCAACCCGTGCCGTAAATTCTTACTAACATATGCAAGTGCCGTAACACATCCATGACTCTCTCGAAAACCTGATTGCATGGGAGACAATAAATCGTTGGAATTAACATAATTATATATCTGTCTAAACAGAAGTTTCTCCATTACTTTTGAAAGAAAACATAATATCGCAATCGGCCTATATTCACCATTCCTTTTCCGTAACGGTACTACTTTTGCATGTTTCCAATTTGATGGAAATACACATGACATTATAATGCAATTAAATAAATGTGTTACAAAGGGGAGAATCACTGGTAAGATCATTCTTATAAATTTCGGGTGAATACTATCCACACCTACTGCATTCGATTTAATCGAAGCACATACCAAAACTACATCCTGTTGGGATACACATGAAAAATTAAAACGTTCAAGATACTCGAAGAGCTCGATGAAGAATTGGAAAAAAAACTCGGATCTGATTCGACAAGGCTATACACTTAAAGTTGCAAGGCTATACTCCACGTCCTCCGGTGTTCCTAGCAAAATATTTTCCGAACAATGGCTGCTGAGATATATTTTAAAACTCAACCAGTTGATGCGACTGATCATATTTGTATCAGGGAAAAACAAATGTCTTCTAAGCTGGTTACAAATAGTTACAATGATTGTAGAATGATCCGAAGATAAATCCATGGAAGCTTTTACTGTCACTAAATCTCTTGAAATATTTTTTGTGACAGCAAAATCGATTACATCCGGAATTTTTTGTCTGTCAGTAGGCCAGTATGTAGGCTGACCACTCGAAGCAACATCTAAATCATTGCTGCTAATAGCGTTGTACAATGCTCGGCCCCTAGATGTAATTAAGCGCGATCCCCAGTAGGTGTGCTTTGCATTATAATCGCCAGCTGCCAAAAAACGTGTTCCAAGACCTTTATAAAATTGTTCATAATGCTCCTCGGTTATTGAAAACCTGGGAGAAGAGTAGACAGATGATTAAAAAGATTTTCAACACAAATATGGCTTGCAAATAGTCTTCACGCTTGCTGTCTAAAAAATGGTGTTTCAGTCTAGACTTTATTAAAATTCAAAAAATGTGAATGCATTAATTTTAAAAATACCTCTTGTAGTTTCAGAGACCAGCATGATGTCGATGTTATTTTTCGTGAGGAAGTGTTCGAGTTCGTTTTTATATTGGCGAATACCATTTGCATTCCAGAAACATATTTTCAACGAAAGTAAATTACTTGCTGGTGATAAATTATAAGAAACTAAAACTAGGTTAAGGATAACTAGAAATATACTTTGTAAAAGGCAAATGACTGGTCAAACACAGATGGTACTGGACACAAGTTTTGACTGGAAAGAATCCATCAAAAAACAGCCCTTTTAAGAGCTATCAAATATTTATAAAAAGAGATTAATGAAAACTTTTAAAAGCCCTTTTGAGGGCTATAAAATAAATTCAAAATTCACATAGTGGTGTTTGGCTTGTGGAAAATTGGGAGAACCGAATCCGGAGTTCTTAGCATTGCCTGAAAATAAAAAGTAAGTTACTTTTTCAATCAAGATAATAAGGAAAATGTTTTTTTATATTTTATCTTCTTTTTTAGATATTTCGCAGCGCTTAAACTAGCTTTTGTAAATTTTAATGTTTATCCCTTTACTTCACAAAAAGATGATTTTTTTCAACTTTGTCTAGTCTAGATCCATCATGTTTTCCTATGAACAGCATCGCTTCTTGTGGGATGTGGCTCTTCACTACGCATGACGGTCTTGAATAAAGAGAGGCTAACTAACCGTGCATAGGCTACCTACACTTACCTCTGAATTGTAAAAATGTTAACACTTTTTAAAAATATTCGACATAATTCCACCATACAAGCAAAATTTAATTTGTCAAATCAATGTTTTCTACTTCTTATTTCTAATTATTAATTACATATAAAAATAAAATAATTTAGTTGTAAATTTTACAAAACTATTTGTATTTCATTGAAGGAACAAAAAGTCTTGAAGTTATAATTACAAAAAGTCGGTACGGAATTTTTTTTACCGTAGATATATAACTTATAGCGAAATTTTTTTAATATTTGAAAAATTGTTTATGATGTGGAACGATTATCTGCCGCGGCTGTTGAATTACCTTGTATTTGTTGCTGAGTTTGTTTGCTAATTTGGTAGGCAATTTCTAAAGTAAGTTGACTTGCATATCAGACTCTATACTTCAGGCCAAATTCTCCACGTCACCCTATACTTTTTTAGCACTATTAAACTTATCGGTTAATTGCAACCATTGTTGAGTTTGTTTTGCAAATATTTAAACGCTTCTGATTTATGTATACCTGCGCCACAGTAGAAACGAAATAAGTATATTTAGAACAAGACAATTAATTTTATGTAAAAGTAGTACATACCAAAAATTGAAATGGTCCCTTAAAGCTTTATTGAATGCTTCTTTGTGGTTGACTTCTGCGTTTGGAAAATAAGATGATCCAACAAAAAATGATTGCACAAAATAAGCAAATATTTGTAATTATTTAATACTGGCGGCTCCTAAAAAATAAGATAAAATGTGTAATTAAATAATTTAACTTTGTTGCTTAGGAAGAAAAAATCACATTCTACATAACGATCACAATTCCAATTGGACGTTATTTAATTGGCAAATTGAACCGCACACGGAAATACACTTGTTTTTTTATAAACGAACGTTCGTCAACACATAATACATAAAAAAACTTACCTTGTCAGATTCTTCGGGAACCGGTGGAGTATCCTTGCGTCTGGACAGTTCATTACACATTTGCGGCTCCCATAAATAAGATAAAATGTTTTATTAAGTAATCAAAACTTGGTCCTTAGAAAGAAAAATTTTTCCTTAGGAAGAAAAATACTCACATTTTTTAACCTTCTTCTTATATCCTTTGCTATTTTATACCACCTCTGAATGCTGATTCACTTGCTGTATATTTGACCAGTAAATTGGCGCAGAAATTAGAAAATTATGGCTAAAAACCAACATTTTCTAAAAATTTGCGCCAACTTGCATTAAATTGTAAAATAAAAATGTAAACAAATAAAATTCATTAACTCCTTTACATAAAAGAGACAGATGCATACAAATAGCATGCTGTCTTGTAAAAACAAAGCGGTTAACTGTGGCGGGCCACTTGCCGAGATTATTTCCGCGTGTCCTATCTAGTCATTATCTATCAGATATCTTAGAATTGAGTTATAAAATTTGCACTAAACATTTGCTATTAACCGCTTTATTGAAAAGAGCGGATATAGAGTAGCATCCTAAAAACATTGAGAAAAAGCAAGCAGCTATACATACAATACGTACCCACCCCTAAACAAAAATATATATGACAGCCACAAAATACATAAACAAACACAAAATAAAAAACAAACAAAAAAATAAAAATTTGCAATATTTTATTTAAAACTTTAAAATAATTAAATTAAATTGTACTATTTGAAGGCAAACTGGGTGCGTCGGTTGCAGGAAAATAAGCAGAACTCAAAACAAGTTGGTAAGTATTAGCTGCAATTGAAATGTTCATTACTTTGTTAATAATAAAATTTGCTTTTTTTACAGGCACTTTCATAGTGTGGAAATTACTTCTGCGGCTGGTGGAAAACAACAAGAATTACTTTAAATGGTAAGTGTTCCTGTAAATAAAAAGTGAATAACATTCCTATAAAAAATCTGTTTTTGGTTACAGAGCCTTACGTAGATGTGTAATTTATTTGTGTGGCTGGTGGAAAACGACAATAGTACTCTGAATGGTGAGTGTTCCTGAGAATAAAAAGTGCATTACTGGCTGGTGATAAATTATAAGAATTTCCGAAACTAAAACTAGGTTAACGATAACTAGAAATATACTTTGTAAAAGGCAAATGACTGGTCAAACACAGAAGGTACTGGACACAAGTTTTGGCTGGAAAAAACACATCAAAGAACAGCCCTTTTAAGAGCTTTCAAATATTTTGAAAAAGAGATAAATTAAAACTTAAAAGTCCTTTTGAGGGCTACAAAATAAATTTTTTTTAATGATGCAATAATGGAAATCAGCAGAATTGGACACCAATTATCTGAAAATAAAATATGCAAAAAACATGAAAAATATGCAATTAAGATAACAAGGAAAATGTTTTTCGTATTTTATCTTCTTTTTTTAGATATTCCGTAGCCCTTAACAGAGCTTTTGTAAATTTTAATGTTTACTTCACAAAAAGATAATTTTTTCAACCTTGTCTAGATCTATCATGTTTTGCTATGAACAGCTTCCCTTTTTGTGGAATGTGGCTTTTCACCAAGCATGACTGTCTTGAATAAAGAAAAACTATAACTGCATAGGCTAGCTACACTTACCTCTGAATTGTAAAAATGTTAACTCTTTTTAAAAATATTCGATATCATTCATTTAACTTTTCAAATCAATGTTTTCTACTTTTTATTTCTAATATTTAAATAAATAATTATAAATAAAATAATTTAGTTGTAAATTTTATAAATCTATTTGTGTTTCATTGAAGGAACAAAAAGTCCTGAATTTATAATTAAAAATAAAGCCGGTACGGTATTTTTTTTACCGTAGATACATAACATATATAGCGATTTAGCGACATTTTTTTAATATTTAAAAAATTGTTTATGACGTGGAACGATTATCTGCCGCCACTGTTGAATTACCTTGTATTTGTTGCTGAGTTTGTTTGCTGCTCTTGTAGGCAATTTCTAATGTACGTTGACTTGCATATTAGACTCTATACTTCGGGCGAAGTTCTCCATGTCACCCAATGCTTTGGTAGCACTACTAAACTTATGGATTAATTGCAACCATTGCACTATGGCCGAAATCGAGATTTTAGCGGCCAAAAGTCAATTTTTCAGCTTTAAGTTTTTAAAATTTTTTTGATGGTGTTCAATACCCAACATATTTATAAGTAAAAGCTAAAAAAAAATTTTACTGCTGGCAACCCTTTTTATGTATAAACACCTGTTAATGTTTACAAATTTTTTGGCACGCGTTAACACAAGTGAAGAAGCAAAATTTTTACAAAATTAAAAACTGTTTATTTAATAATATATTCTTGTAAAAAAACTCTCTTAATATGAGTTGTAATACCCGAGGTGAGTATTTTTACTACATACAAATATAGTTTGTTAAATCTTTGTATTTCGTACATATTTTGGTGGTTTTTTTGTGTGTATATTTTTGTAAAATTCTAAAGAGTTTTGTCGTTTTTCGTGGAGTAAAACTAAAAATGTTATGAAGCGTCATTGGAACTATGTACACGTTATTGTTGGTAGAAAACTCAAGTTTTATGTCATGGTAAAAATTGAGTGCTAACGAACAAATTTTTAATATTTTTGTAGAAACACTCAGGTTCAAAAATTCCGAAATCTTTGAGTTTTGGTTGAGAAACAACAGGAATGTTTCGAATTACATACAAGGAAAGATTCCACACGAAATTGACAGTGAATTAAGTAAATTAATATGTACTAAAGCTCGTAACTTTTCTAATTTTATCAAACTTAAATGGGATAAACAATCCAGAAATGAGAAAGCATTTAGAAAATATAATGAGGAATGGTTGAGTCTAGAGACAATCTTTGTTATACCGAAAAAGATTAATGTTATCGGGCGACCAAAAATGAGTTATGAGGATAGCAGCGAAAGAAATAAAAGGAGATTAGCTTCCGAATTACCTTCCCAGCAAGGAGACAATGCGCAATTATTACTTGACGCTGCCTCTGTATCTGCCAAAAAGTCCCAGGCAACGGATTTGAAATTTGTCCTACAACAAGTTGCTAAATCTCCTAATCGGCCATCCAAAATTCGGGAAGTTCTTAATACTAGCCATAAAGAAGTTTCGCCAGTATCACCTGATGAAGCTCTAATGTTTTTGTTAAAAAACGGTTTAACTAAAAAGCAGTACTTAAATATGCGTCAATTAAACATAAAACACAATAGTAGTACTTATCCGACTTATGATAAAGTTTATAAAAGCAAATTGAAATGTAGACCGGAGGAAATCAAAGCAAATGAAAGCTCAGTCGAAGTGTCGTTGCAAAATTTGGTAGACCACACAGCTAAAAGAATTCTTGCATATCAAGATGAAGTATTATGTGGAATGGATGTTGAAGAATCGATCCTAATTTTGAGCTATATAATTTCATCAGCAGGTGATAATATTTGGACAAACCGTACACCCCAGTCAGTACGCTTTTGTAGGCCTTTAAAAGTGGAGTTTGTTAAAGAAACAAAAGAGCACAATTTAACTGAAAACCACAACATAAGTGAACAAATTAAGAAGTTGGAACCACTATATTACAGACTAAGTAATGGGAAAAAAATTAAAGTAAAATATAATTTTTATTATCCTATTCCTTTTCGGCTTAAGGTAAGTTTTTTTCTTTTTTATTGACTTCTCCCAATATTTCGATCAACTTCGTTGATAATCTTCAGGGGATCATTTAAAAAAATTTTTTTAACTAAAATTAAAAATAATAAGATTAACTATATATTCCTTCCGCGTCTTGTTCATTGCACAATTGTCAATATGTAAACAAAGTTAGTTTACGTTCTATTGTTTTTTAGTCTATGTTTTTTTATTGTGTGTCTATATATCTGTGCACATTTCTCTGTATCACTCTTAAAATTAAGTCTCTTATCGATTGCTACATCAATAATGTGTAGCATCTCAAGCGTAAATCTCTTTTTATAATTGTTCTCTCTTGATATTATTTTGATGTTTTCAAAATTTGGTTTGTGACCTGTTGTAGCACAGTGGGCTGCAAGTGCAGTTTTTTGTGTTGTCTGCTTTTCACGAGATTTTGTATCAGATTTGTGTGATGCTAACCTTGTCTTAAGTTTTGTCCTTGTTGTTCCAACATATACTTTCTGGCATATATTGGACTCGTCCCCATTGCAGCTTATTTTATATACTATATTAGACTTGTCCTCATTATCCAGTTTCGACTTTGTCTGGCTGTAAAGTCTATTTAATGTATTGTTTGTCTTAAAAGCTAATTGGTTTTTCTCGTTATCGTAAATGTTAGAGTGTTTTAATCTTTCTGAAAAACCAGGAATATATACCATGGATTTGTATACCTTTGCTAATTTTTCTGTTTCATTGTTTTTATATTGATTTTTGTATTTGGCATGTTTTAATAGGTCGTTTATTGTTTTATTAGGAAAATCATTTTTCTTTAAAGTGTCTTTAATTTTGTCCATATTTTTATAGTGAAAACTGCGATCACTGATCGTTAAGACTTTGTTAATAAAATTTAGTGCAGTATTTATTATGATTCTTCTCGGATGTTTTGAATAGAAATTTATAATTCTTCCTGAAGACATAGGTTTTTGATACCAATCTAATTTCAGCCGATTTTGCCTTTTGATCACTATTGAGTCTAAATACGGTAATTTGTTGTTGTTCTCCATCTCCATTGTAAATTGTATTCCAGTATTGAAAGAGTTTAGTGCTTTCAATGTAATTTCAACATTATCCTTCCCAATAACTGCGAAAAGATCGTCTACATATTTTGTTGAAAATCGTGGTTTATTCTCTAGTTTTTGAAGAATCTCATCCAATAATTCTTTCATAATAATATCTGCTATTATCGGTGGAATGGGTGAGACCGTTGGCATTCCTCTCATTTGCTCATAAAATTTGTCACCGTACTTAAAATATCTACTGTCTTTAACACAAAACGATAATAATTTCATTAAAACATTTTTAGGAATTCGTGTGTGTTGCTCTAAAATATAATTTATATATGACATTAATAGATGGAAAAGTCTTAAATGTGTTGACAGAAACTAAAAGTTCACAGCAATGCCCGATCTGTCATGCAGGTCCGAAACAATTTCGAACTACTAGAAACTTTGATTCTCCTAATTTTGAAGGAAGACGTATTGAAATATGGAATAAGTCCTCTGCATGCGTGGATTCGTAGTTTCGAGTTTGTTTTAAAACTTTCATACAAGTTAGATTTGAAAAAATGGCAAGTTCGTGGAACAGAAGAAGAGAATTCTGGCAGAAAAGAAACAAAAAATTCAAAAAGCGTTTTTGCTTCAAATGGGTCTTCATGTCGATAAGCCGAAAGCAAATGGCAGTGGCAACACCAACGATGGCAACACAGCTAGAAGAGCATTTTCTCGCACGGACCTTTTAGAATCTATTACTGGTATAAATATAGATTTTTTGAAACATTTGCATATAATCTTAATTGTTCTCTCCTCTGAATTTGAAATTGATGCTCAAAGGTTTCGTGCCCATTGCATTAAGACCAGTGAAATATTTTTTCAAAACTACGAATGGTACTCGATGTCTGCCACAATACACAAAATATTAGTACATTCTTCACAAATAATTGAGGCTTCAGTAGTACCCGTAGGTTGTCTTGCAGAAAATGCATCTGAGGCGCGAAACAAATATTATAAAAAAGATCGAACTGGTCACGCTCGAAAGGATTCAAGAGTGCACAATATTCTCGACATGTATCATAGAGCCATGGATAACTCTGACCCATATATTTCTAGTTTATGTGTGCAAGAACGTATAAATAGTTCAAAAAAACTTCCGTTTCCTCGAGATGTCATTGATCTGTTTAAAATGCCCGAATTACCACCAGAACTTTTATTACCATCAACATCACAAGAAGCCTCCAGCTGCAATTATAGTTCTGATTCAGATGTAAGCTTAGAGTCGTTAAATAATTATTCATTGGAATTAGAAGCGGATGAAAACGAAGAAACAGACCATGATTAATTAAGCCCTTTATCTTTTGAGAATATGTATCCATTAATTCATTAGTTTAAGATTAATATAGATATATAGATAAACATTTACACAACTTCTTGAAAATTATAAATTTGTGAACTTAAAAATAAATTAATTTCTTGGTAGTAATAAATATTTTTTAATAGTGGGCGTGGACTTCCCTTTTTTTTAAAGTTTTTTTTGTCAGTAGAAGTCTGTACAACCATTTTGGTGACGGTATCTTGCCAGGAAGTACTATTTTCCATTATTTTGGAAAAAGAGGGCGTGGCTCGCCCATTTTTTCTCAAGTCACACTTTTTGTCATTAGAAGTCCGTGTAACCATTTTGGTGAAGCTAGATTGGCGGAAAGTACATTTGTCACCGCTTTTAAAAAAGGGGGCGTGGCCTCCAATATTTTTTTAAAATCGATTTTTTATCGTTAGAAGTTTACACACCAAATTTGGTTAAGCCAGCTTGTCGGGAAGTATTTTTTGCAGCTAAAATCGCAATTTCGGCTATAGTGCATTGTTGAGTTTGTTTTGCGAAATTAGTAGCTCCTACATGCAACTGCTTCGCTTCTGATTTATGTATGCCTGCGCCACACTAGAAACGAAATAGTATATTTAAAACAAGACAATTAATTTTATGTAAAAGTAGTACATTCCACAAATTTAAATGGTCCACTAAAGCTTTATTTAGCTTATTGCATGTTTTTTTGCGTTTGACTTATGCGTTTGGACAATAAAAGATGAGCCAACAAAACAAAACAGTCAAATATTTGTATATGTGTAATTATTAAATACACTGGCGACTCCTAAAAAATAAAATGTGTAATTAAATAATTTAAGTTTTTTACTTGGGAAGAAAAAAGCACTTTCTACATAACGATCACAATTCCAATTGGACGTTATTTAATTGGCAAATGCAACCGCATACTTAAATACACTTGTTTTTTTATAAGCGAACGTTCGTCAACAACACAAAATACATAAAACAACTTGGAAAAAACTTACCTTGTCGGATTCTTCGGGAACCGGCGGAGTTTCTTTACGTCTGGACAATTCATTACACATTTGCGGCTCCTATAAATAAGATAAAATGTTTTATTAAGTAATTTAAACTTGTTCATTAGAAAGAAAAATTTTTCCTTAGGAAAAAAATACTCACATTTTTTAAGCTTCTTCTTATATCCTTTGCTATTATATAACACCTCGGCATGCGGATTCACTTGTTATATTATTGACCAGTAAATTGGCGCAAAAATTAGAAAATTATGGCTAAAAACCAACATTTTCTAAAAACTTGCGCCAACTTGCATAAAATTGTAAAATAAAAAAGTAAACAAATAAAATTCATTAACTTCTTTATATAAAAGAGACAGATGCATACAAATTGAATGCATGCTGTCTCGTAAAAACAAAGCGGTTAACTGTGGCAGGCCACTTGCCGAGATTTTTCCTCATGTCTTATCTTATTATTATCTATGCTATTAGTATACTTCCTTGGCAAAATGAAGCTGTAAATAAATTAAATTTTTAAAACAAAACATCGTTTTTTAACTCAGTTTCTTTTATTAAAAAGTGATGAAGGCAAGATTACTATATAATATACAATAACAACAAAAAATATTTTTATTTGTGCTTTAATTTTCCTTAAGGCGTTATTTTCTAATACTAAATAACCTATTAGTTTTTTACTTTTTGGTTTAACATAGTTTGTAGTCTTAAAGGCTCAGTTTGAAAAATATTACAAAATTATTATTTTTATTCCACCTTTTTTATTTTAATTAAAATGTATTAATCTTTTTATCGGTATTTTTAATTAAATTTTAACGATCTATTTTTTCAACATTTCGCTTTCCTATGGAAAGTTTCTTCAGGAAAATTAATTTTTAATAACAAAAATTATTAACAAATTGAAAAAAATATTTGAAAACATTTGACAAAAACATATAAAATAATTTTCTTCATACAAAAACAAGGAAACGGAAATTAAATAACAGATTCTCTCTTATGAAATAATTATAACAAATTATGTGTCATTTGAATTAAGTACCTATAATTCTGCGCTAAATTGTCTGTTTTGAAATTTATGCTCCTTACATTTGGTACATTACCAATTTCTAACATATAACGTCTCTTATAGTTTTTTCTATATCTAATATTGATGCTTCATCAAACTTTGGATAATGATTATGTTTCTTACAATGACGATATGGATGTCTTCTGTGTTGAAATATTCCTATATTTTTGGTCACATCTATGACCAGCTAATCTTGTTTTAAGTTTATTCTTTGTTGCCCCAATATAAACTTTGTCACAGTTTACCTGGTCATTTCCTCCACATGGTATCCTGTATACTACATCAGATGTTTCCACTTTTCCTATTTTATCCTTCATACTGCTTAATAATTTATTTAATGTGTTATATGTTTATGTGCAATTATATATCTATCAGTGTCTTATATTTTAGACTTTCTTGATCTTTCTGATATTCCAGGAATATAAGTTAATGATTTATAAATTTTTGGTTCTGCCATAGTATTTCCTATATTATGCCTATGATTACCATATTGTCGAATTAATCGGTTAGTTAATTCTACTGGAAAATCATTATCATGAAGTATTGTGGTACAACTTATGCCTTGGATTGTACAACTTTCCTTCTCACTCCATAGCTTAATCAAAGCCAACGCTGCTATTTGGCTCCAACCCATCTAAAAAGGAGATAAAAATATACATATATATATATTTATGTAATTAAAAGCAGTTTTTTGCCTTCACAAGAAGTGGAGAATTAGTTAAACACTCTTCCATGTCAACTTTTTTTATGAGCTAAAACAGAATTAAAAAATATTCAGGTTCTTTTGTCAAAAGTTTTTTATTGTTTATTATTATTTATATATTTGTGGTGCCAACTAAGTCTATTTTGCACTATATTCAGCGGTTTTTGTGCTATTTTGGCGAGTTTTGCCTTTTGCATTAATGAGAAAAACGCAACCCTGATCTAATGAAGTAAAATAGTTTTGGAAAAATTTCAGAAAATCAAGAAAGCCGTCCGACTGTCAAACTGTAAAATAAAAACAATTAACGTTTTATTTATTGAATCTTTTGGTTTATTCTGATCGGCTTGCATGCGACCGATTAGTTCTTGCGTTTTCTTATTATTGTCTAATGATTAACTTATTTCTATAATATTACAATTTATCAAATAACTTATACACTAATACAACTAAAATCTACGTGTGGGAATATGAAGCGTTTGCACCTTGTCCGGATTGTGTGCGGTGGAAATTTGCAACGTGAAATTATTCGTGAAATTATTTTAATGCGTGTAATCGCACCACAACTAAATGTGAGGTGTACCATGTCATGCAGAAAGCATGTCAGTCTCGACACAATCACACACGCTACAAAATACACACACTACACCTCCCTTTTCCAGAAAGAATAATGAATATACCTTGATTATTCTTCTTTTTCAAAACAATATAATAAAAAATAAAAGTAAAATTGATATTAAAAAGTGAACTCACTACAATATTTCCATCCGTATTTTCTCTCAATATCAGACAGTTTCATTACATATGATGTTTTGACGATACTACTTGTACTCGTCTACATAAAAATTTGACATGCCGTATTACTTGTAGTATAATTTAAACCACCCTTAAGTGTCTGTAAACAAAAACCAAATTTTATTATTAACAAACTAATGAACATTTCAATTGCAGCTAATACTTACCAATTTGTTTTCAGTTCTGCTTATATCCTTGCAGCCGGTGCTCACAGTAATAATCTAATCTAATTTACTTACCCATTTAATAGTAAATCTATATATATAGAAATTAAGTCCAAAATAGGTGTCTGTTGGTTGCCAGTGTTTGAAGAGATGCACCGTCAGATTTCCACCAAATTTTTACAGTACCTTCATAATGGTCGTTCGCTGGTTTGTATCTTTGTTTTATGCGTTTACGCACAATAGTGCGTCCACAGCGCGTGTTTGAAACCAGACAAATTTTTCAAAAAAAATCGAAATATTTTTTCCATTGAATACTTTCACTCAATGTTCAGTATCATTTGAAATGTGTGTTTTCGTTTGTACGTTCCTGTGTGTCTGTATGCTTGCACAGAATGCGATGGCAAACAAATCGAAATATGCTCATGTTCATAGCAAGTGGATGTGCAAACAAATAAAAAATTTTGTTTTCCATATTCTGTTGCATTTTGTGTGTGTGTGTGTGTGTGTAATTTGCATGTTCAATTGCAAAACGATCCATCAGCCGAAAGTTTTTCAATGCAATTGGAAATGGCGCAATTCCATTTGACCCCACTACAAAAATGATTACGCTTCCAGATAATTTTTGCCACTTTGCTCAATCAAAACAAGAAATGGTCACAAAAGTATTTCCTGGTATTGCACAATAATTTAGAAACCATGATTGGTTGGGGGAAAGAGCTATCTTAGCTGCGAAAAATGCAGATGTTTCGGATATCAATGAGACAATTTTAAATGATATTCCCGTGAAAATTTTTACTACAAATCGTTTGACTCTGTTACCAATCAAGACGATGTTGTAAATTATCCAGTCGAATTTTGAAATTCGCTTGAATTACCTGGACTGCCGCCCCACCGCTTGCAAGTGAAAGTTGGTGTACCAATTATTTTGCTTAGAAATATCTGCCAGCCACGATGTAGAATAAGAACAAACCACAAATGACTTGCAAGGTAGTTACGGGCACGCCAGTAATATATAATTTTAGTTTTTAATAAAATTTTACAAATTCTACAAGTTTGCCGACAAATATTTTTCATTTATTTTCTGGCTGTCAAATATATTTTTGTTTAGGGATGGGTACGTATTGTATGTATAGCTGCTTGATTTTTCTCCTTGTTTTTTAGGATGCCACTCTATATCCGCTCTCTTCAATAAAAGGTTTTATTGCATATGTTAAGTAAATATTTTATACATAGATAATTAATAATTATCTATGATTTTATAAGTCAGTTCTAAGGAATCTGGTTTATTTGTGCTTAATTTATTTGTGGTACAACATCGATTTTTGTTTGATGTGGCATCCCTTTCCCATTGGAATGAACATGTGTGGGCTTACGACAAAGAAGAAAAAGAAAACTGAAAAACTACACACGCTTACATACAATTTTTATTGTTGTGCTGATATAAGGGCAAGTATGAATGGAATTAAACTATTAATTTTTAACAAATGAAATGTTAAATGAATCCTAGTTTTTTTATTTTTACGTTTGTTGTGATGGATGTTCAGAGGCCAGTTCGATTGCATTTTTAGTTAAGGTAAGCAATTTAAATTCATAAAAAGTTAACGATTAAATGTGTCCGATTAGTTATCACAATGCCGGCATCAACGTGTCGACGTGAAGAGTTTGTTACGACGATCAGTAACAATGGTGAGTGTATTCCCGATAATTCCATTGGGAAGCTCTTAATAAACATGGTTTCTTGTCGAATCCCATGTTGGTGGCACTGTGACAAGATTATTGAATGGCGACTTCCTGAAGTTGGATCTTAAACAAAAGGTACGTATAAAGAACAAAACAATTATATATCTATTTATATATAAATGAAATGGTCCACGTAATGGCGTGAGAACGGCTGGAGCGATTTGGCTGATTTTTTTTTATTCGATTCGCAATTTTCAGGAGATGGTGACGAAAAAAAAAATAATTTTCCGGAAACTTAAAAAATTCATTTATTCGTTTTCTTATTGCTTTTGTTGTTGTAAACATAAATAAGTTATTTAGGACTCGACATGTTCGTTCGAACTGGTTTGATGAAGCTATGTGGTTGTTTGTATGCTAATGAGTTTGCAAATATGCAAAACCACTTATACATTCTTACCACACGCAAAAAATGCGTAGATCAAATAAAAACAAAATACAAAACAAAAAGAAAATAAAAGACCTAATAAAGATAGGCAACATCTTCAACTTCGGCTAAACCGAATATTGATTTAACATGTCAATGTACAATAGGTATATCTATCTATTCCTATATATTGTTACACATTGGCAGTGGAAAAATACCGACTGACTCTACAACAGGGCATATTTCCTTTCCAATGGGCTTTTGCCAATTCACAATGTCTAAAGGCGAACTAATTGCAAAACTGTTCACACACATTGCTTAAAATTACAGTGATTAACACTGGTTAAGGGAAACAGCCATTTTATCTGCAAAACACAAATACGTGCATTAAATAAATTTAAAAATCCAAATCGAATGGTATTCGTATAAATCGATTTATTCCATTACCGATCCGGATAATATTGTTCACTACCCCGTAGAGTTCCTGAATTCATTGCACTTTCCGTGAATGCCACCACATAACTTGCAGCTTAAGTTTGGAGCAGTAATAGTCATGTTATTAAAACGCTGATGACTAACGCGATTAAGGCAATAATAATTATAGGAGCTGTTTATTCCAAGGATACCTATCATACCAAGTGATTACTATTACAGTCTAATTTCCCGTCCGCCTTGCATTCGCAATGACGATTAATAAATCCCAAGGATGTGGGTTAAACCTAGAATCGCAATGTTTTTCCACGGGCAATTGTATGTTGCATGCTCGAGAGTTAGTACACCGTCAGCATTATTTATCTCCCAACAGAAAAACAAAAAATATAATTTAGTATCAAGCTTTAAAATGAAATATATGCTAACCTTTTGTATTTGTTTATTTTTGAATGAATTACCTTCAGAACTATTTAAGCAATAAATTGAGAAAAATCTGTATCGTTTCTTCTTTGTACTGAAATTTTTTTTCTAACTCCATATGAAATATTAATCATTAGCAAATAGTTTCCGAGAGAAGCTGGGTCGTACAGCTATATGTATGCATATCCATAAAGAAAGTAAGTAATCAATTTATTTGTACTTCTTTTGCTTTAGGAAAACCAACGGACCTGAATCGCGAAGAGGCGTATTCCAAACTAGGGCTCCTGGGATCAAAAGTTAAGTGGAATTTATGTTACCAGTTTTTGTGCAAATTTAAAACTTTCTCAATTTAGGATACTGGACCAAAAAAAAAAAAACTCAAGAAAATTAAATAAATAAAAAAATTAAATTAATGAAAAAGGTAGAACAACTAAATTTTAAAATTTTTATAAGATAAATTTTCACGGAAAAGAAACACAAAACTTGCTTGTTGCCTTTAAAAAAGGAAGAACTAATTAAAATTTATCAAAATTATTTAAAAAACTGAATCTGCGAATATTTAATTATGGCCTAGTATCAAGTAACAAAAATCATAAGAAAAACTAAGTAGCACTTTCGAAACAAATATGTGCTACCCGTTTGAAACCTTGCTAAAGCACACAGCGACGAAATCCACCACAGAATTTATGGCCCTATGGGGTTCGATGGAAAAATAAAAGCGCAGAAGAGCGATATTAGGGTCAAGGACTTTCTTACCACCGGAAAATCACCAATATGCAAAAAAAAATGAAAAGAAATTTTTAACACGAAAAGAATGAAATTAAGAAACATCAAAACTTAAAAGAAAAAGAATTTGAATAATAATAAGAATTAATAAAAACTGAAATTCAAAATAAACTAGAAAGTGAAATTCTTAAAAAACTTAAATCCAAGCCTAAAAAAATAAGATATACAAAAATTAAGTTTAGTAATAAAATAATTGATATGTATAATAACAATTCAAACTTAAGGAATCGATTTTAACTTTAAAGATAAATGTTTCAAAATAAAAGGATAATAAAAAATTAAATTCAAAATAAACAATTTGAAAATGAAATTAAAAACACAAACATTTAAATTAAAGAATGAAAAAAAATTAAAATAACAAAAATTTATTGGTAAACAAAAAGAGGTAATTTTTGAAATGCTCTAAAAGGAATTAAGCCAATATTTTTCTAACCTTCATATATTTCCTTCCAGATCATTAAAAAAACAAATCTTTAGTTTTCCTTAACTTTACTAATAGCATTTTCCTGTCCACAGGTCCTAAACTTCAAGTGCACCTGAGATAAAAAGAATAAATACATAGACATCTCTAAAAGAACTTCTGGTCGGTGAGACGCCACAAAAAATGCGTATATAGATATATATGAAAACTAACACATAAAAATTCTAAGCCTTTATACTAAAGTCAATTATTTTCATTATAGGTGACTCTTCCATAAAAAAAACGACAGCACCCAACAATCGAAAAGCGAATGGATCAGCAACCAAAACAAAATGTCCTTAGGGTGAGTTGTAGAATTTAAAAGGTTAAGAATGTTGATATATATAATGTCTTCACACATATATGCGCCCTATATATCACTAGCGTATTTCTCTTCTTAAACTATTTATCAGATCCTTATTCAACGCCCTAAGGTAGTCCCTGAGTCGGTGATCGTAATATCAGACAAAATCATGCTGCCACCATAAAGGATCGATTCGTGTTCGCGCTCATTGGTCGCCTCATGCTTTCTTTCTACTCAAATCGCTGTATGACCGTACTGAGAAGGATGTTACAGCTCTAGGGAATTAACAATCATTAGCTTCTTAATGGCAAAGTTCTCCTAGAGCGAACATGTGGATGCACTTTTGGAGCGATAACGGTTACACAAGTTTAGAAACGTTGGCCTTAGTTGAGTTTATTGTGAGCGGCTATGATTTTGCTGATAGCTAAGATCTCCTGACCTATTGCACTCCCCTTTTGGCCCCGTTTAAGATTATATGCTACACAGTCATCAACTGCCTGAATAATAATTAGGAACAATTCAAAACGTTTCATAAATATCGAAGCTTAAAAATTGTCCCAATAAGTTAAAGAAAGGAAAAAGAAAGAAGAGAAATTACTAACACTTGCTAAGAGATATTGGGTTTTCGTGGTCGGCTTTTACTGTTTCAGATCTTTCCCGTGAAGTATACCCAACGACTTTCCTTGTAAATCCTCGACTTCATACGAACTCTCTCCGACAGGCTTGACAATACGGCATTTTAAACATTTTCGCGGGAGTTTGGCATTAAAACCACCTTTAAAATTACACTGTTGGAAGTTTCGTCTATAGAATTCTTGTCCCGGGATGAATTTGACTACACGGCAACGAGTGTTATAGCTTCTTTCATTCCGAGCATACGATTTATGCAATGTCTCGCGAAAATTCTGCCTCATCAGTGACATTCTCTCCTGGGTAACCTATAAACAATGCCCTAACCAACCATATTTATACCAAAAAGGGCTATAGACGTTTGCACCCACGATCTCAAAGAGAACTCGATCTCTGATAAATATTTATCCCACTCTGAGTAATCGTCATGTAAAAAATAGCGTATTGCAGCCAAAATAAATTGATTCACGCGCTCGGACCCATTAGCCTGAGCCGAATATATTGCCATCCGGGTGTATTTTACCCCAAAGTTTCGGACCAAATTGACAAATTCTCTACTGCGAAACTGCTTACCATTATCTGAAACAATGGTTTCAGGCGTTCCAAATTTATGAAAAACTTCAGCATGTCATGCCGAGACTTCTTCCATGTCATAGCGCGATAGGGTATCGGGTACTACATTTTGTTTCCCATGCCTATGCCCTTTTAAGAAATCATAAGATTGGAGATGTAGGCTCCACCGAGCTAAACGGTCACTTAAGTCTTTCTGCGACATAAGCCACTTAAGACTGCTGTGGTCGGTTATCACGAAGAAGGGCATAAGCTCTATATAGGGTCTAAACTCCTTGACCGCCAAACATTCACGCAAGGCATTCACGCTCAGTGACAATAATTTTTCTGCGCCGGTGTCAGCTTATGAGAGAAGTAGGCAATTGGGTGCTCTTCTCCAGAATCATCTTTCTGAAAAAGAACAGCATCATACGGTACGTTTTGAAAAGTCTGGGTGATTAAGTAGTGGGCTCCAAATCAAGCAACTTTAGCTTCTTCCAAAAGTTTGAATTGCTTACCCTTCTTCAGCGTGTCAAATGTTGGGGCCATAATGGTGGCATAGTCTGGTATATACTTTCTATAACGCCGTGTTGCCCCCATGAAGCTTTGCACTTGTTTTGCTGTTTTAGGATAAGCAAATCGAGTAATCGTTTTCACCTTAGCGGGATCAGGATTTAGTTTGCCTCCGCCTACAATGTATCCCAAATATCTTAACTCCTTGAAATAGAATTAAGATTTCGCTATATTGATGGTCAGACCTGCTATTGTTAGGGTTCTAGCTACCCGTGCCAACAACTCCTGGTGCGTTGCAAAGTCTGGAGAAACTATCAAAAGATTATCTAAATAGACAAAAACCCTCTCACGAAGCGCCGCAGGGATCACTTTATCCATTAAACGGCATAACCTCTGGGCTGCGTTACACGACCCAAATGGTATGATGACCGTAAAATGGTAAAGTGGCCACCCTGGTACCGTGAAAGCCGTTTTTTATCTACTAGCCGAATCTAGTGGAATCTGCCAAATTGCATCTTTGAGATCGACGCTAGATATAAAAATCGTGTCTCCCAAGCGGCTTAACAAACCCTATATGTGGGGCAGAGGATATGCATCCTTGATCGTTAGCGCATTAAGTTTTCGAGCATCCGGACACAACCGATTCTTTTCGCCCTTACGGACCAAAGTAACCGGATGACTCCATAGACTCTCCCTAACTTTAAATACACCAAGCTCAAGCATCCTATCAAGCTCTGCAACCATACGTTTTTGAACCGCCGGAGAAACAGGATAGTGACGATCTTTCATCGGAGTTGCACCACGAGTATCTATTAAATGAGTTTCTAAATGTGTTTTTCCTAGACCTATTTTTGTGTGGCAGGGGAACATCGATATAACCAAATTTAATTTTCTTTGCTGTTCAGCGCTCAAAGAATGAGTTACGATATCTGGGGTGCTATCTGCCTCCATGCAGAGACTTATACCTTTTGTCGTAAGACTTTCAACATTGGCGAATAATTAAAAAACCTTCATGAAGTCGATACCCAAGAATAACTCACGATTCAAAGTAGGCACTAGATAGAAACTTATGACCTGCGTTGTTTGACCAAACTTTACCTCTGCTCGAATACGACCCACGATGTGGTGTTGTCTTAATGATTGGAGAAAATTCATGGACTCTAAGTCCAGCTTTTTCCACAAATTTATGGCAGTGGCGGCCAAGACATGACGCCGTACCTCCGCTATCGAGCAGACCCTCAATTTCGTAGTCCCCTAGATTTATTCGGGTGTAAAGACGTGAGTCTTTACCCTCATAAAGGGAAGCTAACGAGATTTCGCGTCTCAAACGTTTGCGAACCTTATACCGTTCCTGTGCTTTACGGAACCGATCCGAAACGTTACCGAAAATTTTTTACTTGGCTTTTTATATTCATTAATACCAATATGAAATTATCATTTTTCAAAATTTTTATTTTAGTTAAACCTATATCTATTCGCTGATTCAATACTGGGTTTAGACCTCGGTCGACCGTGCCTCCCCACTCCGAGACGGATTTCGCAACTTGTTTCCCTGGCATTTAGGGCATTTCGGGTCACCACGTTTTACCCAGCACATCTAAAGCAAAATTGTTTAGCTAATGGTTCAGGACAATCTACGAAACCATGTCCAGCGACTTTACCAAATATTTCAGGAAAAACTTCATAACACGACAATAAAAAGGAAATTTTTGGAAGAATTGTGGTATTGGCATTAGAGGGAACTAGTGCTGCTACTATGAAGTTGAGTCATTGTTCTACTCAATGGACTAGCACTTTCCCTCTCTAAAGCTGGTGTTCAACCTGAATGTAAAATTCGTAAGTAAACGTTAGTAATATTATTTTACCACTATTCCTTGGACTATTGTTTTACTTTTTTTTTGAAAGTTACAATTAAAACTCATCCTCACATCTTGTATTATGTTTAATTTTCTAAGCCTCAGGTTGATGAAAAAAATTACTTAGACTGCTAAATCTACAAATTTCAATGGACGTATCACTCACACTATACGTCGCAGCGCGATCCTAAGCACAAAGCATTGGGCATCGGCACTTACATATAAGTGACAGATACAGCCATAAAGCTTAGAAAGATTTGCATAGAGCACAAAATAAAATCAAAAGTTAAAATTGCCCCTGTTAGGAAGCGTCGCATAGTACTCTCAGATTACCTTACTTACGTTCGCGTCTAACAAAAGTAAAGAAAAAAAAAAAACGGAATTGTGTCCCATTGGACTTGCTTCGGCCCCCACATTGGGCGGCATTTTGTGTAGTAGTCGCAATGTAAGCTGTATGTATATTAGCGGCTGGTGTCGTACTATGGTTTGAAAAACCTAAATTAGGGTGGCCAGACTTTTGGCGAAGCCCACATGCTCGCGTATGCTCCGGCTATTGCCCGCCGTCTTGGGCTGGTTCTTCCCAACTTCGTTACCTGGTTTGCCACACCTAAAAACCATGTCAGACTTAAAATAAAAAATTTTATGGAGCCCAAAACAAGTCTGAATCTCTCCCTACATATACATCATATCACCTTCTGGCTGATGGTATGGCCAGAAAATAACCCTCCCCTCTATAGATAATAAACATCACCATGACGTCATTGCGTGTTTTGATGTCCCTGGAACCCTCTTACAACTCGCTACCCTACTTACCGCTTGATGACCACTTTAGCCCTTCGTTTTAAAAGGAAAGAATTATCTTTTCAGATTACAAATATAATAATTCAATATTACAAAAATAATAATTCATATTACAAATATACGTTTTTTCAGAGATTTCTTAAAAACAAATTCAAAATGAAACTATAAAAGGAATAAATTTCGGTAAGTTAAAGTAAAAAGAAATTATTTGAAATGCAAAAATAAATTAAATACAAAATTAAAAATAAATCAAAGTGAAAATTAAATGCAGAATTAGATTAAATTCCAAATGATAATAATATAAATTTTACGTCGTTTCAGTCAATGGCAGAATAAAAACTACATATTTCATTTTTAAGATGGCGACTAGAAATTGGTAATGTGGTTAAAAAAACCCTCCAAAATGGCAGCTTCGTTTGTATTTATGTTGACGGGATTCTATTTTCTTTTTTGTTTTGCTGGAACAGCGGCTCTGCAGGAATGTCGGTCCGTTTGGTTAATCAGTTACGGGTAAGTAACTAATTTAAGGAAGCCACTTTTTTTTATTCCGGCAAGTGTTCCCCTACGCGACAACGAAATCACAGGCCTGAGCTCAACTCTATTGACGCGCACTTCTAGGCCTAATCACCCGGAGGAATTGTTGCGATTTTTTTTTCAAGAAGAAAATAAATGTTTTCCCTAATTACACTAAGAAAAATATATATATTTACATAATTTTTCCCTTTCGTTAAGGCCCGCTGGTCGTCAGTATTGTCTGTCCGAGGACTATGACAAAATACCTGGCACCGCCGGGTGGCGATGTAACTGCTGGTGCTGAAGCAAACGGACCACCGTTGGATATGACGGGTGCAGGGTGGCTTTATGAGGTTGTTTCTCTATACGCTTATTGCTTGGTTTTAAGTTTATTTCTTTCCTTCTTTTAAAATATCTTTATTTTGCTGCACTCAGTGTTTTATTATGCTATTGTAATTTGTTTGTTCCTTTTTTTGTTTTATATAACTTTATAGGCATTTGATTGTCTTGTGATCTTTGTTAAGTATAGTTAAATGTATTTAAAAAAAATCTTAATTTTAATTTGAAATAATAAGAGCCAGAACTTTAACACTTAACACCATGTTCTTTATTTTTGTTCATTTACACAAAAAAAAATAAAACACCCGAGGAGCCACTGTCACACCATTCACCAATTTCAATTCAAAAAGAAAGCATTTTTTCTTTGGCTTCCCAAGAAGCCTCGGTCACGCCACCATTTTTACAAAAAAATGCCTCACTAAAATATTTTTCCGACATTTATTTTGTTAATCCACGGACCTTTGTTTTTGTTTATTTGGCCTACCACTAGTTATCTTTGTTCTGCATCACAGCTAATTGCACTGGCTTATCAGCGACCATATGTAATATGCACAGGAAGCACACGACATCTGCACCGATACTGACATCATCCACTATATCAGCGACAGCAAACACGTGATCTCTGGTAAAGTTTGCGATAGTCAGCCTTACCCTGGCTCTTCCATAGATGGTCCTTGAATCTCCACTAGCTGTTCGCAGTCGTACATTACTTAATGATTCCAATGTTTTTTCACTAAATCGGGCCTTATTACGGACTGTGACGTTCCTGTGTCTATGGTTAGGACCTGCTTCTTTCCGCTGATCAGCCCGCAAGCAGTAAGGTTATTTTGTTTGTGTTGTCTTATGAGAATGGAGATTGTGGGGCCATCAACTGGGAAGTAGCTCTTTTTCCTCGATTTAATTTAAAGGTGGCTCATGCGATTTCGTGGTGTTCGTCCGTTTGTAGTTCCTCGATGGCGAAGCAAATCTTGGCCTTTTCTTAACGGATCTGCAGATCCGCTAGAAATATCCGACCTTTCCACTGTGGAAGCATTTAGACTGCAACTTGCTCCTTTTTCCAGTATCTGCGCAATCATCTCGCTCCCTACGACTCCGCAACATTGCGAATTTGCTTAAGGGCGTCGTAACTTGCAGATTTGTGGCTTTGAGATGACTTAAGCGGTCTCCTGGGCAAGCGCACACGAGACCGTTTCTGTAAAAGATGATTTTTGCGCTACACAAACCGCATATTTAACATTTGGATCCATTCTGCCATAATCGAAAGCTTTAATTTGAAACTGTTCCAGGAATGGATGATGTACCTAGGAAAGTTAGCTGCACTAAACGTTCAAACTCCATTGCAAACTCTTACAGCATCTCATTTGCCTTCTGCATCCTGCTTTGTAACTCCATTCTATAGAATTCTCTCTTATGTTCACCCCCATACTTACATCGTAAGGGCGCGATTATGCCCTCGTACTTATTTCTACAACCAGGTGGTAGGCTTTCGAGAATGTCACCCGCTGCACCTTTTGAGGACAAATTTAGCTTTATAGCTTTTTCGTCATTGCCTTATCCATTTTTGCTGAAGATGTTTATTCTGCTGGCGTGCTTCAACACGACTCTCAGCCCCTCGCGAATTCCAAAATCGACCATTAGGGTTTTTAACTAATGAAATTCTACCCTCATTTTAGTTTCTAGGCCAGTCAGTTTTTCGTCACGCTATCTACTCTGTTTCACGGTATCCACTTGTGAAATTTCTTGGTCCTCACCTACAAACCTTTCTCCATTGACTAGAGTTTTTTTGAATTGCATAAATTTTAGCAGTGTTGGCTCTAGAACGTTTTTGTATTGAATCAGTTTTAGTTTTTGCGGTATGAATTTTGGCATTGTTGGTTCTAAAGTTTTCTTGAATTGAACTGTTAGCAACAAGCAATAAATGCAAGTCTTTGTCTTTTGCTGCTGGCGAACATACCTCAATCTCTCTTTTTCTTCAAATTCGTTTGTCCCAATATCGATATCCTGCCGCTTAAGTTTAGCAAACAATTTCTGCTTTATTGCGCGTTGTCGGCAGATTTACCTTATTTTGCTTCTTTTTTAACTGGTTAACTTTTAGCTAGTCAAACTTCATTTTAATTTAATAAATTTTTAATTTTTTTTCATATCTGAAACCAATTATTGCGTTTAGTCCTTTTAATAAATGTTTGTAATTTTTGATTTCTTAGTAATTACACAGTACTTTAGAATTTTAAAATAAGTTCAACGCTTTATTTGCTTTCAATACACACAAAATAAACACGATGGTTACTTTATTGTATTTGTTCTGTGTTAGTTGTTTTTGTTTTCTTTTGTTAATCTTAAGGCCTAACTATATTAGGCATAGGCTGGCTTAAGACAACTTAAGCAACTGTGCAAATACCTAATAATCATATGGGGCAAACTCTAATGTATTTAACAAAACTTTTCGTTAAGTTTCAACAAATGTCATTTGGTTAATGAGAGTACAAAAACGATCGCATCTTCCGTACGGAAACAGCTGATTTTGCATTGTGCATTGTGTTATAGATATATTAGTATCCAAATTCTAATGGAGGGCGAAAGCCAAAAAAATATTTTATCTGAATTTAATAGAAAATGTAAAAAACAAAAATTTACTTATATGACAAAAAAGATGCGTTTTATTTCAACGGTAATTCAAAGAAATGAGCATGGAAAAAAGTAGTAGCAAAATGTAGTAACAGTAAGTAATAATACCTTGATGAATTTTGTTTGCGTTTTTCATTTTCCTACTGGTATGAATTATATAAAATCGCAGAGTCCAAACACAGATGGAGGTAACTCCGGAAACGTTTCTGCAAGGAAATGAAGAGGATGGAAGCTCCATCAGGCAGTGAGATAGGCTATGTTGAGGAATGGTCACTATTGCGCGTATGATGTTTTTGAAAAGCTCTCTCGCACCCCGCCAGTATAAGCATTTATATTAAATAATTTTAACTTTTTTAATATGTAAATCTTTATTATGTAGTGCTCGTGATAACGTTGAAGTACTAGACTCAACCTTGGAGTTTAATATCTTAAGGGCCTTTAAACAGTTTAACTTCTTTTTCATTCTTTAAATTTTGTTGCAAATTGTGTGTTAATTTGCAACAAAATTTAATTTTTTTATCTATAATATAAAAATAAGTCGGGTTTTCCTTCTTGACACTATAACTTCAGAACTCACCAATCCATTACCACGGTTTTGCATTCGATGGAAAGGTCTCGCGCTCCGTGAGGTTTACAGCAAAGAAAATTCAGGAAAAATTTCAATTTCAGGAAAACACGGAAAATAATTTTTGACATACAGCGCCATCTCCCATTCATAGCATGTACTACAACGGAACCACTACGTGGTGTGTGAGTATCCCTCATGAAAATAAGTACGTTTCATTTTATATAGATGACGCCGTGCGCTAGCATAGATTATGACTAGATAGGACACGGGGAAACAATCTCGACAAGTGGCCCGCTACAGTTAACCCCTTTGTTTTTACAAGACAGCACGCTATTCAATTTGTATGCATCTGTCTTTTTTTATAATTTTATTTGTTTGCATTTTTATTTTACAATTTTATGCAAGTTGGCGCAAATATTTAGAAAATGATGGTTTTTAGCCATAATTTTCTAACATTTGCGCCAATTTACTAGTCAAAAGTACAACAAGTAAATCCGTAGAGGTGTTAAAAAACAACAAAGGATATAAGTAAGAAGAAAGGTAAAAAATGTGAGTATTTTTCTTACTTAATAAAACATTTTATCTTATTTTTAGGAGCCGCAAATGTGTAATGAACTGTCCAGACGTAAGGAAACTCCACCGGTTCCCGAAGAATGTGACAAGGTACGTTTTTTTTAAGTTTTTTTATGTTTTATGTGTTGACGAACATTCGTTTATAAAAAAACAAGAGTATTTCTGTGTGCTGTTCCATTTGCCAGTTAAATAACGTCCAATTGGAATTGTGATCGTTATTTAGATTTGCTTTTTTCTTCCTAAGCAACAAACTTAAATTATTTAATTACACATTTTATCGTTTTTTTTATGAGTCGCCAGTGTATTAAATAATTACAAATATTTGCCTGTTTTGTGCAATAATTTTTTGTTGGCTCATCTTATTTTCCAAACGCAGACGTCAAACGCAAAGAAGCATTCAATAAGCTAACTAAAGCTTTAGTGAACCATTCCAATTTTTGGTGTGTACTACTTTTACATAAAATTAATTGTCTTGTTCTAAATATACCTATTTCGTTTCTACTGTGTCGCAGGTATACATAAATCAGAAGCGTTTAGATGCCGAAGCGAAGCAGTTCCATGGAGGAGCTACTAATTTTGCAAAAAAAACTCAACAATGGTTGCAATTAACCGATAAATTTAATAGTGCTAAAAAAGTATAGGGTGACGTGGAGAATTTGGCCCGAAGTATAGAGTCTGATATGCAAGTCAACGTACTTTAGAAATTGCCTACAAAAGTAGCAATCAAATTTAGCAACAAATACAAGGTAATTCAACAGCGGTAGCAGATAATCGTTCCACATCATAAATAATTTTTTAAATATTAAAAAAATGTCGATATATGTTATATATCTACCGTAAAAAAATACCGTACTGGCTTTATTTGTAATTATAAATTTAAGACTTTTTTGTTCCTTCAATGAAATACAAATAGTTTTATAAATAGTTTTATAAAATTATTTTATTTATTTATGTAATTAAAAATTATAAATAAAAAGTAGAAAACATTGATTTGAAAAATGAAATTTTGCTTGTTTGGTGGAACAATATGCAATATTTTTAAAAAGTGTTAGTAAGTGTAGCTATCCTATGCACGGCTAGTTAGCTTCTCTTTATTCAAGACCGTCATGCGTGGTGAAGAGCTACATCTCACAAGAAGTGATGCTGTTCATAGCAAAACATAATGGATCTAGACTAGACAAGGTTGAAAAAAAAACATCTTTTTGTGAAGTAAACATTAAAATTTACAAAAGTACGGAATATCAAAAAAAAGGAGATAAAATATAAAAAAAAAACATTTTCCTTGTCATCTTGATTGCATATTTTTTCACATATAATATTCTACCTCTGCATTGAAAGTTGCAGGAGTATTTTAATATTTAGGCTCCATAAGTAAGTAAGTAAATAGGTAATGCATATTCTATTTTCAGATAACACGTACCAATTGGTGTCCAATTCTGCTGATTTTCATCATTGCATCAGTACAAAAGTAACTTACTTTTTATTTTCAGGCAATGCTAAGAACTCCGATTCTGGCAATTTTCCACAAGCCCAACACTAATGTGTGAATTTTCAATTTATCTCACTTTGAGTTATTTTATAGCCCTCAAAAGGGCTATTAAAAGTTTTAATTTATCTCTTTTTAAAGTTTTTTATAGCTCTTAAAAGAGCAGTTCTTATAAGCGCTGGATATATTATTTCCAGCCAAAACTTGTACGCAGTTTCATCAGTGTTTGGACAGCCATTTGTCTTTTACAAAGCAAATATATTTTTAGTTATCCTAAAACCTGAGAGAAGAAAAAGATTTTCCTTTTATAGGAATGTAATTCACTTTCTATTTTTAGGAAAACTTAGCATTCAGAGTACAATATTTATCATTCCATCAGCCATGCTAGTAATTCCACATCTATCGGTACGGTTTTACACACATCAACTTTTGTTGTTTCCATTAGAAGGAAAGAGAAGGGGTATAAAGAGAAGGGTATAAAGTTGAGCAACAAAAGTTGATGTGTGTAAAACCGCACGTAGGTAAGTGCCTGTAAACAAAAAGCAAATTTTGTTATTAACAAACTAATGAACATTTCACTTGCAGCTAATACTTATCAATTTGTTTTGAGTTCTGCTTATTTTCCTGTAGCCGATGCACACAGTTGCTTTCAAATAGTATAATTTTATTTAATAATTTTAAAGTTTTAAATAAAATTTTACAAATTTTTAAAGTTTACTTTTCATTTATTTTGTGTTTATTTATGTATTTTGTGGCTGTCAAATATATTTTTTTGTTTAGGGGTGGGCACCTATTGTATGTATAGCTGCTTGTTTTTTCTCATCGTTTTTTAGGATGCCACTCTATATCCGCTCTCTTCAATAAAGGGGTTAATTGCAAATGTTAAGTGAATATTTTATAAGTCAATTCTAAGGAATCTGGTTTATTTGTGGCGCTAGGTCACATGTATACTGTTCATCCTAGAAATGATGAATGTTTTTATTTGCGACTGCTCTTGGTAAATGTACGTGGACCAAAATCATTTGCGCATTTCAAAACTGTGAATGGCCACCAATGCTATACATATCGAGAAGCATGTCAGCTATTAAGTTTGCTGGAGAATGATTCTCATTGGGATTTAACACTAGCGGGTTAAATTGTTTCATCAAAAGCGTACCAAATACGAACGCTGTTCGCTATTAGCATCACCACCCATTTCCTTTCACTACTAATTCAGTTATGGAACAAATGCAAAGACGACATATGTGAAGATATCTTGCATCGCTTGTGCATTCGAATAATCCCGACATGCAAATAACCAATGAAATATATAATGAAGGATTAATTCTGATTGAGGATTAATGCTTGACTATTGCAAAGAAGCTACTGATTGAAGTAGGAATGATTGCGCCAAATTGATCGATGAACGATGAAAACGTTTTCCCAAACATTAGTGAGAATTATCAGAATTATGCTTATGTTAAGTCAACGAGAAATTCTCGCCCTAAAGAAAATTGATGTACACGCACTGAATTTCACCATTCAATCAAAAATCTATGGCAATTTGGTGGCATACAAATCCGTTGATTCCATAAAAAATCCCGATGATGCAGTAAATTATCCAACCGGATCCTGGAGTTACCAGGATTTCCATTACATAACTTGCAACTCAAAGTTGGTTCAGTATTATGAAGTTGCGTGATTTGAATCCACCGCGACTTTGCAACGGTACTCGACTTGTGGTCAAAAGACTTATGCCGAATTTGATTAAGGTAGCCATTATTAATGAAAAGTACGCAGGTGAACGATTGCAATTTCCGGTCCGCCTTGCGTTCGCAATGACGATTAACAAGTCGCAAGACCAATCGCTTATTGTTTGCTAGATAAATTTAGAAAATCATTGTTTTTCACATGGGCAGCCATCCGCTTTATTTGTGTTAACGTCAGACCAAAAAACAAAAAATGTGGTTTACCAAAGAGCACTTCAGTGAAACGGTTAATTTGCGGACACGTATAACGCGTCGATTCAGTATTTACTTTGAATCCATTTTCAGTTTTTACTTTCAATTTCAACTTAATTCCACTTCATTTACTTTACTAAAAGTTATATAAATTATTTCCAATAATTGATATATTTAAATCGTTAGAATTCTGGTATATGGTTGTTTTTTGCAAGTTTTTTGTTAAAACCCTATCGGAAGTATAAAAGATATACCTGTTTCTTCATTTTTTTTTTAAATTACAATTAGATAATTGGTTATTCAATAAATTCTCCAAACATGAATCATATAAAGTTTTAATTTTCTGGTTTTTCAGCTCAAAAAATTTTCCATCTTTCTTTACAAGATCTACATTTAAACTTAAGACTAGATCTTGATTATCATTATCAGGAATTGTTAATATCTTAAATCTAGGCTACGCTGTTAAATTTTGAGTGACAGTCAACACAAAATATACCAATTTTTTATTTAATCCAAACAGAGGTTTTAATCAGTTCAAATTGTTCTGCACTCAAGTGTGATATAGTTTCAATATCAACAAGTTTCAGATTAATGATGCCCAACTTGGCCAATTGTATTCCCATCTGAATATTCTGAACATGCTCTAAGTAGGTTTCGATGTTATCAAGGAAGGTGTCAGCAATGGCTTTAGTAACAAATGCATTTTGAAGGGCATTTGTTGAATTTCTTATTTCATTCAGGAGTGCATTTCCAGTGTTCATGTGTTCAATAATATTATTTGTATTCATGTCGCTATTATCAATCCTGTTTTTTATATCAATTATAGATCCTTTTATTGTGTCCCTATCTTCACTATCAAGGGTTCCCAATGCATTAAAAAGCCCTTGTTTGTGCCTCTTAATGAACTACTGTTTCTCCTGATCTGCCATATGGAGATATTTGGTTATGATGGCAGACTGTAAATACTTATGACTACTGTACTCAATCTACAATTCAGTGAAGGATTTCTCCAGTTCGGCTGTATTAATCTCTATATTCAGTAGCAATCGAGACCTCTCCCTGATCGACAGCAATGTAGCCGAAATTATGTCTAATTTGATCAACTTTAATAGTCTTAGACAATTCTAATCTGACTGAAACGTTCCAGGGTTCTCTTCCGAAACTGCCGTCGCAACCTGCAATCATTAATTTTTGTTATACTAAATCTCTTAAAATGGCTTTCATATTTCCTGACATTTCTGTCCCTAAATTTTACGACATTATGTTCTCCATCATTCTCCTTTTTCAATACTTCTGCCCTTTTAAAAGAATTATCTATTTTATTTATCCTTTTTTTATTTTTTGCATTAATATATTTTATATTAATTGGATTCTCAATTCTGTTCAAATTTGCATGTATGATTGTAGGCAAAGACGACCTGTTCGACGCACTTCAGTTGGCTCATAACATTAAACACCCTTAACACTGCTCGCTTCGTTTTTAGTCAGTTTAAATTTGACACTTTTTCAGCCATTGCAAACTTCGAATAAATACATGCCAAGTAATTCTCCCTATTCCATTGCCAAAAATCGACAACAAATTTTTCGCGAGTTTCGTATACTTGGGGCGTTAGTTTAAAGGGCAACTTATGTGCTATGTGGTCGGCTTTATACAAATTGTACAGTTCACATGCGTTGATGATTTTCGAGACTTCTCTTACATAATTGGGATAATAATATGTTTTTGAAAAGTCTTTAACATTTTTTTTCTATTCCCTGTTGCACCCCATCCAGGTGAAGCTCCATTACAATAGTTTTAAACTTAGAGTATTCTGTTACGTTTTCTAACTCTCTCATTGCATTTTATTCTAGAAAGAGCATCTGCAACGTGGTTTTTTTACCTGGAATATGCTTTAAATCGAAATCTTACTCATTAAGTTTAATTTTCCATCTTTGAAGTTTGCCATTTGCTTCCTTGAGATTATGTAACCACTGAAAGGGCTTATGGTCACTATTTACTAAGAATTTCCTGCCAAATAGATAGGAGTGGAAATATTTTGTTGCCCACATTAAGGCCAAAAGTTCGCGTTCAATAGTCGAATAGTTAAGCTCATGTTCATTGAGCGTTCTGCTCGCAAAACATCTTGTCCTGTCCTGTTGGCTCAGAACAGCACCAAGAGCAACGCTCGAGGCATCTGTAGTTAGAGTAAAAATCATGTCATAGTTAGGGTATGACAGTATTGGTTCGCTGTTAATCATAATCTTTATTGTTTTAACAGCATTAATATATTCTCTATTGTTATAATTTATATTATTTCCTTTTTTTAAACAGGACGTCAAGGGCAAAGTCTTTAATAAACTTTCTATAAAAGCCTGCTAAGCCCAAAAATCGCCTTATTTCTTTTTCTGTTCTTGGAATTGGATATCCAATAATGACATTTGTTTTCTTAGGGTTTGGTCTTACCCCCTCAGGCGACACCAAGTGACCCAAAAACTCGGCCTTTTTCTTTAAAAACTTGCATTTGTTGAGTTGAATCTTTACATTTTCTTCTCCCAACCTCTTTAGGACTTTTTTGAGCGATTCGAAGTGCTCCTGTAGAGATGCACTAAATACTATAATGTCATCAAGATAGACCAGGCAGTGCTTTCCTACGAGCTCTTCCAGCACATTATTCATCATCCTCTGGAACGTTCACGGGCCGTTCTTAAGCTCAAAGGGCATTCTCATGAATTCAAAATGACCATTTGCGGTCGAGAACGCCGAGAGGTACTGTGGCAGATAATGTTCTGCTTGAACATCTCCCTTATCTGGCGATCCACCTCCTCCCTATGGACCTCAGGATATGCCTTGGTATAGATGGGTCCTTATGGAAAGTTTTAATACAATATTTTGTTTCGTGAGTAAAGGTCAAATCATCACCCTCGTAACAACTTAACTAAGGCTGCGCGCTCCTCGCAGTTGAGGTGACCCATGCGAAACCTAAATTTTCTTCATTCATTTCAATTTCGTGTATATTCAATTTTTGTTTCGTAAGTTCATAGTTATTCTCAATATTTCTGTCATTATCTATGCGATACTCAAGGTCACCTAACACTTTCGTATTTCCACCTACATTAATATGTGTATTTAAAATCCGTAATGCATCATAACCCAATAGTCCCTCATAGCTATCCGAAAAATCGTACACATAAAACTTTATCCTCTCACTATGTATAAAAATGCATTGCATAGAATCTAAAAATACTGACCCTGTTGGTGTCTTTAAAGATATTGGTTTTGTTCTATTGCTAATAAAGAATTTCTCCTAATTATACTAACAGACGATCCTGTATCATCAATAAAAGACGTTACAATCGGCAATCTTCCGAGGCTTTTAAATAAATATTTGATTCATCTTGCTCCATTAGAACAGGCGCACCATATCGCCTTATTCTGGACTGGTTTGAATTATTCCTTTTATTTGCTTGTATTAAAATGAGGTTTTTGTGAAGAATTGTCGCCACTAAATGGTACATAATTATTGGAACTGGTTTGGTTAAAATTATCCATTTTAGAATTTGGATGTTGTTGTCCAAAATTAAAAAATTGTGGGCCAACTGTTCGATATTGAGATGGGTTAGAATAATAGGACATTTTTGAAACATGGGATACAGGCTGCAAATTTTTGCCTTGTGAATAATTACTTGAATTAATGTCTCTATTTTTTTTATTTTGATTTAAAATCTGATATGGGATTGGCATTAATTATGGGGGCAATGTGGTAAGGTAATTTCTTTCTTAAAATTTCTAAGGTAATCTGTTTACTTCTAATTTATTTATGTTCTTTCTAGTTTCACATTCTTCGCTTAATCTTATACAATCTCTTATTTTGCAAATATTATTGTCCAATTCATCACAAAATAACTTCACACTATTAATAAATATAACGTTACCCAACTCCATAATCTTCTATCAGCTCCGACCTCAAGGTTTTCCAATCACTGGGGTTTTCTCTTCTGAGGAGATCTGCTGTAGATCCTACTAGCTTTCTCTGGAGTGCATTAAAAAAGATTTGCTTAACCTTTGCTTTGCTTGCTTAGCCACTTAAAGTTGAGACAATGGAGTTTATATGCCCGATAAATATCGGAAGCATGTTGATATCTCCATCAAACGGCTCGATAAAGTTGAGATTTTGTAGAGCAAACTCTCGTTTTTCTTTGTTGTCCGGCATATTGGTGAGTGTGAAATTATTTAAAATATTGTTGATTTCGTCAATGTTATTCTTTTCTGGCATTTATTTCAGTTTTTATTAAACAAATTATTTAGTTTTGCGTCACTTCACTTATGGCAAAATTTTTATTTATTCTTAATATTTAATTTCTTAACCTTTTTTTATAGTTT
Source organism: Trichopoda pennipes (assembly GCA_030448955.1). Taxonomy (NCBI): domain Eukaryota; kingdom Metazoa; phylum Arthropoda; class Insecta; order Diptera; family Tachinidae; genus Trichopoda; species Trichopoda pennipes. The sequence continues at coordinate 987,685 of JASKUP010000042.1, read as the reverse complement.
TTTTTTAACCGATCTTTTTTTATTTATCTTTAATAAATATCTTTTTTCTTTTTTAAGATCTTTTTTATATATATTTTTCTTCTCGATATTTCGCTTTCCGTTGGAAAGCTTCTTCAGGAAAAAATTTTATATTTTTTTGTTTTCAAAAATATGAACTCTTTAGTTGAGCGTAGGAAATGATAATAAATCTTTATATATATATATATATATATATCATTGTGTCTTGCTTCAGTTTTCAAAGAAAATAATTAACTTATATATATATAAGTTAAACAAACGTGTTTCGCGTTAGTTGATTTGCAACCAATTTTACGATTACTGTTTTATTCTAAATTTATTAGAGAAAAAATTTCTGATTTTTTTCACAAAATTTCTTAACTTTAATAACTTACAATATTATCAGCATTTTTTTCTGGGACAGCAGTGTTTTTCCTCTTCGCTCTTCTACTAGGGTACCGTCTGTCCACCGGCTACTGATTCACGTGACTCTGGTCTGTTCAGCTACAGGACTCCTAATCCTTTTTTAGTTTATATATATTTTTAGGTTTCCTATCTTTCTATCTTTTTTTCGGGTAGTTTATTTTTGAAATAATTGTTTTTTGTGAAAATAAATATTTACTACTTTTTTGTCTTTTTCCCGCTTTTTTTATATTTTCGTTAAACGGTACTTTTGTTTTTAAGATATTAAAACTTTTTCACACTACCACTTTAACTCCGGATTTGCGCGGATTTTATTCTTTTTTCTGGTAGATTAAATTTTTTGTTTTTCTGCCCGTTTCCCGCTTTTTTATGCTTCCTTCAAACGGTACTTTTTAAGAAATTAACAAACTTTTTACTCTACCACTTGTGCTGGGGTTTTTATTCTTTTTTCTGGTAGATTAAATTTTTTGTTTTTCTGCCCTTTTCCCGCTTTTTTATGGTTCTTTCAAACCTTACTTTTTAAGAAATTAACAAACTTTTTACATTACCACATTTTGCTCGGGTGCCAGTTAAACAAGCGTGTTATGCGGAAGTTACAATAACCAAGAGTGGTTTCTTTATTTCATACTTTGACTTATATATTTAAATTTATTTGCTTATTTTACATTAATAAATTAATTATAAAAAAATATTGTTTTTCTTTTGCTTATTTAGCACTAGTTATGAAAAGTATTACAGTTTTGTTTCTTATTATTTGCTTATATTGCGACATAATTACAATTTACTTCACTATTATGTTATAACGACAATTGTTAAAAAATTTTAACAACAAAATTGTCGATTTGGCTATTCAGTAACTTTTAAAACAACATTCGTTATTGTTAAGTTACTATTGTCGACGGTAAAAATCGTTAGCTAACCTACATTTCATTTTGGTTGTTATAGTAGTCGACAACATTAAAAAATAAATAAGTTTTCAATTTAAAGTAAAAGTAAACAAAAAAGTCAATACGAAACCAAATAAGAAAACTTGTAGCAATTCAACTAAAAACATATTTACTTACCTTGTAAAAAAAACTTGAAAAATTTTGATAAATAAAATAATATATGATAAATTTTCTTCAACAATTGTTTGTTTTTTATGCATTCTTCTTTGTGCTTTTCGTATATATTTACAGAGATGCCACTTGTTTTCAATGTTTGTCGACTAGCAATAACAACCAGTTACTGAATCGCACTATCGTTAGTGCAAACAATCAAATGTGTAGAAAGCATTAAAATGGTATCGAATTGTTAAAAGTTACTGAATCGCACTACTGGTCTTCTGTTTATTTAGTAAAAATTATAAAAAAGTGTTACAGTTTTGTTTTGCTTAGTTGACGTTAATTATTAAATTAATAAATTGTGTCAGAGGTTTTTATTAGTTTATTTATTTGCTTATTTTACACTTATATTTATTTGAACATACAAATTATTTTAGGGGAAGAAAGTTCTAGTTGTGTTAACTCCCCCCTTCTTAAGCGTCATCGTCCCGATTTTTTTTATTTCAGGGAAATTTGTCATTGGAGGAATTTTCAATGTCTGATGCTTATTCCTACATTGAGGGTGTAATTGAGTAAGTATTATTATGAGAAAAACACAAAGGAGCAGTATGAAATTAGAGCCGACTGAGATTAGTCCTTTATGGGAGAGGTTATCTATGTTTTCTATATTTTGAAGCTGAAGGTGAAGGAGGTATTGTAAGTCTAGCTTAATATTCTTTTGCGATAAATCACTCTGAAATATTGGTGGCATCGCTTGCACTGAAGTCGTTTGCCAATTCGAGTAGGTAGTGTTGTTTATAATGATTGTTTCGTTAAAAAAGTTTACTATAAAGGTGCCATTCAGGTATTTGGTGGAGTTAGTGTGTGTAATGTTTCCCTGATAGTTTGTCAAGAAAACAGTACCTGGGGATATCTCCTCAACTACTGCCTTTTTTGTATATCTGGTACTCGCAAGCTGACTTTCTAGCGGCAAGGATATTAATAATGCAGTGGTCTGAGTTTAGTTTTTCTAAGCAATTAGATTTACAAATTATGATATCTTCGATGTCAATACACTTACACTTGATTCCGTAGTTTCCAGTTTGTGATATAAATAAATTTGTAAAGTTAATCTATATTCTTTTGTTGTTCGTTATCGTTGAACGTACAATGACATTGTTGAATGTGGTTTGATCTGTCTGTGGTAAGGAGATAACGTATAGAAGAAGGTGGCTTTTTATCACCACTGAGGGTTCTGCATATTGAAGCGTTTGAAGTTCAATTTTGTATGGTAGTGTCTCAGTTTGGGCAATTATGTTTTCTATGTCTCCTTTATTCAGAATTTGAGAATGAACTATACCCCTTTTTGCTAGTTGACATGCCATTACAATTTGTGTTATTTCGTCTTTTATTAACCCTAATTTATTAAAAAGTACCTGTGCAATATTATTAGCTTTCTTTTCCGTAATAATTTGGTTGTATTCTTCTAGTATGTTGCTAATCGTGTTTATAAGGATTTCGTTAATTCTGTATTGTTTGTTGTTATTGTCATCCAGTTTGTTTGTCCTGCTTAGTATGTGATCCCAGTCAGTAGCGTCCGGGTTTTCAGCTATCCACTTCCAGGCGGACCCGATCCAGTCTATAGACTTTTTCGATCTTGGATTACGGAATATGAAGCTGGTGTAGCATGTCGTCTATTTTGTCAGGTTGATGTTGTATTTGTGGTTTTAGTGTTCCGATATTATTTATCTGATCATGTATAACCATTCTTACTTTATCTGTTGCTTGTTTATATTGTTTAAAATCTATCGTATGTATGATTTTATAATTTCCATTGCTAATTTTTCCTATGCCCTGTTTAAAGTTTACTATAGGACTATTCTACTTCTACATGTCCAGTGAAGCATTTGTCATGTGTAACAAAGTCTGAAATGAAGGGAAAGAAAGCAATTTTTAACTGATCATGTATAACCATTCTTACTTTATTATCTGTTGCTTGTTTATATTGTTTCAAATCTATTGTATATATGATTTTATAATTTCCATTGCTAATTTTTCCTATGCCCTGTTTAAAGTTTACTATAGGACTATTGTACTTGTATATGTCCAGTGAAGCATTTGTCATGTGTAACAAAAGTCTGAAATGAAGGGAAAGAAAGCAATTTTTAACTTTTTAGATGTGACTTATGAATTTTTTTATTATCGCCTGTAGTCACCGTTACAATATTGTTTTTTGCGATAGTGTGTTTGGTATATAAAGGTTTGTCCTTTCCCTTTATTTGTTTGTTTCTATTAAATACTATGTCCCCTGGTTCGTATTTTTTTGGTTTTTCGCGTTTTGTATTCTGTCTGTATAGTTGAATTTTTTGGTTTCTGGATATTTCGTTTCGTAGGTCTTTGTTAACGAGATCCCTAAAGTCTGTCAGTTTTTGGTAGTTAAATTTTTCTGTTCGTCCAAAAAATATGTCAGCAGGTTTCTTTTTTGTTACGGAATGAATTGTATTGTTATACCTGTCGACTGTTATATTTATTATCTCTTTAAGTGAATAATCTGGATACTCTTCCTTTAGGCATCTTTGACTCTTGTGGAGTATACCCTCTCAATTGTACCGTTTACTTTGCTTTTCTGAGGTAGTGCGAAGTAAGTTTCAATTCCTAAACCTTCTATATAATTTAGAACGATTGAGCTAATGATGCTGCCTTCGTTGTCCATTACAATAACTTTTGGGAGAGAGAAGAAATGAAGCAATTTAATAATTTTGTCTCGTATGTGTAAGACCGATTTTTTCTTGATGTGGAAGAATTTCGCAAATTTTGAAAATTTATCAAAACACGTTATGAATTTTTCATTTCCATTATATCGATGTGAAGAATTTCGGTTGGGTAAGATGGAATTGGGGTAGGTTGTTGTTCAGGTTTAGGTGGGTGTCTATCATATTTGTTTCTACTGCATACTTCACATGTTCCGGTAATATTCTTAATGAGTTTTGTCATATTTGGAAAGTAGTATCTTTCCAAGATTTGTTCTTTATTTTCCTTGGCATTCCTGTGAGCTCTCTTATGTTCGTTTTTAATAATCAAAAATTGACTTTCCTTGTCCATTACGTCTTTAACTAATTTTTGTGTAATTCGTATTTTAAATTTTGAAAAATATTTTCTAAAGATTTGTTGTAGTAGCGTGATTTTACCCTCCGGTATTTTTATTTCATTGATTACATTGATTAAAGTACTCTTATTTAGTCTGCTTGTTTTTACATAATGTCGCTGAAAATTCTGGTTTCTGAAAACGTTTATTGGGGCTTCGCAATGGTGTATTAGGTCTGTATTATATTCTTCGGCACTATGTTGAGAACAGTCTGATATGGCCAGTACGTTAACGTGAGTCGGTATTCGTGAAAGTGCATCGGCGGCAGTGTTGTTTTTGCCAGGTTTATAAAATAATTTGTAGTTGTATTCCTCTATTCTGGACTTCCAGCACTTCAGCTTAGCGTTATTGTTCGCGTTGTTAAATGGCAATGTTAATGGTTGGTGGTCTGTAAAAATTTTAATCTCCTTAACACCATATAAACAATTGCGGAGCTTATCGAGCGACCATACTATAGAAAGCATTTCTTTTTCTATAGTGGAGTAATTCTCCTCTGTTTTATTTAGAGATCTAGATAGGTACACAATTGGACGATCTTTACCAATTTCTCCTTATGCCAGAACAACTCCTAGCGCAAAGTTAGATGCTTCTGTCGTTAGGATAAACGGTTTTTCGAAATCTGGAAAAGCTAGAATCTCTGATGACGTTAATAGTTCTTTTATGTCTTTAAAAAATTTATCTGCTTTCTCATCCAGATGCTGCATAGTCTTTAATAAATCTTAGATAGTACGATGCTAACCCGAGGAAACTTTTGAGTTCCTTTAAATTCTTTGGAATCGGAATTTGTTGAATTGCAGCTACTTTGCCGGTATCTGGTTTAATGCCTTCCTGGTATACTGTATGTCCTAGAAACTCTACACTTTTCTTTAGAAACTTAGATTTTTCAAAATTTATTTTTAGGTTAGTTTTTTTTAATAGATGGTAAACTTTGCGTAAGTATGCGATATGATCATTTTTATTTTTTCCGAACACAATGATATCGTTGATATAGACATAGCATTCCTTTCCAAGCAAATGCAAAAGGACGTCATTCATCATGCGCTGGAATATTGAAGGGGCGTTCTTGAGTCCAAAGGGTAATCGTAAAAACTCGAATTTCCCATTCTCAGATGGCTTGTGTAAGGGTATGACTTTGTATAAATAGGTTCTGCTGTCGATGTCCTGATTTCAGCAGGTACATTAGTTTCGATGGTACTGCTATTGGAAACTGGACCAAATAGTTCCTTGTGCTCGTTTATGAGTGCTTGAATACAGTCATCGCTATGGCGTATGGTTTGGGAATAGTTTACTTGTACTGATTCTCTGGATTTAAGTGGAATAATCGTGCCATCGCCTAATCTAAGTGTATTCTGTCAATTATTGCCTCCAGTTGACTAAGGGAATAATCACCTATAATTCCGTCAAATGACTGAAGGCGTGGTAGGACAAAAAAGGTAATATCTCTATTATTGCCAAGACTCTTAAAAAATTTACCGACAATTTTATGAGTAATTAGAGCTTGGCCTGTTGCTGATTGTATTTTAAATCTAGACTCTACGGGGTTGGAATTGTATACAATTTTTTCTGAGACGAAATTTTTATCTGCACCAGTATCTATTAAGAATTCTAAAATTCGTCCTTCCTTCGACGTAAGCTCTAGGTATGGAAAGCTAGATAGCCATCCGTCATAAAATTTAGCTCGTTTCCTTCGTGTTCTTGCAATTCTTCGTCTTCATTGTTGTCTTCATATTGTTCACTGTTGCTTTCATCGTAACCTGCTGGTTCTTCTGCTTCTTCCATTGCTGTGAAACAATCGTTGTTGTTTCCTAGCAACATTAGATGAGTATGCCGAGTTGGATAATGGTAATTTTTCCGCCCTGTTCATGTAGTTCACACGATGTGATTTTATAGTGAGGTCAACTTCCATTGGCACGGGTGGTTTTGGCTGAGTTGGCCTAGGTGGTGGCGAGGCTTGATATCGGTTGCTTTTTATTGGTGTTGGTGCGGGTGTGTTAAAAATGCGTATCTTCTCGTTTGCCCTAAGTTTCCTTGGTGGTCTGTTTGTATTTCCTGTTTTGTACATTTGGTTCATTGGGACAGTTATTGTGTTGGGATAACGAGGGTGAATAGAGTTATTTCTGAAATTTAAATTCTGCGACTCGAGGCATGAAGTGTATGATTCAGGTAAAGTTCTTGGCTTCTGGATTGCGAACATCCTAGAAACGTCTCCATTTAACCCACGGATAAAAATATCTAAGGCCCTATTACGATAACTAGATATTAGTACTTCAACTGTTTCGCTTGAATAAGTATCTGTTTTAATTTTGTTTATTATTAGGGAAAGTTGGTGGTTTACTTTAGCGTATTATTTATCTACTATGTTATAGCCCTGCCTCATGACACTTAGTTCGTATTCCAGTGTTTGGACATCTCTTTTGTCCGCGTAATGTAAGGAGAGACCGTTTTTAATTTTTTCCCAATTTTCATCAAAAATGTTATAGGATATTAGTGCTGTGTCTACAGTGTCCCTAACCTAGTACCTGATATGTTGTAGTATTGCCCTGTAAATAGGTTTTGTCCTGACAATCTCATAATCCTTAAGAATGGACTCCACACTATGGACCCATGATATGTATTGGACGAGATTACCGTCGAATACCTGCAAGTCCCTCACACTGTCCGGGAGTTTGCTTATTGTTTTAAGATCCTCTTCAGATCTTGGAACAGATAGTGAAACTTCCCGTTGTTGGGGGTTTCGGGAATTTACTTCTAGACTAGCTATTTTAGTAGAAAGGGTTTTGGTTAACTCAATCTGGGCACTGAGTGCACCAGTAAGTTGAGTGATAGCGTATTGTAATTGGTCTGTCCCTGTAGTGTGTTTGTGTTGTGTGTTTAAAATAGTTACTTTTAGTAATATTTTCACTTAATTCGAATTTTAATCTTTTTCTTGAATTTAATTATTTTTTGATTACTTTTTTGCTTGTTGCCTTTAGAAATATTCGAATTTAAATCTTTTCTTAAAATTAATTATTTTTCGATTACTTTTTTGCTTGATCTCTTTTATTCTTGAATTAATATATGTTTATAATTGATTTGTAAATCAATTTTAATTACATTTATGCTTGTCACTTTTAAAAATGTTTTTACTTAATTCGAATTTAAATCTTTTCCTTAAAATTAATTATTTTTCAATTAATTTTTTATTCTTGAACTAATATACTTTTATAATTGATTTGTAGATTACTCTTTTATTTTCAGTTTTTATTCTTTAATCAATTGATTTGTAAACAATTTTACGATTACTTTTTTATTCTAAATTTATTAGAGAAAAAATTTTAAATTCTTTTCACAAAATTTCTTAACTTTAATAACTTACAATATTATCAGCATTTTCTTCTGGGGCAGCACTGTTTTTCCTCTTCGCTCTTCTACTAGGATACCGTCTGTCCACCGGCTACTGATTCACGTGACTCTGGTCTGTTCAGCTACAGGACTCCTAATGCTTTTTTAGATTTTATATATTTTTAGGATTCCTATCTTTCTATCTTTTTTTCGGGTAGTTTATTTTTGAAATAATTGGTTTTTGTGAAAATAAATGTTTACTACTTTTTTGTCTTTTTCCTGCTTTTTCTATATTTTCGTTAAACGGTACTTTTGTTTTTAAGATATTAAAACTTTTCACACTACCACTTTAACTCAGGATTTGCGCGGATTTTATTCTTTTTTCTGGTAGATTAAATTTTTGTTTTTCTGCCCGTTTCCCGCTTTTTTATGCTTCCTTCAAACGGTACTTTTTAAGAAATTAACAAACTTTTTACTCTACCACTTTTGCTGGGGTTTTTATTCTTTTTTCTGGTAGATTAAATTTGTTATTTTTCTGCCCTTTTCCCTCTTTTTTATGGTTCCTTCAAACGTTACTTTTTAAGACTACCACTTTTTACACTACCACATTTTGCTCGGGCGCCAGTTAAACAAGCGTGTTATGCGGAAGTTACAATAACCAAGAGTGGTTTCTTTATTTCATACTTTGACTTAAATATTTAAATTTATTTGCTTATTTTACATTAACAACCAATTAATTATAAAAAAATATTGTTTTTCTTTTGCTTATTTAGCACTAGTTATGAAAAGTATTACAATAATATTACAATTTAGTACAAATTATAAAAAGTGTTACAGTTTTGTTTCTTATTATTTGCTTATATTGCGACATAATTAGAATTTACTTCCTGGTCTTCTGTTTATTTAGTAAAAATTATAAAAAAGTGTTACAGTTTTGTTTTGCTTAATTGACGTTAATTATTAAATTAATAAATTGTGTCAGAGTTTTTATTAGTTTATTTGTTTATTTTACACTTATATTTATTTAAGCATAGAAATTATTTTAGGTGAAAAAAGTTCTAGTTGTGTTAACTTATATATATATACCCTAGCAAACCGGGCAAGCTCCGTTTCGCCACCAGATGGCTTCGTTTTTGGTAACATTTCCTTTGGGGATTAAAAGATAAAGAAAAATTATTTTTTTTCTTTTATATCGGAAAAGGAAAAACACAACAGTAATAAATTCCATTTCGATTACAAAAATGAAGTGGAATTTAGTTCAACTTCTCTAAGTAAACAATAAAAGTGAATTCAAAGTAAATACTGAATCGAAGCGTTATTCGTGTCCCCAAATTATCCGTTTCATTGAAGTTCTCTTAGGTAAACCACATTTTTTGTTTTTTGGTCTGACGTTAACACAAACAAAGCTGATGGTTTCCCAACTCGTGAACACGCAACGTAAAACAATGATTTTCTAAATTTATCCCGCAAACATTAAGCTATTGGCTTTACGATTTGTTAATTTTCATTGCGAACGCAAGGCGAACCGGAAGTTGCAACCGTTTGAAGTCAAACTGCAGTCGGAATCATTGGTATACGAGGAATACATACGTTTTCACCTGCGTACTTTCCGTTAATAATGGTTGCCTCAATAAAATTCGGCATAAAGGCTGGAACAGAATTGTCGCTTTGCTATAACGTAACGAGTAGCGCTACAAGCTGTCAAAAGTTAAAAACTGCTGTTTTAAATGATAGTGAACAGAATGAGCAGTTGTAGTAGTCGTTGCAGTAGAACTTGAAGCTAAAAATTCGAACTATTAAACTTTGTTGCGGAAATTTTTATAGAATTGGTTAAAAAAAAAGATATTTTGTACAATTTAAAAAACCCGGAGTACAAAAATGTGAAGAAAAAAATGCAAGCATGGCTCATTCCTGAGCTAGGAATGAGTGGTAAGATCATGCAAATATTCATACATATATTTAAAAAAAACATCAACAAAATGCTAACACAACTTTTTGTAGTGGAAGTTTGCAAGAAAAGGTGGAAGTCTCTGCGAGATTGTTTCAGCCGCGAAAGAAATAAAAAACCAAAATCAGGCCAAGAAGCACAGGAACCGGCAGAAGGCTGGAAATTTTTCGAGCAACTTCTGTTTTTAAAAGAACACCTAAAACCCAGATTGTAAGTAATAACATACATATATGTACATACTTATATGTTGTAACTGCATAAGTATATGAAAAATATAATTTTTCTTCTACAGATCTACCGGAAACTATGACGAAGAATGCCAGCAAAGTGAAACTCTTGTCGATATGGATTCCTCACTTGATGATATATTGCCGTCAACAAGTTCCCCACTTACTTTCCATCCTGCAAAAAAACGCAAAACTGGATTTAACGCTGTTGAGAAAGAACTGATTGCCACAATGGATTCCATAAAAACTTTTGTTGCAAGTGATTGCGAGAGAGACGAAGATGACCATTTTTGTGCATCACTTTTACAAAAGTTAAAAAAATTTCCGCTAAAGGAAAAAAATGCGTTGAAAGTGGAGCTGTTACAAATTTTAAACACGAGAGAGGTAGAGCTGTTTTTGGTGAAAGCTTTAATTTGAATGTGTTCCTTAACCAAATTTTAAAGTGAAATGTATATATATTCTTTGTTTTTGTTTTTTTTTCTAACATACATATCACTCCTTTATTGCAACATAGTCATATCTCCTATGTTAAAAGATAGGAAGATATGACTATGTTGCAATAAAGGAGCGATATGTATGTATGTACTTATATAGTAACAAATTCGCAAAAAAGACTACAGAAATAGTTTGTTAATTTTTTTATATTAATTTTATAACTATTTAAAATAAAATTTATAATAATTCGATATTTTCTCATATTTAATTAAGAAGTCCAAATATTGTTTTCGTTCCAAAAGAAGTCTGTCAATGTTTCCCGGACAGCAACAGCTTCACGTGCGCTATTATGACTACTTCTAATATTTTGAACACTTTCCAGGCTTATGTCTTGATCTCTCCATTGGCCGGGAATTAAATTGCCTTGGTCATCATATGTATCAGTGTAATTTGTGGGATTAAAAGCGGAAGAATTGTACAAAGCGGCAGTAATATTCACAAAATTATGCAAAATTGTACAGGCCAATATAACTTTATCCGCATTCTTAGGATGAAATTCGATAGTAGAGAGTAAAATACGCCAACGAGTACATAAAATACCAAATGTGTTTTCGATGACACGTCTGGCTCTGGACAAACGCATATTAAAATTGTCTTTCTTTGATTCAACTAAAAGTACTGGGTAAGGGCGCATTAAATTTGGTCGCAATGGGAAGGCATTGTCTCCAACAAAGTATAAAGGCGTTGTTTTGTGTGAATTTGCCAAAACTCTTCCCGGAGGAATATGTAAATCGTTATCAAACAATTTTTTGCCATTTTTAGATAAACGAAACACGCCGCCATCACTTTGGCTGCCATATGCCCCTACGTCAACGGCAGTAAATACGTAATTGGCATCACAAACACCCATCAAAACAATACTAAAATGGCCTTTATAATTAAAATATTGTGATCCACTCTTCGGTGGACACTTTATTTTGACGTGTTTGCCGTCAACACTACCGATACAATTCGGCATTTGCCATTTTTCTTCGAACTCCTTAGCTGCAGTGAGCCAATCGATTGTGTTGAATGGAGACATATATACTGGAGACAGCAGTTTCCAAAGCACTTCACATACTTCACAGATAATTTCGCGAACTGTTGAAACGCCCATTCGAAAGCTCCAAGCCAGATAATGCCTAGAGACACCTTGCGATAGATACCTAGAAAAAACCATCTTATAAGGGCTTTATTGGAGCTCCCTTTTAATTCTGACACTTACACCAAAGTTACAGCCAAACGACACTCAGGGCTGATTGCCTTCCTTTTTGAATGTTTTTGCAATTCCTTCTGGATTATCGACAAAAGCAAATTGTATTGCCCCAAGTTCATCCGCGTATATTTAAAAAATAGCTCCTCATCCCTGTATTTCATATCCTGGAACGTTGTTTCGAAAAACCCTAATCGTGATCTCTTCGCATAAAGTGGTCGTACCCACCAACGTCTTTTGTTTTTAGGTTTGTTAATATATTTATTTGCAAAATAGCAAAATTTCATCGCACTTGATAAAAAAGTATATTTATTTCTTTTCATTTTCAATGTTTTCTTTTCATTTCATATGTTTACATTCATACATATAACAACTAGAGTTACCATAAGTTTGAATAAAGCAAGACAACAAATGCGTGAACTAGGGAATTTAATATTTTTTTAGAGAAATATGTATTTGGAAATGTGTTAATTACATTTTATAATTACATTTAATACGTACAATGTTTAAAAATTCACATTATATCCTTGCATAATTTTGGAAATTTTAAAGAGGCTATCTGGCAACCATGTAGAAACCTTCAGTATTGTGTTTGCATTTTTTTCTTGCTACGCTACTAATTACGTCGTAAGCTTCAGCTACTACTGCAACTTCTTTATTCTGTTCCAGCCTTTAGTCTTTTCAACGCAAGTAGAGTACCGCTGCAAAGTCGCAGTGGATTCAAATTACGCAATATCATAATAACTGAACCAACTTTGAGTTGCAATTTATGTGGTGGAAATCCTGGTAACTCCAGAGAGTTCAAAAACTTAGTTGGAAAAATTACTGCATCATCGGGATTTTTTATGGAATCAACGGATTTGTATGTCACCAAATTGCCATCGATTTTTAATTGAATGGTGAAATTCCGTGCGTGTACATCATTATTTTTTGGGGCGAGAATTGCTCGTTGACTTAACCAAGCATAATTCTGATAATTCTCACTAATGTTTGGGAAAACGTTTTCAATAAGAGCTAATTGATAGTCTACAAATCGGCAAAAGTCGGTGGTATTAGCTAATCCAACTCTCGCATCAACTAGGACTTTTCCATTTCCAACAGCTAACAATTGTTCAGAAAATTGTGCAGCACTTTGATCATTTTGAAGTTGAACTCTCATATTAGTGGTTAGCGATAATGTTTTTACGTTATTCCACAGAGGGATGCCTTCAGGCAAGCATTAAATTCGGCCGCAGGCGTTGCACGGGGAATTACTGGCAACGTCTGCCTGAAATCGCCTGCCAACAGTATTATTATGCCGCCAAAGATGTCTTTGTTTCGCCGAAGATCGTTTAGTGCGAAGTTAAGTGCTTTAAGTCATTTCTTATGTGCCATTGTGCACTCATCCCAAACAATGAGCTTGCATTGCATCAACAATTTTCCCATTGCACTGGATCGGGAAATATTGCAGGTTGGAGTATCAATTGTGTTTAAATTGAGTGGCAACTTAAGCGCAGAATATGCAGTACGATCGCTATCTAGAAGAGTCGCCGCAATTCCAGATGATGCTAACGCCAAAGCTATGTTACATCTTGATCGAAAAGTGGCCAAAATAAATGAAATGACAAATATTTTCAATGTTCCTCCTGTGCGTACAGGACGAATAGACCACCATTATTATTGTCCATCGCTTGCATTAATGTTTCGTTTTTGCTGTTCATTCAGCAAAGGCACATTATTTCGAACGAATTCCTGCAATGTATCAACATTGTATTGCAGCTCTCGATTTAATTCTTGGTTGAATGCATTGTGCATCGATCAATCATTCCTACTTCAATCAGTAGCTTGTTTGTAATAGTCAAGCATTGATCCTCAATCAGAATCAATCCTTCATTGTATATTTCATCGGTTATGGTGCCGTTCCCTATTTTCCTGCTTTTCTCTTGAAATTGTTCTTTGCTGTAAACCTCACGGAGCCCGAGACCTTGCCGTGGAAATCGGTTCGTGCGTTCTGGAGTTATAACGTCAGGAAAGAAAACACGACCTATTTTTAAAAAGATTTCACTAAAAACTTAAAATGGCTGTATCTCCGTTAATAAGAGGAATTTCGCAAAAATAAGCATAATTCGGGATCACCTACAAAAAATCGATTTTTATATGAAAATTAAACTGAAAACTTAAAATGGCTGTACCTCCGTAAATAAGAGGAATTTCGTAAAAATAAGCATAATTTGCTGTTTACTATCTGCGTAGTTTTCTAAGAAAACTTATCTACATGAGACAACAAGAAATATCTTCAAATAAATTCCAAGAAGCGGCCACCATTGTGTCCTCGTAATTATGGATTGACGATTGACTATCGGAAACATAAGCGCAGGGCACGTGTTTGTTGTCACTGATATAGTGGATGAAGTTATTATCGGTGCAGACTTCATGATAGCTCACGGTATTAATCTGGATATGGGCCAGCAAATAACGACCTGGCGCAATGTGGAGAACCCCTTAACTGTTGGATATGTGAGCAGGGACGCAATAAGGAAATTATTTGCCGTCGAACGCCAAAAACTACCACCTCTGGCGGAAACTATAGTTCGGGCACGTGTGGAGGCGGATTGTGTGGACAACCGGTTGTGGGTGGTAGAACCAGAAAACGTAAGGAACGACATCATAACAGTTAAAGCTCTAGTGAAAAGCTAGAAAAGTCGGTGTGAGAGTACTAAATCTGTACAGCATCGAAAAGACAATTGGCGAAAATGCTGAAATCGGTCGACGTGAGCCGGCAGGAACCGTAATTAATGGTGCGACATATCCATATCCAAAATAACAGCTAAAGAGCGGGATTTGCTAGCAGAGCAGGTGGATTAATGGATAGCAGAACTAAAACCTTCCGACTGAAATAAACCGAAGCAGTTGCTTAGAAAACATATCGCCGTCTTCGGCCTAAATAACAAAAGCCAAGGTAGAACAGCAGTGGTGAAACATGAAATAAATACTGGCGAAGCGAGGCTCATAAAATAAGCACCCAAGAGTGTTCACGTTGCAAATCGAAACGAGGTCAAAGAACTGATTAACGAAATGGAGCAAAACGGAGTGATTGAACTATCTTCAAGTCCATAGAGCTCGCTGATAGTGCTAGTAAAAAAGAAAGATGGCAGAACCAGATTTTGCGTCGACTATAGAAAAATCAATGATGTCACGAAGAGAGACAGTTATCCGCTACCAAAAATGACGACACCTTAGAAACGAAATGGTTCTCTACCTTGGACTTGTAGAGTGGTTACTGGCAAATGGAGATAGCCGATAAAGACAAGGAGAAAGCTGCCTTTAGTGCGAGCAATGGTTTGTGGGAGTTTATAGTGATGCCATTTGGTCTCTGTAGTGCTCCAGCTACTTTGAGGGCTTAATGGACCAAATGACTGGGCAATGATCCGAAGGTTTTTGGTTGGGTGTGTATTAAAAAAAGAAGACCAACAGTTATTTTTATTAATAATAATTTTATTTGGGCTGTTTTACCTGCTCTTCTTTGAGATTGTTTGAATACTAAATTTAAAAACTTCATAACTCAACTTAATACTTAAAGTTAATAGTTACATCTCTCTGCGATCATATGAGAGTTAAAATGTAAGAGATCATTCATTATTAGTACAGTCAATATGAAATTTTAAACATAAGTGAACATAATTATAGGAACATTAACAGAAGCACTAAACATCCCGCCTCCCCTTGCAATATTTGTCAAGCAGCTAGTAATAAAATTTATAAAAATCACAATTCAAATACTGAAATATAAAATTCTCTTTTCTTTTACGAAAGAAATATTCTTATTCATAGATATTTATACAAAGTATACTCGTATGTTTGCTATACAATGTTAAGAAACAATTAGCAACATTTTAAAATTATTTCTGTTAGCCACCAAATAATTTTTATGTGTTATCAGAAGTGGATTACGTTTAAAATAAGTGAGGGAATTTTAAATGGAGAAGAAAAATAACTGTTTGTAAGTTGAGGAATGTATTTACTAGTATGTATTTACAAGACGAAACAAATATATATATATATATATATATATTTGTTTCATGTTGTAAATACATACTAGTAAATACATAAATATATATATATATATATATATATATATATATAATTTTCCTTGGGGTTCTTTCCTATAGAGATACTGTTCTTACACTGTTGGCCAAATTACTCCAATACAAAATATAATTTCACTAACCAAATATTTCCCAAAATCCGGCTTAAAGAATCAAACGAGGATCCGATTTTGTCAAAAATTATACAGGCCAAGCTCGAGAACATAAGACCGGACCGTAACGAAAATCGGCAGAAAGCCCGCTGGCAAAATCGTGCTGGGTTCGGTGGAATAGCCTTAAAGTAGTAAATGGCTGCCTATATCGAAATTGGGAAAGTGTAGATGGAAAAACTTCAATGAACTTAATCGTCGTGACAACTTCCCGGATAAAAGATGTAATAAAGCAGTTTCATAATGGTTCCAGCGGTGGCCATCTGGGCGTAACAAAAACACTGGAAAAGATAAAACAGCAATTTACTGGGTAGCCTGCCCACAATCTGTAGCCGAATGGGTAGCTAATTGTGAGCTGTGCATTGCCGCCAAGGGGCTAACAAAGAAAAGCCGTGGCAAGCTGCAACAGTACAGCGCAGGTTCCGCTTTAGAGCAGAAAGCAATGGATATCGCAGTCCCATTCCCCGTTAGTAATGCTGGAAATCGGTATCTGCTAGTAGTAATGGATTATTTTAGCAAATGGCCCGAAGCGTAAACCAGTCCGAACCAAGAGTCCAAAACAGATGAATTTGTGACAATTGGGTGTCGAAACGGTGTTCCAACAAAATTTCACTCCGATCAGGGACGAAATTTTGAGTCGACTGTTGCGACCTGCAAAATATTAAATTGCTTAATTTAATTTTATTTTTATTTTAACTTCAAGATCTTTTACCACAGCCACTTTCAAGGTTAATGTGTAGTAAGCAAATTTATTATTATTTTTTATATTAATAGAAATTCCTAAGTTTCAATTTATTGTTTTTTATTTGTATCTTATTACACACTTATAATTCATCCACATTTATTGCACAACTAAATTAAATTATTATTATAGGTCAATTATTTTATTTTAAGCATTTTTACTGTCAATCATTTGTATATAACAAGGACAGTAAAAATAAAGAAATTCATCGATGTTGTGCTCGATGTCTTGAATACATATTTTGTCTTGTAATTGTTGTATCGCATTCAGATTATAATCAACTTGATTGATTTTTTCAGACATTTTTAGATTTGTTTTATGTTTTATTATGTATGTATGTTTATTAATAAAGTTTTAATCTTTAACATAAAGTTTTAACACAATATTTTACTATATTTATAGAAACGATTTGAGCACCGATATAAAACACTTCTTACTTGTTCAAGGGTTGCCAGGTTCTAAATTTTCAATTTGGAGATTTAGTATTAATAATATTAGAATCTAAAAAAAGAATCAAAGAAAATATAAGGGACCGTATTAAATAGTTAAGAGATTAGGAGTAAATTCTTTAATAAATAATAATATACTTAAAATATATAAAAAAAAAAACATGAATTAACATTAAGATAATAATATTTAATATTAAGATTTAACATTTAAATATAAGATTCAATTTAAAACATTAATATAAGCTAATTATAATATTTACTATTGAGATTTAATTTATTTATTTTCAAACATAAATCAAATTTTGAGGGCAGTGTACCTATTATAATAAAATACACTATACTCATTTTTGCACCAACTTACAAACAACAATAAACAGTCAAAAAAAAAGTAGAATACAAAATGTAACCCAACATTTAACTTACAAAATTTGAGAGAACTAGAAATCACAAAGAAATTTTATAGCTGAAAAATTGAAAGAAATTTGTATAAATACTGTAAGAAAATTGTAAATAAATTAGAACTTATTTTTTTTTTTTTTTTAGGACCAGCACTCAGGGGATGACCCCTACCTATGCAATGCATTGTGCCAGAACTAGGAAATTGGGTTACGGGAAGGAGGAAAGAGGGAGTAGTGTCTGTGGACATTCGATTTGAACTTTCTCAGATTGTAAGTGACAGGAAAGACCTCCGGAGGGATCTTATTCCACATACGGACTGTTCTGCTGAAAAACGAATTTTCCCTGTAATGCGTAGTGCGATTCACTGGCCAATCAACCACAAAAGGATGTGCTCTCATCGAAAATCGAGTTAAACGTGAAAACGTGTCAGTATCAGGGACAAGTTCCCTAATTTCATTAGAGCACTTACCATTGTAGTAACGATAGAACAGTGAAATGCACTCCACATTGCGTCGATGCTCTAGAGAATCAATAGAGTTGGATACCCTACTGTCAGCAATGAGCCTCTTGGCCCTCTCCTGTACGCGGTCGAGTAACCCTAAAATAGATTTTGGAACATGAGAGTTGTATTCCATTTTCGGACGAATGTAGGTGGTATAGATAGTACGGAGATCAGATGGGGTGAAGTATCTTCTACACCGCTTTAGAAAACCGAGGCACTTGAAAGCTTCTTTAGAAACCTGAAAAATGTGTTTAGTCCAACGAACATCACACTGAATTTTCATACCAAAACATCAAGAGCTTCCGATTCCGTAATACCTATATCACCTATTGTAACAGATCCAGCACCACTACCAAACAAAGGTCTATGCGTAAGCATGCAACATTGTGTCTTACGAGCATTGAATTCTACTCTATTCACACGACCCCATTCCAAGATTGTCGCAAGATCGTGATTAAGCGTATCATTCATGTTTTGCCTTATGGAAGTAACATCCAAATGGCCTGGTCTATTACCAAATGAATATGAGTGACAAATGGCGCTGTCATCTGCAAAAGAATATATAGGGTTGGAAGTTCGACAAAGAAGGTCATTTAGAAAGATAAGGAATAGGGTAGGAGAAAGAACGGAGCCTTGCGGTACCCCTGAATTCATCATGAACTCGTCTGATGAAATCCCATCTATAACAACTCGTATAGTGCGATTTCTGAGAAAACTCGATATAAATCTGGAAAAATTATCACCGACACCAAAAGCAACAAGTTTTGACAGAAGTGCATTATGCCACACTCTATCAAATGCTTTGGAAATATCTAGAGCCACCAACTTGCTTTCTCCAAAATGATGTATGGAGTTACACCATTGTTCCGACAAGAATGCCAACAAGTCACCCGTAGAGCGCCCCCTACGAAAACCATATTGTTGGTCACTAAGCAAGCTGTTGGACTCCAGGTATCTCACTAGATGGAAATTAATCATACTTTCAAATACTTTAGAAAGTGTAGAACAAATTGCGATTGGGCGGTAATTTTCAGGGTTATTAGCCTCTCCGTTTTTGGGGATCGGCGTTACATTAGCAACTTTCCAGCACTGAAAAGGGCTGCTAATGGAGGCGATAGCGTCGACGAGCACTGCTTCAAGACCAGTGCTGGTATCCCATCAGGCCCAGGAGACTTGTTTATGTTGAGATCTGTAAGAACCCTTTTAACCGCTCGAGCTCGAAAAAATATCCTCGGCATAGTATCTAATACTCTGTCGAGATCTGGCGGTGGTTGACTGCTTTACGGCAAAAAAGAATTATTTGCAAATATACCAGCTAAAAGGTTAGCTTTATCAACCGGGTCAGTGAATATTTGATCATTTTTAAAAATAGTCGGAATTGAAGAACTAGCATTATAGCGTACTCTTTTAACAAATGACCAAAAGTTCTTACTACCCCTAGAAGTAGCAAGAACTTTAGCACGAAGGCGCTCATCGTACAGATGCTTTTCGCGCCTTAGTACTTTGGCACACTCCCTTTTGCGTAGCAAATCAGTATCTGCGGTTTTGTTTCTACGCCAGATATTGAATGCTTCCTCTCTTGATCTGACTGCATTTTTGCACGTCTGATTAAACCAAGACTTTGATCTGGTTTTAATCGAAATTGGTTTGGATGGAATAAAGGTTTTCATTCCAAACAAAATTATGTTTACAACCATTTCCGCCATGGCATTGACATTATTATCCAAGAAACATAGTTTCCGATTAAATTGCCTAAAAAATTCGTTAAGCTCAGCCTAACGAGCCTTCTCATAAATATATTTTAGACGTTTGGTAGCTGATTTCGAAACATCGTGAAGCTTCGAATATGAAAAGGAGGCGGAGATGGTGCAGTGATCGGAGTTGCCGAGAGGTGCACAAACATTAACTTCATACTTTTGGGCGTGTGAAGTTAGAAAAAGGTCGAGTGTATTGCTATGGTGCCCATCAACACAAGAAATGTGTGTTGGCTCATTCACTAATTGCGCTAGGTGATTGTGCGTGGCAAATAGCTCAGCATACTGGCCTTCTGTAGTTGTATGGTCTGAATGGTGAAGCCAAAAACAGTTGTGAACATTGATATCACCAGCAACAACAATTTCACTGTTCGGGCAACTGTCAAGAATCTTCGTTATGGAGTCGGAAAGAAAATCGAAGCCAGCTAGGGTTTTATCCTTTCCGGTATTTGGACTTCTATAAAGAAACCCGAAATGCAAGGGGTGTGACCTGATTCTGAGTTTAACCCAGAGACAGCTAAATTCAGGATCATTCATGCCCAATGATTGCTGGCACTGGTAAACAACTTCATTGCAAATATAAATTGCAAGACCCCGGTGAAAATTAAATAGTGATAGTAGGTGATACCCAGGTCACTGAAAACTCTGTGGATCAGCGTCCTCAGGCACCTGAGTCTCACAAAAGGCTAAAATATCCGGCTTATGGAGACAAATGTGAGCATATACAGAGAAAAAATTCGCTCTCAGCCCACGAATGTTGCAGAAGTCAATTCTGAATTTTCCCGCCATGACAATGCAAGAAATTCAAATCTGTCTCTTCTAACTACTATATTGCGACCAATGCATTGACCTGCACTTTTTAGACTACTTAGTGATCAGTGCTAGGCCTTCATCACAAATAGTCCAGCAAAAGTAAATACAATGGCAACAGTAAAGCATTAGTAATCTAAGGTAAAAAGAGGGACGGAAAAAAGCACAAATTTTATCATAGGAGCCATAAAAGCCCTGATCTGGTTTTCTTTGCCTTCAGAATGGCCCCTTGTGCCATCACTGTTGTTTTAGTTTAATTTGCTCATTATTTTTTATTTTATTGTTTTTTTTTTTCACTTTTCCCTTTCTTTGTTTTTTTTCACTCTTTTTTTAAGCCACTGTTGTCGTTTTTGTTTTTTGACTTTATTTTGTTCTTTTTTTTTTTGTTTTTTTTTTCTTTTTTTCTCTTTTCTCTGTAATTTTATTTGTTGGATTTTGTTTGTTGTAATTTTGCCATTTATTTGATTTATTTATTGAACTTTAAAAAACGGATTTTTTTTAATTTTATATTTTATTTATTGTTTCTGTTTTTTCTTATTCTAAAAAAATTTTAACACACTAATACAAACATTGAAAAACAACAAATTATAAAAACATCAATGACCGAACGTGATGAGAGACAAAACACTACACTAGAAGAAAGCATATTCGTTGACAAAATTCCAGCTGAGCGCCTTAATCAGTGCTTAAGTGAATTAAAAACTGCTGCAGCCAGTTGCAGCATTCAAAACTCAGTGGCAAACCTTTATTTTTACAATAAGAAAATAATAGAAATATATAACACATAATAATAACTACAACCATATGTTTCAATAATTTTAAATTTACGGCCATGTATTAATGAATTTTTATAATTAATCAGTAAACTATAATATAAATACTATACTATATATAATATATGCCACTTAAAAATAATCAAATAAAAAATGTAAAAATCTTAACATAGTTATAAAAGAAAATAAAATTGATATAATTATATGTAATTAATACAAACATACATAAATAATGGAAAACAACTGTGAGAATAAAGGGTAATAAATACATACCTACATACATGCATCTAACCTAAAGTATAACCTTGAAATTTACACTGGAATAACGAACACAAAATTGCTGCAGCCGTTCAGTACGGGATAGTACGGAATTAAAAATAAAAAAATCCCAACAGTGAAACAAAACATAAGATAGCTCGTTAGTGTAAAGAGTGCAAAAAACATATATACTTCGAGCAAAGTTTTGCGATAGCTTCTTTGCTATCGAGTAAAATAGCGAAGGCTATCGACTCATAGAATACGTAGTTCCGATACACTTTAAGCGATATCGACTGACAGAATACCAAAAGCACTAAATTTCGATTGTACGACTATAATTCCGAACGCTATCGACTCTCAGAATCAGGCCCCAGTGTAGACAAGTGTGTTTTTACATAGCAGTTAACGGTTAACAGTTTTGGTTTTGATAGAAACAAATTTTTTTTTGTTTCCTAAACTTTGGGTTGCGTTGTGCAATAAAACAAATTGTTTGTTTTTTCTTTTGAGTTCAAAAATATGGCTAAATTTTATTTTTCAACTTTCTTATCTTAAATACTAAATTCTAAAGAGGAAGTGTTTTCATAGAAATGCTTATTCTTATGTTTTTATTCTTAAGTACTATAATACAAAGCGTTCTTATTTCTACAATTATTAAGGTTAAATTTTAAATAGTTCATGAATGTTTTGTGGAGTCAAGTATTATTTGGAATTTTATAATTAATGGGTTAGTAGTAAAAAAAAATATGCATTTGCATACATGTGTGTGGTCGTATACGATATTGTAAACGAAAACAACTTGTATGCATTTTTCAAAGAAATTTGTTTACATCACCAATAACTTATAGGTCAATAAAAATAAAGTAAAAATGCATGTGCATACATGTGTGTGGTCATATGAAAATCATTTGTATGCAATTTCCAAAGAAACCACTTCTTAAATGGGTAAGTAATGTGAAAATGTTTATGTGCGGTACTAGGTGCAATATTTATATTAGATAATTATCCTTGTAGGGGTTACCGTAACTGTTAACGTGGAAAATAATTAAAACTTCTGTAATAAAAGTATTCTCTGGCCTATAAATTAGGTTTTATAATTGTTGATGCATCTAAAAATGCCAGATTTAAATGACAGACTCTGAGCATACACACACATATACCCCAAAAATTAAACCAACAATAGTATTATAAAGTTATGGTGGCTGTTCCTGTACTGGATTCATATCATTAATAATCACAAGATGGAAAGGTGCAACTAGAACAACAATCCACTACACTGCCCTATCAATGCTTAAATGAGGAGTAATTAATAAAGCTGCCTACAACAAAGGAGCACACGTAAATTATAACCATTCAATTTGTTACCTTATAATTGTATTTTATACTTCTTTCATTTGATCTTTCATTAGTATGTTCGTATATGATTATAAATAACTATATATAAGATTATGTATAAGTTTATATGACTGCTTTGAAATATTCAATTGGTAAACATTTTTTTTATAAATTATATAACTTTTGCTTAACCTAAATCTAATGTAACCTCTTGTTGTAAATCATAAAAGCCAAAATTTTAAATTGGAGTTTGTAATTATAGTATAATATCTCCAATAGATTTTCACCACATGTATATGTTAGATTTAAGCGGTTGCTTCTGTAAAACTAAATTAAAATTAGACTGTACATTATTATTATATTTACTACCTATGTATAACTTTTTCTTGTGGTACTAAATTAATTTTTCCTTTGCTTTTATAATGTAATAAAAATATTTCTATGACTAGATAAATGGTTCTGTTGGTTTGGTTGATGAAAGATAAGTAGGGAGTTTACGCAACAACAATAAAATTGGGCTGAGATTCAACATCGGGTCATCAGCAGGTAGGGTGGGTATTATGACATCGAGGAAAAATACACCTTCCTCACTAAATTAAACGAAATTGTCCTGACACCGATGATCTTCTTCTTTTTGAATCGTGCATTCTTTCTTCTTTATTTCAACTTATTCCCTTCTTACTATCTTAAATTTCTGGTGACGCAAAACTCCCTTAAAGGTATCACAGCCCACGCCCATATCCCTGAGCTAAGACCGATGGATTTTATGTATTTGGACATAACGTTTGGATGCATACCAAAATAAAAATTATCATATTTAATACATACATTCAAGTTAGTATATTCTTCCGTTTCGTTAATGACTTGTCAGTGTTTAATCATCTTCTTAATTTTTTGGGATTTTTGCTAAATGCATTTTGCAATTACATACCATTTTAGAAGAATAGATTAACAGGGACAATATTGTTTACTAGTTATTTTTATTGATGATTTCTTTTCTCAAATAAATAATTTTTATTGAAAATTGTGCGCAATAGAAATAGTTTTCTACGCCAACTTTTAGTAGAAGGACAGTTTCGGTTAATGAGAAAACGTCATTTACGTATAAATTGTTTGTTGCCAAACTTCTCTTTACTACTAAGTAATCAACCACACCTACTATTTAAATTTGTATTTTTGAAAAAAAAAAAATATAATAATAAATATATTTTTGATTGTATAATCGGTTTAATCGTTTGTTTTAGCTTTTGCGTACCTTTTATATACACGGTTTAAATAATTGCAAACATGCCGATCACTCGTAGCCCAGAGCAAGTAGGTGCCGAAGCTTTAGAAACTTCGGAACAAGGTATATATATTATTTGCAATGAGATACTAGAATCGGATACTAAAACTGTTACGTCATGTCAGTATTCGTTCCACGCGGCGTGTTTAACAAGATGGTTAGAAACCAGTAAAACTTGTCCGATATGTCGTTTGCCTTGTAATCCGGCGCCGACTAATGTTCAGGTTACCTTACCTACCCATTCGGAACAAAATATTCAACCAAACAAAAGGGGGGCTATTCCACGAGAGCGTCCTAACACCAGGTCATATTCTCAACTGCAACCAAGAGAGGGTAGGGTCTTGGAACAAACTCGAACACCTGTAAATCGTCGACGTCTTCCAATTGTGGCTCATAATCAAATATCTGAACACAGAATTCAGAACATTGTATCGGAGTCCCTTAATGCTTTTCGAATCGAGGTTTCAAATACAGTCTCGAGAGATATACAGTCAATGTTTCAAAACGTTGATATGGAAAATAATCATCAAAACATGAACTGAGATTCTAACATTCCAAATAACCGTACAAAATCCCACTAATAGAAGATCTAATATGGCCTCAGGACAATCCTTTCAGAGCTGAGGAGCTCTCCAGAAGCTTTTCGGGTCATAGACGCAGTATAGGATTCTCCTTACCCGTAAACAAAGCTAGTTTCTCTAACTGTTTATCAAATTTCTTATTTAATTAACAATTGGCACTTGAAATACTCGGGTTTAAATGACGATATATCTGTCGATGAATTCATTTACCGGGTTAATACCTTAACTTTTATTCAGCTCAATGGTAATTTTGAATTGCTCATTCAACACATGCATTCTCTTTTTGAGGGCAAAGGTCTTAAGTGGTTCTGGAGATTCTATGATGACTTTGAGTGATAAACTTACAATTCCCATATGTAAAGCAGAATTAGTTGAAATAATTATTAGAAACTTAAAAACTGACTTTCGACATTAATTATTATATTTAAATATAAATGATTTAGCCACGGTAAAAAAGGAGGCTAGAAAACATGAAAAGCTTTTCGAGGATCTATCGTCGCAGTCGGTTCAAAGAGTCAGATATTCTCGCCGATACATATAAGAATTAACACCCAAACAATCTGCAGAGGTAAACGAAGTGGCTAGGGACGAAAGCTTTGATGAACTAAATCCGATAAAAACGTCTGATATGATACAGTGTTGGAATTGTGATGCCTCTGGTCATCGCTATCAAGGCTGTATGGGTCCCCGGCGTATATTTTGCTACGGCTGTCGAGCGATAGACACGTATAAACCTTCATGCCTGAAGTGTTCGTCTAAACCGGAAAACTGGCTGCCGGATGTCCGTCGAACGACGAACGGGCATCCTCAGCAACGATTCAAAAAGTAAAATCTATTAAAATTTTACAACACCCTGACATATAAATACTCTGATGCTTTTAGTAGCCTAACTCCTGGCGATAAATTACTTACAAAACATTTGACCCAACCATTACTTTACCATGAAAAACTCGAACGCTATTTGAGAATACGCTCACAAATATTTTCGTCTCCTTATCCATCTAAGAAAAGAGTAAGATCTTCCTTACGGATTCGTAAATTTTGGGATCACAGAAATTGACTTAAAAAATTTGTGATTGCTTGTATTAGTAAAATTGATTTATATACTAGACCATTTGTAAACCTTTTTCTCGTAAACAGAACGGTTTTGTCGCTGCTGGACAGCGGAAAAAATAAGTATTGTATTGGTGGCGATTTATGTAATGAATTTGTAAGAGATTCACCCACAGGCCTCACTAGGTTCACTGGGAATGTAAAGACTGCAGATGGACAGCTTGAGCAGGTCGTAGGTTCGGTTTATCTAGATGTTACATATGGAAATATGACAAAGAATATAGAATTTTTATTGGTCCCTAATCTTAAACAGGATATTATTTGCGGTATTGATTTTTGGAATGAATTTGGATTTAGAATCATGGCTCCTTCGGATGCGACCAGAAAAAACTGCAGTCAGCCATTGCATATTTCCCTTCCTTCGAAAAAGAGGGATTGGGGTCAACGGATCTTATTGAACATGTCATAGATACTGGTTCCGCGGCTCCAGTTAAGCGACGCTACTATCCTATGTCTCCCGCTAGGGAGAAATTATTATGTGGCGAAATAGACTGAATGTTGCAATTGAAAATCATAGAAGTAGCCGATAACTCGCCCTGGTTGTCCCCTGGAGTTCTGTTAATTAAACCAGGGAGAGTTCGATTCTGTCTTGATTCTCGTAAATTAAATGAGGTTACTGTTAAGGATGCCTACCCGATTCCGAATATAGACGGCTTGATTTCCCGATTGTCTGCAGTACATGTGATATCAAAGGTAGATCTCAAGGACGCATTTTGGCAAATCAGTATGTCAAAGGCGTCTCGTCCTAAAACTGCCTTTACTGTTCCCAATCGGCCACTGTTTCAATTTATGAGAATGCCTTTTGGGCTCTGCAATGCGCCGCAAACTATGTGCCGATTGATGGACAAAGTGATCTCCTACGACTTGAAGGGTCACGTTTTCGTATATTTGGACGATCTACTTGTGGTAACACATTCACTGAATGAGCACATTGTATACCTTCTACAGCTGGCATCTTTATTAAGAAAGGCTGATCTCACTATAAACATCGAGAAGAGTCAGTTTGGATTACGCAAGGTGAAATACTTGGGATATGTGGTGGGCAATGGCACTTTGACGGTAGATCCTGATAAGGTCAGAGCAATGTCGGACTACCCCATTCGTAAGACAGTACGGCACTTGCGTCAGTTTTTGGGATTGGCTGGGTGGTATAGGCGTTTTATAGACAACTATGCTGCAATTATATTTCCATTTACTGAGCTATTATCAAAGAAGAAAAGTTTTTGCTGGAATGCCGATGCTCAAGATTCTTTTGAGACTTTGAAGGCCAGCTTAATTACTGCCTCATTCTTCAGCCCGCCAGCCTTAAATGGGCTGAAGTTACAGGGGTTTACATTTTCCATTGAGCACCGCAAAGAGAGTGAAAATGTCGTGGCAGCTGCCTTGTCCCGTTCATTCGATATCGAGGAACCCATAGTGGAAACTGTAGAATTGAAATCATTACCCATCATAGATCTTTCCTCCGAGCTTTTCAATTCTTCAGAATACAGTGCGCTAAGAGAGAAGCTAGTATGTTCCAAGTTGCCAGATTTTAATGTCGTAGAAAAGTTTATATACCATCAAATTGATTTTGACCAGGGATTGGATTGTAGTGGAACCACCCTAATACAAATTGTAAATATTCACACCTTACTCAGATTTCTCAAAGTACAATGCACTAGCAGTGCATATATGTTTACTATTGTTATGCATACGGTTATTAAATGGCCTTCAACTAATATAGACTTTGCTTGTGTTGTTGTTGTACTGTTCGGTGCGTTTCAGGTGACACATTTATTTTGTAAGAAAACAATCCCAAAATAAATGCAGCAACATTTAGATCACATTACACTGTTCGTCAAAATTATAATACTACTTTAGGATATTGATATTAATAGTATTTTTACATAATTATTTTAATATATTGGAGAACCAAGCAATCACTAATTTTGGGATACTATCTAAATTTTTGATTGCCTGGTTAAACCAATACTGATTTACAGTGGATATAGTAAGAATAGCTTTTAAGTATGAGTGAGTTCTCATTCTCACTTACTCAACATTAATTCAATTATAATTAATTCCTCTAAGCTCCCAGTTGCGCTTTTAAAATATTCTACTGCTCCAAGCTGAGCAATTAAATAAATAAAGAATATACAAATACTATAAAACAAAGAATATTATTTAAAGGATTGCAAACAATACAATCAGGAATATTTAAGAATAATAATATTACAGGATAATGATATGGAGAGATGGAAACTTTTGGTACCCGAAGGACTAAGAAGAGAGGTTTTGAAAGCCCTTGAAAGAGTGCGTAGGTACTTCTACTGGCCAGGAATGGTGGCCGATATCCGCAGATACATTGCTCGTTGTGAACTGTGTAATACCTCTAAAATTTCAACAAGAACCTTAAAACGTCCCATGGGACAGATGACAGAATCCGAAAGACCATTTCAGCGGTTGTACATCGATTTTATCGGACCTTACCCTCGTAGCCGAAATGGCAATTTATTATTCTGGACCACTTAAGTAAATTTACTTTTTTAAAACCGCTCAAAAAGTTGAATTCAAAACTCATAATAAACTTCCGTAAGGAATGTATTTTAGATTGTTTTGGTGTCCCGGAAACTATAGTGTCTGACAATGGTAGCCAGTTTAAAAGTAAGGAGTTCGTTGAATTCTTGAGAAAGTACGGTATTAAACACGTGTTAACAGCTGTGTATTCACCCCAGGTGAATGCTAGCGAACGCGTTAACC
Source organism: Trichopoda pennipes (assembly GCA_030448955.1). Taxonomy (NCBI): domain Eukaryota; kingdom Metazoa; phylum Arthropoda; class Insecta; order Diptera; family Tachinidae; genus Trichopoda; species Trichopoda pennipes. The sequence continues at coordinate 958,944 of JASKUP010000042.1, read as the reverse complement.
GATGTGTTAATGAAGCATTGCGTTCATATATTCGAGGCGACCAAAGGAACTGGGATTTGTTTTTAGTGATATTAATAGCGCTTTGCGTAACAGCATACATCAAAGCTCATAGTCTTTGGTCAGAACATGCTAACGCATGGTAACGATTACCAAGTTCTACGTAATTTAGGGCTTCTAACCGAACAAACCTCTAAACTTACTCGAAATGATAACCAATTTATTAGGGATACGATTAAAGATCGTATGAAAGTCACCTACGACATTATAAACTTCGCTCTAGAACCAGAATGTTGGAGATTAGTCAAATAGTTACTCGGAGAAATTTCACTGAAAGCAATCTGTTAAAGCACTTTTTTGCATTAGCAAAACTAGCCCCTACAGGTATTAAATGCAGAGTAATCGAAAAAGGGGAACCTCCTATTATGTTTTAAAGGACTTGAGATCAAACAACATATCCACGTACCATATAAAGGATATATGGTAAACAACCCGATGCAAGCATATAGGTATCTAGTACAGTAGCAAGTATAGGTGTGGTTATATAGACGGTTAGGGCCAGGAATGTCATCATTTTTCGGCTGTTATTTTTCACTTTCTTTCAACTATCAGCTGTTTTGTGATAGGTGAGAATTTTGAAAGGCGTGGTAGTTCCCATCTCTAGACTGTGTTATGTATTTACTAGTTTTCTTAGGTTTTCTGAGACACAAGTATTAGGTACCTGAAATAGTTAGAATAAAGAAGAGAGAAAGGGAGACTTGAAACAAATTAACGGTTTCTACCCAGGAATTTGGTAAATGATCGGTTTCTTGGCTGCTGATGAATGTTGATATGACAGTACAGTTTGAGTCATGGGGTATAGTGGTCGAAGTTTTTAAGTGAAAGAACAACAACAAAAAAAATAAGATGATATAAAAGAAATAAATAAACAAGCCCTGTTAGCTTCACGTGTACAAAACAATTTAGTGATTTCTTTTATTTAATTTAAATGATAATTAAGTTTTGTTTTATTAATTAAAAGTAAAAAGAAAGAAACTGTGCTCTAAATAAATTATAATAAAACCTATAACTTAACTTAAAATATATAATAAAATAAAAGTAATATAAGTAGTTGTGTTAAACCATGTAAATATAAGTACAACCATAGGTTTCAATAAATTTAAATTTACGGCCATGTATTAATGAATTTTTATAATTAATCAGTAAACTATAATATAAATGAATTATATGCCACTTAAAAATAATCAAATAAAAAAATGTGAAAATCTTAACATAGTTATAAAAGAAAATAAAATTGATATAATTATATGTAATTAATACAAACATACATAAATAATGGAAAACAAATGTGAGCATAAACGGTAATAAATACATACCTACATACTTGCACCTAACCTAAAGTTTAACCTTGAAATTTACACTGGAATAACGAACACAAAAATGCTGCAGCATAAAGCAAAGAAAAATAAAAGTCCATTTTTGGTCAAAACTTAGAACCAGGGGCCTGATTCTGAGAGTTGATAGCCAAATAATTACGTATGGCAATTAATTCCCATAGTTTGCAATTTTCTAATTCTATGAGTCGAATCGTAACGAATCGTTTTGTGTTTCAGTGTTATAAAACGGAAGCAAGAAAAAATTTACCCAAACTTTTAATTAACATAAACAAGAAACATATTTTTCATGAAAAATAGAAAAAAATTATATACAAAATTTGTAAAAACAAATAGCAATTGATTAATGGATCCAAGTTTGTTTTGTTTTTCATCTTCTTCGGATGAATAATAGTGCAATTTAACACGCATTAGAAAACAAATCCGCATAAGAAGTGATCCCTTAACATTGGCAGACTCAGAGTAAGTTAAAATATTATATCTAATTAAAAATTTTGATTCTTTCTATTTTACAGATTTGTAAAGCGCAGCTTTGTTTCTTCTGGCATCTGGAGGCTTCCAACATAATGTTGGAAACGATTTTATTATTGGTCTTAGTCAAAGTGCAATAAGTAAACTTATACAAAAATTTATTGTGGAAGTAGAGACCAAGCTGTGCCCGAAATTTATTACGTTTTTTGTCGGAGAAAGTGATGAATGTAAGGAGTATTTTTTGGGAAAATATAAGATTCCGGGAGGTTTGTATGCAATAAACAAAACTAAAAATAACAAAGTGTTTAATGGTTATTTGGTTTAGTAATTGTAATTGATATTGTAAGACAATATCAAAATATCGTTGTGTAATAGTTAAAGAAACATAGTATTTCTAGTATTGCATTTATTTGATAATACATAAAATAAATTAATTCAATTTGTATTAAAAAATTATATTAGAAAATAAAAATAATTCATTTACTTATTCTACTGAAATACATTTACATCGAAAAATAAATTTACTTTAAAAGTTCATACTCTTTATTTAATCTCTAATGCATTTTTCTTTATTTCCAGGGCCTTTTTTTTAATCTCAACAAGCATGCTAATTTTTTGAAGCATCTGTGAGTGATATTCTTCATTGAGATTCATATTTTTCTTCAATAGGCAAATTTTGCTCTCCTTCGGCTTTAATAGCTTATATTTTTTGTTAACCGGTTGATCTTGTTAAAAATCTTCATCCAATGTTATTTTTTGGGGTGAAGTGGCTACAGCTTTTTCTGGAGAACCACATCCAAAACTGCTTACACTCTTTAAACCATCTACTTCATCTTGAATTCCCGCAGCTTCTAAAATCAGTTCGTCCGCAATTTCATGTTTGTTACTCAAATATTTATAATATTGTTACGAATATGTCTTGCTTAAGTTTAAATGATAAAACAAGTAAGCAATATGGAAAACTACTGGTTACAAACTGCGTAGAAGTTTATACACACACACAACTACAATTTGATATGCTTTTACTAACTGCCTGACATGCTGCTTATCATTTAAACGCGCAAGACAAAAACTAATTGTACAACAACAAATATACAAGGTTGTTTACTATCTGCGTAGTTTTCTAAGAAACCCTTTTTTACAAAAGCAACAACAAATGTATTAAAAAAAATAAATCCCAAGCAGAAACCTTATCAGCATAAAAACAATAACAACCATATACACAGATATACAGGCCCCTATAAAACGAGTAAGCAACCTACAATAACAAAATACACACAAGGAGAGTAGAAAATTCTTACATCTTCTAGAATCTATTTGGACAAGTATAAATAGGGGAAGCATCTGAGTGGATAATCAATCAGTAAATTAAACCTCTACAGTGAAGACGTGTATTTTAAAAAGAATTGTTCTGTGTCAACTTTGTGTAGTTTAAAATAAATAAAAATTGTAATTATTTAAAAACTCTAAAAACTGGTGTTAATCATTTTGCAATAAAGAACTCACAACAAAAACGTTTATAAAAGGTATAAACGTAACAACTGGTGTCAGAAGTGAAATTGCAAAAAAAAAATAAAATAAATCAACTACAATGAAGTTGGAAGAGCTAAAAGTTGAGCAGCTAAAGAAGGAGCTGAATAAGTTGAATCTGCCAACAACGGGAAGTAAAGCGGAAGACAAAGAAGCGGTTGAGGTATTTAATCCATCAGCAAACACCAATGTAAGCTTGGATGCAATACTTGCGGCAATTCAAGAAAGCTCTAGAATCAGAAGTGCTATTCAAGAACGCACTAGAGCCAACAGTGAAAAAATCTATGCAATTCAAGAAAGCTCTAGAGCCAACGGAGAAAAACTCATTTGTGAGGTAAACCAGAAATTTCAGAAATATTCGGCAAACGAGTGGAAGCTGTGGAACAGAAAGTCAGCGAATTTGACCAAAAATTGTCAGGCCTGGAAAAAAAATTGGACGGAGAATTGCATAAACTAAAGACGAAAATGGACGACCTCCATATTCGAGAAGGACCGGTAAGAATCGTCTCTGAGCACTCCAGCAGGATAAACACCCCGAGCTATGACGGTAGCGCATCGTTTAATGTATTCAAGTTCCAGTTCGAAACAGTGGCCAGCAAAACTAGTTGGAACAATGAAGAAAAAGCTATAGAGCTAATTCTGGCCTTAAAAAGTGCAGCTGCCGAAATCCTTGAAAGCCAACCAGGAGCCTGCAGGAATAATTATGAGGACATAATGGTGGCCTTACAACGCAAAAATGGCGGCGAGCATAAGATAGAACTGTACAGAATGGAATTACAAGGCAGGGTGCAGAAGGCAAATGAGACGCTGCAAGATTTTGCCATGGAGATTGAGCGTTTGGTGCAGCTTACTTATCCAGGTGAACATCATCCATTCCTGGATCAGTTCAAAAAAGAAGCATTTGTGAATGGCATAAGACAGGGCTTCTTAAACTATGGGTCGCGACCCCAAATGGGGTCGCGTAGCAAAATTCTGGGGTCGCGAGAGGTTTTAATGTCACTAACTTATATATACCATTTTATAACATCAGTAGAGTTGGCGGAATACAGTGGACTTGCAGCGTCTAGACACGCGCATTTGTTGAAGGTTTTGAGCTATCTCCACCGACAGCAGTAAACGATCGATGATCGCTATTATTATACTGTGGCTATACATTGTTAGTGCGTTTGTCGCTATCATACATGTTGCATAAACCGCGCGAATTAATATTTCTGAGTTATAAATTAAATATCAAATATAATTTCTAGACGACTATGCGATTTTCTTTATTATTATACTTAATATTAATTCTTAAAAATACACTTACACTATGTGTTTTAAATTGCATTTTTTTAACTCACTTAAGAAAACACTTGCACTATGTGCTTTCAATTGTATCTTTCTTACTTTTATTATGTTCACTTAAATACTATTTAATTATAGGTTTTCCCCTTAATCTTATTATTTACATATTTTGTCTTATTCAAGTGAACATGTTTGTGTTTCTCTAATTATAAAATAGCTAAACAATGATTCAATAACACTGACTGTAATGTGAATTAGTGGAGTGTTGACGCTCTTCTAGTGTGGTCAATTGTCAGTGTTCCGCCGTAACAAAATTTTTTTTATTTATTCGGTAATTTATAAATCAATTATTATGTGCAATATGTTATTTTTATATATCTATTGTATTTTAGGATGAAAATAATTTTTGGCCATGGATAAATGTCTGAACTTAAATAAGAATGATAATGACGCAGATGATAATGCTACAAACTCTTCTCAGGCAGGAAAAATTATTGGAAAACAGACATCTAATGTGCGAAAAAGAAAATATGATGTTTCTTTTCTTCAATTTGGCTTTACATTTCAAAATTGTAAGGGTGATGAACAACCTCTTTGTTTGATCTGCAATGAATTATTGGCTTCGGAAAGTATGAAACCATCAAAATTTAAAAGACATCTTGAATCAAAGCATATTTCGTATGTCAATAAACCAAAAGAATATTTTGAAAGACTGTTGAAATCTTTAAATAAAGAAAAGAAAATCTTTGGAAAATGTGTAACCGTTAATGAAAAATATTTACTAGCGTCATATGAAGTTTCATATTGTATTGCTAAAAATAAAAAGCCGTTCACCATTGGAGAAGATCTTGTGTTACCTGCTGCTATTAAAATGGTAGAAATACTACATGGAAGAAAATTTGGCGATGATATTCGAAAAATTCCGTTGTCGAACGACACTATCTCGAATAGAATTTCTGATATTAACAAGGACCAATTAGTACAACTTATTACAAGAATTAAAGAAAGCCCAAAATTTTCAATTCAGTTGGACGAAACAACGGATATTACTAAATTGGCTCAGTTGTTAGTATATATCAGGTACGTTTATAAAGAAAGCGTGGAGGAAGAATTGCTATTTTGTCGTCCTATTGAAGATCATACTACAGGGAAAGCCATATATTGTAAAGTTGACGAATTTTTAAAAGCAGAAGGGTTAGAATGGAAAAATTGCTGTGGAATATGCACAGATGGTGCAAGAGCGATGACGGGCAAAAATATTGGTTTTAAATCATTTTTTCAAGCTGCTCATTATGATCATATAATTTTTACTCACTGCCTTATTCACCGAGAGGCTCTTGCAGCAAAAAAATTAGCACCAGAATTGAACGATGTGCTTCAGGATGCTGTTAAGATCATAAATTTTATTAAGAGCCATGCCCTTAACAGCCGCTTATTTTCAAATCTCTGTAAGGATACGGATTCCAACTACACAACTTTGTTATTACATGCAGAAGTAAGATGGTTGTCAAGAGGTCAAAGTTTAAGAAGATTGTTGTTATTAAAGGACGAGATCGAAATGTTTTTAACCGAACGAAAATGTGAACTTGCTGCTTTTTTTCAAAATGATATATGGCTATCCAAGCTGTGTTATTGGTCAGATATTTTTGCGAAGTTAAACGATCTCAACTTGTCTCTTCAAGGAAAAAATTGCGATATATTTACTTCAAATGATAAAATTGAAAGTTTTATTAAAAAGATCAACATTTGAAAAAGTAGGGTCGAAAAAAATTCGTTCGAAATGTTTTCCAGTATCGACAATTTTATAATCGACAAAATTCATTGTAAAACTTTTATTGCAAAAATTATTATAGATCACTTAAAAGCGCTTGAAATACAGTTCCGTACATATTTTATAATTGTTAGATATTGTAATATAATTTAATGTAATATTATATATTGTAATAATTGTAATTTCAGCAGCTAGGCAACCCTCTAGCTGTCATAGAATGTAAGAATAAAAACAAACGTGTAGATCATAGGATTAAAATGAATTCAATAAAGAGAGACTTAGAATTGTAAGCTTGAACTAAGCACACGTTGTTTTTTTACTTCAATTAATATTGTGTAGATACACAACAAATGGCGACGAGTAAAATTTTTTTTTCTTTAAGAATTTTTAATTCGTGAGTGTGTAATTATACATAAAAATAATTTAAATATATTGGCGATAAAAAATATAAAACTATAACATAATGCCAGAAAGTAGTTCGACCGCCAAAAATACAAGTGGTGGAACCCCAATTACATTAGTGCCGGCACAGCCCATTGCAGAGTTTGTCTCAAATATTGATAAGTGGCAATTGTGGCACGAAAGACTAGAAATATATTTGTGCGAAATTGACTGTACAAATGATAATATAAAAAAGTCTATTTTATTAAAGTCTATTGGAACAGAAGCATACGGAGTATTGCATAGCTTGTGCAGCCCGCAATCTCCTGTTTCCAGGACATACAAAGATTTATGTGAAATTTTAAAAACACATTTTACGCCACCGACCATTCTATTTCATGAGAGAAAAAATTTTTATAGTGCCGCTATGGGTGACAACGAAACGGTTTCCAGTTGGTTTGCACGTGTTAAAAAATTAGCATTAAACTGTAAATTTGGAGAGCACTTAGAAGCTACTATATTAGATAAATTTGTAACAGGACTTCCATCTAGAATGTTCGAGAGAATGTGCGAAGAAGACGAAAAGTTATGTGTAAATACCGCATTTAAGAAGGCACTAATCTGGGAAACAAAATTCAAAGCATCAGCAAATGTGTGTGAAAGAGATGACATCAACTTTGTAAAACGAAGCACGTGGAAAGGCAACAGTTCAGAACCAAGGCGAGATAATAAAAATAGCTTCAATGACAGAGGCAGTAGCAGAGGCCGAAACAACAACAACAGGCAGAAAAATAAAAGCAAGGAGTGTGTCCACTGTGGATGGCGAAACCACAAATCTGCTGAATGTAAATTCAAGAACAGTAAATGCCATTCTTGTGGCAAACATGGCCACTTAGCATCAGTTTGTCATTCAAAAAAGAAATGTTAATTATGTATTAGATAATTCTGAGTTTGATAATTCTTATAACTTTTCTATTTTTAGCATTGAAAGTGGAAATTCGATGAGCCTTTACACACTGCCTGTAGTAATAAATGGATTTTCGTTTGATGCGATATGTGACACTGGCGCTTCCTGCACATTGTTGCCTCGATCATTCCTTCACAAAATAAACGTTAGTGAAAGTAATGTTCGCCCATGTAAAACATCTTATATAAGCTACAGTGGCAACAGTATTTCAGTTTTTGGTGAGTGCATTTTAAGCATTACTTATAAAGGCATTACAAAAAAAATTGATGTTATTGTGACAAATACAGAAAACCCACCCTTGTTAGGAAGAACATTTTTAAGAGCTTTCAATTTTGAGTTAAAACAAATTGATATGGTATTTGAAAGACGCCAATTAAACGTTATCGCTGAACGAATAAAAGAGGAATTTGCAGATGTATTCGGTGCAGGTTTAGGAGCTTATAAATATGCTAAAATATCTTTATCAATAAATGAAATGGCAAAACCAGTTTTTTTTAAGCCACGTCCATTACCTCTTACATGGAAGTCTCAAGTAGAAAACCAACTGCGTGATTTAATTAAAAGTGATATTTTAGAGCCTGTAGACCATTCCGATTGGGGAACACCCATTGTACCAATTTTGAAATCGGACGGTAGTTTTCGGTTATGTGGCGATTTTAAAGTTACAATTAATAAACATTTAGTTGATTTTAAATATCCGTTGCCCAGAATAGATGAAGTTTTCGCTGCGTTACAAGGAGGGTGTTTATTTACGAAATTAGACCTCTCAAATGCGTATAATCAGTTGTTATTGGATGAAAAATCACAACTTTTGTGTACGTTAAGTACTCACATAGGGACTCTCAAAATGAAAAGGCTACCATTCGGAGTAAAGACTGCAGCTGCCATTTTCCAAAAAACTATGGAGGGGGTATTAAGGGAAATACCAGGTGTTGTAGTTTATCAAGACGACATAACCGTAACAGGGAAAAACCTTCAGGAGCATTTGTATAATTTGCGAATGGTTTTGGACAAACTACGGGATGCAGGTTTTAAGTTAAACTCAGGCAAATGCAAATTTTTCGAACAGAAAATATTTTATCTAGGTTTTACTATAGATAAAGATGGCTTGACAAAAAGCCAAGATCGAATAGTTTCAATAATAAACGCACCACCACCACAGAATGTGTCGCAGCTTAGAGCCGTAATCGGTATGCTAAACTATTACTCTAAATTTATTGATCACTTTGCGGAGAAAATGACACCTCTTTATAATTTATTGAGGAAAGACACAAAATTCAAGTGGTCGAAAGAATGTCAAGCGACTTATACGAAGTTGAAGCGCGATATTACGTCAGAGCAGGTCTTAGTGCATTTTAACCCTGAATTACCGATAGTACTAACTACGGACGCATGTAATACAGCGGTAGCAGGCGTATTGTCACACATTTTTCCTGATAAATCTATCAAACCAATTGCCTTTTTATCAAGGGCACTCACAAAAACGGAATGTAACTATAGTACGATAGAAAAAGAAGCTCTTGCCATTATATTTTGTGTAATAAAGTTGAGACAATATTTGTTGGGTAATCACTTTATTCTGAGAACAGACCATAAGCCGTTGTTGACGATTTTCGGAGAAGGCAAAGGCCTTCCAGTAATGGCTTCAGCTCGGTTGCAGCGGTGGGCATTAATCCTCTCAGGATTTAACTACTCCGTGGAACATATAAGGGGAACGTTAAATCATGCAGATAATTTGTCTAGAATACCACAGGCTCCACTGGCTGATGACTATAGTGAGTACAATTACATCAACTTAATAGAAAAAGAGAATGTGTTTGACTTAAATTTCAAAAATATTGCTAAGGAAACAAGACGTGATCCTGTTATGTCAAAAGTAGCTAACGCCATTAGCATGGGTAAGCTTAACCAATTAAAGGGCGATGAATTTAAGCCCTACCGTGAGAAGGCAAATGAATTGTCTGTTGAATATGATTGTATACTTTGGGGATATCGTATAGTAGTTCCCAATAAGTTACGTAACCATGTCTTAGAGAGCTTGCATAGTTCACATTTTGGTATTGTCAAAACCAAAGCCTTAGCTCGTTCTTATATTTGGTGGCCGGCTATTGATAGAGACATTGAAGTTCTTATTAGAAATTGTAGGCCATGCCAGGAACTACAATCAAGTCCTAATAAAAGTATTTTAATACCGTGGAGTCCAACCGAATCGGCTTGGACTCGTGTCCACATTGATTTTGCAGGACCCATTAAAAGTTTGTATTTGCTAATTGTTATTGACTCATTTTCGAAATGGGTTGAAATATTTACGACAAAAGAAATAACGTCTCGTTTTACAATCAGTAAACTTAGGGAAATCTTTTGCAGATTTGGCTTGGTTGATACCATTGTTAGCGATAATGGACGCCAATTTGTATCAAATGAATTTAAAACTTTTTTGAGAAATAATAACATTAAACACATACTAACAGCTCCTGGGCATCCGTCGACAAACGGTCAGGCGGAGAATGTTGTCAAAACGATAAAAAAATCCATCTTGGCAAATTTAAAAGAAAAAAATAATGCAGACCTTGACATTTTAATAAATAGATTTTTATTTGACTACCGCAATACCCCACATTGTTCCACGGGCGAGTCGCCAGCAAAACTTCTTTTTGGTCGTTCACTCAAAACACGTTTCAATAATTTGCGACCACCTTTGACAAGGGATAGAATTAAACAGTCTCAAGACAAAAGTGTTCTTCTTCACAAGGGAAAGCGAAATTTGCAATTTTCAGAAGGCGAAAAAGTTCTAATAAGAAATTATAAAAATTGTAATAAACCAAGCTGGTCTCCAGCTACGGTAAAACAGAGATTGGGTAAACAGTCTTATCTGTGTATCATATCAGATAACTGCCGAGAAATAAAAAGACATCTGGACCAAATGCGTAGTATAAAAACTAAGGAATCACAGTGCACCGATGTTATTGGTGATTCCAGCGACGGAAATATATTATGTAGAACAAGCATGGATGGCAACAATGATGCAGGTGCCCCCACACATAATGTCAGTGATGAGAGCGGTGGAGCAGTGTGTGAAAAAATGTCGAATAGAAACTTAAGACCACGAAAGGATGGAAAAGTTGTAAAATATGATATGTCACTTTAAGAAATAAAAAAGAAAAAAAATTCAATGAACTGATGTTTAGAAATCTAAAATCTTGGATTAATTGTATATCCTCAAATTAAATTTTATATATATATAAACGAAGTATCTAAAAAAATATTTTAATAAATAACAACCACTTCTAGGAAGAGGCGTGTTAGATATTGTAATATAATTTAATGTAATATTATATATTGTAATAATTGTAATTTCAGCAGCTAGGCAACCCTCTAGCTGTCATAGAATGTAAGAATAAAAACAAACGTGTAGATCATAGGATTAAAATGAATTCAATAAAGAGAGACTTAGAATTGTAAGCTTGAACTAAGCACACGTTGTTTTTTTACTTCAATTAATATTGTGTAGATACACAACAATAATAAATGTTGATTTCCAAAAAATAGTTTGGATTCAAAAGCCGTTTTGGATTGGTTTAACTGAGATTGATCACCTGCCACTTAAAGCTCAAGAGGAATTTGCTGAGCTTTCAAGTGACTCAAACTTAAAATTACAATTTCAAAAAAAAGCCCTTAACTGAATTCTGGATCGGAACTAGAACTGAATTTCCCACAATCGCTGATATGGCGTTAAATGTACTTCTGCCATTCAACACCACATTTTTATGTGAAGTTACTTTCTCAGCTTTAACGCATATTAAATCCCAATATCGTTCAGCGCTAAAAAATGTTGAAGAGGTCTTACGTCCAGCAGTTTCAAACATTCCACCAAGATTTGATTTGTTATGCAATAAAAAACAGGCACATCCATCTCATTAAATTTTTTACTTGTATTTTAAATTAATACTTACCACGCAACTACTTGAATACATTCGAGCGATTTAAAACGGTCAGAATCCACTTTTATTTTTGAAACTATAATAAATACAATTTTATAATTTATTTTGCAATTTTTAATTTTAGATTCTAAAACTATATATTTTCACATGTATATACATATATTGTTACTTAATAAATAAATCATCAAAAAATATTAATATATTTTTCTTTTATATTTGTATGGGGTCGTCAAGAAACTCGCAATCATAAATGGGGTCGTGAATGACAAAAGTTTAAGAAGCCTTGGCATAAGAGATCCAGATATTAAATATGCAGTTTGTGCAGCGCAAAAAGCATCCTTCACCGAAACAATCTCGTACGCACTGGCCCAGGAGACCGCCAAAGTTATCTCGAAGCCACAAGTCTACAAGGTACGACGTCTTGAGGCTGATACGGAAAGTTACGGAGACAAGAGAAGCGAGATGAAAGACATGATTGAGCAAATACTTGAAGAAAGAAGTAAGTCGCGTGCAAAATGCTTTAACTGCGGTAAGGTCGGACATTTTGAGCGCAACTGCAGATCTGTTAAGGAAAGGTCAAGATCTGCTTCACCTCCAAGGGAAAACAAACGGGCAAATAACACCAAATCGCACGAGTCACCGTTAAACTAAAACGAGCTAGCACTGAGGGGCAAGAGCTAGCTCCAACAACCGATGGCCCCGCAATCTACATTTCCATCATGCAACAGAAAAATAATAACCTTACTGTCTGCGGATTGATCAATAGAAAGAAGCAACTCCTCACCATAGACACAGGAGCATCTCAGTCCGTAATAAGGCCCGATTTAGTTAAAGGGGCAGTGGAACCGCTAAAGAATGTACAACTGCGCACCGCAACTGGGGATTCAGCCATCGTCTATGGAAGAGCCAGGGTACGATTGACTATCGGAAACATCAGTGCAGATTACGTGTTTGTTGTCGCTAATATAGTGGATGAAGTTATTATCGGTGCAGACTTCATGATAGCTCACGGTATTAATCTGGACATGGGGCAGCAGATAATGATCCGGCGCAACGTGGAGATCCCCTTAGATGTTGGATGTGAGAGCAGGGACGCAGTAAGGAAACTATTTGCGATCGAACGCCGAAAACTACCACCTCTGGCGGAAACTATAGTTTGCGCACGTTTGGAGGCAGATTGTGTGGACAACCGGTTGTGGGTGGTAGAACCAGAAGACGTAAGGAATAATGTGATAACAGCTTAAGCTCTCGTGAAAAGCTGCAACAATGGGAAAGTTCCTGTAAGACTACTAAATCTGTCCAGCAGCGAGAAGACAATTGACGAAAATGCTGAAATTGGTCGATGTGAGCCGGCAGGAGCCGTAATTAATTGTGCGACATATCCGGAATGCCCTAAAATGACAGCTAAAGAGCGGGATTTGCTAACAGAGCAGGTGAATAAATGGGTAGCAGTACTAAAAGCACCCGACAGAAATAAAGCGAAGCAGTTGCTAAGAAAACATACCGCCGTCTTCGCCCTAAATAACAAAAGCCAAGGTAGAATAGCAGTGGTCAAACATGAAATAAATACCGGCGAGGCTAGGCCCATAAAACAAGCACCCAGGAGTGTTCCCCTTGCAAAACGGAACGAGGTCAAAGAACTGATTAACGAAATGGAGCGGAATGGAGTGATTGAGCTATCTTCAAGTCCATGGAGCTCGCCGATAGTGCTAGTAAAGAAGAAAGATGGCAGCACTAGATTTTGCGTCGACTATAGAAAACTTAATGATGTCACTAAGAAAGACAGTTATCCGCTACCAAGAATTGACGACACCTTAGACACGTTGTCCGAAGCGAAATGGTTCTCTACCTTGGACTTGCAGAGTGGTTACTGGCAAGTTGAGATAGCCGATAAAGACAAGGAGAAAACTGCCTTCAGCGCAAGCAATGGGTTGTGGCAGTTTAAAGTGATGCCGTTTGGGCTCTGCAATGCTCCAGCTACTTTTGAGCGCTTAATGGAACGTGTGCTCAAGGGACTTAACTGGAAGACCTGTTAGTGTATCTGGATGATATAATCGTGATGGGAAAGACTTTTGATGAACACCTCAAAAACCTGGATGAAATTCTCAAGCGTATAGCGGCTGCAGGACTTAAATTAAGTGTTAAGAAATGTGCGCTGTTTCAAAAGGAGGTCAAATACTTGGGGTATCGTGTAACAGCAGAAGGCGTATCAACTGACGAGGATAAAATATTGGCAGTAAAGAATTGGCCTCGTCCACAAAATCTTCACGAGCTACGTAGTTTCTTGGGGCTTTGCACATACTACAGGCGATTCGTGCCGAACTTTGCTCAAGTGGCTGCCAGCTTGCATGAGTTGACCCGAAAATCGCAACCATACCACTGGATTGGGGCTGCTGAAGAGGCGTTCCAAAGGCTAAAGGAGCTTTTGTGTACAGCACCAGTCCTCGCCTATCCGATAGCTGGACACGAATTTATATTGGATACAGACGCAAGCAGTTACGGAATAGGAGGAGTGCTTTCTCAGGCGATTAATGGGACGGAAAAAGTTATTGGTTACTATAGCAGAGTATTGTCTAAGCCCGAAAAAAATTATTGCGTAGCACGACGGGAGCTTTTAGCCGTATTGGAGTGTGTTAAACATTACCACAAATATTTATACGGCCACCACTTTACCATAAGAACGGATCACTCCGCATTACGATGGTTGCTGCAGTTTAAAAACCCCGAAGGACAGCTTGCACGCTGGATTGAACGTCTGCAGAGCTATGACTTCAGCATTGTGCACAGGAAAGGCGGAAAACACAATAATGCAGATGCCCTTTCAAGGCGCCCATGTAACGTAGAATGCAGGCCCTGTACAAAAGCCGAGGAAAAGGAGTCCATCATTGATGTGAGGCGAATCCAAATTGGTACAGGAGAAGATTGGTCTAAGGCCCAAAAAGAGGATCCGATTTTGTCAAAAATTATATCGGCCAAGCTAGAGAACATAAGACTTGACCGTAACGAAATATCGGCAGAAAGCCCGCTGTTAAAATCATACTGGGCTCAGTGGAATAGCCTTAAAGTGGTAAATGGTTGCATATATCGAAATTGGGAAAGTGCAGATGGAAAAACAACAACGGATTTAATCGTCGTGCCAAGTTTCCGGATAAAAGATGTAATGCAGCAGTTTCATAATGGTTCCAGTGGCGGCCATCTGGGTGTAACAAAAACACTGGAAAAGATAAAACAGCGATTTTACTGGGTAGGCTGCCCACAATCTGTAGCCGAATAGCTAATTGCGAGCAGTGCATTGCGGCCAAGGGTCCAACAAGAAAAAGTCGTGGCAAGCTACAACAGTACAACGCCGGCGCCCCTTTTGAGCGGATAGTAATGGATATCGCAGGCCCATTCCCTGTCAGTAATGCTGGAAATCGGTATCTGCTAGTAGTAATGGATTACTTCAGCAAATGGCCCGATGCGTATCCCATTCCGAACCAAGAGTCCAAAACGGTTGTAGATGAATTTGTGAACAATTGGGTGTGTCGATACGGTGTTCCAACAGAACTTCATTCCGATCAGGGACGAAATTTTGAGTCGGCCATATTCAAGGAAATGTGCGATAATTATGGATTCAAAAAGACGAGAACGACACCACTGCATCCACAGGAAGAACACCGCACCCTGGAAAAACATCTCAGAAAAGTAGTTAGTACACACCGAAAGGATTGGGACGAGCATGTACCAAAGTTTCTTCTGGCATACCGATCAGCTATCCACGATTCAACATCATGTAGTCCAGCAAAAGTCGTATTTGGGAGGGAGCTAAAACTACCAGCCGACTTAGAGTTTGGCGTTAAACCGATTCCTGCACACGGCGATGATGAAAATGTTCCTCAGATACAAGAAGACCTGCACGAGTTCCATGAGTTTGTCCGCAATCGCATCAAAATGTCCAGCGACAAAATGAAAGCCAGATATGATCGAGCAGCAAATACGGAAGGATTTACAGAAGGACAACTGGTTCTACTATATAACCCACAACGGAAAAAAGGACTGTCTCCCAAACTGCAAACCCACTGGGAAGGACCATACAATCAAGAAGTTGAACGACGTGGTTTATCGGATACAGAAATATCAAAGTCCGAGGTCTAAGATGAAGGTGGTCCACCTGGAGTGACTGGCCAAGTATGGCCAAGGGAATATTGAGCCTATTCGGGACGAAAAGGCTTAAGCGGGCGGCAGTGTTACGAATATGTCTTGCTTAAGTTTCAATGATAAAACAAGTAAGCAATATGGAAAACTACTGGTTACAAACTGCGTAGAAATTTATACACACACACACACAACTACAATTTGATATGCTTTTACTAACTGCCTGGCATGCTGCTTATCATTTAAACGCGCAAGACAAAAACTAATTGTACAACAACAAATATACAAGGTTGTTTACCATCTGCGTAGTTTTTTAAGAAACCCTTTTTTACAAAAGCAACAACAAATGTATTGAAATAAATCCCAAGCAGAAACCTTATCAGCATAAAAACAATAACAACCATATACACAGACATACAGGCGCCTATAAAACGAGTAAACAACCTACAACAACAAAATACACACAAGGAGAGTAGAAAATTCTTACATCTTCTAGAATCTAATTGGACAAGTATAAATAGAGGAAGCGTCTGATCAGTAAATTAAACCTCTACAGTGAAGACGTGTATTTTAAAAAGAATTGTTCTGTGTCAACTTTGTGTAGTTTAAAAGTAAATAAAAATTGTAATTATTTAAAAACTCTAAAAACTGGTGTTAATCATTTTGCAATAAAGAACTCACAACAAAAACGTTTATAAAAGGTATAAACGTAACAATATTTTTAAATTTACACATACTTTACGCCATAATTTGGAGTCCTTAGTTGGTGCCCCCAAACATTTAATTTTGTAGTTAACTTTTCCCACAATCTATTGGCATTCCCTCTTCCTTGAGCACTACATGCTATTACCTCTTTCGCAAGCTCAGAAAGCTCTGACATAAATTCACCCAAAATCTGCTTTTGCGTAAAGTTTATTTTAGTTAAATTGGACCTAATATTAACACATTAATTATTTAAGCAATTCACACAAAAAATAACTTACATTTTTAATTTTCTCTCCGTGATATTGATATACGCTTCCTTCTCTTTTTATGCGGTTTTAGAGTTATGTGGTGCAAGAAAAAAATTTTTTATTCGAATTTCGAGAATTTAATTTTTCTGGGGATTTACCAAATTTATACGTTAAGCTTTTTTTTTATTGACATGCTTTTTCTTAATTTGTTCTTAAAAACAAAAGAGACAAAACAAAAATACCTTGTTAAAACTGCGTGTTTTTATGCTTTTGTTATTAACATATATATGTGCCATTTATTAAAATATGATGAAAAAATTTAAATCTTATTATTTAAGTATTTTATTCATCGGAATCATTTTCAATCTAAGCAATTTTATTATTCGTGCTTGATTCCTTTAAATAAATATTTCATGATATTCGCACGAAATATTTATTACAAAAATTTTAATAAAAAATAAACATTTTATGATATTCTCATAAAACATTTGTTAATTCTTTTGATTCCTTTTGAGTTTGATAAAAGGAATCTCTAAGAGAATTACCCAGTAGGCACAACACAAGCTTCAAGTTTATTCGAGACTCGGATAGACGTACATTTGTTTCCACACTTGCTTTTGGCCTTGATTTAGTTTTGTTGTCATAGCAAAATAAAATTCATGGCATTTGATTCTTTTGGCCTTGATTTAGTTTTGTTGTCATAGCAAAATAAAATCCATGGCATTTGATTCTTTTGGCCTTGATTTAGTTTTTGTTGTCACAACAAAATAAATTTCATTACATTTAATTCGGTTGGCCTTGATTTAATTTTCCCATAATAAAGTAAACTGTAAAACAAAAAAAAACCACGTGCTTCCTGTTTGTTCGAGTCTCGAGTAACCTGATCTTTATTCCCACATTATGATTTTTATTTGTCTGTTTGTTTGTGTAAACACTACTGTCCAGGTATGGGAACCACCCCGTCAGCATAAATGAAAAATAAAATTTTATTTTCCACGGGTGGTTCAAGTTACCAGACAGTAGTGAAATTGAATCTTTTTTTGCAATGGGAATGAAGGTCACACTAAAACACTGGGCAATTTCTGGCAATTTTTGTTTTTATAATTGTTTTTTTTTATTGTAGTCAGCTTTTTTTTGACTTTTTATTATATTCATTTTTCGTATTAAGTTTTTGGATGGATCAATTTTTGGATTCTGTTCATTTTTTTTGTATTAATTTTGTATATGTTTTTTGTTATATTGATTTGTGTATTAACGTAAGTGGTTTGTATAAATACACAGTTATTCAATAAAATATTATTAGTGCAACTGTAACTGTGCAGAACGTGTTATTAATCATTAAACAACCCTAGTCTGGTAGAACGTGCTATTAATCATGAAACAACCCTAGTCTGGTAGAACGTGTTATTAATTCTTAGGCAACCCGAGTCTGGTAGAAAAGATTTTTGGAGCGATCCTGGTATTTACCCAAAGCGATCCTGGTCTTCCCTGGTAATTTGTCCTTGTGTACCACTCGGACAAATCCCACCACCAGTCCTAATACAGAGTTAACCCGACAAACGAGTCTGGGATTAACCGAGCTGTCCTGGTGTATCACTTGGACAGCCACATTCTCCACCCTTCTTCACCTCATTCCGTTAAACCAGACAAACGAGTCTGGTATTAAGATTTTTTGGCGACCGTGACAGGACCCCTTTTCTGCCCACAGGCTTTACCTACGAACACCTAATCCACCATGGAAACGGCTTCAGCAAAGCTGCTCCGCCATCTACGGGAAACAGGAGAGATTATTGCCACCATCATTCGAAATTTCTCCAAGGACTCAGCCAGCCGGAAAACGTCAAGCTACTACCAGGAGAGACTATCACGGCTAACGGCAGCTTGGTCGGAGTTTGAAACGGCCGATACGGAATTACGAGTGTTGCCGGGAGTGGACACTTCCGATGACTATTTTACATCCGACTACTACACTCGAATTCAAGCCATGACCACGAAATACATCGCAATAATGGAACATGCTCTCGAGGACCAGGGGAAAGAATCCGGACGAATGGAGGTACCCAAGTCTGCAGGCACCGGTCAACCGCACGCCGAGGCAACTGGTGGCCATGACGGACTAATCAGCCGGTCCTTCGGCAAAATGGCTGCTCTTAGTCGACAATTAGAAGGCCTGCATCTGCAACCCGGCCAGGATCCGTCATATTACGACGTAAAAAAGGCCACTATATCGCAATTGTGGTCGCAGTTGGAAGGGCTTAATGACGAAGTACTGGACAAATATCCTAATCCAGACGACGCTGGTTACAATTCCAGCAGATATGTTCACCTCGAACAGGCCGCTCAATCGGCCATAATACAACTCACCACAGCTAGCCAACGCCACCACCAATCACCCAGGGAGGCCATGGCCCTGATGGGGACTATATGAAGTGGTCATCATTTTCCGATCTCTTTACACGGATAGTCCATGAGCAACAAATGTCCGACGCTCACAAAATGTGGTATCTGAGGAGCAATGTCACTGGTGAAGCGGCAAGTCTCCTCAATCATCTTCCTGTCAGTGGCGGGAATTATCAGGTGGCGTGGCAATTGCTACAAGAGCGGTATGCCAATAAACGAGTAATGGTGGCCACAGTGGTTCAGCGACTTCTTGACCAGCCATCCGGTGCTTTCACCTTGGGAGCTACTAAGAGATTGCACGACACCACGAGGGAGTGCTTGGCAGCTCTGACCACCCTAGGGCTGCAGGTAGTCGCCTGGGATCCATTGCTACTGCACATTATGGTCAAGAAACTGGATAAACCAGTGCATGCGCAATATGAGCAATCTATTTCTCAACCAAGGGAACTGCAGACGATCGACCAATTTCTGACATTCCTGGAGAACTACTTCCACACTCTGGAAGCGTTGGGACACAAGGAAAAACCTTCCGGTTCCACCAGCAAACTCTGCGCGCTTGCTGCACAACCCCGAGCCGACAACCGGTTGTGCATACTGTGTGGGCGCGAGTATCATCCACTATATCGATGCAAGAAATTCATAGATGCTAGCTCCACAACCAGACTGAATATCATCCAGGCCCATAAATTGTGCGTCAACTGTTTTAGTCGCAACCATATTGCTAAACAGTGCACAATTCTGGGCCGATGTCAAAAATGTGGAAGCAAGCACCATACCCTGGTACATCTGGGGCTCCCGTCACAAAAGAAGTCATCCTCAGGAGGGGCTACTAAGCCAAAAAGGGAAGGTGACTCAACAGGAGAAGCAACCACTCGTCCCAACCCTTTCACGCCAATCATGACATCTCTCGTTGGCACGCCACTGAGAAACGCTGAGGGCATTCCAGCCGGTTCCGCAGACAAACGACCGTACGTGCTACTAGGGACCGCATTGGTCAATGTTAAGGCAAATGGAGTGGAGACGCAATGCCGAGCGATTCTCGACTCCGGCTCACAGGTTAACCTCATAACGGAGAGATTAGTTACAACGCTGGGCCTCCCAGCAAGATCCACCTCGATTTCAATCAATGGAATCGGGAATAATCGCACCAAGGTGCAACACCGCGTCAACATAACCCTGAACTCCAGAGTTAACAGGTTTTCAACTCCTCTTGAGACATTCGTGTTGCCACAGATCATTTCTCCTCAACCAACACAACTGCTTACCATCGACAATTGGGCGATTCCCAACAATGTGACATTAGCGGACCCGAACTTCAACCGTCCTGAGAGAATCGACATTTTGTTGGGAGCTGAACACTATCATCAAATTCTTTCAATAGGACAGATTAAGCTTGGTAATGATCTTCCACTCTTGCAGAATACGACCTTCGGCTGGATAGTAGCTGGAAGGGTAGCTAACGAACAACTCTCGTCAGCACTATGTGGAACCTTGACGGAAGAGGAGACCCTGAATACGGCAATTGAACGATTCTGGAAGCTTGAGGAGATTGAGAGCCCGACGCAACAACTATCTTCGTATGACGCCCAATGTGAGGCACACTTTAATCAATACACCACGCGTAACCAAGACGGAAGGTTCATCGTGCGACTTCCATTTTGCACGGAGCCATCTTCCCTAGGTGCCTCACATCAGATCGCGTTCAACCGCTTCCTCAGCTTGGAACGACGACTGGCAAAAGATGTTTCCCTAAAGAATCAATACACTCAATTCCTGGAGGAGTATGAAAAAATGGGGCATATGTCACGCATTAACATCGAACAGGTATCGGGGTCTAACTACTTTATTCCTCACCATAGCATTTTGCGCCCTGACAGCAGCACCACTAAACTTCGGGTGGTGTTTGATGCCTCCGCAACAACCTCATCGGGGAAATCGTTGAACGACATCCTGCACATCGGACCACCATTACAAAACGCGCTGTTTACGGTTCTCCTGAGATTTCGGCTGCCACGGTTTGCGTTCACGACCGATATAGAAAAAATGTACCGTCAGATCTTGGTCCATCCAAACGATCGACAGTTCCAAATAGTCCTGTGGAGGAACAATGTCACTGAACCAATAGGGTACTTTACGTTGAACACAGTGACCTACGGCAAGAGACCAGCACCTTATTTGGCAATCAAGTGTCTGAAGGAAATCAGCCAGGAGAATAAGATGCAGTTTCCGTTGGCAGCCAGCTTCCTGGAAAAGAATTTCTATGTGGATGACGGGTTGGGTGGAGCCGACAGCTTGAATACTGCCCTGGAAATTCAACATCAACTGCAACAGGTCATGTCCAAATACGGGTTTCATTTGCGAAAATGGTGCGCCAACCATACCCAACTGCTCCGGAATATCCCCAATGACGATCAGGAAGTTAGTCTTGACTTCTCCACAGAAGACACCGACTATAAAAAAACTCTGGGATTGGTGTGGCGACCCAAGGAAGATCTGCTCAAGATTAGGGTTAACATCCAAACTATTAAAACCGTAACGAAAAGGACGGTCACCTCAGATGTGGCCCGCATATTTGATCCACTCGGACTCCTGTCGCCAGTGATCGTCAAGGCAAAGATGTTCATTCAAGAGTTATGGACTTTGAATCTGTCATGGGACGAGGCGGTGCCGTCGGAATTTGGCTCACGCTGGCGAAGTTTTCGAGGTAATTTAAATGAGCTCGAAACCTTTCGAGCTCATCGACATATATATAAGGGGTCAATTCCTCGCAATGTCCAAATTCATGTGTTTACGGATGCCTCTGAGAAAGCGTACGATGCCGCAATATATCTCAGAACGGCCGCGCAAAATCGCCCAGTGATAGTATACTTGCTTTGTGCGAAATCCCAAATAACCCCGCTGAAGCAGCAAACCCTGCCTAGACTGGAATTATGTGCCGCACAGTTGGGTGCCACCTTGGCTGCACGTGTGAAACAGGACCTGGACATGAATACCACGCCCACATTCTACTGGTTCGATTCCAAAATCGTCTTGTCATGGATGAATTCACGATCATCGTCGTTGCATACATTCGTAGCCAACCGAATAGCGGTCATTTAAGAGAGCACGACACCTGCTCAGTGGAGTCATGTCGGATCCAAGGACAACCCGGCGGACATCATATCTAGAGGTTTGGATCCACAAGAGTTGCAGCATACACCCCAGTGGATGTATGGGCTATTCTTTCTTCATGGAGAAGAGAAGCATTGGCCGTCGGTATTCAGTCTGAATCCTGAACAACCTATACCGCAGCAGAAGAAACAGTCTGCCACCTTGCTGGTCTCAGCACCAAATGAAAATGTTTTGCATGGGGTCAATCACAGAAACTCCATTAAAACCCTGCAACGTGTTTAATGGGTACATCTTTCGATTTATGAAGAATGCAGGCAGTCCCAAAGCGTACCGACAGACTCAAAGGGAGCTCACGCCGTTTGAACTTCACGATTCTCTTCTCATCATTATTAGAGAAACGCAAAGAATGGCATTCGCAGAAGACATCAAACGGCTAAAAAAACACAATGAACTTTTGGCGTCAAGTCCACTCAAGGTTCACTTCCCATTTTTAGATGAAAATGGGGTTTTGAGGGTCGGAGGACGATTGAAAGAGTCCACGCTGCCATTCGATACAAGGCACCCAATGCTCCTCCCATCCAATGACCTCATCAGCAAGCTACTCTTTGACTCTATCCACAAAGAGAACAAGCATTGTGGAGCCCAAGCGCTCCTTGCAAATGTCCGACAACGGTTCTGGCCCATCAGGGGAAAATACTTGGCACGAGAAACCATCCACAAGTGTGTAACCTGCGCAAAATCAAAACCGAAACATCAGCACAAATTTTATTTGGCCATGAGAATAAATTTGACACTGCAATAAAAATTTGATTGACCATGAACTTGGTAGAAAATAATGCAGTTTAATATTTGTTATTCGTGGGAAAATTAATTGAATGCAATAATGCTGAATAGACTTAATTTTAGTATATAAGCTGTAAATATTTATTCAATAAAATTAATGTTTAATCATAAGAACAAAAGCAAAGACCTTGTTCCTTTTTTTCGGCAGCAGTGCTCAGATAATACTGAACTTATGAAAATCGGCATTTTAATGCTGGGATATAGCGGCAGCAGTGCTAAGTATAATACTGAGCCCCACACTCAACACTATACACCAACATTCAAGGATAACTGATCCTGCCTTTTAGGATTACATCCTTCTCTCAACCTAATTCTTCATCTTTCACCACACCGTGCACCTCGAGCTAGTTACCAGCCTCACTACAGACGCTTTCCTCGGTGCACTAAAAAGATTCACAAGTCGCAGAGGTCACTGCCAACACCTCTATTGTGACAACGCAACGAACTTTGTCGGGGCAAAAAACCAGCTAGTGCAATTGTCATCAGCTCTGTTTAGTCAAACTGCTCAGGAAACAATCCAGCGGGAGTGTGCAAACAAGAACATCACGTTTCATTTCACTCCTCTGCGAGCACCTCATTTTGGAGGATTATGGGAAGCAGCAATTAAATCAGCCAAAAAACTACTAGTAAAGGAGATGGCTAATGCATTCTTAACGTATGAGGAAATGGAGACTGTGGTCATAGAGGTAGAGGCAATTCTAAATTCCAGACCTCTTACATCATTGTCAAGTGACCCTAATGATGCAGTTGCCTTGACTCCCGGCCATTTTCTGATTGGCAAGCCTCTCACGGCGCAAGTCGATGCAACTGCCCAGTCGATGTCACCATCACTCGTCAAACGATGGGACTTAGTATCAAAAATACAACATCATTTTTGGAAACGATGGTCCCACGAATACCTCACTGACCTCCAGCAGCGCAAGTGGCAATCAAAGTCTGCAAATCTGCCGGTTGGCACGCTGGTTATAATTAAGGACAACACTCCGGTCATGACGTGGCGGCTCGGAAGGGTAATCGAAACTTACCCCGGGCCCGACGGTATCGTGAGGACAGCAACGGTCAAAACATCAGCAGGCATCATCAAGCGGGCGATTCACTTGCTCGCTCCGCTTCCGATCGTTACACCCACAGTCACGGGAGAAACTGGGAGCCACACTGAGATGCTTCCCTTTGACACACCTTCAAATGGAACCACCAAAACCAATGGAAATGGCTCGGACCTCAAGAGAAACCAGCCTTGCAAGAACCCACAAAAAGGTTTACCACCCCCTAAACGCGTCTCGTTAGCTTTACCAAGCCTTCTACTGATCCTCGCCTTATTCTTTCCATTGATGGCGTGCCAGCAGGGCACCTATACTCAAATCACTGGCTCACCTGGATTGCACTTTGAACATATTGGACAAGTTAAGCCAATCATCTCGGAATGGAAGCTGCTCATCTACTTTGAGCTGTCCCCATTTCTCGACGAGGTACAACTGCTGGCAAACGGGACTAACATGTTAATGAAATCTTGTCACAACTCAGATCTCAATCAGCAATGTCTGGCGCTCGTTACTCATTTCAACAGCGTTAGACTTAAAGTGGATGCAATCGATTTTGTTGGAAATGTGGCAAATTCCTTGTTTGGAGTGGTCGACTCTCAGTATGCAGAAAAAATGGCCAACACCATCAACAGCATAAAGGCCAATGAGGACCACCTGGCATAACTTCTGCGGAATCAGACATCGTTCCTCGATTCCACTCTGAACATTATGAAGCAAACGGTGTTGCGAGTCACCCTCGCATAATTGATTAATTATTTTATTATTAATTGTCATCAAGTTTATGTAAGTTTATTATACTAATTACCAGGGTACGGATTTGCACACTCATGTGCAGCACACGCACATGAAGGCAAATATGCACACAAAATAAATACGCACATGCACATGCGTAAGTGCCAATTTTTGTATGTGCCTACTAAACGCACATGTGCAAGTTCAACTTGCGTAGGCACATTTCATGTGCCACTCTTAAAATGAATGGCACATTTCATGTGCCGCTCTTAAAATGTGCGGCGCATGAGTGCACACGATCTTGCACATTAATATATGTATGTGAAAGACGAAGAAGTACTATGGTAAAAACAACAAATTTTAGTGTTTTGTTGTTATGGTATGTGTTGAATATTTACCCATTTGAAAATAATTTTAACTGCGTAGCTTTACAAATAAAAAAAAGGTTTTTTTTCCGTCTTGCATGAACAGGCAATAATTGATTAAAAATACAGTATGCAAAATTGTTATTCGTACACCACGAATAAAACATTTGTTACAAAAATTGTATAAAGTGTATTGGAAATTAACTGATTAATTGGTTGTTAAAATAAATTGCATGCAAACACAAAGTGTTCTGTTTATGTATTTGAAAGTTTATTATATTATTAAGAAAGTTTTTTTGTACTTCATAAATTTATTTGCGACACATTTGCATAATTTTTTGTTTGCTTAAATTCTAACTAAATCAGCTAACTAAATTCAATATTTCGAGCATTAAGTTCTTGAAAGTTTAATTTGGTTATAAGTAAATTACTCAACGTTTTATTATTAAGATTCGATCTCAATTTAGTAAAAACCAAGGGCAATGCACTGAAAGTCCTTTCCACAGATACCTGTGTAGCTGGTACTCCTAGTGCCACTTCCACAATTTTTTTAATATCGCTGTCATCCGTGGTTTTCCAATAACTAAGGACATCAGTATCGAGCGGAAGTTTTTTCTGATTCATTAGAAGCATCAGTTTCTACTTGAAGGTGCGATGTGTTTGTGCGTTTGCAGATATATTTGTCATAGATTCCATAATGCGCTGTTCTAATTTAGCGAAAGCAGAAGTGGTCGGAAGTTCAGTTTGTATGTCACAGCTGGACTCACTCTGACGTCTCGTTTGATCATTCTGCAAACCTATTAAGACATCAAAAGATTTCACCAGATGTTCCTACAAAAAAAAAAGAAAAAAATTATTGGTATGAAAAATGTTGATTTCAAAACAAACTTACTATTGCTGTAGTTCTTTGTTGTTCACATAGAATATTGGAATTTTCAAAATTAAATCTAGGATCTAAATAAAGAGCTGCTAGGAACGCATCATTTTTAAAAAGAAGTTGTTTTCTTATTTGCATGGAATTATGCAATAGTGACGCATATGGTGTTACAGCAAATATCTCCTCTAATTCTATTTCGCAACAAAGCCAATCTCTATAAAAATCACCAATTATATACTGCTCTTTTTGAAGCTGCTTAGTACACAAAGCCAACGGTTTAAATGCAGCAACAAAATTTTTTACAAAATCCCAATTTATGTCCGGAATGCTGTTTTTCTTCATGTAAAGCAATTCTATATTTTGACTAACTTCCAGTAAGGACACAAACATTTCATATGTTGCGTTCCATCTTGTGGTATTATCCAAACTTGGCATTTGCATTTGAATATCGCCTGACCTAATCTTCTTGCGGAGCTGTTTGACAGCATCTCTGCATTCATTTATTTCCTGTGCAAGGTTCTTTAAGACATCATAAGCAGAAAGTTGTATTGTGTGTGCAGCACACCTTACAACAGATAACACCGAACTGAGTATTTTGTGAATACTGTCATCATTATCTTCTGAAGTGCTATTTTCTCCATCACTTTTCTCCTCACCGATTTGCTCTTCTTGAATTTCTTGGAGTTTTGGCTCACTTTAAGCATGTTTGCTCCATTGTCGGTCGTACTGGAATAAATTTGTCCAATTTCGATCTGGTATGTCATTAGGCATCCCAAAATTTCTTCTTTCAGATATGAGGCTCTATGTCGTTTTTGTAAACGTATCATGCCTAACAAAATAATTTAGTGAACACATAATAGGATTTGAAATAAAAATAAAGAATCTTACCAATTGTATTGGTATATATCTTGAAATCTTTTATATATTGTATATTTATTCCAAGAATGCTTTTGTCCATTCTGCTAGCAATATCAAATTTGAGTGACACCATTTTATTTTTCACTCGGTTTGCCACTATTTCATGAATTTTTGCACAGGAATCTTGAAGAACATCGGTAATATTTTTAGAATTTAAGCTCGTGTTAAATTTTTCCTCATATGGTGAAATCAAAACTTTAAAAAACTCAGAATCATCAAAAATTCTAAATGGTAGATTTTTTACTGCAACTAGACCAACACAACATTTCAAAAACTGGCTCTTATCAATATTAATTCTTACGACTTCATCAGTTCTTCGTTTTTTAGCGGGTATACATTCATCACCACTTTCATTGTTTTGTTTTTCAGATATGTCTTTTTTATGGATCAGCTTATAATGTCTTTTAATATTAGAAACATTGATTCCACTTAAAGTTTTATCACATTCAAGGCAAACAATTTTATTAATATCTTTAATCATTCTAAAAAATTTATTTTCGTAAGTCATTTTAGAAAAGAATAATAGCACTTAATTGCAAGAATACTAATCACATTATAAGTACCGGTTGCCGGCGGCAACAGCAAAAAGGACCTAAAACAGAAATATTAGAAACTTTCTTCTTGGTTATTGATATACAGGTAACGGTTTGTTTTACATCGAAACAGTACACACAAATACGTTTAAAGTGGAATAATAAACATACTTTTTATGCAAATTTCAAAGCAAACGGGTTATATACCTGTTAAAAGTATTTTTCATTTTTTTACATTTTATGGGACATAAAATTATCAAATTTCTGGGAAAATGTTTATTCACTTTTAAGGGATTAATGTTTTTAATTAGCTGAAAAAATGCATTTTTATATTTATTCCTATGTTCTCTACTTTTAAAATTCCACTAAGCAGAGAACAGCTGGCAAAATTCTGAGAATTTTATAAAGATTGTTTTGGTATTTAATAAATAATTTAAATTTTGCTGATCCATTTAACCAAAATTATAAATAATTTGCCTTGCTACAATGCTGTACGAAGACGGATTATGTATACTGTACATAAAAAACGAAATACGTATGATGTGCATGAAGATGTGAACTCATGTGCCTGTACTTTAAATAGTTTATTTTTGTTGCTCTTTGCACATGTGCATGTGCTTCTAATATCAATGCACACTCATGTGCCTTCATATTAAGATCAAAAATTGTTGCACATATTCATGTGCATGTACACAAATTTTGGCACATGTGCTGCACATTCATGAGTAAATTTCTACCCTGCTAATTACATTATTATTGTTTATATTATTTATTATTGGTCAGCAAGTTCATTTAAATATATATTTATTTAAAGGAATCAAGCACGAATAATAAAATTGCTTAGATTGAAAATAATTCCGATGAATAAAATACTTATTTCCATTGCATGTGCCCGTTGCTTTCTTAGAAATTTTGTAAAATTATTTACAAATATTTTTTATTTTCTGAATTTTCAAATTACATATGAATGGTTTCCAATGGCAACCCTTATGTAGAAATAATTGAAAATAAACAAAGTGTTTTGTTGTTTTGAAATGTTTTGCTGTGCTTGTATAGAAGTGTTTTTAGGTCTTGCTGTCTATGCTATGTTGATTTTATGGAAAAATTCTCATGGAATCAGTTTGGCTTTGGATATAAGACTTTTAGGTTTTTCTATACAATATTGGGGTAAAATTCACTGATGAGCTATGTGAGCAATAGTGAAATTGCAATATGGATATGCTCTCCCCCGCAGTAATACATTTCAAATATTTTTTATTTTTGTTGGAATAAATGTTTTATGGAATATCATAAAATGTTTATTTTTTATTAAAATTTTTGTAATAAATATTTCGTGAGAATATCATGAAATATTTATTTAAAGGAATCAAGCACGAATAATAAAATTGCTTAGATTGAAAATGATTCCGATGAATAAAATACTTATTTCCATTGCATGTGCCCGTTGCTTTCTTAGTAATTTTGTAAAATTATTTACAAATATTTTTTTATTTTCTGAATTTTCAAATTATATATGAATGGTTTCCAATGGCAACCCTTATGTAGAAATAATTGAAAATAAACAATGTTTTCTGTTGTTTTGAAATGTTTTGCTGTGTTTGTATAGAAGTGCTTTTAAGTCTTGCTGTCTATGCTATGTTGATTTTATGGAAAAATTCTCATGGAATCAGTTTGGCTTTAGATATAAGACTTTTAGGTTTTTCTATACAATATTGGGGTAAAATTCACTGATGAGCTATGTGAGCAATAGTGAAATTGCAATATGGATATGCTCTCCCCCGCAGTAATACATTTCAAATATTTTTTATTTTTGTTGGAATAAATGTTTTATGGAATATCATAAAATGTTTATTTTTTATTAAAATTTTTGTAATAAATATTTCGTGAGAATATCATGAAATATTTATTTAAAGGAATCAAGCACGAATAATAAAATTGCTTAGATTGAAAATGATTCCGATGAATAAAATACTTATTTCCATTGCATGTGCCCGTTGCTTTCTTAGTAATTTTGTAAAATTATTTACAAATATTTTTTATTTTCTGAATTTTCAAATTATATATGAATGCTTTCCAATGGCAACCCTTATGTAGAAATAATTGAAAATAAACAATGTTTTCTGTTGTTTTGAAATGTTTTGCTGTGTTTGTATACAAGTGCTTTTAAGTCTTGCTGTCTATGCTATGTTGATTTTATGGAAAAATTCTCATGGAATCAGTTTGGCTTTAGATATAAGACTTTTAGGTTTTTCTATACAATATTGGGGTAAAATTCACTGATGAGCTATGTGAGCAATAGTGAAATTGCAATATGGATATGCTCTCCCCCGCAGTAATACATTTCAAATATTTTTATTTTTGTTGGAATAAATGTTTTATAAGAATATCATAAAATGTTTATTTTTTATTAAAATTTTTGTAGTAAATATTTCGTGAGAATATCATGAAATATTTATTTAAAGGAATCAAGCACGAATAATAAAATTGCTTAGATTGAAAATGATTCCGATGAATAAAATACTTATTTCCATTGCATGTGCCCGTTGCTTTCTTAGAAATTTTGTAAAATTATTTACAAATATTTTTTATTTTCTGAATTTTCAAATTACATATGAATGGTTTCCAATGGCAACCCTTATGCAGAAATAATTGAAAATAAACAATGTTTTCTGTTGTTATGAAATGTTTTGCTGTGTTTGTATAGAAGTGTTTTTGAGTCTTGCTGTCTATGCTATGTTGATTTTATGGTAAAATTCTCATGGAATCAGTTTGGCTTTGAATATAGGACTTTTAGGTTTTTCTATACAATATTGGGGTAAAATTCACTGATGAGCTATGTGAGCAATAGTGAAATTGCAACATGGATATGCTCTCCCCCGCAGTAATACATTTCAAATATTTTTTATTTTTGTTGGAATAAATGTTTTATGAGAATATCATAAAATGTTTATTTTTTATTAAAATTTTTGTAATAAATATTTCGTGAGAATATCATGAAATATTTATTTAAAGGAATCAAGCACGAATAATAAAATTGCTTAATCTTATTATTTATAAATCTTTTTTTATGCGATTTCTGGTGCATTTTAAAACATTAATTAGGTTTTATTATTTCTGTTTGTTTTGTTTTTTTTGGCGCTAAACGTTTTGCGATAGCTTATTTGTCAAGTAAAATAGCGAAGGTTCACTTTCTATAACTAGATAGCTATCTACTCATAGAATACGTAATTCCGATACCCTTTAAGCGATATCGACTGATAGAATATCAAAAGTTCGAAATTTCGATTGTACGACTATAATTCCGAACGCTATCGACTCTCAGACCCCAGTGTAGACAAGTGTGTTTTTACATAGCAAATTCTGTTGGTTAACGTGGAAAATAATTAAAACTTCTGTAATAAAAATATTCTCTGGCCTATAAATTAGGTTTTATAATTGTTGATGCATCTAAACATGCCAGATTTAAATGACAGACTCTGAGCATACACACACCTATACCCCAAAAATTAAACCAACAATAGTATTATAAAGTTATGGTGGCTGTTCCTGTACTGGATTCATATCATTAATAATCACAAGATGGAAAGGTGCAACTAGAACAACAATCCACTACACTGCCCTATCAATGCTTAAATGAGGAGTAATTAATAAAGCTGCCTACAACAAAGGAGCACACGTAAATTATAACCATTCAATTTGTTACCTTATTATTGTATTTTATACTTCTTTCATTTGATCTTTCATTAGTATGTTCGTATATGATTATAAATAACTATATATATGATTATGTATAAGTTTATATGACTGCTTTGAAATATTCAATTGGTGAACATTTGTTTTATAAATTATATAACTTTTGCTTAACCCTGAATAAATCTAATGTAACCTCTTGTTGTAAATCATAAAAGCCAAAATTTTAAATTGGAGTTTGTAATTATAATATATCTCCAATAGATTTTCACCACATGTATATGTTAGATTTAAGCGGTTGCTTCTGTAAAACTAAATTAAAATTAGACTGTACATTATTATTATATTTACTACCTATGTATAACTTTTTCTTATGGTACTAAACAAATTTTTCCTTTGTTTTTATAATGTAATAAAAATATTACTATGACTAGATAATTGATTCTGTTGGTTTGGTTGATGAAAGATAAGTAGGTAGTTTAGGCAACAACAACAAAATTGGGCTGAGATTCAACATCGGGTCAGCAGCAGGTAGTATGGGTATAATGACCTGGAGGAGAACTACACCTTCTTCCTCACTAAATTAAACGAAATTGTCGTGAGACTGGTAGTCTTCTTCTTTCTGAATCGTGCATTCTTTGTTCTTTATTTCATCTTATTCCCTGTTGAACACAATTTACTATCTTAAATTTCTGGTGACGCAAAACTCCCTTAAAGTTATCACAGCCCACGCACATCTCACTAAGCTAAGACCGAAGCATCGCTAGGTGTGCAGACCAGTAACAACCAAAGGTTGAGTTGGTGGTTCGTTACAGGACATGGTATCAGTCAATTGTGGGCAAAATTAACTTATTTAAATAAGACAGAAAATCCAGCAGCTGTATATTAAAAATATTTTTTGATTTTTCCGAAAACATTTCATAATTCGAACATCTTCTTGCAACAATTTGCTCGAATTACGGATATTGCACTGTAATTAAAATACCAACTGCTAAAATTTTCAAAAAAAAAACTATTGAGGAGTACTCGTGTAATTTTGCATGATTGAACATTAAACTTCTACTAACTAAAGTCATGATTGGCGTAATTTATCTATCTTTGCTAACTATGAGTACAAAACTAAAATTTAAAAAAAATGTACACGTAATTCTGTTTATACACGGTCTTTTTTACACGAATTTGATTTAACACGGTTTTTTACACGAATTTGATTTAACACGGTTTGAAAATCAAGAATTTTTAATTTTTTTACACGATTTTATTCGATTTAGCACGGTTCAAACTATCACACATAGATAAAAACACACACAACATACAAACAGCTAGAATCCATACTAAAAAAAGAAAGAGCATAAAGATTATATTTACGTATTTTTTCTCTTTCGTTTCTTTTGTACATTCATTCAAGCAAATTTGCTGGTCAGAGAAATTCTAGATATTAAAAATTTAAGGGAATTCCCTTTTTGCAATATGTACAAATGTTTAGTAAAAGTTCAAAATGTATTGCGACCACAAAACGAATACCAACATTCTACAACTTACACAATTTTATAAACATATATAATAAATTGTTTACTTCATAGGTACTTTTATAAATAATGTATATGTTTTGATATTATAAGATAGAATGATGTAAGTAAATAGGTACTATCAGTGTATGTGTTGAGATCCACTATCGTGGACCCCCATTTTCATTTCGTAGACCCTTGCAGGTTGTCATAGACCCCTAGGGGTCGATATAGACCACTTTAGGAGTCATTGAAATATACAGTGCAATAGTTCAATTACAACTCTCGCAATTGTTTACATCTGCAATTTTGGAATTGAACTTAATGGCAAACAACTTAATAATCAATTCTTGACACTCTCATCGATAGTCATCCGAAAAGTCAATCCACTACTTCTATCTCCACAGCAGCTAGAAAATGCACACAGTCAAATAAAGGATCATTTGCCTCTGTCGCCTTGACTTCCAGTCACCTCTGGAAATGATCTACTCACTCTATATATTTTTAAAGTCGTGCTTCGACTAATACAAAACTAAAATTTAAAAAAAATGTACACGTAATTCTGTTTGTCCACGTTCTTTTTTACACGAATTTGATTTAACACGGTTTTTTACACGAATTACACGATCATGAAGAATTTAATCAGCTTTATATTACTCCTGTTCCAAATGCTGTCAACAATACACTGGTATCAATTAAACCATGCACCAACATTCTAGGAATCAACACTGATCGAAAACACTTCATAGTTCTGTCGCCTCTTAAATTAAGCACATGTGAGGTAATGACTTCAGATATCTTCCTTTGCACGAACCTTCGATTTCATTATAGATACGAATCGGAGATGTGTTCATGCGACATTCAATTATTTAACAACAAAATGCATTCACATGCAACATTGAAAAGGTTAACTCCGAGAGTTCAGGATTACTAACTCTAAAAGCAGAATGTATACTAAGACACGATTCTGTCACCATAAACGGTAAGCAAATCATATCAGTTGTAGTACAATCTTCATACACAAGCCATAATACTAACATGTCACTGATACAACCTTTAATTTGCTTGCCGTCTAATACCCAATCAAATTCCTACAATGTTGAAGCGTGATATAAAACGAATTTGCAGCAATTAGAGTTCTTACAGAAAACCCTACAAGAGAATAAGATCATGGAGCTCCCTAACAAATTTAGTAGTCATCAAACACACTCTTACACAATCGGGTATTCCTGGATTGAGTATCATCACAATAGTTCTGCCTGCGTTCTTTTCCGGTAGCAAATACTTTGTCAATTTTTTTGGGAGAGCAAGAACAATGTTACTCTGTCGGCTGAGAAAATCTGAAAAAATACGCAGACAGTATCCAGTGAAATTTTGCAAGAAAACAGCTGATCGATGTGTAAACAATCGAAATAATAAATTAAAAGAATTGTGGCGCATGTATACGGAAAAGTGAATTCTCGCGATAAATCAAAGAATTTCAAATTAAACTTAAACCCAGAAACTGCAGCCGAAATGGCGGACATGAACGAGGCGGACGGTAAAAAAACAATTTGGCTGGATGCATCCACGAAACTGTTAATTAGTTTGGTAAAAGAGATGCGGGCAAAAGTGGGTAAGTCGGTGCTGCTAAAGAACAAACGGCAAATGTGGGTGGTCATTACTGCAAAGCTTTGTGCAGAAGGGCATGATTTCAGTGCCTCCCAGGTGGAGGGGAGGTATTTTACATTGGAGCGCCAATATAAAAGGGCCCAACGTAACAACAAGAAAACTGGAAGAAGTAGAGAAACGTGCCCTTTCCAAAGCTAAACAAGATTGGTATATGCTTGATAATTATGCTAGTTACTTTGTTTCGATTTTCGTAGCGAATTGGATGACCTGAATAGTTTGGATAGTGAAACGGAGGTGAACTTAAATAACTGCAGTGTACCTGAATCCGCGAATTCTTCGCAAGGTGGTTACTTATTATTTTATTACTTATTTCCCATCTACTTATGTATGACGCCGTTATGCTCTAAGCGTAAGAAAACGTCATTGCAAGAGTACGTGGAAAATGCAGAGAGACATGCGAAGAGGAAGGAAGGCAATAAAAACAGACTATTCAAACTGTTAGAAGCTAATATGGAGGAGCAGAGGAAGGAAAGAACGAGCAGAGAGATGATGCCAGAAAAATTGCATTGTTGGAATCGTTGATTCTGCTTTTGAAAAAACAGTGAGTACTTTAGTTGTTTCTGTTTAATGAATTTATTTTTTTGATTTTTTTTAGTGGCGAATAAAATCGTATTCAAAATATTGAAATATATATTCAATTAAAGACTAACAGCCGTATGCATAAAAACTTAAAGCAGGTTTAACTGCCGTTGTTAAGTCCCCCCAGGGGCATATAAATATGGTCTTTATAGAATTCCCCTATCTAGACACAGTGCAACTTGGGAAAAAGGGAGCCCAGTCCCCTGAAGACAGGCAGGGAGTCAACTAAAAGCTCTACTTTACTTCCACGGGGATCAGTGAGCCGCAGAGTTCATTATTTGTCTCTTTCCATTTCTTTCACACTAAGCTCCGTAATTAATTTCCTAAGTACAGCGACTAACGCCACTTTCCAAATAAGAATTTTTGTTACACCGGTAATCATCAACACTTCTTTTAAACAAATCTCAATACTTCTTCACTTATTAATTCCAAATTTATTAAAAATGAAAAAAAAACTGTTCAGTTGTGACTTATGCCACTTTCAATGTAAACGGCTCAATTGACAGTTTTACTTTGTTATTCCAAAAATTTTTAAAAATGCTTATTAAAAACAAATTGTAGTATACAAATAATAACAAAAACTAAAATATAACATGCCATTCAATATAAAACATTTTTACATCATTATTTTATATTTTACAAAAATATAATTATAATTAATTATTTTAAACAAAAGTTTTATTGATGTACATATAATCAAAACAAAGCTCGATATCTGAATAATAATTTTTTTAATATGAACAAATTCTTTGTGAGTTCTTCGTAAGCCTTGCAAATTAACCTTTTTTGGGTGCTTTGCTTTTTATTAAAAAGATTAATAAAAAACAAAAAAAAAAATATGTTGATTTTGCTGATAACAATAAAAGCATTTTTTATGGATATAAATACCCGGATAAATATATTATTTTTTATACATCGTTAACTACAACGTAACAACTGAAAATAGTGGCATTGCCAGAATCAAAATACTAATGTTAATAAAGCATACAGTAGCTAAAGTACTGTTTTTGAATACCATTTTTTAACACACGTTTGTTAGCCTTAAAGTGTTTGTTAACTAACATGCACTTTAAAGCTCAAGTAAGCGTTTTTTATGCATACAGCCGTAAAAATATTCTTTAAAAGTGTATAACTTAAGAAACACAAAAAAAAAAATAAAAAATGTAAATACATATTGAATTGAAAATTAACAGTAGTCTTTAAAACTGTATAAGTTAGAAAAAAAATGTAAATATATATTGAATTAAAATATTCTTTAAAAGTAATGAAATGACTTTCTAATTATTATCTGCCAGCATTTGCATTGCTTGGCATATTTCATCTCGCACACTATTCCCACGAGAAACCTGGACATGATTTAGAATTTCTTCATCACCATCTGCTGATATGTCGGATGTAAACTTTAGGTCATCTTCATTTGGAATGTTGTGTAAAACACAACACGCTCTAATGAAGTGGCATAATTTTTTCATTCCTCGTAATTTACAGTAGTACAGCTGCCTAAACCTCTGTTTTAAAATACCGAACGTATGTTCGATACGGACACGACCAGAGCTTAGTTTTATATTAAAGTGTATCTGAGCTCTTGTCAGATGTCCGTTATTTTTATATAGAGTTATCAAATACTGATTGCATGGATAAGCAGAATCCCCCAGAATCTGCAAGCATAAAAATTTTAAAATAATAATGCTTAAACTTTTATAATCAGTTTTATTTCGGTACGGTTTTCCGTCTACCCTCGTCAAATTTGGTTTGTGAACAAACCGGTTTGGGCCGTTTGCCATCTTCAGTGTTCTTTTCGTACTTTTATAATCAGCATTACCTTTACAATACGATGGTAGCTTCTCGTAATTAGGTGAGTTCTTCAAAACCCAACTGTCGTGACATGACCCAGGGTGTCCAACAAAAATGTTTATAAATTTTTTGTTTTCGTCACAAATTCCTTGCAAACAAATTGTCGTATTACCTTTCCGGTCGATTTAGTCGTTGTTGGAAGTATACGGAGGATCGATGACTATGTGTGTACCATCAATGCACCCTAAATGAGGATATTGTTAAGTATATTCATTACTTTTCGTTATGTGTATATCATTCATGACACCCACCTATAGCCTTTGCAAAGGAACATTTATCGCGAAAAAATTGCCTTGATATTTTCTTCTTTTCTTCGTTTGGCCACCGTATGACTTCTGGACTAAGGGAACTCAGAAACATTGATACTCTTTCTATTATTGCACCTACTGCAAATAGACTCATGTCAAAGCGATCTGACATGTCTCTAAAGCTGCATGCCTCGTGCCCAGCAAACCATAAATATACCAGCATGTGAGCACTTTCGGGTAGCCTTTTGTCGGAACGCATATTTGCAAACATTTCCCAGTTTGAAAACCGATCGCATAGGTTTTCAAACAGTTGCCTCGATATCCGGAAATGTCTTCGAAATTCCTCTTCGCTGTAACTGGGCACTATTTCCTCCACATACAGCTTTACGTTATTTCTTCCTTTTGCCTTCATAGCAAAAAAATGTTTTACACGGGAATCTATATTGTTGTCTACAAATCCATTTATTACTATATTTACAATTGGTTCTAACTCCTCTTCCTCACTCTCCGTCGACGAAGAATCCAGCACCATCATTGCCGTAGCAATTATGTGCTTCCTCAACTCCACGTTTCCACGACGAACGCAATGTTTCTTTGCAGCATTCTACCATCGAAAATAAGTTACTGTTACTAATACTGTGGTTACAATAACATATAACACAATTCAAAATACTCCCCTCTTCAATTGACAACTTTGTCCCAGAAACTTCTGCTGCTTCTATCACTTCTGCCATCTCGAATCCACTTACGCCACAATCACACTGTATATTCAAACGTTTCTACTATGAAATAAAATGTTTTGTTTATTAAAATTTATTATAAACATTAAAAATAAACACATTTGTAACTACTTACCTCGCCATTGCTAAATTTCAATTTTATTTTCACTTCACAACAATTTTTTAATTTAAACACTATATGAAAACAGCTGTTCAAAGTAGTTGCAAAATCTTGTAAGCAGAAATTTCTCCAGTAACATTTTGCAAGTTCACTGACTTCCAACTGTTAAAAAATTATCTTTTTAGCTCTCTTTTTGCAAGAGATTTCGAGTACGCAGACAACATTTTGCAAAAAATAATGCAAAATGTGTACGCAGACAGACCTAATAATAAAACTTCAACGATTGAAAACATCTACGTGGGAAAATTCTATGCTTGCATAGAGCTTCATACAAATGCTACACCTGTACCAACTCCTAGGAAATGGCGAGAATTTAATGTTGATGTTTAGAACATACACTCTTGTTAAACGGTTGTTCAACGCGGGGGAGAATGTTTAAACACACACATACACATATACAAACAAACATACAAAAAAATACTAGCAATAGCATTTTTAATTTCTTAAGCTCATTAACCATAAAGAAATATCATTTTGCTTACCATTAACTTTGTTAGTTCATTAACCGCTTACTTTTTGCTTAATTTCTTATTTTGGTTCAATAACCATTTAAATAATTTTTGCTTATGAATTATAGTAGCGATTGCATTTTTTTTTTTGGTTGACACATCAAATTGCAATAAAATTATTATTTACAAAATTTAGCTTAAGTGTTCTGTTAAGATAGTATATAAGAAGAAAGAAAAATAAAAATTTGTACAGTAGTTAAACAAGATTTTTTTTATTAATTATTGTGCTCATCTCCCTCTGAGTTTCAAGTGCATAAAGGGACAAACAAAAAGATTAATACAGGCTAAATTTATGTGTTTGGTTTGAGTCATATTAATCGAAATCCTACAGTCTTTTTAATTTTACTGCATATTTTGTTGCTGTTTGCTTCTATTGATGTATATAATTCCTTATTTTTATTTTCAAAGTCATTAATACGTCCCGTTAGTTTTTCAATTTTTTGTATATTTCTACCAAACATTTTTCAATCGTAATCAATTTTTAATATCTGTATTCAGTAGTCTTAAGTAATGTTTTAATTATGTTTTGACTTTAGAATTCCAATTGAGTATTGAACATTTTGTCGCGGAATGCTGCACTTTCTTACAGACACCATTACATTGCATCTAACACCTCAGATATTCAAAAATGTTTACCTTGTTAAAGAATTTTATTGTTCTCGTATTATTTACTGATTTATTTACCAGGTCTTAAGTTTTATATAATTTTAAAACACTTTGTTATGGTTAATTTTTAATTTGTCCTACAGAGCTTTGCTCTTGAGGTTTTTGTAATGAGTTGCGAACAACGATAAAATAAACCACCTGTTCGTTTTGACGTTTAAATACTGTAACTATTCCGTGCACACACGTAAATATTTCGCGCGAATTTTGATTGCTTAAAATGTTTAAAAAAGTTAAGTTAGTTATTCAAAAATTTATTTCATCCGCAGAATGCGGATCTCTGATCTTTTCACTCTTTACAGCTTTTGATAAATAGTGCAGATAAACAAATGATAATTTGTTTTTAAAATTAGAGAAGACAGTATTTTTTTGTGGTTTACAATAAGATTCAACATTAACCTATTAGGTTCGCTCTCATATTTTTGTATGGCGAATTTGAGAGATATTTCCTGCCCTATGAATATGTTATACTTTACTTTAAGTAACTTGAACATTTATTAAATATTTAAAAGTTTCTGAAATATATTAACTTATTTACTATGTTTAAAGGTAATTTGAGATTATTACTTTTTTTAATTTTCCAGTATTTTTTAATGATCAGAAAATTATTTCGACTGGCATAAGCAGTCATAAAATTAAAATATAATAATGACTAGAATAATTTTCTTAACATCATTTTATTTAAATACGTATGGGTTCATTCTAAAGGAATTTAAAAACTTCTTAATTAAAACATTTTTGTTTTGAATAATAAATTAAGTAAACAAATAATGAAAATATATAATTAATGTTCTGTGTTCGGAAGTTTCTTGGCAAAAAAACAAAAACCCTTAATATAATTTTACTCGTTAAGTAGAAATTTACGTAAATCATTTTAATTATAAAATAAATTTATAAACTTAAAATTGTCATTTTAATAAAAAGAAAAATATTTTCCACATATACTTGTATTAAAACTACTATAATCAATGTAAGAAAAAAGAATTAAGCTTTTTTAATAATAGTATTATTTTTAAGGGTTTTTACAATTTATTTGTCAAAAATAAACACATCTTTTAAATTTTTTTTTTGTTTGGTATTTCTGCACTTGTACTATTTAATAAAATTATCTCCGATTTTTGTGTCACCAGCAATCGTTTTTTATTAAGTAAAAGTAATAACATCAAAAGAGGCAGATGAATCAAAGAAAACCGGAAAAGTGTGCGAGAAGTCCGACTGGTTGTTTCCCGATAAAATTTGTAAGCTGCAAAGAACAAAAGATAACTAAATTTAAATTGATGTTTAGTTAAAGCTTTAAAAGAGATTAATTTAAGTATATTCACGGCTATTGTTATTTTCAGCTTAGATATATTCAAAAAAGCTTTTAGCATCATACACGGTACATGCTTTGGATATATTCTTTAATACTTAGTAAGCTTATAATAATTGTTTTGACATTTTCGAAAATTCAATTTAACAGATTAAAACTTGGCGTAATTGTGGAAGGCTAGTTAATCGTAAAAATATCAGTAATCATAAAAAAAACTATTAAATATCTTAAGATAACCTCGTTACGTCTACTTGTAATGCCATGATATTTATGATCAGACAAATACAAACAAATAAGAGTGTTATAGTCCTCCCCTTGTCAAATCTTATATACCACAGTGATGCTAGATATTTGCCGTGGAGTTTTTACTCTGATGATTTATTTATTTGTACAATTCTAGTATAAGAAAATAAAACATTTATACAATGAATGGGTCGTTTCGTTAACTTTTTACTGATAATTATTTTTTTTAATCTTAACAGATCAGTAAAACCATTTGTTCTTCTGTAGATCCCTCTGTGTTTGCTGCTCGATCATACCTGTCTTTCATTGTATCGCTGGACGTTTTAATGTGGTTGTGGACAAACTTATGAAGATTGTGCAAGTCTTCTTGTTCTTGAAGATCGCTTTGATTATTTTCATGCGTAGGTTTTGGTTTAACGCCAAATTCTAGCTGGTTACGTCTTTCTCTTGTTGGAGCCTTGGCCGCAATGCATTGTTTGAAATTATCTATCCAATTGGCTAGAGATTGCTATCAGCAAACCCAGTAAAGCTGCTGTTTAAGCTTTTTCAGCGTTTTTGTTACACAGTTTTACAGGCTCTTAAGGCTATTACACTGAGTCCAGAACGATTTTACCGGTAAGCTCTCTGCCGATATTTCATTACGCTTTGTTGACCGTGGTGGTAAAGCAGATCTTGACCTTTCTTAATGGATCTGCCGTTGCGGTGGAAATATCCTTCTAGAAATTTAAGATAGCTCATTTAGTTCATGCAATTCTCCCATCATTTTCCTTTCTAGGCCAGACAATTTTGCATTAAAATCGCTAACATTCTGTTTCACAGCATTAGCTCGTTTGTCAAAACTTTGCGCAAAAGGTATATCAAAATCACAAGCCTACAAGGTGCGACGTCTTGAGGCCGATAGGCAAATTAGCAGAGATAAGAGGAGCGACATATAAAATAATAAAAAGTTATAAAAGAAAATAACTATCGTTAAAAAAATAAATGAAATGACTTATTATGTCTGTTTACAAATTAAGAAGTTTCTGAAAAATCCTATAACCGCAAGATAACAATATGCTTTATTAAAATTCCACGAACTAAATAAACAATCAGAAAATAAAAACAACATACTAAAAAGACGCACAGCCAAACAGGCACCCACACTGAATAATGATAACAAAAACTATATCTTGTAATGTTGAAGTTGAATTTTCTTGTATATGCGAGAACCGCTCAAAACTCCATCTGCTGGACAATAGTCACTTGAATTATGAACGACGTCAAGTAGACATAAAGATAATAATGCAGCTTTTAGGCGTTAAAGTGGTAAAGTTAACTGTTGTCATCTCTTTTCGCCTTTGCTGGCTGTTTTTGGTATGAACGCGAGCGCTTATGATGTGGAAATATGATTCTCAAGCCGTGTTCTAAGTTGCACTGGTGAGTCAGTGTTCGGATTTAGGAACTTGTTTTATTAAGGTCGCGTCTACTCATGTATGTAAAATGTTCGCCACCAGACATTTGATGCGGGGCTAATTCTCAATTTTTTCGCCATTTATTATTAAGAATTTTTTTTGCCTGTTTGTCGATGGAATTAAAATATTAGATTTTGTTGGTTCTCTTGAGCCGAATCTCGGAGTAAGTAACTAAGTAATATTTGGGTAAATTGAATAAATTAAGGTGAAATTCTTTATTTTTTTTATTTATCTACTAAAGTTTGGGTAGTTTTTAATGAATCAAGTCGGTCGTATTCAGGTTCAAGTCTTAACGATATATTGTTCAGCGGACTTGTTTTGCAAAATGACTTAATGTTGTTAATAATTAGATTTTTTTGTTGTGGTTTTAATAAAAATGTATCGCTAAATTTTAGTGAAACCAGAACATGACTAAATTTCAGCGTATTGTCACAGCCATCCAACGGATGATTTAAAAGATTTCGAATTACAAACTGTCACCTTTGATATTTTTTTGGTCGTGATCAATTATTATTAGCTCCATCATCAGTTGGTTTTTCGACAAGAAAATGAACGGCAAACGATGAACGTATTTGCAAGATTTATTGTCTGTTTTATTTTGAATCGCATTTTTTTGGAAACCAATGTCAACAGCAACACCAAAAAATTGGGCGTAAGGTGGTTGATGAATTTTATTTTAAAACTTATTTTTTTCTGCTAAGGGAAATTTTACGAAGCGAGAAGTATTGTATATTATAGCGGGATCAAAAACCCGCTGGATAGCCAGGACCTAAGTGATAGTTGCAAGAATATTGAGCGTTGCATAAGTATAGTTGCAAAAAATTTGGAGTGAAAGAACAGATTTATAAATGATTTTAGCGGGATTGATAAAATAAAAATTTGTTGATGGGTAGGGTTTACACCTTCCAGTAGAAATTCATGGTTTTTCTGACGCCTCGGAAAATTGGTATAGCTTGCATATATGTACGGTTTTTAGACTGAAATAGTACTATTCAGGTCTCATTTGTTGTAAGCGAAATCAAGAGTATCGCGTTTGGAACTGTGTGCTGATTATCTTTTGGCGGATTTCTTGGCTATGTTTGTCTTAAGATCGCTGGGATAATGGCGAATTTGGAACCAAGGAAGAAGAACGTGAACATCACGTATTTTTTGTATACTTGAAACCGTGTTATGATTTATTGGAAATTTTTTTTCTTATTCGTAAGCTCCGTGTGTTTTGGCATTAGTAGTAAGAGATTGGATTCAGCGGAAATTAAATCGGTTAAAGAGAGACTGATTATCGTATCTCAAAAGGCTCTTTGCTATAGAGTATTATAAATTGTCCAATGATCAGTCAATGTTAAAAGGAAAACTCTTGAACCTGTCTCCCTTTCTAGACAAAAAAGTAATAATTCGTGTAGGAGGGGGCTTGGAAAATGCTCCAAATTTGACATATAATGAGCGACTTCCTATAGTACTGCATCCAGATTGCCAGTTTTCAAAATTGTTTATTGAATTTATTTA
Organism: Trichopoda pennipes; assembly: GCA_030448955.1. Taxonomy (NCBI): domain Eukaryota; kingdom Metazoa; phylum Arthropoda; class Insecta; order Diptera; family Tachinidae; genus Trichopoda; species Trichopoda pennipes. The sequence goes on along the minus strand of JASKUP010000042.1, from coordinate 915,171 downwards.
TCGATGCTTAGAGTTGTACGTACTGAATTTTTTATTTCTTATGCTAAAAATATAATCAAGAAGATGATAAAAAAGTTTGCACTTTGCAGAAAAAGTTAACGCAAACTCAAATAATGGCAGCCCTTCCTACTTCTAGAACGGTGATTTGTCGGCCCTCTGCAACTACTTGTGTGGACTTCGCAGGGCCTTTTCATATTCGTAATTATACGGACTGGACTTGCTTAGTTACAAAGGGCTACGTTTGTTTTGAGATTTATTTCCCGACGAGGTTATCCAAGAGAGATGTACTTTGACAACGGCACAAATTTTGTAGGTGCTTCAAATGTCTTAAGATCAAAATTTTGTGATTTTCTTCGAAACACTGGTGATAGACATAGAGAGAACGCGAAATACGGACCCTAAGGGCTTGACATTTTCTTATTGGACGTTTTCGGAGAAAGATTTAAAAGTTGGCAATCTTTTGTTATTCGTGAGGACAACTTGCTAACAAATGAATGGCGCATGGGTCGAGTAGAGAGGTTACATCCAGGTAAAGATGGGCATGTCAGAGTTGTAGAATTCAAAACAGAGCATGGCAAAATCACTAGACCACTTGTGATGTTAATAATGCTTCCAACTTATTAGCCTTTACTTTAATTTGTTTTGCAGTATCACGGTTTCATCCAAAAAATATTATGAAAATCGTCCTTCTAACAAAATGGTTTGCAGAGTATGTTTGAAGGGTCACCCGCTACGTTTTTGTGAAAAGTTCCCGCAAATAGATATTCAAGAACGGATGCAGCTTGTATCTATTTATAAATGCTGTGCTAGTTGCTTGAGCCACGATGATACTTGGCGTATTTACGACATGCATCACACGCTTCCGCATAAGTCGAGCATAAGACCTCGTTCGTCTAGCTTGAAGGCGGCAAAAGTGCAAAGCGATGCAAAAATCGACCTAGCTCGTGGACTGGCCAAAGAGTAGAGGACCTCGTTCGTCCCAAGACTTAGCCAGGGGACCATGATCGTCGAACGCTCGAGAAGGCAAAAGACCTAGCTCGTCTCGAGCCGCCGTTCCTGCTAACCCAGAAAACCGTAAAGCAACTGCACGAAGAAGAGAAATTTGTCAAAGAAGTGTTACGGAAGTCGTTTCATTGACGACACACCAACTCACAGGAATTGTTTTCATGAAGCCTACCACAATTGTATAAATTGGGGCCGGTAGCCGTTATATTTTTGAACGGGTACTAATCGATCCTGGCTCGGAGACATCAATGAAGAAGCCCGGAGATTTAATACTAGAACAGTTTGTCTAAGGCAGTCAGAAAAATGTCTGCTGATATTGAGATGAAACAATAGCAACAGCGAGAAGCTAGAAATAGTAGAAAGCGATTTAAAACGGTAACTCCTTCAAAGTCTATTAAAGGACGAATTGCAGAGATTTCCAGGTTTTCGTGTCGCATCGCATGCAAAGATTATTAGAAATCTTGTATCTTTTTTTTTTTTTTTTTTTATATATTTTATTTGCAATCTGTTTACAATCAAACAATAAACAAATATATTAACTACACTTAGAATAATGTAACAGTAGCGTTAAATTCCATTAAATTTAACAATCCAAAATTTAAAAACAATTTTTCAATAGTATAACAATAGCGTTTTCAACAAAATATATACAACTTAAAAACTAAACGGGAGATCAAGTATATGAAGTCTTTTTAATCGTCTTACTTCGTCACCGTCATCCAAAAGAGTTATGGCAAGAATGTTCTCGTGATTACTAAGTCGTTCCAAGTAATTACTGCTATACTTTCTGATTTCATCCCTTATACCCGGGATATTGAGATCATTATGAATTGTGTTATTTCTTATGTACCATGGAGCACCAATTATAAGCCTGAGAGTTTTGGACTGATACTTTTGAATTATGTCAATATTAGAGTAAGAAGCCGTTCCCCATAATTGTATTCCATAAGTCCATACGGGCTTTAAAACAGTTTTATATAATAGTAATTTGTTACTGGCACTTAACTCCGACCTTGGCCCGAGGAGCCAGAACATTTTTTTTGTTTTAATATTTAGTTGTTTCCTCTTTATTTTTAAGTGCGTTTTCCAATTTAAACGCCGATCGATGTTAAGGCCTAAGTACTTAACTTCATTTGAGTGGGGTATTAAAACTCCATTCAAGTATACAGGCGGACAATCACCTTTATTGAGCGTAAATGTGACGTGGGTAGATTTTTCCGCATTCACTTTTATGTTCCATTTTTTTAACCAATTACTTATTAAGTCGAGCTGGAGTTGTATGGTGTTAGATGCAATAGCAGCGGACTCATTAATTGAAAGCAGAGCTGTGTCATCAGCATAGGTTGCGACTACTACATCATTTCTTGTTGGCATGTCGGAAGTGAATAACGTATACAACGTTGGGCCCAGAACGCTCCCTTGTGGGACACCGGCTTTAACATCACCAATTTCCGAGTTCTCGTCGTTAATGTTAACATAAAAAGTACGTTCGAACAGATATGACTTCAACAGAAGGTAGAATGGAGTTGGGAGCAAGTGTTTTAGCTTAAATAAAAGACCGTTATGCCACACTCTGTCAAATGCTTGTTTAACATCTAAAAACGCTGAAGAACAGTACTGTTTGTTTTCAAGGCATTCTCTTATTGATTTTACAACTCTATGACATTGCTCCGGAGTTCCATGTTTGGTTCGAAAACCGAATTGATGATCAGGTATAATATGTTGCGATTCTAGTACCGGCATTAATCTTTTTTGAAAAAGTCGTTCAAATAGTTTCGACAATACTGGTAACAAGCTGATGGGTCTGTATGATTCAACGAAGTTCTCAGGCTTATTAGGTTTGTGAATCATAATGATTTTGGCATGCTTCCACTGTGTTGGAAAATGTGACAATCGCAAAATAGAATTAAATACAACTGTGAGAAAAATCACAGCCCTTCTGGGTAAATTCTTAAGAACTTTTGCGTCTATGTTGTCATAACCCGGGGACTTTTTCGCATTGAGCTTGCTTACTTCAACTTCAATTTCTCGACATCGGAATGGTTTAATAGGCCTACTCATTTGACATGCAACATCTAAGAAATTGTTAACTTCTGTGTCTTCATGTGTTGTGCAAAAGGAGAATGGTGTGAAAGTGTTTTCAAGGTGGGACTTAAAAGCAGAGGCTTTGCTAACGTCAGATCTGCACCAATCGCCATTAGAATCTTTTATTGGAACGTTTCGCTTTTGAGCTTGTTTGAGGTATTTTGTAGCTTTCCAAAGATTATGTTCATTGTTATTTTCCGGACGTAAATTACTTAAATATCTGCCAATGGAATTATTCTTTAATTCTTTTAATCTTCTTTTCAAATTGCTGGCTGCTCGATTGAAGTTCGTTTTATCTGAGGGTGATCTTGTTCTCATCCAAATTTTTCGAAGTCCTCTTTTCAATACGATTAGTTGCCTTATTTCAAGAGATAAGTGAAAATTTGAGGCTTTAATATTATCTTGCGGCGTGGAAACAAACGAAGCTTCATGTATTAATTTCGAAAAGTTTTCAATGGCTGTTTCAATCTCGTATCCAGTTTTCAATGACAAATTTAGATTAAGTTTGGCTTCAATATATTGCTTGAAAAGACTAATGTCAGTGCTTGTAGAAATAAGTTTAGAGTTTTTGCATCGCTTTTTACAAACGGTAGCAAAGTTAAGGATAATTGGACTGTGATCAGAACTTAAATCATCACTTGCTGCTATTTCAAGAGAAGAATGATGGATTCCCTTATACACAAAGAAATCTAAAAGATCGGGTATTTTGGAACTATCTGTTGGCCAGTATGTTGGAGCTCCTGTCGATATCGAACTGTAGTCATTTTTAGATATACATTTAAAAAGTTCTTTCCCTTTAGGGTTTATTAGACGTGATCCCCACCAGGTGTGTTTGGCATTATAGTCACCACCAACTATGAATCTATTGCCAAGTTTTCTGAAAAAGTTCTCATATTGCTCACTTTTAATACTATATCTGGGGGGCGAGTACACAGAATAAATTGCTACACTACAATTATTGCACGTTATTTTAACTCCAGCAGCTTGCATATATAATTCAGTTATTGGTTCTAAAATTTCATACTTGATAGTCGATTTTATAACGATCGCCGCACCGGCATGTGCCCTGTCGTTAGGCTGATTGGCAGTAATTATGTCAAATCCTCTTATACGAAATAAGGATTTACTTGTAAGATGTGTTTCAGAAAGTAATAAAATGTCAATATAATTATTTTTCAAAAAGATTTCTGTTTCATTAATATGATTTAAAATGCCATTGGCATTCCATTCTGCAATTATGAGGTCTACTTGCATAGTTTTGTCATTAACATAGACATCATATTCATCAATGTATTTGTTAACTCTATTTGTTTTTCAAGCATAGTTTCTATTTTATGAAGTACGTTGTTTACACCATCACTTGTGCCACTGACAGCCTGGGCATAGGTAAGCTGTCCACTATTCTGAGCAGCAGCTGAGACGTGCGAATTAAAGTTGTAACTTTCATTTACATTTCTTACAGTTACTTTTGTGCGCTTATTCACCAACTTTTGATAAACTACACAGCCTCTGTAGTTCGCGGTATGATTTCCTAAGCAGTGAACACATTTCGGTGGAGTGCTTGACGATTTTGTACATTCACTAGTTGGATGCTCTAGACCACATTTAACGCATGAGTATGGTTTTCTGCAATAAGACTTAGTATGTCCGAACTGTTGGCATCTAAAACATTGAACAATGTCATCATACTTTTTGGGAGCTTCAATACCCACAGTAGCGTGACCAAGTGTTTTCAAATTATAAATTTCATTATTGTTAGTATTAGGGTCTAAGTCAACAAAAAACATAGAGAGTGGGTTCCTTGTAATACGGCTAACTACGTTCCTTACACTCCTTACCTGATGCCCTAACAAAATCAACTCCGCCTTAATATCAGCGATTGGTGTTGTGTGATGAAGCCCTTTGATAACAACAGTGAAAGCCCTTTCCTGTTTCAGTTGGTACGTATGGAATACAATCTTATTGTCGTCAAGATACTTAACTATTTTCCGGTATGAGTCAACTGTTCTAATGTTCAAACGAACCTGTCCATCACTGCACGATTTGTAATAAAATTCATTGTTTGCAACAACCTTGCCCAACTTACTAACCATTTTGGCAATATCATCTACATTTGGAATAAAAATCGGTGGAGGTTTTGGCTGGGATTCTTGGGACAATGTATTGTCATTTTCGCTTTCATTATTGTTGTCGGCAAGAGCTGAAAATCGGTTTGATGATGAAAAATGAGATTTCTTTTGCTGGTATAATTTTGGTGATTCGTTAATTTTACGCTTGGTTGGAACTTTTTGCCAAGTATTAACATGTTCATCTACACCGCTTTCATAACTTAAATTTACTTCACCAGTTTCCATACTGGGAGTAAACCTTTTACACTTATTCAAGTTAATTTTTTTTTTTCCTTTTAATCTCCGAACTCTTCAATTTGTTGAATTGCACTGATCTATTTAATTTATTGTTGTTCAAAAAAAAAAAAATGTTTTATTTTGGATTCCAAAATTAAATTTTAGTTCAAATATTTATTATTTTTATTCTCTATTTTTTAATATATTTTCAATTAATTTTCAAATTTGAATTTTCAAATTGATTAAAAAACACAAGCTATCACTTCAAAAAATATTTTTCGAATGAAATCTTGTATCTGATGGCTTTTAATTTTTTAATTTTTAGTGATTTATAAATACATGAATGGAATCCTCACATTAATGAACTGGAATCTTAGGTCTGCGACTTGGATTCAGTTTGCAGTACTGCAAGGCGATGTTGAAGTCTGAAGGGCAAAATTTCCAACCCTGTTTCTTTTTTGATGATAGCTGCTGACGTCTAAGTGATGTTGTAATAATAAAGATTTGAGTTTGTTAAGAATTTTTTTTGTGAAAGTCAGAATAAATTAAAGCAATTTTACTTATGGTTCCTTTTTTTTGCTTAGGAAGAAGGCAGCCATTTGAAAGTCGTCATCATCCCCCACATTTTCAAATTATGACTAGTTAAAATGTCAGCTACAACTAAGTAAGTTCTATATATTTCCTTGCTAAGTTTGTCTTTTTTGATGTAAAGTGAGCTTACCTCAGACTTTATCCAGGTCAATTGTGCTGTATTTAGCTTGTTGAGAAGCGTAGGCATGGGTGGTGATGTTAACAGTTATAGAGCGTTGCATAACGTTGTTGTCAAGACAATGTTTGTTGGAACGTATGTTTACAATCGTCTTGCGTAACTGTAAAGTTTTATTAGTTAGTTTGTTTACTCTTGCCCGACTAGCTGTGCCTGGTATTAAGTTGTTTGGATTTGTTTTGCTAGTAAATGAAATACTATTGTCATCATTTTTCGTCTTTGCTGACTGTTTGATGAGAAGTCATCATTCTCAACTGCAATGGTAAAGTTAAAGTTACCATCGTTTAAATAAATCATATAATTTCATTTAAAACTCTAAAGTATTGTATGAATATAATACATATTTATAGAGGATGACCACTAAAAGCCGATGTCAGCATTTGAATCGTCCGGAATTTGAATCCTCCAGAATTTTATATGCAGAAAATAAAATAGCCAAAGTTTTAGGAAGATCGTAGTGCGTTAAGACGTGCCACTATTTGGCGTGTCTTTCACCCGTAACACCTTAACGACCTATACCAACATACGAGCTATGCATCAAATTAATGGTAATTTTCCTCTCTTTAATTTTAGATCTAGTCTGTCTTACCGTTACTTTAACTGCAACTGAGATATTCGAGCGTTTATTATAAGAAACGTGACCTAGTGCGTTGTAGAAAACTCTTCCGAAAGTTTTCAATCATTTTGTTGTAGTGGACAAACTACTAATCCGATTTAAATGATTGAAAGCTAATTTATCTGCAACTGTATGTGCACAGTGGCATTATTTGTGAGTTTGCGGTCAAAATTCTATTGACTTAATTGAAATTTTTAATGATATTTTCTTTTATTAATATATTAACTTTAAAGTCGAGCCTTAATAAAATAAAGTTATATATGTTAGAAAATTTTTTAAATATAGGTTTTAAAAAAAAATTAATTTCGAAATGCTGCGATTTTCCATTATATTTAACTGAACTAAAAAAATTGAGCCATCTACCTGGGTCTATTCTACTTCGATCTTTAGCACACTTTTTCAATGGACCTATTAGAATCTCATACACTTTCTATATATATTAATATTGATGTAAAATTTTTCCAAATAAATTTTAAGTCAAAACTTAAAGTCGCTGTAAAATTTTAGGGCAATCTACGATAAGTCATATAGGTCTTTGTAAATCCTAATTCGGACAATAACCCTAGTGATCATAATTCACTAATTCTAATATTAAATACGACAACTTTAAATATTATTATCAATAATAGATATGTAGAAGATCCGTACCGGAAATAAAGCTTTTACCATTTATTTTTAGAAAATCCTTTTATTTCAAGAAAATGAAATTTTTTACAAATGTTTAATATTTATTGGGCTGTTTTACTCAGACTTTTATATTAATTTGTACAGAAAAAATTTTTCATTTAAATATCTTAGTAAAGATTTCACCTAAATATTTTTCTTGTTCATTTTCAAAACACGAAGCAGTTTTAATCTACTTCCATGAGTAATGGAATTCCATTTTTGTCGCATAATGGAGATATATGGATCAAAAGTGCACAGTAAAATAGTAAAGAGGTCTTCACTAGCACGAACAAATCTATATTTGTTCCTTTTTTCTTGTGCTTCTTGAGAAAGATCTCCAATCGGCAACAAATTTTGTTGAATAATCAATCAATTTTATGCTTTTTCATTAGCATACTGAGCAAATTTTTTACATTTAACTGCTTATAGCATTTTATTAATTCAAAATCTACTCCTATAATAGATGGAGTAGTCCAGGATCAGAAAAAATTTGTTTTGCTGTTTGTGTTTCCTTTTGCTTGCTTTGGCTGGGCGATCAATAAACCCAATTCGAAATTCTGTACTTATACGCTTTTCTTTTTTGCCTTTATTTTCATCATTATTTTTTACTATTCTAAATCATAGCTTAGCATTAAAATGTGTACCGTAAATCGAATTTCAGAACTCATAGGCCTATTTGAAAGAAGTGTCTTCTGTTGGAAGTTTAGTTAATTTGCTTGCAAGTTTTATTTTGCAAATAACACAACTTGAAGATGATTTTGTTTCAGTAATGGTCTGTGCAGCTTTTTCATCAATCATAAAATTAGCATTTGATAATTTTTTTAATTTCTCGGTCGTTGTCAAAAAAGAAAATTATGGTTTGAAGTTTATCTATTTGCAGTTTAAGTTTAGATACTTCTTTTAATATTACATCCTTCGTTTCCTTCTTGAAAGCAAATTTAATTGGTCTGCAGTAATTTGTAGAGGAAGGTATTAAGTTTTGTTTAATACCAATTCGTGTTGCTCTGCTAGTAGTTGGCTGAAAATTAACTGCTTATATTGTTTTTGTCCAGAAGATCCATCGCGTCCCCAATTTTTATATACTGGATAAATCGGGCAGCGTCTTTCAGTGCGCCATTTTGTTCTGAGATTATGTTTTAGAATCCAAAAGATCCATCGCATCCCCAATTTCTTTAGTATGAATAAATCGGGTAATGTTTTCCAATTGCTCGCTTTCGCAATTGAAATATTGGAAAAACTTCTTTACGTGTATATTTTTTATTATCAGTTAGTTTTGGAATATTCCTTAAAATTATTTTTACACGCTTGGGTTCGCTTTCATTATATTTTCTATTTTATAATTTTTTTTATTTCTATTAGCCATCGTTTTGACAAAATGATCTTCATTTATTAATATTCTATATCTCATATTTCAACCTTTATATGAGCGTCAGCTAACTGGTACGCAATAAAAGGTCCAAAATAATTAGTCGAAATACAGCAACTCAAAAACTCTTACACATATCCGCCTTTATATGTAACTATACTCTTTTTTAATTACTAAATTAAAAAAGGGCATTTTTATAACAGCCAATTAATTTACCGTTGTTTGTTATAAAAACTTCTAAAAAAAACCACACATGTGTATACATCCCCCTTCACCTAAAATATACGATTTGCAAACTGTAAAATCGTTGTAGTTCCTGGAGCTGAAAACATTAATTTAAAAAAATTAACATATTGTTACGGATGTGTGTTGCTTAAGTTTTAAAAGAAAATAATTAAGCAGTAAGTAAACTACTGCTTTAACTAACTGCGTGGCTTGCTAAGAAAACTTATGCACTTAAGACAACACCAAATTTCTAGTTCCAAACTGCGTAGAAATTCTATACATGCAGAACAACAACAATTAAATATGCTGTTTACTAACTGTGTGACTTTAAATATACTATAAATTTAGAGTGTACCATGCATCATACTTTTAAACGTTCTTTTTCAATTATATTTATGCATGCAGAGCAATAATACAAAGGTACGCTCTTTTCATATCGATCGTTGCATTCTTTGTCAACAAAAGTTTTAAATTACATAGCAAGTGAATGCAATTATTGACCATGGAAAGAAATGCTAAATTAGCAATATTTACTTTGAAGTTTTAATTTTAAGTTGAAGATTTTTTTGTATAAATAAAGAAGTTTGACATGACAAGAAAGGCAGTTTTTTTTGGAAAACTCTATTCGCAACCATTGCATTTATTTTCTGAAAGCTCAAAATATAATTGACAGACCTTTGCCGTATAAAGATAAAGGTAAATAAGCGCAACACGCTGACCATCTGGCGTATCTCCGCCGGATAAGTATAAAGATGTTAGGCGCTCGCCGCCAAACAGATTTGCGTGTCCTGGTCGCTCAGAAACAACAGGACAAAAATCCTCTTTCCTAAATATTCTATCACACACCGCATATTACATGGCGATCCTGCCAACCAAACTTGGGATCTACTGATCCTCAATTTTTCTTATTAAACTTGACGAACAAACAATTGTAAAATTAAAAAAAAACAACACTAAGGAAGAACTCTACATTCCAGAAAGACCTCAGCCTGAAATAACATACGTTCCCACAGAATTGAATTCTAAATCTCCAGCTTCAACTACAAACATTGCTGTTGTGGACGTGCATATCGGTCGAAAACCAATAACAATATAATAACCGATTCGTAGGCAAGGGTTGAGACCATAACAAAAAGATGCTCCAATACCAGAATACCAAAGAAGTAACGACGAGGTGGAAAAAAATTTAAGCAACGACTAGAACTACACAATTATTACGGAAGATAGACATTATGCAAGTCTCAAAATAAAACAAATAAGAAAAAAACAAAGAAGTAAATAAAAAAAATTATAAAATATAGAAATCTTTCTATTATAATGGGAAAAACCATTTCAAAACCATCAGCCCAATCCGGTGAAGAAACCGTGAATATTATAAATAACCAAGACTGTCATTCTGAAACTCTAGAGCAATACGAAATAATTTTGTGGCTTATTTTGGCAGTAACAGCTACAAAAATATATAGTCTAAATATCAATTATTTGTCTGACTGACGTTAGCTCTAGTAGAAGACATAATTAAGCATTTGAAACATAATCTAACTAACCTTAAAAATACCCCTTACAGACGCTGCACAAAAGCGACATTATTAAAAATGTCTAAGATATCATTAAAGACGTAGTTGATCCACTACAATTTCAAATATTACAGTAGACAAGAGCATTATACGCTGAAATCACAACAATCCTCAATGAAAAAGCATTGCTTCATAAAAAGCTTATATCGTAAACAATATCCAAATGTTCCTGCATCTATACAATAAAACCAAAATAAAAAAGATGTCAATTCAAGACTTTAGTGTCCTTTCTTTCACGAAAACCCTAGCAGAATTTTCTGGGAAGAAAGATGACTATCAAAAATTTATCAACCTACTGGATCTATTCAATAATGAAGTTCCTGTAGACAGAAAAGCAACTTTCTTTCCGCCGAGCTCTGACGTTAATCCCTACTACATCTGTACCCCCTTGTGAGATTTTTTTTATAAAACCTAGTTGAAAGCACATAATGCTCATATGAAGGAGATCTTCAACTCTTAATTTAATCGAATTTGCCAAAAGTTTAAAAAAAAAACAGCACCTTGAAAAATCTTGAATAAGGTATTGCGAGGCCTAGTCACTCAAAACACTGAGCTTTTTCAAACGCTTTGTAATCAAGATGGAGTTCCTCAAGGAAGATCCCGGAGTGAGGCCTAACAACACACGTCAATTCAACAAAGGAAGTGAATGGTGTCGCGAAGAAAAATGAAGAGCAAATGCAATTTATTCTTCAGTTGGTATGCAAATGTAGAAAATTGCATCCTGATGTTTGATTCTAGATGTACTTAATGTATTGTATACATATGTACCAAAGTTAGAATATAAGAATAAGGTGTAATAATTAATTATGACAATGTACGCATGATTTATAAAATAAAAATACATAGAACTAAAGATTATCGTACTTTTCGAAATTTTGACCGTCCAGTGGCAGCGGCATAACATACTTCGATCATGCTTAAGCTTCGCCTATATAATTTTCTGCACAGCTTGAATAATTAGAGGATTTTGTTCACCTATTTTTTCGTAAAAGAGAAGTAGCACTTCACGCAACAATGCCTATTTAGTCAAGTACCGTGCTACATTCTTTAAGAAAGAAATAGAGAAGAGATGAAACAGGTGGTGAAAGTAGAAGGATAGTTGGAAATTAACAGCCGTATAAGACATCACAGCGACCAGTGACTATGACTTCATCACTAAGCAGCCGCACCGACAGTCAATTTTTATTTTGGCTGTGAAAAAAACCAAGGTCTTCGTTGGGAATCGAACCCACAACCCCCAGACTGACAAGCTAGTACACTACCTTTTAGCCTAAAGGGGCACCCAAAGTAAAATTTATACACGTAAATGTTTCTGAAAGACCAGGTAGAATAAAACCTAAAACAACCCCTGCGTAGAGGTGTGTCAAAATAGCTTAATTTTGTTCTGATATTCTTTCAAAATACGCACGCTAGCATTGAATTAACCAGTAAAAGCTACTTTGGAGCCGTACTTACATATATGTCTGCATAGATTTGCATTGTAGCCTTCCTATTTAATCTGTTGATATTTTTCATTTGAAACATTTAATTATATTTTAAATTTCTATATGTTTCTTCTTCTTCTTTTTCATGCATTTTTAATAAATATTATATTATATTATTGCATTTTGAGTTCAAGAAATATCGATTTTATAAACATGGAAGTCAAAAGAAGAGAAATTAGTGTGTCGGAAAGAAAAAATATTATAAAAATGTGGAAAGAAGGCAACAGTTCCGAAAAATTGGTAAAACGATTGGGAGAACATATTTTCCGTCAACGTTTAGTAAATAATTTCAAAAATTCAGGTATAATTACTTTAAAATACTTTCTGAACGAGAAGAACGCATAATTTTTAATATGACAAAGGTTAATCGCCGTATAATTTCCACAAATATTGTTGAAAAATTCGCCAATCCTTTAACAAAAAACCCCAAGAAAAATTTTAAGATGAGCAGGATGGATATCATGGTATATTGGCCCGTAGAAAACCATTTATATCCAGAGCCAACAGACAAAAGCGCATTGAGTTTGCTAATGTCTATATAAATAAGCCTCCGGAGTTTTAGAGACAAGTAATATTTTCAGATGAAAGTAAATTTTAAATTTTTGGAATAAAGGAATATTAAATAATGTGGGGCAAAACCGGAACTGCTCTTGAGAAGCAAAATCTAGCATGTTGGTGGTGGAATTGTGGGATGGTATGGGGTTGTATGGCTGCTGGAGGTATGGGTCAGATGGAGTTTATTGAATCAACGATGTAGGTATATCTTGACATATTAAAAAGATATTTGAAGCAGAGTGCTTTGGCTCTTGTACAATGCTCCAAGACAGCTTAAAACGCCTCTACAATCACCCGACCTCAATATTTTGAAAAAAAAATTCTTTAGCAGGATATAATAAACAAAGAAACTTTACGAAGCGTTCTGCGAGCAGAGTGGAAGAGTATTACATCTGAGGAAACAGATAATTTAGTCAAACTCATGCTAAACAGACTGAGTATCCAACAAAATATTAAATAAACGTTTTTTTTAAATAACTTGAAGTTTTACGGAAAGTAGTGGTACTAAACGCAGACTTTTTGCCGGTAATTTGTTTGTGTTTATGTTTTTAATTTACGTTTTTTTTTAAATTTGTGAAATGTAGCTTTTGTTTGATGATATTGAAAATATAGAGATGAAAATAAATTTAATTCAAACTAAACGTTTTCCTGCTTTTTTTTATAACACTGAAAATTGTATTAAGGTGAACGCAAACTTTATGGGATAAGTGTATATACCCGTTACCTTGGAGATATGAAAGTAAACTAAAGAATTATATTAGAGATGTGACTGTCTTCAACCGAACATTATAAATTATTAATTATGGCTTATCTTTGTTGTTTTTCCGAATATCTAATGTTAGCTTTAATATAGATTTTTCTCAAAATATAATAGTATCCTAAAAATTAAAACCAAAGAACAAACTAAAAACATGAAAGCAAAAGATTAAAAAGACGACACATTTTGTTTTCTTTAAAGTCAAATATCTTCTAAACTATACGGCAATAAATGATAAGATAACATATATTTTCAGACCCCGAGATGCTCAAATTTGGTCCACTGTAGCGCAGTTCTTGATAAATATACAAGGCGACATACGACTTATAAAGACAAATCGTTCTCTAAATTTGTTCAAGCTTCAGGTAAATCAAATCAGCAGTTTAGGAGTTAAAGATTTATTACCATTAATTGTGCGAAATTCTCACCGTGCAGTGTAAAAAGAGTCATATTAACTTACAGTATACAATGTAATCGTAAAAGGAGCCGATTTCCAGGGATATACCACGAAAACAAATATGCCAGAGTAACAATTCTTTTGGCTCTACAATTGTATACAAAGGTAAACCTATTAAATAAATATTGGGAGAGGGTAAAGGAATTCTTATATTAATAGGTTAGCAACACAGAGTTAGCTATATAGATTTTAGATAATGAAAATGCGATTGCAAGCGTTAATAGCGTGCCACATGAATATTTGATATCTTCTGAATAAAAACTCATTTATATTTTTTACGATTAATCCCTAAAACCATTTGTGAATGGTTTTAGATATTAGATATGTAAAATTGTTTTCGTATATTTTGTGTTTTTAAAATTTTCAAATTATTTTCAAATGCATTTTAGTAGCAGCTATTTATCTTATTGAAATATGCAAACTGTATAAGCTTTTCGCAGAGTAGATTTAGCATTCTTGTTTTAAGTAATTGTGAGTTGGCTTGCGGTAGCTGTTACAAAAAAACAGTTAAAAAATATATTAAAATCCAAATTGATTTTTATAAGTAAAAAATATACATTATATAAAATATCTAAATGCAAAATTATAATTAAAATTTAGACACAATAACATTTTTTGAGAATAGTATTGAGGATGACGATGCTTTGCGCTACAAATATCGCTTAAATAAGTCTGTATTTAAATATATTTTGTAGGAGCTGGATACTGAAAATTCATAATGCAGTTGTTGATTTCAAATATAATACAATGATCTATTATCATACAATTGGTGTAGAGAAAAATGCAAAAAAGTGAGCAAACAATTGAGTCCTGTGGAACTCTTCTCGTTACTTAAAGTAGATGGAGTACAAATGATATGAGATTCAACAAGAACTGAATAGCTCCGTCAGTTAGCTTAATTTTTGCCAACCCTGTTATATTTTACATACCTCTTACCTCTCTTTTCAGAATATAATTATTTTAACATTTCGGCGAGAAAATAAAAAGCTGATTTAAAAAGCAAATATATATATTTAAAAAACTTTTATCTTTATTTAAAATAAAACATAAAAAAAAACAAAATAAAACATATAAAAAGAGATTTCTATAATGCCCAAAAATGGGTAAAAATTGGAAAAGTTAGACTTAGCGAACTTCAGGGGCCGAAAGCCCTGGCATTGCAGATTTCAGAACTATAGAGGCTATATTCTAGGTATAGTAAAGAATTCAGAAATAAGTATGTAAAATTAAGGAAGATAGTTGATGAAAAGTGTTTCCCAAAATTTACTGCATTTTATGCAGTATAGGAAAAGAAAGAAATAATACCATTGCCGAGTGAAATTGGCAAGAAAGGAGCATTTATAGAGCGAATCCTTGAAAATGTGGCTTTTACGGAGAGCAAATCGATTGAACTGAGGAACTGCGATTTACCACTAATATGAAAGTGTGTGAAGTTAGCTCCGAAAGTTAGCTTCGTTTTGGCAACGCTGTTATAGTTTACATAACTCTCACTCATGAAATGTTAAGTTAACAGAGTTGAATTATTTTAACATTTTGGTACGAAAATGAAATAAATAATATAAAAAGCAAATATATTTGTAAAAATTTTAACTTTATTTATTCATAACAAAAGAAAAAAGTCAAAATAAAACAATTTAAGAAAAAGAGAGTGAAAAATGGGTCAAAATTGGAAAGGTGACCCATTTTTGGGCATTTTTGAAATGCCCATATGCCAAATTGCATATTTTCACATTTTTTTGGACTCTATTACTAAAAACCTATACAAATTCTGAATATAACCTCTATAGTTCTGAAATCTACAATGCCATGGCTTTCATCCCCTATAGTCCGCTAAGGAGCACCTTTCCAATTTTGACCCATTTTTGGGCATTTTTGAAATGCCCATATGCCAAAATGCATATTTTCACATTTTTTTGGACTCTTATTACTAAAAACCTATACAAATTCCGAAAATAACCTGTACAGTTCTTAAATCTACAATGTCAAGGCTTTCACCCCATATAGTCCGCTAAGGAGCACCTTTCCAGTTTTGACCCATTTTTGGGCACTTTTGAAATGTCCGTACAATTACTGTACAGAAATAAAAAATGCAAGCATTTTTCACTCTCTTTTTCTTAAATTGTTTTATTTTGACTTTTTTCTTTTGTTATTAATAAATAAAGTTAAAATTTTTACAAATATATTTGCTTTTTATATTATTTATTTCATTTTCGTACCAAAATGTTAAAATAATTCAACTCTGTTAACTTAACATTTCATGAGTGAGAGCTATGTAAACTATAACAGCGTTGACAAAACGAAGCTAACTTTCGGAGCTAACTTCACACACATCTAATATGAAGATGGGGATGCGATGGCGCATCATTTTTACCGGATGGCAATTGGCAATTGAAGCTTCTCTTGACTGCAGAAGTGTTTTTATGGCCTCAGTGGTTCCAATGCGCTTATGAAACAATACGGCTTCAAAGTAGGTGCCCCTATAGGCTAATAGGTAGTGTGCTAGCTTATATGACTGGGAGTTTTGGGTTCGATTCCTAACAAAGACCTTGGTTTTTTTCACTACAAAGAAAAATTGACTGTCGGTGGGACTGCTCAGTGATGACGGCATCGTCACTGGTAACTAAACTGTCTTATACGACAGTTAATTTCCGTAACTATCCTTCTACTTTCACCACCTGTCTCATCTCTTCTCTATCCCTTTCCTAAATAACGTAGCATGATTGCCTGAAGTGGCTACTTCTCTTTAAAAAAAAGTCATTCAACGATACCAAATATGTTAGGATAAACTTTACACTAAGATCAAAAGGTTTTAGTAGACCCATAAGATTTTGATTTCTAAACGAAAATCAGTTAACATAATTCAAGAATCCAATGAAAATTTTAATTCTGAATTGAATACCTTTGTGTATGGGTGCTGATTCCTTTGTGTAAGGACGTGATTCCTTTGTGTAAAGACGTGATTCCTTTGTGTAAGGAGGTGATCTCCTTGTGTAAGGACGTGATTCCTTTGTGTAAGGACGTGATACCTTTGTGTAAGGACGTGATTCCTTTGTGTAACAACGTGATCCCTTTGTGTATGGACGTGATTCCTTTGTGTAAGGACGTGATACCTTTGTATAAGGACGTGATACCTTTGTGCAGGGACGTGATTCCTTTGTGTAAGGACGTGATCCCTTTGTGTAAAGACGTGATTCCTTTGTGTAAGGACATGATTCCTTTGTGTAAGGACGTGATCTCCTTGTGTAAGGACGTGATTCCTTTCTGTACGGACG
This sequence comes from Trichopoda pennipes, assembly GCA_030448955.1. Classification (NCBI taxonomy): domain Eukaryota; kingdom Metazoa; phylum Arthropoda; class Insecta; order Diptera; family Tachinidae; genus Trichopoda; species Trichopoda pennipes. The sequence continues at coordinate 897,995 of JASKUP010000042.1, read as the reverse complement.
TGAAACCTTTGTGTAAGGACGTGATACCTTTGTGTAAGGACGTGATATATTGTGTAAGGAACGATTTGAATAAAGTTCGCATTCCAACCAAGGCGTAGCTTCAAATCAGGAAATGTCTTCAACAGAAGAACTTCTCAGCTTACAGAGCATTGTAAGTGAAAACATTCAGCGAATCGTTCGCAACTACAAAAAGGATCCAGCTCCCAGGAAAAACAAGGCTTACTTCAAAGAACGTTATCGCCTTCTGTCTGACGAATTAAACGAATTTACGGAAGTCGACGAGAAGCTACGGTTAGCTATTGAAAACCAGTCTGACGTAGATTACTTCAAAACTAGCCACTATGAGAAGATACAGGCATTGGCACAAGAGTACCTCAGCATTTTCCAAAATGAGGTAACTCGGCTATAGAAGGAGGAACTTAATAATCCACATGCTGTTCAGCAACAGTCTAGGGATCAACCATAACGTCATCCTGGTCATGAAGGGTGCGGATCAAATGCCGATTCTTCATACGGATTAATTGGAAAATTCTCCACTAGACTGACAGCACTGAAGAAGTTGTTAATTGGACTTTCAGAGCTACAAAGTGGTGAACCTCGGCAATTCTACAGCATTAGAGTTGATACCATAAATAAGTTGTAGAATCAATTGGAAGAGTTGTACGGTCAAGCGTGGGATCACTACATAACGGTTTGGATCAAGCCGCTTACGAAACTGTACGTACAATGGTTATTGACGGTTTGACGAAGGTGGAAGTCATGATTCCTACCAAGGTTTCTTCCGTTTTAACAAATGACCATGTCTCTACAGTTATGGCATCAGCAGTGCCTCTCCCGAAGATATCAATTCCAAAATTCAATGGGGAATATGAGTAATGGACACAATTTTACGACATGTTCCTACATATGGTACATCAACAGCCGATACCTGATGTTCAGAAGATGTGGTACCTTAAATCCAGTCTTACTGGGGAGGCTAAACAATTTATTAGTCATCTGTCAACCACAGAAGGTAACTACGACTCCGCATGGGCAATGTTGCAGGAACGATACAACAACAAACGAATTCTCGTAGCAACACTGGTCGAGAAGATCATCACTCAGCCATTGTGCACTGCAATCTCTGCTTCCATCAAGAAACTGCATGACACAACTCGTGAGTGTCTACTGGCATTAAATAACATCGGTGTTGTAACAAAGGATTGGAACCCTTTGTTAATACAAATCTTAATAAGGAAATTGAACCGTACCTTACATATCAGGTTCGAGCAGTCTCTTAGCAAACCAACAATTGAAGAATTTCTTTCTTTCTTAGAATTTCAATTCCAAACCATCGAGGCCATCACTCATAGAGAGAAACCGAGGCATACTTCAAGTAAAATTGTAGCAACGGAAATCACGCTCTATACCACTGCAGCATGTTTTTGCGACTATCAGAAACTGAACGATTAAAGTATGTACAATCACAAAGGCTATGCTTTAACTGCTTCAAGGGTGGTCATGGTTCAAAGGATTGCCCATCGAGCTCATGCAAAAAATGCAACAAAAGACATAATACATTACTACATATTGAAGCTTTCGGTAAACATCAAGTCAAGCAGACTTTCAATTCAGCCAACTCAGATAAGGCCAATGCCTTATCTCTCTTCCACTTCGGCAGATGTTTCATCAACACAAGGTGCTTATGTTGTACTTGCAACAGCAAGAGTAAAATTAACAGCACCCAATGGAAACTCGACATATGTCCGCGCAATTCTTGACTCCGGCTCACAAGTAAACCTAATAACTGACCATATGATAAGAAAATTAAATGCATCAACAGCATCATTGTGTATCGATGGAGTAGGAGACGGAAGGAAACGTCTCTCGAAACGATTAAACGTAAGTCTACAATCAATAAACAGTGAGTTTCAACCAACAGTGAAAGCATTTGTCATCCCAAGTATCATCCCTTCTCAACCAAGCCAACATATCAACTATTCCAAATGGCAACTCCCAAACTTAGCCTTGGCCGACCCTTGTTTTCATCAGCCAGGAAAGGTAGACCTTCTGTTAGGCGCAGAGCACTATTTCAGCCTAGTAAAACCCGAAAAAATAAATTTATCCCATGATCTCCCAATTCTGCTAAAAACTTCACAGGATGGATTTTTAGTGGAAAAATTTCTTCAGCGCAGGGAGCAATTGACAATGCAACTTGTGCAGTCCTACCTCGGAAACTACAAGGCTTCGACGATGAGCTACTAAACCATGTCATTGAAAGGTTGTGGCAAATGAAAGATGATGGATCAACTGAAGTGGGTTTCTCCCAAGACGAACAACAATGTGAGTCACTTTTCGTTCAAAATACTCATACAAATGATAAAGGACGGTTTGTTGTCAAATTACCGTTTCGTGAGGATCCCTCTGCATTGGGAGATTCTAAGGCAACAGCCTACAAGCGATTTCTTTCCCTTGAAAGACGACTTATGAAGGATCCATTGACCAGAAAGGAGTACATAAAATTTATGGATGAGTATCAGCAGATGGGCCACATGACAGAAATCGAAGGGAAGTTGATACCAGCAGCCAACTACGTCATTCATGATGTGGAATGAAGTGTGGTGTAGTGAAACCAGAAAGTACAACTACAAAACTTCGTGCAGTTTTTGATGCTTCTACAAAAACATCATCCGGTTATTCGCTAAACGATTTAATGCACACGGGCCCGACAGTTCAGAGTGATCTGTTACTCATTCGATTCCGTTTACCAAGATTCGTCTTTACTACAGATTTTGAAAAAATGTATCGACAAATTTTGGTACATCAAGACGACAGGAAATATCAGATTATTATATGGAAACATGGGTTCAACTGCCGAAGATGGAGTGCAAATAACAGTGAACTTCTTCAGAACATCCCACAAGATCACCGAGTTAATCTTGACTTCAATAGTGGTCACAAAGAGCCAATTAAAACGCTGGGCTTAATATGGTTACCAAAACTTGACCACCTCTGCGTCAAGGTTAAGGTGGACCCAGTAAATGTTATCAGCAAGCGCACTATATGTTCTGATTTGGCAAAACTTTTCGATCCACTTGGACTATTGGCCCCCATCGTAGTAAAGGCAAAGATTCAACACTTATGGCAGGTCAAGATAACATGGGACGAAGTTATACCCGAGGATCTCAGCTCAACCTAGTCAAGTTTTCGAGAAAGTTTAAACACATTAAACAATCTTCAAATTTCGAGACATGTTTTCAAAGGTGATGTCCCATTAACTACTTAATTGCATATATTTGCTGATGCTTCCGAGAAGACCTTTGGCGCTGCAGCATACGTTCGATCTACATTCGAAATCCCGTGTGTTCCCAATCAAATGGCAAACTTTACCACGGCTAGAACTTTGTGCAGCACTTTTGGCGGCAGAATTATCTCAACGTATTCTAAAGGTTATGCAAATAATAAATTTACCAATATTCTTGTGGACAGACTCTGATATTGTCTTGTCATGGATAAATTCGAATTCATCAACGTTCACGACGTTTGTGGGTAACAGGATATCTAAAATTCAAACGCTAACCTCCAGTATAATGGCGACACGTTTCCTCAAAGGACAATCCTGCAGATATTCTATCAAGAGGGTTGTCAGCTAAGGCACTTTCAGAGAGTCACTTATGGTTTTTAGGATCATTATTTCTACATGGAAGACAAGAATGTTGGCCTCAAGAGTTTAGGCCACATTTACAAATTAAATCAGACCTTGAAAGAAAGAAAAGTGAGATGATTGTCTTATCAACAGCAACTAAAGACAATTTGGTCTACAACATTGATCACAAAGGCTCGTTTAGAAAATTACAGCGAATAATATCGTATGTCCAGCGCTTCATTAAAAATGCTACTGACAAACATTCACCAAGACCAGAACTCAAGGCATTAACTACAGAAGAACTTGAAGCATCACTAAAACTTATTGACATCCAAAGTTACGATTTTGCTAATGAACTCAAACAGCTCAAAGATTAGCAAGAGCTTCAAAAAACCAGTTCGATCATCAGTTTAACCCCCTTTCTCGACATCGAAGGCATTATTGAGTAGGCGGCCGACTAGAAGAATCAAACTTATCTTACGATTTTAAACACCCAATGATTCTTTCATACAATGATACATGTGAAATTAACTTGTTCTACAACATTACGGTTCCACATTGCAGATTAAAAGGCCTTTGGATGAATGTAACATGAACAGCACTAACTCACAAGAATCAATGGATCTATTCATCATCATCAATCACACATGTCACAGCAGTTTGCAAAAGGGAAATCACGACTTCAAGTCTAGAAGGCTCTGGATAATTAGTCCAGACGGTATTCTTAAGCACGATTTCATTAAAATGTCTGGTCAGCAGTCCATATCAACAATTACTGGACCATCATATACTAGTCTTGGAAACATCTCAGATCTTTTACTTAAACCTAGTTCAACAACCGAAAGGCTCAAACCAACAAACTATACTTGGACAATGGATGATATGCCAATACAACTCAAAGAAATAAAGGATTTACAATCTAAGTTGGAAGCAATAAAAACATCAGAGTTTCAACTACAACCCACGGCATTACAGTTGCTTACTCAGCTCAGCATGATAGTCATAGTACTGTTCTTAATTACAGCCTTATTACGACGTAAATTTACTGCCGCTCAATCATCGAATAATTCTCCGAAACAATCCAACAATAAACCACATGGAGACATGGTCATTATTAAAGAATACAACACGGTTCCAATGAAATGGCCGTTAGGACGAACATTAAATGTCTATCCTGGAACTGATGGACTCATTAGAGTTGCTGATGTCAGAACCACACTGGAATACGTAAGAGACCAATACACCGTTTGGCATTACTCCCTGTTGAAGAAAATCAAGACCCAAACGCAATAAAGCTGGCCCCAAATCAAACCAGTACAGACACAACCGCTGAAAATGCAATTAATGAACCCAAAGCCAAAAGAGCAAGACTACCATTGAACAACATCTGCACAATACTTTGTGCCTTGTTATTCATTCTCCCAGTAATCATGGGAAAATTAATTGATAATAAGCGATTTGGATCACAGCTAGGAATTCATTTTGAGGAAATAGGATCAACGTATATATCGACAAGTGAATGGAATTTTGTGGTGTATTATGATCTATCAGCATACTGCACTGATACAGACTTTTTAATAAATGGCACCAGATCATTGAAACAACTTTGCAGGCAAATGCAGTCTAATACATCATGTCTTAACATAATCGAACACTTGCAGCACATTGAAAAGGACTTAAGTTTGGACAACAGGTTACTGTACAAACCAAGACAAAAGAGAGGTGCGATTTATTTTGTGGGAAATGTCGCTCATTCACTATTTGGTGTACTGGATTCTGAATATGCAGAAAAGATGTCGTCAACCATCACCAAATTACAAGAAGATGACTCATTCATACTGAAGCTTGTAAGGGATCAAACATCAGTTATAAACTGCAGCTAAATTCAAATTTGACATCCTTCACTCCACAATAAATCAAGTAGTAAAATCTGAAGAACTGCACAACGAGGAAATACATGAGCTTAAGCTTGCACACTGGTTCAATATGGGATTCATGCAACTGTCACTGATTGCAAACAACCTGCAAAGAATACAGGCAAGCATTCTAGAGGCATTGACTGACACCCATCACGGACAAATCAACCCGTTGCTGTTAACTCCAACACAACTAGAAGCCGAAATACAGCAAATTAAAACTCATTTACCTGAACACTAATGTTACCAGTAGTTGAACATGAATTGCTAGAATTCTATAAATTAATGAAAATTAAAGGTGGACTAACACGGAAGTACGTGGTGTTTAGTCTAGCCTTGCCGTTAATAGACCATAAAAAATTTCATCTTTATAATTTAATTCCAGTACCTACTGCAGTAAACAACACAATGATAACGATCGACACTTGCAGTCCCATATTAGCAGTAAACAAGCGGTTGAGACAATACTTTCCGTTATCATTGGATCAAATCAAATCATGCACTATGATTCAAACAAATACATTCATATGCTACGGTATACAATTGGAGTACAACTACGGAGCAGAAAAGTGTTCATGTGAAATTAACTTGTTCTACAACATTACGGTTCCACATTGCAGATTAAAAGGCCTTTGGATGAATGTAACATGAACAGCACTAACTCACAAGAATCAATGGATCTATTCATCATCATCAATCACACATGTCACAGCAGTTTGCAAAAGGGAAATCACGACTTCAAGTCTAGAAGGCTCTGGATAATTAGTCCAGACGGTATTCTTAAGCACGATTTCATTAAAATGTCTGGTCAGCAGTCCATATCAACAATTACTGGACCATCATATACTAGTCTTGGAAACATCTCAGATCTTTTACTTAAACCTAGTTCAACAACCGAAAGGCTCAAACCAACAAACTATACTTGGACAATGGATGATATGCCAATACAACTCAAAGAAATAAAGGATTTACAATCTAAGTTGGAAGCAATAAAAACATCAGAGTTTCAACTACAACCCACGGCATTACAGTTGCTTACTCAGCTCAGCATGATAGTCATAGTACTGTTCTTAATTACAGCCTTATTACGACGTAAATTTACTGCCGCTCAATCATCGAATAATTCTCCGAAACAATCCAACAATAAACCAACACCACAGCCACGCCAGAATTTTACAATTGACGTTTAACATATACCTCCATTTAATTTACCTTTGGTAAATTCGGGGGAGGATGTACGGATTACTAATATTATTGTTATTATTAATCATTATTTGTACTTAGTTTTTCTTTGTTCTTATTTGTTTGTCACTGTTATTTAAATGAGTTTACAATATCCGAGGTGTTTGTGCAAATTTAGGTTAACAATTTATTTAAATATGCTTATTAATGTAATTTTTTTTCTTTATTAAATTTATTTATTATGATTTAAATTAATACTGACTAATGCAGCTATTTATATAGGTCACCTTGTTTCACGTTATTTACTGTCTCAGCAAAACTATATTTTACAAATAATTGTATAATTGTATATATAGCGGAAAGCATTTATTATCAATATTATTAAGATTAGAATATATTGTATTAAGATTATTTTTAATATTATTTATTTATTTAAATATTATTAATTATGAAAACTTTTTTATAATGATATTTTTAACTTTTAGAGTTTGTGAAGGTGCTTTAGGAATTTCAGTATTAGTTTCAATAATTCGTACTCATGGGAATGATTATAATCAAAGATTTAATATTTTACAATGTTAAAAATTATTATTAGAATTTTATTTATTTTTCCATGTTGTTTTATATTAAATAGATATTGAATGTTTCAAAATTTTTTATTTTTATTGAGTTTTTTATTTATTTTGATAAATATAAAACAAATTATTTTATATCAATTTCTTATATATTTGGTTGTGATATTATTTTTTATGGATTAATTTTGTTAACAATGTGGATTATATCTGTAATATTAAAAGCTAGTGAGTTAATTTATAAATTAAATTAATTAATTAGGTCATTATTTATTGTATAAAAGACAATTAATTTTTAGAAATAAATGAATTATTATTCAGCACTCATACGCAAAGGTATTAAATTCAATTATTCGAATAAGTTTTTTAGTTACAAGTACTAAAAGGCATTAAAGGAAAATAAAAATAGTATTTAGTTCTGACACACTGTTTGAACTAAAATAACTAGACTCCTTTATTCGTACAACTGTAGTATATTATAGTTAAACATTTTGTTAATATAAAATTATTTTGCTAAAAAAGATTTTGTGGTTAATAAAAAACATGACATCCAATTGGCGACGAGGAAAATTTTTATAAAGAGTGATCGCAATTTTTGGTACAGAAGATGCCGCTTCCATCTCAAAGCGCAAGTTTACTTCCATCGACAAGATGGAATGACCAAATCAATGTGCCGTTTTTTGACCCGGAAAGTAATCAATGGCCGGTATTTGAAAAGCAATTGTTCAGTTTTTCATACCAAATGGCGTAACCGAGGGCATTAGAAAAAAAAACCATAATGCTGACGTCATTATCATAAGATGCCTACACACTATTGGAAAATCTGCTGAGTCCAGCTCAAATCGATGCAACTACAATAACATTAGAAGCATGTATAGATGCAATGAAAATTAATTGTAAACCACCATCATCGGCATTTGCAGAAGTTTAAGTTTTATGATTCAACAAAGTCACCAATTGGCTAGTACGCGTTCGAGCACTGGCGATAACCTGTGAATTTGGGCAACACTTGATTAGTTATTGTGACAATAGAGAGATTAGTTTGTTTTCAATTAATAGTTCTAAGGAGGAGCCGATTAAAGCTAAAGTGTTCATAAATGGAAAACCTTTTTTATGCAAGTAGACACAGGATCTGAAAATAGTGTTAAAAAGTACTTATGAAAACTTTTTCTTTAATAATAAATTGCGAAAAGAAAAAACCTTGTTATAGGCTTATAATCGTGCGCCAATTTATCACATCGGTACATGAGATGTAAATATTTGTTTTAGAAATAAATGTAAACTTCTGCCATTTATTGGTATTAAATATGGGGGTCGACTGCTACTTGGTAGGAACTCTTTAAAATCTTTTGATATAAAATTTTCAAATCTTAACTATAGTACACAAAACTCGACTTGTCAAAATGTTAATGCGATTTAAAAAAAAATAAAGATCTTTATGATGGGTCACTGGGGTTATTTAAAAATTATAAGGCTACATTGCGTTTAAAAGAGGATTCATGTCCCAAGTTTTTTCGTCCCAGGCCACTACCGTTTGCAATAAAAGAGGCAGTAGAAAAAGAGATTGAAAAATTAGTTGCGCTTTACGTTTTAGGACTAATAGACTATAGCGATTGGGGTACTCCCATTGTGCCGATAATGAAAAAGGATGGCAGTGTTCGCTTTTGCGCCGATTCCAAAGTAACCTTAAATCCACAATTACAAATTGAAAAATATCCTTTACCCCGAATTGAAGAAATCTTTTCTAAACTCCAAGGAGGAAAAGAATTTACAAAGCTAGATCTAAGCACAGCTTATCAACAGATAGAATTAGAGGAGGCGTCACGCAAATTAACTACGATTTCAACATCTAAAGCAGTGATGAACTTTTTGGGTGGCGGGCCAATATTTTAAAAGAAAATCTTAAGCTATATATTTATTAGTTATATTACGTAATATTTTAAAACAACATTAAAATTTTATAAGATACAGTTTATTATGATTTTAAGATCTTTTTGATGGGTCACTGGGGTTATTTAAAAATTATAAGGCTACATTGCGTTTAAAAAAGTATTCATGTCCCAAGTTTTTTCGTCCCAGGCCACTACCGTTTGCAATAAAAGAGGCAGTAGAAAAAGAGATTGAAAAATTAGTTGCGCTTTACGTTTTAGGACTAATAGACTATAGCGATTGGGGTACTCCCATTGTGCCGATAATGAAAATAATGTTCGCATTTGCGGCGATTCCAAAGTAACCTTAAATCCACAATTACAGATTGAAAAATATCCTTTACCCCGAATTGAAGAAATCATTTCTAAACTCCAAGGAGGAAAAGAATTTACAAAGCTAGATCTAAGCACAGCTAACCAACAGATAGAATTAGATGAAGCGTCACGTAAATTAACTACGATTTCAACATCTAAAGCAGTGATGAACTTTTTGGGTGGCGGACCAATAAATTAAAGAAAATCTTGCGGCGGGCCATTAAATTAAAAAAAAAAAACATAGAGGGTCATTCATTAAAAAATTATGGGGTTGCTGTTCAATTAAAAGTTCGGTTTAAGCTATATATTTATTAGTTATATTACGTAATATTTTAAAACAACATAAAAATTTTATAAGATACAGTTTATTATGATTTTAAGATTTTCCAGATGTATGGGAAGCATGGATCTGTTTTTGATTTGACATAATTTCCTTAAAATCTGGTTCCAGCTGGGAGGATGCGACTTTTAATAAATTAAATAGACTTTCGTCTGACAATCGGTTTCTTATTGAATTTTTTCTGCTTTTCATTACTGAAAAGGCCTGTTCACATAAATATGAGGAAGCAAACATTGCCATAATTTTCTGCGCATGATTAATTAGCTTTGGAAATTCATCTTTTGATAAGGATTTATAGAAATTAAGCTTATCTGTATTTAAAAATAGCTGTTTTAAATTATTATTACATTGCAATTCTATAATTTCCAATTGTAGATCAGATGGAACATTCTCAGGATCAACATTAAAGAGCATTGAAAAAATATCTAAGCATGGTTGGATTTTTTTAAAGTCAGCAAATCTGGCCTCAGATTTTGAATACAGTTTTAATAAAGAATGTGTAAAGACTTTTAACATCTCTTCACTCGCAGGCCTCAAAGAATTAAGTCTTGGAAAATGAGTCAAATCATTTTTTCCCAAATATTTAGAAAATATAAATAATTGAGTTTTAAAAGACCTCAAACTGCCCCAAGTTTCATCTATAAATTGATTTCTTTCCTGTAACTTCTTGTTCAGTTTATTATAGTGCTCGAGTAAATCCGTGAAAAAAGCAAACTCGATGCACCAATTCTTATCCTCCAATATTTCCCACTCATCCCAACTTTCAGTTTTGGTTTTTAGAAAAACTTTAATTTCTTCGAGAAGACTCCAAACTCTCGAGAAGGCATGCCCACAACTCAGCCACCTGATCTTTGTGTAATAAAGTACATCTGAAAATTCTTCACCAACTTCCGATAAAAACTCTTGAAATTGTCGATGTAACAAACTACGGGTTTTAATTAATTAATTAATTAATTTTAAAATAATATTAAGTACGTGGTTAATATCCAAGGCAGCCTTGCAAAGAACATCTTGGTGGATTATACAATGTAAAAAAATTGTTTCGCTTTCAGGATTCTGACTTTTATAAACTCCTGCAAACCCCGTATTTTTTCCCACCATGTTAGGTGCTCCATCAGTTGTTAAATTAATTAATTTGGAAATTGGGGCATTAAGAGATTCCATCCTCCCTCTAAATTCATCATAAATTATTTTCCTGTCGTCTTTCCTTTCAGAGATCTTAAACAAGCAAGTTCTTCGGTTATTACAAAGTTTTCATCGACTCCTCTGATACAAATTTGAAGTTGGGCTGTATAAATCCTGTCAACACTCTCGTCCATAGTGACTGAAAAATACTTAAGCTTTTTAAGACGTCCATCGAGTTGGTTGGTTAATTTAGAAGAATTCGCTCCAATTCTTTTTGTGACCGTTCTACGTGACAGCCCTATAGATTCGAAATCTTTTACCTTTTCTGGGCATAATACTTTTCCAATGCTAATTAACACATCCTTAATAAATTATCCTTCAGAAAACGGTTTGTTACTTTTTGCTATTTTATAGGCAACAATGTGACCTGCTAACGTGGAGGATCGCTGGACACTTCTTCGATTTTTAAAAAAACATGTGCCGACTAGATATTTTTCTTTTCAATTCCTCTGAATGAACTTTCTTGTCTTCATCCGTCATTTTATAGTACTTCGACCCAAGATGTTTTGAATTAAAGTGCCTAGCGAGATTATAATCTTTTAGTACAGCTACCGGTTCTTGGCTTTTGGTTATATTCCATAAAGAAGTCCACTCGACATTCCGAATCAATTTTTCTCCTTCTATTTTTGGCTGACATTTATGGGGATATTTACAATACACTTTATTATTTTAATTACACAACGTTGGCAACTTTATAATTTTCACAATTTATTCTTTACATCACGAGATTTAAACTTTTACTGATTGCTGATTATTCCATCGCTGGCCCTTTTATATTTTTTGCCCATGTTGTCTCGAATATTCAAGAATCTTCTAGATCTCACATATAATAGTTGTTATGTTATCCGTTCAGTTTTCTATATTAGTTGTTAGTGTTTTATGATGTTTATGTTTCTTCTTGAAATATTGCATCAGAAAGTTGTTGTTCTCTTGTGTGTACAATATTTCCTAGAAAACTACGCAGTTTGGACACAATACAATAGGACTATATTAGTTGTTTTTGTTTCATGCTTTTTAAGTTTCTTTCTGGAATATTGTATGAGAAAGTTGTTGTTGTCTTGTGTGTACAATATTTCCCAGAAAACTACGCAGTTTGTACACAATATAATATGAAAACATCGCATTTTTTTTTGCTAAAATTGTCAATTTATATCTTTTTTAAAACATAATGTAAATGTATTTTTTGGGCATAATTTTTTAATAGGTGATTAATTTTTTTTTTTTTGAAAAACGCTCGGCGGGCCGTAGTTCGCCCATCACTGATATAAAGGTTTATTTCAATACACTCGTTTAATTTATTGATTGGCTTCGGCGTCTGCCATGTTTCAAAAAAATATGGCTTCCCTTTTGATGGAAATTAAGGGAGAAGTGGTTTTCCTTGACGATGTTTTAATAACTGCACCCGATAGGAAATCGCATTTAGAAGTTTTGGAAAAAGTTTTATTCGTTTTGCAAAATGCCGGTTTTAAATTATCAAAACTAAAATGTGAATTTATGCGTAAGCAAATAAAGTATTTAGGACATATTATAGATGAAAATGGATTACATATGAATCCCGAGAAAATCAAAGAAATAAGTAATCTTAAGGAACCTTCAAATGTTAAGGAACTGCAATGATTGCTAGGTATAATAAATTTTTATAGAAGATTTTTGCCAAAGATGTCCAAAGTGCTTGGGCCTTTATACAGATTGCTAAAAAACAGTGAAAAATTCATTTGGCCTAAGCGTTTGGTTAACACATTTTAATCAAAATTTTAAACCGAAGTTGACGGTAGATGCTAGTCCTATAGGTGTCGGCGCAGTGCTATATCAGGTGGATGACAAGAGCATAGAAAGACAAATTGAATTTGTTTTAAGATCCTTAAGTCAGACAGAACGTAATGTAATAGTATGACAAGATTGTCATACAATGATATGGGGGCAGGAACGCTATGTAATGGGTTTCGATGGTCCTATAATGATGAATTCCCTATAGCCCTTTCTATATTTCGGTAGCTGTAAAGGGTTTCACCTAGTAATTAGGCGTTCAAAGGAACTGCCAGAAGAATGAAACTATGATTGAAACAAGGCATATGCTGCCAGCTAAAGTTATTAAATAATAGTCTGCCTTTATTTAACTTTCTATGGCTTATATACTACTATAAAATCTAACTTATAATCTAGAATTGTTTACAAAGTCACTCAATTTTATCATCAACATAATAAAACTATTGAAATTGTGTCAAGTGATCAAGTGTACGACACATGCCAAACACAAGGTGTTGATGTAAATTGACACCCAAAAATTTGTTGGCATATTTACAATAGAACTGCATGTAGATACCCTACATGAGTTGTGTCGGCTCGCATACACTATGCGTGCTGTATGAATACTTTAGTACACTACACTAAATTGATCGTGAAGCAGTAGCTATTCTTTTTGGAGTGACTAAATTTCATCAGTATTTGTTTGGTCGAAAATTTAGTTTAGTGACGGACAATAAACCACTAAAGCATGATTTCGGCTCCAAGAAAGGCATTCCGGCTATGACAAGAAACCGTGTACAACGAATAGCTTTAACATTGACAGGCTATCAGTTTGATGTTGAAAGCGTTAAATCGAAAAATAATGTAGCTGACTTTTTTTCATGAAATCCTAGCAATGCTAATACCAAACTTATTGAATTAGAATTTCCTTCACATATCTATTTAAGCTTTTTCGAGAAGTGCAACGAAAACAGCTGAAACAAGAAAAGACGCTATTCTAGAAAAAGTTTAAAAACATTTAGTTGAGGGTTGGACAAAAACATGTTATGATACAGATCTGATGTCTTATTTTAGAAGGTTAGAAATTTTGGAAGAAGACGGTTGCTTATTCTGGGAATACAGAATCAATGTTTCCACCAGTTTCCAGGCAGCGATAGTTAATTTTTTTCATATTTCTCATATATGCATTGTGAAAATAAAGGCAATGAGCAGAGAATACTGTTGGTGGCCAAGTCAAAGCAAGGATTTGGAAAGGCCGTAAAAAAAGGTGCATGCTAACTCCTCCAAGCCCACCAAGGCAAGAGCTTATTCCGTAGAAATGGAAAGACGAAGTGTGGTCTCGTATATATATATATAGACTTTTTTGGTCTTTTTCTAAAGCAATAGTGTTTAATTGTTGTAGACAGCAAGAGTAAGTGGATAGAATGCATAAACAAGGATACAATGGGTACAAATACGACAAGTCGAGCAGTTGTGTCAGTGCTACGAGAAATGTTTGCACGTTATGGTACACCTAAAATAATCGTATCCGATAATGGTACTGCGTGTGTGTCGAAAGAGTTTAAATTGTTTACAGATTTAAATGGTATTAAGCACATAATTTCTGCGGTCGGGCATCCTGCAACTAATGGGCAGGCCGAAAACGCTGAAAAAACAATTAAAGGGGCCTTAAAAAGAAATTTACGTAATGCACCATTATCAGAATTTAACAATGTTTTAAATAGATTTTTATCAGATTACCGCAATACCATTCATGGATGTACAGGTGTTTCTCCAGCATATATTATGTTTAATAAGCGAAAATTAATTTGTGGAAGAGACTAATTCCTTACTGCCAATATTTTATCCGCTTCAGTTGATATGCCCTCTGATGTTATAGGATGCCCCCAGTATTTGACCTCTCTTTGAAACAGCACGCATTTCTTAAATCTTAACTTAAGTCCTGAAGCCGCTATACGCTTGAGAGGTTTCTAAGGTGTTCATCAAAAGTCTTTCCCATCAAGATTATGTCATCCAGATATGCTAAACAAGTCTTCCAGTTAAGCCCCTTAAGCATACGTTCCATTAAGCGCTCAAAAGTAGCTGGAGCATAGCAAAGCCCATATGGCATCACTTTAAACTGCCACAAACCATTGCTCGCGTTAGAGGCAATTTTCTCCTTGTCTTATTTGGCTATCTCTACCTGCATGTCCAAGGTAGAGAACCATTTCGTTTCGGTGTCTAAGGTGTCGTCAATTCTTGGTAGCGGATAACTATCTTTCTTGGTGACATCATTGAGTTTTCTATATGGTGCTGCCATCTTTCTGCTTTAGTAGCACTATTGGCGAGCTCCATGGACTCGAAGATGGCTCAATCACTCCGTTCCGATAATCAGTTCTTTGACCTCGCAAGGGGAACACTTCTGGGTGCTTGTTTTATGGGCCTCGCTTCGCCAGTAATTATTTCATGTTTCACCACTGCTGTTCTACCTATTAGAATGTAGTAAATAATTAGCATCTGGTAGCATTAAAGCACCTAATACACATTGTCATATGTCAAAACACTGGAAGAAGACACTTGTCAATAAAATAATTTTTTTTTCTCTTCTTTCACTTCAACACTAAACAAGGTAGATTTAGTTTACTGAAGTTTTTGCTGGTTAACAATTCCTCTAAAAACCACATCGAAATAATTAAATAAATCTAACAGGTTATGGGCCATCCGCGGTTAATTTTAGTTAAAACTCGAAGTAAATAAAACAATAGATAAACTCAAATAAATATTTTTTTTGGTAATTAAATAAGAAAGTCAATTTTTTTTCCAAAAAAAAACGTGGAGTGTACATGACCGCATGTACAGCGTATGGAGAAATACGACAACAGTTTAGCAGCAAAAGCCGACGAAAAATTGGAAAGTTTTTTGGACGTGAAAAATTTTAACTTTGATACGGAAAATTCATCGTGTGATACAAATATGAACAGTTTAATTCCGTTTAATCGATTAAAAGGCCGTGAAAATTTTGGCGAATGGAAAGTTGGTGCTAAATCTCATTTAATCATAAAAGATTTATGGAGTTGTTGTGAAACTGCAGTGGCAGATACTGCACCGGCAGCAGAGAAGACAAGAGATCAAAAGGCTATAGCAGAAATTACGCTATTGCTTGAGCCGTCCAATTACACGTATATTGAGTCAGTTACAAAAGCTAAAGAAGCGTGGGACAGCATTACGGCAGCGTTTGATGATACGGGTACCAGCCGAAAAGTAAAATTGTTACAACAAATGGTATCACTCAAACAAAAGAATTGCGATTCAATGGAAACGTATGTGAACAAAATGAATCAATTGTGGTCACAAGTTAAACGTGCTGGTTTTAACATTGACGATGAAGTAGCAGGTTCATTGATGTTGGTAGGTTTGCCATCCAAGTACGATTCAATGGTTATAGGCTTGGAAACCGCCAAAGAGAAAATAAGCTTCGACAAAGTCAAAAATATGCTGTTGCAAGGTTTTGTATGTGAAAATGAAACCGATGATGTAAGTGAAGCCGCATTAGCGATCAAGTATAGAAGCAAATACCAAAAGCAGCAGCAACTACAACAACAGCACAAAAATGATAAAATTTGTTTTGGTTGTGGTTCCAGTGAACATTTTATTCGGAATTGCACTAAAGTTAATGATAAAAATAGAAATAGAAACAAAAATAAAAACAAATTCAATAAACCGAAAGCATTGTTTACATCGTTTATTGTGGACAAAAAGGAACCACAAAATTCAGACGATTGGTTTGTCGATAGTGGTGCAACGGGAACAATGTCCAACAACATCTCATTAATAAAAAATCAAAAGAAAATCGTTCAAAAAAAGGTGACAGTCGCGAACAACGACACAATGACAATCGATTGTGCCGGTGATATTAATCAAAATATTGTGGTAAACGGCAAATAAGGAAATATAACTATTTCCAACGTACACTATGTTCCAAATATTTGTCCTAATCTTTTATCGGTTAGTGAAATGGTAAAAAAGCACCACACAGTAATTTTTAACATTAATGGTTGTAAGATTTTTGACTCAGATTGGAACTTGCTTGCCACAGCAAGTTTGGTAAATGATTTGTTTAAATTAGATGTCGTACGTAATGAAAAGACATTAATCGTTGAAAAGCAAAAGGATTCGGTTGTCACGGAAAAGCCGAAAGAAAATTCGATTTTATGGCATCGTCGATTCGGGCGCACAAGTTTTGATTACCTGAAATTACTGAAAGAAGACATCAAAGGTTTAAAAATACCGAAAAATAGTGTATGTGAAACGTGCATCGTGCAAGACATTTGCTTGCGTGTGTACAAGGGATTTGTGTGGTCCTTTACCAGTAAAATCGCACAGTGGCAATAAATACATTTTAACTTTCATTGACGATTTTTCGCATAAACTGTTCGTCTATGTAATAAAACGAAAAACCCAAGTGTTCAAATGTTTCCTTGATTTCAAGACAATTGTTGAAAATCAAAGTGAACACAAAATAAAGATTTTGCGTAGTGACAATGGCAGCGAATGTTTTAGTAATGCGTTTCAACGTTTTTGTAAAAACAATGGGATTCAACAACAAAAAACGTCAGTGTATACACCACAGCAAAACGGTGTAGCAGAGAGGATGAATCATACGATTCTCGAAAAAGTGCGATGCATGTTGATTGACTCAGGTGTTGCGAAGGCATTTTGGGCAGAAGCAGTAATGACAGCGGCTTACATCATCAATCGAGTACCATGCAAATGCAGCGGTAATAAATCACCTGAAGAAATCTGGTCCGGCAGAAAGCAGAATTTTTCATTGTTGAAAGTGTTTGGTTGCAAAGCATATGCACAAGTTCCAGAGGCAAAAAGAAAGAAATTGGACGATAAATCCACGGAATGTATTTTCGTAGGATATTCAAGCGACTCAAAAACGTATCGGCTTTACAACATACAAACAAAATCAATAATAACGAGCAGAGACGTAATTTTCTTAGAATCGAGTGTAACAAATCAGGTAAATGATTCTGAAATTAGTAAAATTAATCAATTCTGTTTGCAATATTCGAAAAGTGAGGAGGACAAGAATGACAGTAGTGAATCAGAGGAGGAAGTGCAGCCAACAAGAGCCGATTTGTCATCAAATGATTCACATACCGTACAATCAAATAATTCAGTTCATCCAGCGGCATCATCAACACCAAATGCTAGTGTTAATAATAGCGACGACGAAGACAAAAATGATGATGATACAATACATAAAGTAATAGCAGCTGATCGATCGTCAAATGAACTATCAGATAATGATGATTGTGCTAGTGAATGGGAGCCAGAAGATACATTTGAAAGGCGGGATATGAACAAAAATGCTGATAAGACGCCAATAGTTAGACAATCAGTACGAAATGCAAACAAACCGAAACCAAACTATGCTACATTTGCTTGTGCATTCATGTCATGTGATCCATCCACATTTAAGCAAGCAGTATCGAGTGATAGCGTCGATTTGTGGAAGGTTGCAATGAAGGAAGAGTTTGATTCTTTGCAAGCGAATCAGACATGGAAATTGGTTGAACTACCGCCGGGTAAAACACCAATCAAGTGTAAATGGGTGTACAAAACAAAGCGAGACACTCATGGAAAAGTTGTACGTCACAAAGCGAGATTAGTTGCAAAAGGCTACACGCAAATCGAAGGCGTTGATTATCACGAAACATTTTCACCGGTAGTTCGATTCACAACAATTCGATATTTGATGGCAATTGCAGCAAAGTTCAATTTAAACATACGTCAATTGGATGTTGTGACAGCTTTTCTTCATGGTACACTTGAAGAAGAAATTTACATGACACAGCCAGAGGGGTTCAGCGATGGATCAAAACGTGTATGTAAGCTCACCAAATCGATTTATGGTCTGAAGCAATCAAGTCGGGTGTGGAACACCACATTAAACAAGGTGTTATTGAATTTTGGACTAAAGCGATCATCGACCGACCAATGCGTGTACTATTTCGTTGATGGAAATCGCATCTTCATCTTGGCAGTTTATGTAGATGACATCATCATATTTTCCAACAACAACGAAATGGAAAAGAAGCTAACCAAGGTGTTGTTCGATAAGTTCAAAATGAAAGACATGGGAGAGATATCATCGGTACTCGGTATTCGTGTAACACGTGACAGAAAATCAGGTACAATTTCCCTTGATCAAACTAATTATATCAAAGATCTTTTGTCTCGATTTAACATGAGTGACTGTAACGCGCTGGCCACACCAATGGAAACAAATCAAAAATTAACAAAGAAGATGTGTCCAAGCAATGAAGAAGAGGTAAAAGAGATGATGAATGTGCCATACCGTCAATTAGTTGGTGCATTGCAATTCTGTGTCCAAGTATCCAGGCCAGATATTTGCTTCGCTGTGAACGTGCTAAGTCGATACAATCAAAACCCAGGTAAAGTACATTGGGCAGCAGCTAAACGAGTTCTACGTTATTTAAAAGGAACAATCGACAAGAAAATAACGTATACAAAGCAACCGACTGATATTCAAGGGTATTGCGATGCTGATTGGGCTGGTGATGAAGACCAACGCAAATCTACAACTGGCTACGTATTCAAACTGCAAAACGGGGCCATTTCATGGTGCTCAAAACGACAACCGAGCGTCGCTATATCCACAACAGAGGCTGAATTCATGGCAATGACCGCAGCAATACAAGAATGTATTTGGTTAAAGAAAATAGAAAACGAGATATTTGTTAATTCCATTCGTACTATTAAATTGTATTGTGATAATATTGGTGCGATCAATTTTGCTATTAATAATACATATTCAGCCAGAACCAAACACATTGACATAAAAGAAAAATTTGTTTATCAAAAGGTTCGAGAAAAGGTTGTTGATCTGATCCATATGGCTACAAATGAAATGCCAGCTGATATGCTTACAAAGCCCGTATCGAGCATAAAAATAAATTCAGTTTCGAAATTACTTGGATTGGATTGAGAACTTTTTTTTAAATTTAATTTCATTGCATAAATTTCATTTCATACTTAAAGTTTTTTTTATTAAGCATTGTTTGAATTTGAATAATGAATTGAACATTATAGATTTTTTTTTATGAATAACGAGGAAAATAAATATTCAATTCAGGGAGAGTATTATGTCATATGTCAAAACACCGGAAGAAGACACTTGTCAATAAAATAATTTTTTTCTCTTCTTTCACTTCAACACTAAACAAGGTAGTTTTATTTTACTGAAGTTTTTGCTGGTTAACAATTCCTCTAAAAACCACATCGAAATAATTAAATAAATCTAACACTACCTTAACTTTTGTTATTTAGGGCGAAGACGGCGGTATGTTTTCTTAGCAACTGCTTCGCTTTATTTCTGTCGGGTGCTTTTAATTCTGCTACCCATTTATTCACCTGCTCTGTTAGCAAATTCCGCTGTTTAGCTGTAATTTTGGGGCATACTGAATAGTTCGCACAATTAATTTGTATGATGGAAATGTAGATTACAGGGCCATCGATTGTGGGACCTGGCTCTTGCCCCCCAATGATAGCCCGTTTTAGTTGAACGGTGACTCGTGCGATTTGGTGTTGTTTGCCCGTTTGTTGTCCCTTGGAGGTGAAGCAGATCTTGACCTTTTCTTAACAGATCTGCAGTTACGCTGAAAATGTCCGATCTTACAGTTCTCTTTTATGCTCGACGCCGTACTTGCGTTGTAAGGCCACCATTATGTTATCGTAATTATTTCTCCTGGTGAGTTTTCGAGGATGTCGGCAGCTGCATCTTTTAAGGCCAAAATTAGCTCAATAGTTTTCTCTTCATTGTTCCATCTATGTTTGCTGGCCACCGTTTCAAACTGGAACTTGAATACATTAAACGGTGCGCTATCGTCATATCTTGAAATTTCTTGTTTACTTCACTAACAAGTATTGATTCCAGGCTTGCATTGATGTTTGCTGATGGGTTACATAACTCAACCACTTTTTTGACTCCAAATTGGTATGTCTCAATATCGATGTCACGCTGCCATCAATCAACCTTCGTTGCAATTCCGCCTTACTTTTCGTTGTTGGCAGATCCAACTTATTCTTTAGCTGATCAGCTTTCAGTTCTTCCAACATCATTGTAGTTGATTTTTTTTTTGCAATCCCACTTCTGACACCAGTTGTTACGTTATACCTTTTATAAACGAATTGTTGTGAGTTCTTTATAGCAAA
Organism: Trichopoda pennipes; assembly: GCA_030448955.1. Taxonomy (NCBI): domain Eukaryota; kingdom Metazoa; phylum Arthropoda; class Insecta; order Diptera; family Tachinidae; genus Trichopoda; species Trichopoda pennipes. The sequence continues at coordinate 876,963 of JASKUP010000042.1, read as the reverse complement.
ATATATAACACCAGTTTTTAAATTAATAACAAGTTTATTTACTTTAACTGCACAAAGTTGACACTACAGAACAATTTACTTAAGATGCACGTCTTCACTTTACGAGGTTTATTTTTACACTGACTAACTATCCGTTCAGACGCTGCCCTTTTATATTGGTCCACTAGAAGTCTAGAAAAATTAAGAATCTTCTTTTGTATCACATTTTGTTGTTGTAAGTTGTGCATTCAATGTATAGGCACCTGTATGTCTGTGTGTATTTTTGTTTTTGTTTTTATACTGATGAAGTCTGTTCTTGGAATTTACTTTAAGATATATGCTGTTGTCTCGTGTAGAAAAGTTTTCTTAGAAAACTATGCTGTTAGTAAACAGCATACAGTTTTGTTGTTGTCTTGCGAGTAACAAATTTGTACGCAGTTAGTAAACAGAAATTTGTTGTTAGTAAACATTTGTTAGGTGTTGTTAGGTGCCCCTGTAGGCTAGTAGGTAGTGTACTAGCTTGTCAATATGGGGGTTGTGGGTTCGATTCCCAACGAAGACCTTGGTTTTTTTCACTACAAAAATAAAAATTGACTGTCGGTGGGGCTGCTCAGCGATGAAGGCATAGTCACTGGTCGCTGTGCTGTCTTATATACGGCAGTTAATTTCCGACTATCCTTCTACTTTCACCACCTGTTTCATCTATTCTCTATCCCTTTCCTAAAGAATGTAGCACGGTACTTGACTAAATAGGCATTGTTGCCTGAAGTGCTACTTCTCTTTAAAAAAAAAAAAAAAAAAAAAAAAAAAAACATACCCAATATTTTACTTTATTGCTTAATTATTTTCTTTTAAAACTTAACCAAGACACATCCGTAATAATATTTTAATAAACAGCCTTAGCAGTTCGATATGTCTTCATTTCGTATGATGCTAAATATAGCAGCATACCTGGGAATCAAAAACAAATTCAAGAAAAAATAATGAACTATTAAAAATGAAAATCAAAGAATCCAAGAAGTGTTCAAAGTAATAGTTGGTTTATTTGTAAATAAACGGCCAAAAAAAATAACCTCTAAAAGTTCTGGCATTATCGAGGAAGTTCTTAGAAGAACAGTAAATGTAATATAAATACAGCCAAATTCGAATCGCTTTAACGCTTTTAAGTTCTTTGTATGAATGGAGAGGACATACGCCACAGTACAGAAAGTACTTTGGTCCTGAGTTCAATCCTTTCCCAATAGGCGAACTTACAGAAGCGACCCAGGAAACTAAAAATTGAAATTTAAGACATGGTCAACTATTTAACACAAGAAAATGTTCGAGGATAGCTCAAAACCACGATCTTTTGTTGCATTATTAAGAAAAAAATGGAATAATAGATTTATTCCATATGAAAAAGAAGAATTAACAAAAGTTCTCCAGTTATTAACTGTAGATGTATTTTTTTTAAGAAATAAAAAAAAACAAAAAATTATTTTTTAAATAACTACTCTTTAAAGCAGGAAATTAGATATATCAAATCATAAGTAAAAATAAAAGTGTTTGGCTTACCTATTATTTGCCTACAAACACCTAGAAAGTTCCAAGATGGACAAGTAAAAAATGCAAAAAAAGATTTTTCGAGGGTGCATGGTAAACAATACAATATTTCTTGTTTACAGTTTTACCCAAAAAGTGTTTGTACACATTTTTCATTTTTACCTATAAGAAGAGAAAAACTTTATTAGAAGGCGAGATTTGGGAATCTCCTGCAACATAAATGTATGCTATTTAAATAAGTAGTTTGTATCAGGGGAAGATTTATCGCTTCTAGATTAACAATTTATTACCATTTACATTGTCATTTACCTTTAAAACTTGAAATGTCATGTGGTTGTTTGGAAAATAAAATATAGAATTTGAGGTTTTAAAAGTCAAAAGCAAAAATATAAAGAAAAAATAAAACTTATTAAAAAAATAAAGAAATCAAATTTTTTTAAGTTTTAAAAACAAGAGTAAAAGATTACAAACTACAAAAAGGAATGAGTGAGCTATTGGCTCAAAACTCTATTTTAAATAATGAAAAAAACAAATTCCCCAATACAAAACAATGAAATAAAAAATCTTAAAAGAAGTGAAAACAATTTTAATATAATGTCTAAACAACAAATAAATAACAATTATTATGCTATTCTTGATCACGATGAAGAATGCAATGTGGAATTTTTTAAAAAATTCGAAAAGCCTGTGCAAATAAATAACAATGCAAGTACAGCAAGTGATCTTGTAGCCAATAACTCTTCAAATAAAGAGAGGAATGTAAATGCTGTGAATACAGTAAGTAATAAAAACATAAACAAAAAGATACCACCTCTTAATATATATGATGTGGATAGCAATGAACTCATTGAGTTTATTACAAATGGACTCAGAATAAAAGAGTTTCAAATTAAGGAAATGAGAAACAAAAGATTATTTCTGTTTATGTCTACAATAAATGATTTCAACAGAATCAAAACTTACCTACAAAAAACAAAAGCAAAGTTTTTCAAATTTACGCCAAAAACTAATGAAACTAAGACCTATTTATTAAAAGGTCTTAGTGGTAATACTGATCCCAAAATTATTTACGATGAGTTAAGTAACTTCGAAAATGAAAATTTAAAATTTATTAAAATCAGCCAATTTAAAACTAAAAAATCGATAAAAAGTTGTTACGACCTTCCAGTATTCATAGTTCAAATAAGCAATGAGAGCAAAATAAATGAACTCAAATAAATAAAGGGACTTCTTTATCGAAGTATTCGTTGGGATGTCCTAAGGAAAGCAGAAATTCCTCAATGTCGAAATTGCCAAGGATTTTTCCACAGCGCGCTGATTGTTTTTTACTAAGAAGATGTGTCAAATGTAAAGAGCAACATAAAATTGGAAATTGTCTTCTCCAAGAAATAGCCGAAACGGAAAGGAAAAACTGTTTTGCGTACTATGCAATAAGTATGGGCATCCAGCATCATACAAGGGAAGCGAAAAATATAAGGAGCTTCAGCAAAAGCCTAAATCAAAACAGCGTCTGATACAGAAAAGAGCAAATAATACATCAACTAACGTAAGTCCAAATATTACATACGCAAGTTTATTAAGAAATGACAACTTTGAAAACTAATAATACAAATAACTTAGTATTAGACGAGTTTAAGAATGTAATGCATAATTTAACCAATCAAACAATGAATTTACAAAAATCAACTTCAGTTACAAGCAGCGAGAATTGATCCTATTTTCTCGATGCTAGAAAACTAAATTGCAAAAATTGAGGAAACTTTGAGATAAAAATATGCTTCCAAACATGAATTTAAATAAATACTGGTGGCTTACATGAAAGGTTATCTACAAATTCCCCCCTTCATCATATAGGTATAAACATTTTATTCGTAATTAAATATGTAAGCAATTTTTTTTCAACTTTTTTGTTACATTATATATTTATAATGGCACCATTCTGGTATATATATTATATAATTTTTCTTAAAAAGAATTAATATTGTTAATATAAAGTATACTAGAGAGCTCGAATAAGGGACAGTGTATAGAAATAAAAAAAATTACTACTGTTTGTTTATTTATAGTTTAATTATAAGAAATATTGCCAAATAAACGTTATTAAGAAAAATATATAGAATTTGAATTGCTACAAATAAAATATTATTGCAAAATTTTGAGGCAAAAGAGTCTTTAATTAAATAGTAAAATAATATTTTATATTTTTTTATTTAAACACATATATTCCTTAAACGGAGAAAAATTTTCTAAAAAATTGTTTTTTTTTATAAAACTGATTACGCTGGTTTTTTAAACTACGGGGATTAATATTCTGTTAATTTGTTTCAATCGGTGCTTTGCACTTCGAGGAACTTTGAAGTAAATCATACATTTTCTTTCAAAATTGGCTACACTTGGATAGGGCTGGAGGGCGAATTGTTACAATTTTTGAGCAATTTTCTCTCTCATTTATTATAGACTATCCTTAAAATAGTCCAAACAAATTTGATTAGTACTGAAGTAAGTTTAAATTATACAAACAAAAAAAAACCATACCATTTTTTGGGGGAAATCCTAAAAAAGGGTACTTTTTACATTTTCCAATGCTTGCCACTTTTTATCGAAACATGCTATCGGAAACTTACTACTGTTATACTACTATTACAAATTTCATCAATAAGGCAGCTAACATGTTGCAATAATAAACCGAACATAAAATAAGTACACCACGTTAAAAATACTAAGTTAAGGTCGACCTAAAATTAAAAAAAAATTCTAGCCCGAGCTAAAGCGGCAACCTAAACATGTAAGCATTTTTTTTATACATTTTCTAGGTCTACTTAAGTTCAAAAATTCTTAACATATGAGGAAAAAATAAACTTTTTATGACATTTCCAAAAAATATTTTCCCGAGGTACCCAACTTCGGGTACCTACCCTACGAGCAACTTCTTTCATTAAAATATCTTAACTTTATATTATTGTATATTTAGTTTTTTATAAATGCACTTTTTTAACAAGGTTATGAAAGTTACAATATGACTTCTATATGTGGCTTTGCCATTCGGTTAAAAACGTTTATAATATTGACTTGCAACGCAATAAACCGATTTAATGACCTATCTGTATTCACGTTACAAACAGCTCAACTCGCATTCATAGAGGACTACTAATTTACCATGAGGACCGTAAGGCAAATATTTCTACGGGTGGTCTAAGGAAACAAACGGGGTGGACAACAAACCTTAAATGCAAAGACAACCTCAGGATGTAGGAACGCTGCAGCAAATAAAAAAATGAACATTATATCAATCAAAGTAATACTTCACGAAAAAATGTGGCAGCGGTAACAATTTGGAGTTATTTGATTTATATAGAGTTATTAGATTTAAAAGTTAAGGAGCATACATGGATTGTATATTGCAGAACGGACGTTGATCAATATTGTTACGAATTCTTTTTACTAGATAATTTCGTTAACCGCACAATAAAAAAACGGGTCTTTTAACTCCACTGTTGGAAATACGTTTTATCAATTTTTGCAAAAAGTTTCTCTGTTTGACGTCTTTTTTACTGCTGGTTGTTGTTCGCAACAGCGCATTCCTATTTATAGGCGAGTAAAACTTCTAGATTGTCCTTAGATATTCTGCCAACTTTGTTTTAGTTGTTGCTTTTATACAAGTAATAATGTAGGATAATGATCCTATCATAAGCATGATACAAAAAAACTAGCGAAACTTATAACAACGAATAGTAAATACTTTTTTGTTTTAATTAATTTTATTAAAATTACAAAATATTTTGTATTGTTATAAACTGTAAATTATATTTTCTTTTGTTTCAGAACTTCTTTTCTTCTTTTCTTTTCATATACTACAAAACTTTTTTAAGCATAAAATAAAACCTTAATAACTTGAATGTATCCTAGCCAATCAAGATTCGCTATAGATGATAAAAAATTTGGACTTCTTGATTTGTAAACCAGATTTCATATATTATTCTTAAGTTTGGTAATAACTTAGATAGCATTAAATTACTTACCTAAATAGAAAAAATATCCATTTAAAGGAAGAGTTTGTAAAGCAAACCAATAATTGGTAACGTCTAACATTGGAGCAATACATGAAAGTATGCCGATTAAAAACGTATACCGTAAAGCTGTTCGTCTACATAAACCTGGGTTTGTAACAGCCATCATTCGATATCCAGCTCGAGAATAATCAGGTCTTAAATTCCATGATAATGCATTAAAATGGGGAAACTGCCAGGCAAATAATAATCCAGCTAATATCCAAGCTCCCATGTCTAAACTTCCACAACAAGCCGCCCATCCCATTAGGGGTGGAATTGCTCCCACCACAGATCCGATCCACGTGTTTAAAATAGACATTCGCTTCATTGGGGTATAAACTGAGGTGTAAAGAAAAATATTTCCAAGTCCCAAAGCTGCTGTTAAAAAATTTACTCCTAAGTGTAGTGTGACTAGTCCCACTGTGGCTGAAATTGTAGCAAATCCTACCGCATGTAAAGGCGTCAGCTTTCCAGTCACAAGTACTCGATTTTTTGTTCTCGACATTTGAGAATCAAATGGAACTTCTTGATATTGGTTAATAGAGTTTGCAGCTGCGGAAACAAGACCAGTTCCCACGGAACACAACAGAAATGTTGTAGGGTCAAATGGTGCGGGAGCCAAGGCATATCCTCCCATAGTAGTTAGTACAACTAGAGCTACAATGTGAAACCAAAATTTTTGCTGAATTAAAAGAAATTTAACTATTTGTTGTAGAATAAAAACTGATTTTGAAGCTTAAAGTTTTACTATACAGCTGTGTTAATTAAAAATTATCTGCAAGAAATTTGTTGTGGATAATTATTGGAGGTAAAAATTATTCGATATGTGCTTGGCTTTTCCGACGGGGTTAATTTTAATTTTATTTGGGTACGGTTTTCCGTCGACCCTCGTCAAATTTGGTTTGTGAACAAACCGGTTTCGGCTGTTTGCCATCTTCAGTGTTCTTTTCGTACTAGTTGCGTTCTATTGTTAGTTGTGTTTATATAATTCGTGTCTCCCTTCGTGTTGTTGCGTTCGTCACTTACTGTCTTTTTTGCCTGCATCTCTCTCTCTCCTTTTTCATTTGTCTCTTTTTACCTAATTTGTCGTCCCTTTTTCATTCGTCTTCTTTCCTAACTAAATCCTTTTACGATCATGCTTGTTGTCCGTTTTTGTTCATGTGTGAACCTATTGGGTTTTTTTTTTTTTTTTCTTCATGTGACCTAATAATCTGTAATTGTACGTTTATGATGTTCTTTATTGCTTTGGTCTTCTTTCCTAACTAAATTCTTTTACGATCATGCTTGTTGTCCGTTTTTGTTTATGTGTGAACCTATTGGGTTTTCCCCTTCCTTCCCTTCTTCCCCTTTTATGTGACATAATAATCTGTAATTGTACGTTTATGATGTTCCTTATTGCCTTGGTCTTGCGCACCTGCGTAACGTTGTTGTGCTGGTGTAGTGTTTGTTTTCCTGTAAAAATATTTCAACGGTTCAAATATTGTGTCCGAAGCAGTGTTTATTTGTTCATTTATTATTCGTCCGTCAAATGTTTTTTGTTTGTATATTTCCATGTTTTCCAATACATTCAGTCTCCTTCCTTTGTGATGTGTGTGAAGCAGTTTAACCGTTGTCTTAATATGTCCTGGTGTACATTTGTTGTTAAATATATGGTTCGCGAAGTTTGATTCTGGAGTCGATTTTGGTTCTCGTAGTTTCTTGTTATAGTCTCTGATGTGTTCCCTAAATCTAGTCTTAATTTTTCGTCCTGTTTGCCCGATGTAGCTATAATGGCATGTACAAGTTAATTTGTACACTCCTTGTTTGTCTAGTATATTCGCCTCGGTTGTTTCATTCCGTAGTATTCTGCCTAGGTTGTTTCTTGTTCTGAATGCGGTATTGATGTTGTGTTTTCCAAAGAATTTCGCCAGTTTGTACGTTGATGTTCCCATATATGTTAATGTAGCCCATTTTTTCCCTTCCTTCTCCTGTTCTTTGTTCGTTCCAATTTGTTTCTTGATGTTATCTACGAGGCGCTTTTTGTATCCGTTGTTTTCCGCTATGGTGTATATTGTTTCCATTTCCTTCATATACATTTGCCGTGTTAGTGGTGTTCTCTCGAGTCTTGTTATTAACTGCCTGATTGCTGCGTTTTTGTGTTGCTGGGGATGATTTGATGAGTTGTGTATTATTGTGTCCGTTGCTGTTGGTTTCCTGTATATTTCATATTCGATTCTGTTCGAGATTATATTCCTCTTGATCGTTAGGTCCAGATAATTAATTCTCCCCTCCTCTTCCTTTTCCATTGTAAATTTTATGTCCTTGTGTCTTCCATTCAAGTAATCCAGAATTTGCTCCTCGTTATTTCCTTCCAGTATACATATTATGTCGTCGACATATCTTGCGTAGAATATTACTCCGAAGTTGGTCTTTAATTCCCTTACGTATTCCTCTTCTAATTTCTGCATAAATACTTCCATGAGGGTGGCAGATGTTGGATTTCCCATCCCTAGTCCTGTTATCTGCCTATATATATTGTTGTTAAATTTAAAGTAATTCTGTTCTAGTGTCGCTTTTAGTGTGCCTGTAATTTGTATTGCTAGTTCCTTGTCTACCGTTTTGTCCCCTACTGTCCTATGAACAATGTTCAATGTATCCATTACCGGAATTGATGGATACAAGTCCTTCACGTCAAAAGAGACCAGTTTCGTTCTCTCCGTTATCCTCACATTCTCCAGTTTATTAATCAGTTCTGTAGTGTTGACTATTGTATGCCTATATTCCAGGTCTAAGGTGTCTTTCAATATTGTTTTCATATATTTCGAAAGTTTGTAGCCTGGTGCAGATTTGTAATTAATTATGGGTCTCATTGGTATCTCCGGTTTGTGTATTTTCGGTAGTGCTATCATAGATGGTGCGGATGGATTCATCATTGTCAATGTGTGCGACATGTCTGGTCTTATTATCCTTGTCGCCTTTTTTATAATCTCCTTAATTTTCTTTTGGTATTCCTCTGTAGGATCTTTACCAATTCTCTTGCACTTAGAGTCTTTTATTAACTGTTCAGTCTTTTCGATGTAGTCATGTTTACCGATGAAGAACAAGAGCAAGCCAGGCACATCTGCAAACAAATAATAGAGAAGGAAGCCAAGTCTACAAAACACTTAAACGGAGAGCACAATACAATTAGGAAACTAAAACGTAAACTGGAAGCGAACAACATCTTAGTCACAAAAGCAGACAAGGGAAACACAACGGTGCTCATCGGTAAACACATGAAGAAAAAAAAAAAAAAAACCCAATAGGTTCACACATGAACAAAAACGGACAACAAGCATGATCGTAAAAGGATTTAGTTAGGAAAGAAGACGAATGAAAAAGGGACGACAAATTAGGTAAAAAGAGACAAATGAAAAAGGAGAGAGAGAGATGCAGGCAAAAAAGACAGTAAGTGACGAACGCAACAACACGAAGGGAGACACGAATTATATAAACACAACTAACAATAGAACGCAACTAGTACGAAAAGAACACTGAAGATGGCAAACAGCCGAAACCGGTTTGTTCACAAACCAAATTTGACGAGGGTCGACGGAAAACCGTACCCAAATAAAAGTAAAAATTATTCCTTTGCGTATTTCCTTGGTTGCTCAGCTCGCCAGGGAAATTTAACCATGTTTTAGATAAGCTATTTATTTTATGGAAATTTTTTTACCTTATGACCTGAGCAAACAACGAAATGGCTATAGGAACTAGCTAAAATTAACAAATTTATTATTCGAAAGAATTTTTAGACATTAAAAAATTTTAGATTTTGGTATTCTCTGACGGAGAAATTGACAAAACCATATGATAAAAATTCCAATGAACTTACAGATTTTGCATTTTTGTAGGTTTCATATTACTCTGGTTTATTAGCTTTAAAATGTGGTAAAACCGATCCACTCCACTAATTTTTATAGATAGTTCGCCCCTTGCAAAAATCCAGCGCACAAACATTATATTTCATCATTTTCAAAGATTTTGTAGGGTGGCCCACCCAAAACGTCTAAATGGATTATTAATTCCCTGAATAAAGGGTTTCAAAATGTATAAAAAATACAAATCCCCAGTTTATTAACTTAATATGTCCCATCCATCCTAGACACAGTATATATATTATTTGGCAATTTGAAACGATTTGTAAATCAAATTATTTTACGTAAAATCCTAAAATAAATTACAAATCCGTAGTTTATAAACTTCAAAACATGATATTCTCCATCTCGTTCATATCCTGCAAAACGGTTTACCCAGATTTTTGCTAAATTCCTCTTATTTACGGAGATACATCTTTTTTAAGTTTTCAGTTTTATCTATTATATAAAAATAATTCGGGTTTTCCTTCCTGACGCTATAACTTTAGAACGCACGAACCGATTTCAACGGTTTTGCATTCATTGGAAGGGTCTCGAGCTCCGTGAGGTTTATAGTAAAGTAGGTGATCCCAAATTATCCTTAGTTTTGCGAAATTCCTCTTATTTACGGAGATACAGCCATTTTAAATTTCAGTTTAATTTTTATATAAAAATAAGTCGGGTTTTCCTTCCTGACCCTATAACTTTAGAACCCACGAAGCGATTTCCACGGTTTTGCTTTCGTTGGAAAGGCCTCGAGCTACGTGCGGTTTATAGCGAAGTAGGTGTTCCCAAATTATGCTTATTTTTGCGAAATTCCTCTTATTTACGGAGATACAGCCATTGTAAGTTTTCAGTTTAATTTTTATATAAAAATCGATTTTTTTTAGGTGATCCCAAATTATGCTTATATTTGCTAAATTCCTCTTATTTACGGAGATACAGCTATTTTAAGTTTTCAGTTTAATCTATAATATAAAAATAAGTCGGGTTTTCCTTCCTGACGCTATAACTTTAGGACGCACGGACCGATTTCCACGGTTTTGCATTCGTTGCAAAGGTCTCGAGCTCCGTGAGGTTTATAGCAAAGAATTCAGGAAACATTTCAAGAGAAAAGCATGAAAACAGGAAAATTAATTTTTCACATACAGCACCATCTCTGATACATAGCATGTACTACAACGGCACCAGTACGTGGTGTGTGAGTATGGAACAAATGCAAAGACGACATATGTGAAAAAATCTTGCACCGCTTGCGCATTCGAACGAATAATCCCGACATGCAAATAACCGACGAAATATATAATGAAGGAACATCATCCATTCTTGGATCAGTTCAAAATTGAAGCATTTGTGAATGGCATAAGGGATCCAGATATTAAATATGCAGTTTGTGCAGTCTTAAGGCTGATACAGAAAAAAATTATTGACCAGCAACTGGCAGAAAGAAGTAAATCGCGCACAAAATGCTTCAGCTGCGGTAAGGTCGGACATTATCAGCACAATTGTAGATCTGTTAAGACAAAGTTAAGATCTGCTTCAATTTCAAGGGACAACAAACGGGCCAACAACACCAAATCGCACAGAAAAGGCAGAAAACGGAAAATTGCAAATGACCTTTTAAGACGCCATTCAACGTAGAATGCAGGCACTGCACAAAAGTCGGGGAAAGGAGTCCATCATTGAAATGCGGCGTATCCGAATTTTCACACGTGAAGACTGGTGTAAGGCCCAAAAGGAGGATCCCATTTTGTCAAAAATTACATCGGCCAAGCTGGAGAACATAAGACCGGAACGTAACGAAAATACTGAAAAAGATAAAACAGCGATTTTACTGGGTGGGCTGCCCACAATCTGCATCCGAATGGATAGCTAATTGCGAGCAGTGCGTTGCAGCCAAGGGTCCAACAAGGAAAAGTCGTGACAAGCTACAACAGTACAACGCATATGCCCCTTTTAAGCAGATAGCAATGGATATCACAGGCCCATTCCCCGTCAGTAATGCTAGAAATATGTGTCTGCAAGTAGTAATTGATTATTTCAGCAAGCGTATCCAATTCCAAACTAAGACCCAAAACGGTGGTAGATGAATTTGTGAACAATTGGGTGTGTCCAACAAAACTTCGGTCATCATATGCAAGGAAAGACGAGAACGATACCGCTGCATCCATAGTCTAATGGCATGGTAGAAAGATTCAACCGCACCCTGGAAAAATATCTCAGAAAAGTGGACAGTACACACCGTGTACCAAAGTTTGTTTTGGCACACCGATCAGCTATTCACGATTCAACATCATGCAATCCAGCAAAATCCGTGTTTGGGTGAGAGCTATAGCTACCAGCGGACTTAGAATTTTGCGTTAATTCGACTCCGGCTCACGAAGATAATGAAAATGAGTTTGTTCGCAATCGCATTAAAATGTCCAGCGACAAAATGAAAGTCAGGTAGCAAAACGGAAGGATTAACAGAAGGACTAGTGGTTCTACTATTTAACCCACTACGCAAAAAAGGCGTAAGTAGGCGCCAGTGTTACGGATGCGTCTTGCTTATGTTTTGAAAGAAAATAATTAAGTACTAAAGTAAACAACTGAACATGCAGTCTACTAAATGCGTAGCTTTCTACGCAAAATTATACTATAAAAACAACAACTTTCTAGGTAAAAACTGCGTAGAAATCGTATATACGCAAGACAACAACAACTAGGTATGCTATTTACTATGTAGTTTTCCAAGAAAACTAATACACAAAATCCAACAACAACAACTATCTTAAAATAAATTCCAGGAATGAATTCATTTCGATTGCAAAATAAAGTGGAATTTAGTTAAACTTCTCTAAGTAAAAAATGAAAGTGAATCCAAAGTAAATACTCAATCGAAACGTTATACGTGTCCGCAAATTATCCGTTTCATTGATGTGCTCTTTGGTAAACCACGTTTTTTAACACAAATAAAGCGGATGTTTTTCCCAACTCGTGAACACACAACGTATAGCTGCCCATATAAATAGTAATGATTTTCTACATTTATCCCGCAAACACTATTGCAATCTATCACCTCCGTACTTTCCGTTAATAAAATTCGGCATAAGTCTTTTCACCGCAAGTCCAGTACCGTTGCAAAGTCGCGGTGGATTCAAATCACGCAATATCATAATAACTGAACCAATTTCGAGTTGCAGGTGGAAATCCTGGTAACTCCAGAGAGTTCAAAAATTCCGTTGGATAATTTACTGCATCATCGGGATTTGTTATGGAGTCAAGGGATTTCTATGTCACCAAATCGCCATCAATTTTTTATTGAATGGTGAAATTCAGTGCATGTACAACATCATTATTCTTTGCGGCGAGAATTGCTCGTTGACTTAACCAAGCATAATTCTGATAATTCTTACTAATGTTTGGGAAAACATTTTCAATAAGAGCTAATTGAGAGTGTACAAACCGGTAAAAGTCGTTGGTAAGAAGAATTAATCCAGCATCAACTGAGACTTTTCCATTTCCAACAGATAACAATTGTTTGGAAAATTGTGCAGCACTTTGGTTATTTTGAAGTTGAGCTCTCATATTAGTGGTTGGCGATAATGTTTTTACGTTATTCCAAAAAGGTCATGCCTTCAGGCAAGCATTCAATATGCAGGCGTTGCATGGGGAATTATTGGCAACGTCTGCCTGAAATCGGCTGCCAACAATATCATCAAGCCGCCAAAGATATATATATATATATATATATATATATATATATATATATATATATATATATATATATATATATATATATATATATATAACATATATCACTTATATATATTTTATAAAACGATTAATTTTATGATATTTAGTGTTTTCTATTATTTAATATTAAAGTTTATTTAATTAAATTTAGGTTGATACACTTAAATTAGACAAATTGGTGTGAGTTATTTTTAAAGCCCGCGTGTTCACAGACGAAAAGCAAAATTGAGAAAAAAAAGATAATGGCGGTGGTTTGTTGTTTGTGTTGTTGAAAACATCAACTTCATTAGCAGCAACTGAATATTTGGTTCTTAGGAGTAGTTAATGTCAAAACAGTGATGCCACATATATATATATATATATATATATATATATATATATATATAATACTAGCAAACCTGGCAAACACCCTTTCGCCACCAGATGGCTTCGTTTTTTGTAACATTTCGTTTGGGGATTAAAAGATGAAGAAAAATTATTTTTTTCTTTTATATTTGAAAAGGAAAAATTTTATTTCATTGCAAAGTTATTTCCAAAAAAGTTCAAAACTCCGTTGGATAATTTATTGCAATATCGGGATTGTTTTATGGAATCAACGGATTTGTACGTCACCAAATTGCCATCGATTTTTTATTGAATGGTGAAATTCAGTGCGTGTACAACATCATTATTCTTTGGGGTGAGAATTGCTGGTTGACTTAACCATGCATAATTCTGATAATTCTCACTAATGTTTGGGAAAACATTTTCAATAAGAGCTAATTGAGAGTCTAAAAATCGGCAAAAGTCGTTAGTAAGAGTAATTAATCCAGCTGTCGCATCAACTGGGACTTTTTCATTTCCAACAGCTAACAATTGTTTGGAAAATCGTGAGCACTTTGATCATTTTGAAGTTGAACCCTCATATTAGTGGTTAGCGATAATGTTTTTACGTAATTTCACAAAGGTGATGCCTTCAGGCGAGTATTCAACTCACCTGCAGGCGTTACTCGGGGAATTACTGGCAACGTCTGCCTGAAATCGCCTGTACGAACTACGACCGCCATCTAGAAAAGTCGCCGCAATTCCAGATGATGGTAACGCCAAAGCTATGTCACATCTTGATCGAAAAGTGGCCAAAATCAATGATATGACAAATATTTTCCCGGTTCATCCAGGTGCGTCTAGAAAGTACAGACCACCAGTATTATTGTCCACCGCTTGCATAAATGTTTCGTATACTTGCTTTTGCTGTTCATTCAGCAACAGCACATTATTTCGAACGAATTCCTGCAATGTATCAACATTGTATTGCAACTCTCGATTTAATTCTTGGTTGAATGCATCGTGCATCGATCGATTTGGTGCAATCATTCCTACTTCAATCAGTAGCTTGTTTGCTATAGTTAAGCATTGATCCTCAATCAGAATCAATCCTTCATTGTATATTTCATCGGTTGTTCCCATGTCGAACGTACTTATTTTCGTGAGGGATACTCACACACCACGTACTGGTGCCATCAGAGATGGCGCTGTATATGAAAAATTATTTTCCTGCTTTTCTCTTGAAAATTTTCCTGAATTTTCTCGGCTACAAACCTTCCAGAGCCCGAGACCTTTCCAACCAATGCAAAACCGGAAATCGGTTCGTGCGTTCTGGAGTTATAGTGTCAGGAAGGAAAACCCGACTTATTGTTATATATAAAGATAATATAGATGTATATATATATATATATATATATATATATATATATATATATATATATATATATTAGGCCGGGTCGATTTTAAAATCGCCCACTGCTCAGTGAAAATCGTATTCTGGGGATAAAAATAAGAAACTTTGCCCGAGGAACCATACCTCTAAAACGAATTCTGATGTTCCAAGTTTTGAGTCAAACTTTTATTTTGGGTCAAATTTTGAAAAATCCGTCTTTGACCCATTTAGTCCAAATGTATGACCGCCCCTGACTAACTTTGGAGTGCCGATCAACCCATGCCAGTGGTATACCCCCTGGAACTCCCCTAAGGGGGTTCCCCACTCAAACATTTAAAAAAAAATCAACATTTTTGGTACTTTACATGAAAACATCAGCGAAATGGCTATGTTTTTTCTTTATTTTTATTTATTTATTTATAATAATATTTATTTATATATTTTTAATAAGTCAGAACAAATGCAAATGAAAAAATTAATTTAACTTAGTTATAGAAAAGAAACTAAAAAAAAAAATTATTGCTTGAAGTCTTTTTTACTTTCAAGTCTGGGCAATTTCGCACGGCTCTCTAGTGTCGTCGCCATAACAGCCTCTACATTTTCCCGTATCAGTCGTTTGGAAACGCTAGCTAGCAATTGAACGTGTCCGTTCCTTGTATGTGTGATGGAATTTTTGGATCATTAAACGGAATGCTTCGCGTGAATGGTGGTTCAAATACGTTATTTATGTCATTCATATCGATCATTTCCGTGTAACTTGTGCAATTAAAGTTTATACCCGGTTTTTTATAAGCTCTAAGTTGCGTTGGGTCGTCAACATCGGTTCAATAGCGTAGAATTATCTTAATAGCACAGTCGCGCTTTTCTTTGCTATCATCAAACAACATTGATAATAATATATCTTCCAAATGCGCATAATATGAATTATCTGTAATTATTTGATTGACAATTTTGCGTAAACGAGGTTCTAGAAATCGTGACCAAGTAATGAACTTGAAAAATAATGCACTACCGTACACGACAGAGCTATAGTACTTGACACTGAAGTACATTGGCACATAACATTTAATTATAAATTTAACCAGAATTCTTAAATTTACGTCTGGATTTTCCGTTGTCACATATAATCGTAATAATCTAGCGGCCTTGGTGAGCCTGCGATAATGCACTATTTTCCCTGGATTGATGTTAGCCAGATCCAGCGAAACTACGCCGCTAGAAATTGCATGGGCCATATCGTATAAGTACTTCGAATCGGTGAAAAATTCAATATTTTCTGCAGCAGGGGGTATGTTTTTCAACTCAATTTTCTGGAAGCTGTCCACCACCTAAAAATATATAATAATAAAATAATTAAAAACGGTTGACAATTATAATAAATGCGTGATAGCAATAACTTACCGGAAGAGTTTCACCAGTTTCGATTTGACGGCTCAGTTTTCCGGTATTTGTAGGCTCACCGTCATCCAATTCCAATTAATGCATCCAGTGATTTTTTTTTTTGTAAAAAAATCAGTAATTTGGTTGTTTTGTATTCAGCGGTTTCATGTTCCAGTCATACGTAACCAATAAGTTCAGAATTGGGTGCTCTCAAAATAACAAGATGAGGTTTTTTTACCATCCTAGTATGATACCTCTCATCAATTTTTGCTTTCGTTAAAGTATCATCCTTTCTGCCAACGAATGAAAACGCTGACAAATTGGTAGCATCTAACCGTTTGCGACGCACTTTTTGTCTGTATTTCTCTTTTTCTCTGCGAACTTTCGATTTATCTATGACGAGAGGTTTGCCATGCGTGTCTTTCAATTCAAAATCTTGGAAAAGAGCTGTTGCCAATGCCGATGCTACTCTATCAGGCACATTAAATCTGTCACATAGCAAGGCAAAGTCAAAGCAACCGTATCTTTCTGTGTATTGTGATCTTTCGCCTCTATCCATATCTTCTTGAACCGATGGCGGTGCGTATGTTGAATCATCGGGATATTGGTATGTTGGAATTGATGACATATACGCTGCTCCTTGCTCTTCTATTTCCATCACAAATGCATCCACTCTAAGTCTTTTCTGATTTTGTTGATCCTGTAGAAAATCTTTGAGGCGTTCTGGAACCAAGCCGCATGCACATGGAGCTGCCTTCAAATCGCATTTGTATGTTCCAATGTAAAAAATTGTTTCCAGAGATTTTACATACTCTGGAAATTGATGGGTTAGGTTTTTTCTCTTGGTTTGGTCTTGATATTTGTCAAGTAATCTATTCAATTTATTAAATACACTTTTTTTCTGCATTATTTCCATACCAAGTTTTTCCTAAATTCCAACCAACTTATTTTGTACTTAAATAGTGAATGATGTATAGGAAAACTTTTTTGTTCTGTTTTAGCACTTTCGCTTAAGTAAAAATAATATCTCAAGATATCCAGATGGGTTGGTAAATTAAGATCAGTCAAATCAGTAGACACACTAAAAACAGTATCATCATGCCTGGGTATATGACTCATTGGGATTTCGATAGTTCTTGATTTTGTTTTTGCTTCATCTTGCGTTGTAGAGGATGGTGGATTCATTGTAAACTTTTTGATTTGGAATGGTCACTTCATTTCTTATTTTTTTAATTATTTTTTATTTAAAATAAGCACACTTCGAGTTCTTCACAACGACTTAATCCATTCACAAAAACTGTTGCGTTATATATGGTCTACAAGAGGAGGTAATAATAATGAAATGGTAATTTCAATTCTACCTGTAACCGATTTTGTTGTCAATACTGCATGTAAATTAAACGTTAGTGAGGGTCAGTCATAAATTTGGACTCGATTGAGGCACTCTAAATGGGTCAAAGACAGATTTTTCAAAATTTGACCCAAAATAAAGGTGTGACTCAAAACTTAGAACATCAGAATTCGTTTTAGAGGTAGGGTTTCTCGTGCAAACTTTCTTATTTTGATCCCTAGAATACGATTTTGACTGAGCAGTGGGCGATTTTTTTGCCTCCCCACAAATCGACCCGGCCTAATATATATATAATAAAGTATAATAGATAATATATATATATATATATATATATATATATATATATATATATATATATATATATATATATATATATATATATATATATATATATATTTATATATATATTACCAAATTTATTTGGATATATAATATATATATATATTATATATTATATTTTATATAATTATATTATATTTTATATATTTATATTTTTTTATATATTATATTTTATATATATATATATATATATATACGTATGTATATATGTATATATATATATATGTATATATATATATATATATGTATATATTATATATATATATATATATATATATATATATGTATATATTATATATATATATATATATATATATATGTATATGTATATACATATTATATATATATGTATATATATATATGTATATGTATGTATATATATGTATATGTATACATATATATATATATACATATATATATATATATATACATATATATAAAATATAATATATATAAAAAAATATAAAAATATAATATAATTATATAAAATATAATATATATATATATTAATATATATTATATATCAAAATAAATTTGGTCTTTGAAAGAAATTTTCGCAAGTTGTGGACAAACAAAAAATCTTATCGCTTAATCGCTTATTAATCAGCGATTTGTAATCCATTTAGGTTCTTATTGATAAAATTCTTTCGTCTACCAAATAGATCTTTGAAAATTGTAGAAAATACTGTTTCTCAGATAAGTTTTAATAAGCTGTCGACAAACTTAGACATACCACATTTAAAAGTAAATAAATGTAGGATTTGTAATCAATTTAGACATTTTTTGCAAAATACTTTGATCTACCAAAAAATTTTTGAAGTTGTCGAAAACAAATACAATTTCTAGAAGGGGTTTTTGCAAGTTCTGGAAATTTAAAATAAATTTCTGGATAAGTCATATGTAGAGTTTTTTTAAAAGACTACTAAAAAAATACCCTATAGTGTTCGAAAATACATACTGTTACTGGGATGTACCATATTTTCAGACTTTTCTTGTCTGGAAAATTATTTTGGTCGTGTACGTCTACTGGAAGCTTGCACAAAATGTTAAACTAAAACACTATAATTATAGTGCGAAAGCTTGTGATTATATTGTTAAATACCTCGCTAAAACACATAAGTATAAGCCTCAGAGAAGCGATTAGCGGCTAATCGAGTTTCGTTAAAATTTTTTAGGAAGGTTTGCGGACACTTTAGGACTTAAGAAGTACAGAGTATAGTCGCATGGCTCTGTGCAAAAAATAAACAAATCGCTACGTATGAAATTTAGGAGTTTATAAAATAATATTTTTTTAACAAAATATGAAATTAATATCGACAAACTTTTTTTTTGTATTTTTATTTTTTCTTTTTGTTGTAAACAAATTTCGTAACAGATATGCTTATTTGTATAATAACATAATATTTTTGAACTATTAAACGCTTTAAAGTCATCCGTCATGCATACATCCAAGGTACATTTACTTTACTGGCTAGTGTCGTTCGCTCAGCTCATATTTTTTTTACTTGGTATTCTAGTAAAAATGTGGATTTTTATAGTTGCTTTAAAGTTCGAAATCTTAAAATTACTTTACATATATGTACATTGCCTTTTGTTTTTCTACTATGTTCGTTTGCTTTTGACATTTCTAGCTGCAAAGCAATAACAAAAAGCCATGATGGTTTTATATATATTTGTTGTAGAGACTTTACTACCTATTAAATAAATGTGCCTCCAGTAGACGTACACGGCCAATAAAATTTTCCAGACAAGCCTAAATGAATTAGAAATTCTTGGCTTAAAAAGTCCTTTTTTTAAAAAAGCAAATTTATTTTTGACACTATACAAAGATTTTTGGTAAATTTAAGTATTTTCTAATAATTGATCACAAAACCCTGGTTTATTAGCATCAACATGTGATATTCCCCATCACATCAAGAGCTTTCAAATACTCCTAGAAGAAACAGAGTGCTTTGGTAGATTACAAATATGTATATGGTTTGTTTATTAGCTTTAAAATGTGTATGTCCCATCCCATAATATATCTCCGATTATTTTAGTCACTGCGGTCAAAAATAATGGCCAAATGAAAAAACGATGAAATATTTGCCGCTTATAAAAAAATTTTGTTTTGTTGCTACAATTTGTATGCTGTTCTATGATAACTTTGAGCATCTATATGCAAATTAAAGAAAATTTATGTCTTTCTCTTAATGCATATTCGATTTTCCATATAATGCCGATCATTTTTATGTTATCACCAAGCCAAACGCATTTAGTAAGCAAATTTGGTGTTGGTAACATCATGGAACATAAATTCCATAAATATCGAGAGAACGAAGTATTGTCCCAATGTATAAGTTTCAACAAATACGCCGGTTCTCAGTGGATGAACAAGTTTCTTAAATACCTACATTACCCTCTTGAAAGATATTTCAAAACCTCTAAATATACCAAGCAATACGCTGGTAACAAAAGTTAATAAATAATTAATGAGTCTGAAATAAAAACTCACGGCATGTTATATTTTTTTAATAGAGTAATTAAAAGTATTTGTGATATATTAAAAACAAAAAATCCTTTGTTAAATAATTTTTTTTTTGTTGTAACTCACATGTTAATCTAAACTTTGATAGCTGCTTGTAGAATTTTAAAGTTTTGTTATTTTCTACACTTGGACTTGGCTGCCAAGATTTTTGTGTTATTTCAAAACTATTTATGATTGTTCCATTAACATCGGGACTCACATTTCTAACTTCAGTTGAGATATTGACAATTTTGGATATCTTGGTATTTTTATTCCCAAGGTCTTTTTGTACTATTTCAATCCCACCTGAAAAGTTCTGTATAATGAAACTTATTAAATAAAATTTTTATGTAATCATAATTCTATCTTACGTGCGAGTGCTTATAAATTTTATTCAGATAATAAACATGTCTAATTGAACTGCTGTGAACTAATTTAAACATAATTTCAGCTTGGGGGCAAATATAAATTCATAAACTAGTAGTTAATCAGGAAATTATATCATTCTTAAATTTTATTTGTTGAACACGAACGACAGTCGGTGCAAGAACTACAAATAAACTTTTCCAATACTAAATAACAAAGGGATAGGTTTATATAGGTTTGTAACACAAATATAATAATATAATCTATGCTAAATAACATGGAGTAAGGGATGCCACATATTAAAAATTTTAATTATTTGTTAATCTTGTAAACTAAATATTTTTTGTTTCCATTGGGCCAGTTCACATTGGATTAATATTTGTTTTGAACAACTTTAGTTCTTTCCAAAACACACTATACTAATTATTTTAGCACAAAATTCTATGCGTATACACATCTTTGTGTGTATTAGTGTTTTTTATTCATTTCACGTTTGTTTTTCGTTCGGTATACACCACAGTATACGCATTACAAAATAAATATCGCTGGATTAAGTGATGATGAAAATTTTGTTTCTAATTTTGTTTTCTGTAAAATTATTTTTATTCTTATTCGACCTTTTTTATTTTAATTAAATAAAAAAATTTTTCAATTTGTTAATATTTTTTGTTATTAAAAATTAATTTTTCCTGAAGAAGCTTTCCATAGGAAAGCAAAATATTGAAAAAATATATCGTTAAAATTTAATTAAAAATACCGTTTAAAAGATTAACACATATTTAATTTTCTGTAAAATATAAAAATATTATAGCAAAAACTTGAATTCAATAATAATAAAATCGCAAGTATTTAATTTTCATGTGATTTGTTCAGGTTACAGGTAAAAATGATAAAAACAAATAGCATAAACAACGCCACTTGTTGTCTATACAGATTTATCAACTTTAATGTTATTTGCCGCGACCAACCACCTTCTACTTTTGCATTCATACTTAAATGACAAGGCAATAGCCAACTGAAGACTAAAAATCGCTCAGCAAAAAAAACACACAAGACCTGTGTTTTCATAAATGCATGTGTATTAGTTTTGTTTTCGTTGTGCGGCTTTGAAGCTGCTAGAAAAATTGTTTCAACCAAAAACTACCCCCCTCACCGAAAATGCCAACAAACTGCCAGCACAACTAATCCAATGTGAACTGGCTCATTAGATGGAACACGGGCAACAAAATCGCCAAGTGGCATCTCCATACAAGACAGTATTCTATTAATCATAAATTATATTTATTTGTGGTACTATTGCCAAATTTACTAACAAAATGACTGCATTTATAGAAATATCACGTCTAATAACATACCAACAGTAAAAAAGTCTACATTAAAAAATTACATTAAGATTTCATATAGCACTTTATTAAATATGTTTAATAATAGTTTTTATTTTCATACAATAAAGATTGATATTTACATTTACAACAACTTTTTGTGACCCGCCAACGTTCCTTAAATGCTTCTAAAATTAAAAAACTGATTTAACTTTAATCAACAATTACTAATAAAAAAATTTATTATTTAGAATCATAGCTTAATCTACGTCAATTGCTTTTCTCTATTTTATGAGAATATCATAAAATATTTATGATAATACTATAAAGAAATCTAGCACAAGTAACATAGGTTAATTCTTAAATAAATATAAAATGAAAAGGCAGAATCTTAGCATACACACAGACCCACATAATTTGAATAATAAGCTTACATTTTAGATTCCTTGTAAAAACTATGCACTTTTTCTCCAGGCAACATTCGTTAAATGCATTTGTACTCCTAAAATTTAAAAGAAAATGTTAACATAAATAAACTCCTTAATCAACATTTTACAGGTTTTACTTACACGTTATTTCCCAATATTTTTTACTCTTTTAACAGCATTATCCTATAAATCTATAATATAAAAATAAAACGGGTTTTCCTTCCTGACGCTATAAATTCAAAACGCACATACCGATTTCCACGGTTTTGTATTTGTTGAAAAGGTCCCGGGCTCTGTGAGGTTTATATTGAAGAAAATTTAGAAAAAATTTCAAGAGAAAAGCAGGAAAACAGAGAAAATCATTTTACACATACAGCGCCATCTCTGATGTCTGATGAAGGATTGATTCTGATTTAGGATCAATGCTTGACTTTTGCAAACAAGCTACTGATTGAAGTAGGAATGATTGCGCCAAATCGATCGATGCACCATGCATTTAGCCAGGAATTAAATCGGGAGTTGCAATACATTGCAGGAATTCATTCGAAATAATGTGCCGTTGCTGAATGAACAGCAAAAAAAAATTTACAAAACATTTGTGCAAGCGCTGGACAATAATAGTGGTGGTCTATTCTCCCTGGACGCACCTGGAGGAACATTTGTCATTTCATTGATTTTGGCCAATATTCGATCAAGATGTGACATAGCTTTGGCGTTAGCATCATCAGGAATTGCGGCGACTCTTCTAGATGGCGGTCGTGCTGCACATTCTGCGCTTAAGTTGCCACTCAATTTTAACACAATTGATACTCCAACATGCAATATTTCACGATACAATGGGAAAATTGTTGATGTAATGCAAGCTCATTGTTTGAGATGAGTGCACAATGGCACATAAGAAATAACTTGAAGCACTTAATATCACACTGAAGGATCTTCGGCGAAATATCAACATCTTTGGCGGCTTAATGATATTTTTGGCAGGCGATTTTAGGCAGACTTTACCAGTAATTCTCCATGTAACGCCTGCAAATGAATTGAATGCTTGGCTGAAGGCATCATCTTTGTAGAATAACGTAAAAACATTTACGCTAACCACTAATATGAGAGTTCAACTTCAAAATGATCAAAGCGCTGATAAATTTTTAAAACAATTGTTAGCTGGAAATGGAAAAGTCCCAGTTGATGCGACATCTGGATTAATTACTCTTACCAACGACTTTTACCGGTTTGTACACTCTCAATTAGCTCTTATTGAAAATGTTTTCCCAAACATTAGAGAGAATTATCAGAACTATGCTTGGTTAAGTCAACGAGCAATTCTCGCCGCAAAGAATAATGATGTTAAACATGCACTGAATTTCACCATTCAATCAAAAACTTATGCGATTTGGTGACATACAAGTCCGTTGACATAACAAATCCCGATGATGTAGTAAATTATCCAACGGAGTTTTTGAACTCTCTGGAGTTACCAGGATTTCCACCACATAACTTGCAACTCTAAGTTGGTTCAGTTATTATGATATTGCGTTATTTGAATCCACCGCGACTTATTATTTATTATTATTTTTCTTTATCTGTTATTCCCCAAACGAAATGTTACAAAAACGAAGCCATCTGGTAGCAAACGTGGCGAACGGGTTTGCTAGTAAATAAATAAATAATTGCTTATTTTTCAAAATTTTGTAATTTTTATACGTAATTGTTCACCTAATACTTGTGTTTTTGAACGTGTTTAAGCAAAATGTTTTAAAACTTAAACACAGCCGTTCACACTATAATTGAAATGTTTAAGGCTGACGTTTTATCTACTTTTTTACCATAAAAATTATTTTTGTAGTGAAAACAGCCGTTTTAGTTGGGAATCGAACCCAAACGCCAGACAAATTACCAAATTACACTACCTACTAGCATAAAGGGGCAAAAAGGCACTTAGCACTTAAAAAATTAAATGAAATTTAGAGTTGTATTTGGAATTTACGTGTTTAAATCAAAAACAACTCAATTGAGATGTTTAACAAAACACGTCAATGTATGGTAAAACATTTCAAATTCGACGTGTTTAATGCTAAAACAGGATTGAGATGTTAAACACGCTAGGTGTGAACATAGTATTAAAAACGTTTAATTCCTTTTTGCACTAGAAACACATAAACAAAACAAAACAAAGTTGTGCAAAAAAGAGATAGGTAATATAAAGTATATATAGCACGTCGTGTCGCGTCTGTGTATAGTTTGCAGGAGTACTCTTGCACATAGATTAGTTTATTTGTACCATAGAAAATTATCTATGATTTGTACTTTCAACCATAGATAAATCTTTCAACCACAGTCTAAGTCCCTGTTCACACACATCAACTTTTGTTGCTCAATTTTTGATATTTCCATTACAAAGAAAAAAAAGGTTTTAAAAATTGAATTGTCTCTATTTCACTGCAGTACGGAGCTGCTTGTACTCGAGAATTTCGCTTTGTGTTTCGATTCGTAATCACATACACAAAGTTGTATTTTTTTTTGCATTTTTGACATTCCTCTTTATTCCCTGTTTCATTGTTAAAAAGAAATGTTCAAATTTCGTCATAAAATTGCCGAAGTTAGCGATGCTCATGCGTAAACTTGTTTTCTGTGGTAATAAATATTCTCTAATATTCTTTTAAGCTAAGTAAATTCCCGTAGATGATAAGAAAGTGTGTACTGTATTAGGTTGTTTACAATATTTTATTATCTTTACAACCTTTTTTATCTTCAAACACACATTTATCAATAATAATTACGATTAATGACAAATATATTTATGTAAGGAAATCATTATATGTTATTATGTAGTTAATAATAATTAGTAGTTTTTTATTATTAACCAATAAGTCCTTATTTTATAAAAAATTTTTAAACTTCATTTTTTATTATATTTCAATATTTCTTCCAATCATTAGTTAGCAGGATAAACAAAAAATTTTATAAACAATTAATCAAAAATGAGAAAATTGTTGACTAACAAATTCAAAACATTAAAAATTTTTACAAAATTTCATTTTTTCACTGTCATTAGAATCCCATTCAATGACTTCTCCAAAGCGATCAGTTACAGACTCCAGTATGTAAGTTTTTTCTTTTACATCCATTTTTTTTAATAAACCGTTTGTTTCAACTCAATTTTTTTCACAACTTGAATGAAAAAAACGTTAAAAAGTACGAATTTTGAGGCAAAGCACAACACAAAAATTGTTGACCCACATTGCTGCGTGTAGACAGTACGTCAACTTTATAAGAAACAATGAGCGGCAAAAGCAAAGATAATTAACTAATTTTTATCTATGGGCAAAAGTTGAATGGTGTAAACAGGGACTAAGCAGACATGAAGAAACTGGCTCATAGAAAAAATTAAATCAAGTTTTCTCAACCTTTTCAAGAAAGCGACAAATATAGTACTTTGTTTAAGAAAATGGGAAAATAAACAAAACAAAAACGTAAAGAACAACAATGATTAAACAATTTTTTCCAGCAAAAAGTAATTTTAATTCTTAAATTGGTATTAATAAATGATAAATGAAGTGAAAATGTGATTTTAATTGGTTTCATGAGCGAAGTAAAACATATAAAAGTAAAAATATCATGAAACATGCAGTGTTTTATAAACGCAAAAATGGTGCACTGTGATGGAAATACATTTTGTGTTAACAAAAAATATAAAACAAAATATTAGAAAAAAGGTTGTATTTATCTTGTGAAATTATTCTTAAATATTCCCCAGTACACAATTTGTTTGCTCTTGTCGCTATTAGATTGGCTGCTCAAAGTTGGCTGATCTTACGGAAGCTAATAATTATGTGTTTGAAGCGGAGCTTACAAATGATAATTGCAAGCAAATTTACTGTTCCCAAAACAGGAATCTAATTAGTAGTTTGCAACCACAACCACCTGAATCTAAGCAGCCGCACACATTATAAAGAATTAGTGAAGTAAATTCTATTCAGACATGTAATACTGCCAAATTAACCAAAACAAAAACTTGCTGCACAGTCTAAAAGCAGTCACCATCACGGTAAAAAACTGAATTTAACTTAACTTAACTTAAATAATTCACTAATAATTGATTTTTAATTTCAGAAAAGATTATATTTGGGCAAACAATCAATGAAAACCGAAGTGTGCAAGGGAGCGTTCTACCTGTATTGCCCAAAAAGCCCACAGAACATGAATCTTAGCACTAGTTACGCCAGAAGTTCCACTAGTCCTTATAAATTAGTAAATAACACAAGCAGTATTACAGGTAAATAACTAAATCAAACCTATTAAATAATTAACTAATTATTGATTTTTAATTTTAGAAAAGATTCTACCTGACGCTCATATTAATTAAGCTAATGCAATCGTAAAATTATTCCTATACACATTATTCTCGGTACACAATACGTCTGCTGAGGGCTAGCGTATTTACTTTTTCAAAGAGCTGGTAAAGCAAATTCTCATCACGAACGTACTACTACCAAAACTTATGGGAATACCACGTTTAATAACATACTAACAGTAAAAATGTCTTCATTAAACAATTATATTAAAAAGATTTAATTTAGCAGTTTAGTCAATATTTTTATTTAATGTTTTTTTTTTTTATATTCATAAAGATAATAAAGAGTAAATGTAAATATACAGCAACTTTTTGCAACCCGGCAACGTTCCTTCTATGCATCTAAAATTAAAAAAAAAAATACATGATTTTGTTTTAATTTACAATTACCAATAAATCAATTTATTATTTAGAATCATAACTTAATTTACGTTAATTGTCGACTAATAGATATTTTATGAAAATATCATTTTTTTTTCTTTTACCTTTAATATTGAATCTGTCTGTATGACATTTACAATATGTATTAAAATCTTAATCTATGTATGATTTAGGTTGGTACTGCCACTGTAGTACTCAACGCGTTTTTCAGTAGGAGTGTTGTCTTGCCAAATCAAGAGTTTGCACCCTTTTAAGACGCCGGTGGCCCTCAAATAATAACAAGTTCCTCGCAAGCGGATTGGGATGACTGGAGATTTTTGCAACGTAGTTTGTGCATGACCTTCTAATTTCCTCCCGCATGGTAGGAATATTGAGGTCTTTATGGATGTTATGATTCCGTATATACCATGGAGCACCCGTAATCATTCTCAAGATCTTTGATTGTCGTCTTTGTAGTTTTTCAACATTTGATGCGGAGGCGGACCCCCATAGCTGCATTCCATAGGACCATATAGGTCTTAAAATCGCTTTGTAAAGGAGCACTTTGAGGTCCAAAACAAGTGAAGATTGTGGCCCAATTAGCCAAAGAAGTTGGGTGGTTTTATTTTAAGCTGTGTGATTTTGATTTTAGCTGCAATGTGGTGTACCCAAGTGAGACGCCGATCGAGGTGTATTCCCAAGTACCTTACATGGGATGCTAGCTCCATTTATTATTATAGCTGGACAATTATCTTATCTTAACGTGAAAGTTATATGAACGCATTTTGTGGCATTAACATTTATTTTCCACTTATGTAACCATTTCTCCAACTCATTTATATGGGTTTGAAGTTGTTGCGATGCCAATTCTGGTTGTTTATGAATACTTAGAAATGCTGTATCATCTGCGAATGCTGATGTGTGTGTGTGTTTGAAAATGTGGGCAAATCTGCGGTGTACAAAAGATACAGGAATGGCCCGAGTATACTTCCCTGCGGGACTCCAGCTAAAATTTGTTTTCTCGATTAATAAGTATTCTTCGACCTTATTACAAAAGATCTATTTGTTAAGTAGCTCGCGAGCATTTTAAGTACTTTTGACGGGAGATATTATGAAATTTTATATAGAAGCCCTTCGTGCCAGACCTTGTCGAATGCTTGTGATATATCTATAAATATTGCAGAGCAGTAATGTTTCCTTTCAAAAGTTTCTCGAATTAAATTTGTGATTCTATGTACTTGTTCAATAGTGCTGTGCTTTTTCCTAAATCCGAATTGATGGTCTGGGATTATATTTCTTAAAATAACATGCGCCGCTAATGATTTTAAAATCAACCTTTCGAATATTTTAGAAAGAACAGGTAATAAGCTTATCGGACGGTATGATGATACCTGCGTAATGTCTTTGCCGGGCTTGGGGATCATAACTATTTCAGATTGTTTCCAAGATGATGGGAAGTAACCCATTCTTAACATTGAATTAAAAATAAACATAACAGTTCTTAGCGCCGAATTAGGCAGATTCATGACCATAGTGTTGGTGATTTTGTCACTACCAGGAGCTTTTTTCGGATTCAGTTCATTTATAACTGCTTTCAGCGCAGGTAAGCAAAATTTGTGCGGATTTAACACAGATTCTTGAATAGCAACTGGTGTTATTGTAGAGTCTGTTTCATTTGGAATAAAAACCTTCTCCAGGTGGTTGGCAAACTCTTCCACTTTATCTTTGTAATTTTTGGCCCACTTTCCACTGTGAAGGCGAATAGGAGCTTCGTAAGTAATAGGGCATTTCATTTTTCGCACGGTCTTCCACAAGCTGTAGTCAGTCTTCTCGGTGGCATCTAAGTTTTGTAAAAAGATTTTAAGATTCAACTCTTTTTCTGTCTTAAGTGCTTTACGCAGTCTCTTTTGGCATTGGTTCAGTTGTGTCTTCAGAAATGGGGAACGAAACTCCTGCCATTGGCGCCTTAATTGTCTCTTTTCCCGTATTATAGATTGAAGATTGCTGGAGACGTTTATAGAATTTTTGTACGTGGGCAGGGCTTGGGCGTTGTTACTCTAGCAGCGTCAGTCAGAATATTTGTAAATTGGCTTACAGCCGACTGAATTTCATCCTTCGTTTTTAACGAAATATTTTGCGGCAGGTGTGCACTTACGTACATTTTGTACTTATGCCAATTTGTTTTTTTACTTGGAAAAAAAATACAATTTTGGTCCAAGCACACGTCATTATTGCATAACGTTACCAACGTAGGCGAATGATCTGATGAGAGATCAAAAGAAGGAGCCATAGAGATTTGTTCGCGATTCACATTTTTAGTTACAGCAAAATCAATCACATAAGGAATTTTTTTTAAGTCCGTAGGCCAGTAGGTAGGATGTCCTGTTGATATTGCATCCAAGTTGTTGCACAAGGCTGTATCAAATAGCTGCCTACCTCTTGGAGTAATAAGACGGGAGCCCCAAAGCGTGTGCGTAGCGTTAAAGTCTCCAGCTACTAAGAATTTTTGACCTAGCGTCGCAAAGTAATTATGAAATTGCTCTTTTTTAATGCTGTGCCCTGGAGGGCAATATACTGCCGAAATGGTGAGCCCTCTGGCAGGTATGCTTATATTTGTGGCCTGTATGTAATCTGTTTGATATGCCGGCATGGGGAAATGATCAATATCTTTGTGAACAAGGATTGCTGATCCTCCACAGGCTCTACCACTTGGGTGTTGTGTATCATAGGTATAATACCCATTTATTCGAAAGCAATTTTTGATCGTAAAATGAGTTTCTGAGACTAGTAAGACATCTATTTAATGTGCGTACAGAAATTGTTGAACTTCGTTTTTATGTTGGCTTAAGCCGTTGGCATTCCAGAAACATATTTGCAATTGGTTCATTTTCTGTTATTTAGCAAAATCTGCATTAGCATGCTTTGATTTTGCAACATTTGCTGGAACATACTTTCCATGCTTGCCATGAATTGATCCATTGTTTGTATTAATTTATCAATGGAGTTTTGATTATTTTGATCTTGCTCGGAATGGGTTGAATGTTTGTTATCATATTCACTGGTTGTGTTTGCAGGGGCAGCTTCACCTTTTCTTAAAGCTTGTGCATAAGACAACTGCTGGTGATTTACGTTTCCGTCACCACAGATTTGTTGTTGCGAAATAGTATTATAACGATACTGGTTATATTCAGGTCTTTTATCAGTTGTTTGCTTAAGTCGCAAATAAACTTGACAGCCACGATAGTTTGCAGTGTGGTTACCACTGCAATTGCTGCACTTAAGAATTCTGTTATCATTCTTTGCATGGGGAAAATTCTGACTTTTGTGGATATCTCCACATTTAACGCAGACTGAAGGCAATTTGCAAAAAGTTTTTGTATGGCCAAATTCTTGGCAATTTTGGCATTGTGGAGGCCCCTTACGTTTAATAGGCTGTTCGACTGAAATTCTACGATTGAGAAGATATTTCAAGTTATAAATTGGGTGAGGGTCGCCCTTTTTTTCATGTGTGAAGAGTTGAAGGTAATTTCATCTCTAAACATTGGTTGCGGAATTTTGTCCTTGTTCAGTATATTGTGAACTGATTTCACCTCGTAGCCCTCGTTGTCCAGGGCGTCTTCCAAATCTTTTACCGGCACCGTACTATCAATGCCTTTGATAACAACTATTAAACCTTTAGCGCTTTTTAGCTGGTACGTGTAGCAGTTCTTATTCTCAGAATCGAGACTATTTACAAGTTTTCTATACATCGTTTCATTATTTACCTGTATTTTTGTTTCAAGTACGTTGCCTTTTTTCAGTCATGTAACGTAAAAATTTTCTTTACCGATTTCCTTTGTTAACTTGCTCACCAATTCGTTGGTAGTGGCCTCTCTTAGGTATAGTGGAGGCGGTTTAAAATTTTTTGTAGACACGGCTATAGTCTCAGCAGGTTTAGCATTATCAAGAATTGCAAACCGATTTTGGGCCGTTGCGGAGTTTTTAGGCTGCTTAGAAATCGGCTCAAATATAGCTGACCGAGGGCTAGACTTACGTTTGGTAATTGTAATATACCGATCCATGCCAGTTAACACTTTTTCGTTTGGTTTATTTATTGTAGCTTTTGGTATTGTACCCGTTTCACTGGATATTTTTTTGCTTACCGTTCAGGAGCACTTGGACTAAAAATTGTGTTTTTTGTTTTTGCACTTAAATTGTGTTTATTTAACATTGCATCAGCAATGTTTTTTTGTTCACTGTTATATTGAGAGTTTACCACAATATATGCATTTCTATTGTTTATGCTGAGTCTTCTCTCCCTTTTCGGCGAGTCTCTTAAACTCATTTGTTATTTAAAACACTTTTTTCCACTATTCACTGATTTTAATTTTTTTTTTCGCTTTTGCTGTTTTATTTTATATTTGTGTGTTTTTATTTTTCAAGTAAACAAAGGGATTAACTCTTAATCCCTTTAGACACTGTTTTTGTTGTATTTAATTTTTTTTTCTTTTTTCCTTTTTTTTCCTTTTATTTGGTTTGTGATTTTAATGTTCTGTGTGCGTCTTTACTCAACCGTGTATTTTTCTGATGAGGGCAAATTTATTGCACGTTTTTTTATATTTCCAAAAAGTAGTTCAGCACCAGAGCTAAATTCTAAAACAATTTTCAAATCTGTTGAAGTCATTAAATAAAATTTAAGCAAATATTGGTGGTATTCAACAACAAATGTACACCAGGACATATAAAAACAACGGTTAAACTGCTTCATATACAGCACAAAGGAAGGAGACTAAACGTATTAGGAAACATGGGAATATACAAACAAAAAACATTTGACGGACGAATAATAAATGAACAAATAAACACTGCTTCGGACACAATATTTGAACCGTTGAAACATTTTTACAGGAAAACAAACATTACACCAACACAAAAACGTTACGCAGGTGCACAAGACCAAAGCAATAAAAAACATCATAAACGTACAATTACAGATTATTATGTCACATAAAAAAAAAGGGAAAAGAAAACCCAATAGGTTCACACATAAACAAAAACGGACAACATGATAGTAAAAGGATTTAGTTAGAAAAAAAAGACGAATGAAAAAGGGAGCGACAAATTAGGTAAAAAGAGACAAACGAAAAAGGAGAGAGAGATGCAGGCAAAAAAGACAGAAAGTGACGAACGCAATAACACGAAGGGAGACACAAACTATATAAACACAACTGACAATATAACGCAACTAGTACGAAAAGGACACTGAAGATGGCAAACAGCCGAAACCGGTTTGTTCACAAACCAAATTTAAAGAGGGTCGACGGAAAACCGTACCCAAATAAAAGTAATTTTAACCCCGTCGGAAAATCCAAGCACATATCAAAAAGAAATTGATTGTCAGTAATAATAGTTAATGAAACCTGACATAAAATTTAGTAATAAAAAATATTAAAATAATTAAACTTAAATTTAATAAATAACAAAATGTTTAGTCAACAATAATATTTTACACAAGAATTAAATGTTCAGGTAATCAAAACAAAAAAAATGTTCAGTCAACATTTACAAAAATTTAAAAACGGAAATAAGATCATATTGCTAAGTTATGATAATTAAATAAAATAATAAAAAAGAAACCAAAATTAAAATTATGTTGATGTAAGTATCAACATTCTCCCCCGCGTTGACCAACGGCCACTGGTGATAAACATTCATTAGTTTCGATATCTGCAATGTCAATGGTAACAGTTCGCGGTAAGGGAACTGGCTGAAGTGTCGGTTGAACGACCCTTTAAAGTTGTCTTCCTTTGTAGGTTGAATATAGCTTCAGTGAGATGATGGCTACTAAGATGGTTACAGAAAATAAAAGTGCATGTAGCTTACGGCATGGTAGTGTTGGCTTTGGGACCTGATTAGCTCTGATAATCGTGCAATAGTTGCCTCATTAAGTTGTTTTTGCAGGTTATTAAGTTGATTTAGATGGGTTTCAAACTTGTTGTCAGTATAATTAAAAATTCTTTTGATCTCTTGTAGAGTGCTAATTTGATCAATCTGCATGAATTGGACGTATGAGGTATGCAAAGGTTGGTTTTAATTATACATTTTGGTTTTATTTGCATTATTCCAGTGCCTCTTATTAGCTGTTGGGAAGCTTCATTGCCGCAAACTGCTGAATTTATTTTTGTTGTAGTAGCAAAGATCCATTTATTCGAATTTTTCAGTTGCGTCCATGTTGTATTATCCGCTAACCGAGTAAGGTTACAATTGGCTGTGTTTAGGGTGTTGAGAATACTAATTACATAAGAATTTATATCCTTTTTAAATCTAAGCTGCTTGTTGTAGCATATATATGTATCTCCTTTAGCTATAGTGCAGCTTGACAAGTCGTCGTTCGTAAATGGAATAAATTCATCTTTGTGTGGGTTTACTGCTAGAAAAGGTACATCCAGTTTGATGGATATTAGAGCGTTATTTCTTATTGTTGGAACTGGAGTTATCTTCAGGAGTTCTAGGAATTGTTGATCGACCAGTGGCAACCTAATATCAAAGAGGACTTCGTCTTTTGTCACTGCTCCATTTGTCCTCATAAGCTTGTTTAATTGAACCAAACTATCGTCTTCAATTAGGAGTGTACGTTGTACCGGTAGGTGTGCTTTTATTGTGGTTAATTCAGTCCTTAGTTGATTAGGTAGTAATTTTTCATGATGAGCATCAATTAGTACGTCGATGATCTCCTTTCCCACCCTTGGTTAGTTCAGTTAATGTTAATTGATTGGCAAGAAGTGATATTAGTTGTGTTTGGCGAACTTCTGAAATATCCTTAGCAAGTGCTATTGAAAAGTTGATTGTTGCAACAATTTAGTTGTTTTTGTGTGCTTGTGTTCTTGTTTTATTATATTAATAGGGGAGTCAATAATTGATGTTTGGTTTTTAAGTAATTTGAAAATATAGTCTGTTTCGACCTTCGGTCTTTTTATGGTGTCTGACATTTCACTGGCATATTCTGAGTCCAGCACTCCAAACAATGACCTTACTACATTTCCCACAATATTGAAAGCACCCCTTTTTACTCTGTTAGTGGCAAATAGTTCCTTCTCTTCCAGCAACGCTTCTTTTACTTGATGAAAATTATTTATCAAAATATTACATGTCGACTGATGTGTGATAGTTGAACATAAGTGCTGCAAAATTATTAGTCCGGAATGAAAAGTCTTCAGCTCAGACAAAAAGGGTGCTAGATCATAGTATACCATGAGTTTCCATTCAGCTGTTGCCAGATTTACGGATCCAATACCTTCAAAGTAAAGCCCTGGGGGTCAGACTGAAAGTTGTTAATCTCTACGTGACTACTCATAACCGCTGGAATGAAAAGTATGGCTACAATTATGGTGAGTACAATTGAGTTAGTAATGGTTTTCGATTTTTTTGTGGGTGGAGTGTCTTCTTGGGGTGAAATATCTTCTTTGTCAACGGGTAATGGGCGAATAGTATTGAATAGTTCGCTTGCAGGTAATTCGTCTTCGTGAAGAAGCGGAGTTAATCTATGGATAGGTCTGGTTTTTATTCCTGAAGTTGTTTTTACCTCCGCTACTCGAACCTTGCCATCATTGCCCTCGTATGTTCGAAGGATTCTTCCAAGTGGCCAGCTCATAACCGATAAATTGTCCTCTTTTATGATAATCATCTGCCCTTCTTTCACGTTTTCAGACGATGATTTCCACTTCTGTCGCTCTTGCAATTGGTGTAGATACTCGGCTGACCAACGTATCCAAAACAAATGTTTGAGTTGAGAGCCGAGTTTCCATCTTGTGGCCAGAGAACTACGTGGTTGCACTGCTCTACTATCCACTTGAGCTGTAAGTGGTTCTCCAATTAAGAGAAGTCAGTGCAACTATCCTAACTGGTCATTTGGATTAGATCGCATCGGAGTTAGAGGCCGAGAATTTAATATGGCTTCTATTTCAAGCTCTTCGTGCATCAGTGACGCTGTTGAAATACTTCGTAGTAAGAGTTGCTTAACGGATTTTACTGCTGCCTCCCATAAACCTGCAAAGTGAGGGGCTCGAGGTGGAATAAATTTGAAGTCAATGCCTTCTTTACTACATGACTGTAAGATCTTTTCTTGCGAGCTATTATCAAAGATTGCTTGCTTTAGTTCTTCTAGCTGATTCCGTGTACCTGTGAAGTTTGTAACATTGTATGAATATATGGTCTGGCATCGCCATCGGCGTGATAAGAATCTTTTGAGGGCGAAATGAATGCACCTGTTGTCAATTCAGTTACAACTTCTAGATGTACAGCCTTTGTGGAGAAGCAGACAAAAACAGCTACGTAAACTTTATGAGGTTTTTTACCTCTTATCTTATAATGAACTCAAAACGATCTGCAGTAGTCAACACCAGATTTAATAAATGGACGTGATGGGTGGCCCTCCTTGCTGGTAGGTCCCCATTATGATGGGTGGCCCTCCTTGCTGGTAGATCCCCCATTATTTGAGAAAATAATTTTGGTTTTGCTCTTGTACATCGCACACAATTTTGGACTATATTTCTTGCCATTGATTTACCTTTGATGATCCAATATTGTTGTCTACACAAAGCCAATAAAGATTGTGGGCCACAATCATAGTTTTTCTCATGCAACATTGTGAGTATAAGTTTTGAAATCGAGTCGTTGTAGGGTAGAAGTATGGGATGTTTTGCGTCATATGATAGAAGCTTCCAATCTTCCTCCGACCCGTAAAATGCCTTTTTCATCTAGGAATGGCAGTAAGCTGCTAATTGAGCTAGACTAGTCTTCATGGTTTTTCTTTAATTCAGATATTTCCTTCTTGAAGTCCGAGACCTGAACTGCTCGAATATTTATAAATCGTGAATTATCTAGTTCTGCAGGACTCAGCGAAACGTGTTTTGGTCGCAATTCATTTTATGTTTTTGAATTATTTTTGAATCTGAGTACGTAACACAAAACCTTCTGTAAAGTTCTAAACGAATTTTTGTGGTGAATTCCATATGTAAGGCTACCGTTGTTTAATACTATAGTTGCTGTAACAGGAACCAATTTCCTTTTCTCAATGTCATTGGCAATTTCTTGAGGTAAGTATTTCGGTGGTCAAGATTCCTAATTTCCGTGAAGGAAAAGTGGTCCATATAGCCATAAGTTATGTTACGAGATCTTTCCGTGTTGAAAGGTAAAGTCTAGGCATCTTCACTTCCATGTAACTCGCCAAATTCGGCCAATCAGCTTACACAGTCACTGCTAAATCTAAACTATACCTTAATTTAATGGTCGCTTCTAGAACGGTACGCACGTGTTGGCAAGGCCAGCTAGTTCGGGATATGTGGGCGGGGATCTTGTTCTAAATGTTCCTAGTACGTACAAAAAAAAATTCACGTGTGGTTTACTCTGCCCTTTTAAATAAATACAAAGAAATTCTACCAAGTTACCTACAATCCTCAAAAAAAAAAAAATAAAGAAAAGCTATGGTGTCATCGCCGTTCTCGCCTCTTAACCCACCTCTCCTTTGGTTTTCCAATGGGATACGAATATTAAATTCAACTTTTATTTATGATTATTTTATAGGGTATTATTTGTTTTAGGGTGTTATAGTTATCTTTAATTTATATACTATATATATAATCCTTTCCTGAAGTAGATAACTATCCAATAGTAAGCGAAACTTAAAAAATATTCAAACCAAAATGTAAGTAAAAAAAAAATACAAAAAAAAGAACTACGCAAGAATTCAAGAGTAAATAGTAGGTAGATAGGTATGTAAATGTTAACACAATGAACAGAGTTTTTATTAATGAGTGTTTCATTCCAAAAACTCCCAAGAGAGCGACACCAATTTAATTTAAGGCAATAAAATCTCTGTTCAGTGAGAATATTAATGAATAAATAAAACAAAAACAGTGTAAACTTACGAACATGATCGACGTCCAACGCTGCTGAAGGCCTTCTGCTAAGGTTGGTTTTGTAGGGTTTTTGATAAATGCTCGATCCGTGTTTTGTTTGTTTGTTTTGTTCTTATTTTAGTATGTTATTAATTGGGATAGGGTGAAAATTATTATAATTATGTCATTTATATTATTATTTCTAAAATGAAGTTAGTAATGAATGTATTTAATTAAAGTTAAGTAACTTTAACTTTTTCTTCCTTTGTTTTTTTTTTCTTTTTAACAGAAAAATTGGTTGATAGTTCAAAGACAAAATTTAGTAATTTAATGGTTACAAATCCAAATTAATGTTCCAAATTAATGGTCAGGATTATCCTCAATATTTGAAAAAAAAAAACACAAAACGTTGTCCTTCTTTATTTCCTCCTTCTTTTAAATTATCCAGTTTGTCAGTAGGGACGATGTTTTAGTTGGTTGCAACTGGAGGGCTAACAGCCATAACCTTACTGCTTTCCCTGATGAGGGCGGTAGAGCCGTCGACTGGAAGGTGGGATTTCGTGACTACCCGTTGGGCCCTTTGGCGCAAATAGCAACAGGTTTTGCCCCAATCCCATAAATTCATCAGCCTCTCGGGTTTAGCCACGTGTATATATATACCTGGGCTTCCTCTAAGGTACCCGAGAGGCGTGAAGGTGAACAAAATGGCGGTTCCCTATTTTATAAAATCGAAGAATTTAAGGTGTATAACGTACAGAAAAATAAATTAAAAATTACCTCTTATTGTATTATTTAGTATTTATAATAATATTTTTTTTCTTCCTTCCTTTACTTAACAGTATTATTTTAGTCAAATTTTAATAGACTGTCTTGAAAAAATATAACATGTGTTTTCAATTATTCGTGTTCCTTGGAGAACATCTTGTCACTTGTACTGCCGAGAATGAAAAAGACTTAACTCAATCACGTTGTCTATCATTAAGCCTTACTTTAAAACAACCGTTTAAAAATGGTATATACCGGTCTTACTCTTGCAACATTAAAATAAGGTAAAATTGTGATTAACTACGAAAAATGATACGATACCTATGTGCGAATAAAGAACGAATAAGTATACAAGATAACAAAACCAGTATTTCAACAGTGATGGACAAAGTGATCCTATTCCTAAAACTTATCTGGTAACAAAACAAAAAAAAAAGAGAAAAAAAAAATACTACAGTTACATGCTGGTAGACTTGCTGCACGAAGTCCTCTAGATAGTATGTCGGCTGGGTTGTGTTTTGATCGTACGATTTCTGAATCAGTCCATATAAATGTAGCTTGGTTTTGAAACTGCAAGTCAATCTTTAATCTATGAGCAAGCTGAGCTGCTAGAACTGCTGCACATAACTCCAGTCGAGGTAATGTCTGCTGTTTTAATGGTGTAACTCTTGATTTTGAGCATTCCCACGATTACCTGCCCATTTTTAAGAATCGCACGAATGTATGCAACTGCAACAAAGGCAAAAGGCACACGTGTCTGCGAATACGTGTATTTGTGTTTTTAGTGGGGTTTTGCCCTGGAAGATGTGTCGTGGCATCGTAAAACTG
The DNA here is from genome assembly GCA_030448955.1 of Trichopoda pennipes. NCBI lineage: Eukaryota > Metazoa > Arthropoda > Insecta > Diptera > Tachinidae > Trichopoda > Trichopoda pennipes. Next base: position 838,216 of record JASKUP010000042.1, on the reverse strand, counting down.
TTAAGATTTTGTAAATCGCTTCTAAATGCGCTCCATGATGTACATAGATATTCAATTAATGGTTCATCCCAATCTAATTCATGATGCCAAAGATGTTAAATAAATATTTTGGCCTTAACAATCACAGGGGCTAATAGGCCGAGAGGATCAAATAGTATTGCGGGATCAGAAGTTACTCTTCGTTTGGAGATTTGCTTATGTTGGGTTAATTTAACTTTAACGCAAAAGTGATCGCTTTTAGGTAACCAATATAATCCTAATGTTTTTATAGAATTAGTACTGTTTCTATCGAAATGTAAGTTAACCTCTTGGTCACCAGTTGGAATATTTTTTAGCAAGTGTGGATGGTTTGCGCACCATATTTTTAAACAAAATCCGTATTTTTTCAACAAACTAATGAGTTCTTTTTGTGTTTCCACTGCTATGTTGAGGTTGTCTGCACCTCCAAGGCCGTCATCCACATACAAGTTGTCTTTCAACGTCTGAGAACCATACGAAAACTTGAGAGAATTCTTATTAGCTATATTTTGCAGACATCTTGTGGCTAGATAAGGTGCTGTACGGGTCCCATACGTGAGTGTGTTTAGTTTCTAAAAGACAAGTGACAATGATGGCCCTTCCCTCCATATAATAAGTTGCTATTGGTGGTCGTTTGGGTTGATTAGTATTTGCCTGTACATTTTTTCAATATCGGTTGTAAAAACATACTTTGGCAATCGAAAGCGAAGTAAAATGGAAAATAATTCACCACCACCACTGGACCAGTATACATTAAGTCATTTAAGGAATATCCAGTTGATGTTTTTTCTGATGCATCAAACACTACCCGAAGCTTTGTTGTGGTGCTATTAGGTTTTTTGGGGAATAAAATATCTTGGATGTCGTACGTTGTCTAAATTTACCCTTTACATGTGCCCTAGTTGCTCCAAACTAATAAATCTGTTGTAGCCCATGGCATGAGTCACCCAACGATATTGATTTTTCCCGAAATGGCAAGCTGACGATAAAACGATCTGTATTGGCTTGAGCATGATGAATAAAATGAGCTTCACATTGGGCATCGGCTTCTTCGAGTTCCCATAGTTTCTCAACCGCTTGTTCTAGTAAAGACTCCTCACCAATTACTGCACATGTTAGTGGTGGTGATGAGCTATGAGCAGCGGTTTGTCGTACAGAGCCGCCCACGTTCCTGCCATGTAACGTGTTTTGTAGCGATGGACCGCGGTTAGTTAGTTTTATTGCCCCAGGTTGCATAAGATTAAAGTAGAATTCTGCGCCCAGTAGAACATCAATTTTCCCTTGCTGATAGAATCTGGGGTCTGCTAAGTAGATATTACTTGGAATGTTCCAAGTTGAAATATCAAAGTTTTGATTTGGCTGTGCCGGAATGATAGTCGGTAGGACAATCACTTCTAAATTTGTTGAAAAGTCATTGTTTGTAGAGGACAACTGATCATTCACGCGGTGCTCTGCTCGTTTCTTAATCCTTCCAACACCATCAATGCATAAGGACGATTCTGTTGGAGAAAGGGATAGCTTCTTGATAAGTTGTTCAGTCACAATATTTATTTGCGAACCTGAATATAGAATTGCTCGGAATTCATGTGTGATACCATTTGTGGACTTGATAGCTACCTTTGCAGTGGCTAACATAACATAGTTCTGATGTCCTGTTGTTGGCTTCAAAGATGTGGATGAGACTGTAATCGTTTCTTCTTTTTTGTTTATAGGTTGCGTATGGGGAGCTGATGTCTTCTGCCTTTTCTGTATGTTTTGTTGTAAATGTAATAATGAATTATGCTTCTTGTTGCATTTTCTACTTCCACTGGAGGTACAAACGTTTGTTACGTGATCACCTTTGAGACAGTTGACACAAAGTTTTTGCTGCCACCTTAGCCTCTCTGATTCCGTCATATTTAAAAATTTCTGACAGTGATAGATTAGATGATTTCCTGCGGTACACAGTTCGCAATTGTTATTTTTATTCATCGATGACACTGCCATGTTTCCCTTTTGATGGGTAGTTAATTTCTCCTTGTAACTAACTGACTCCATTGACTGCAATTAAATCTCAAGAAAGGAGAACACTTCTTTTATCGTTGGCACATCTCTTGGTTTAGTTAATGATTGTATAAATCGAATATGGAGAGGACGATCTAGTTTTTTAATCAATAGTTGCATTTATATGGCATACCAAGATGAAGTGTTAACATTCATGAAGAGTCTTAATTGATGCACTAGACATGGTTACTGTTGGCTGATTAAGGATCTTGTCTACTAAAGTTGCTACTATGACTCTTTTGTTATCATACCGCTCCTGAAGTAGTGTCCATGTTGTCTTGTAGTTGTCTTCGGACAGCGTTAAATGGCTAATAGGTTTTGCGGCTTCTCTTGAGACGTTGGATTTTAGATAACACATTTTCTGTACGTTTGGTAAAGGTTGCTTAACGATCATTTCCGAAAATAGTTCACAAAATTGATACCACTTTAAACAGTCCCCACTAAATTGTGGAACTGTAACCTTTGGTAGAGGCAATGAGCTATGTACGCCCAGATTGCTTCCCAACTGTAATCCACCACCTACATGCTGCCGTTTGTGTTGATCTGATAATACTGCCAACTCTATTAAATATTGTTGAACTAAGTCATTCAGGTTATGGTATTCGTTCTCATCGAGTTCCAACCTTGCGAGATCTTCCACTTCATGCCACAATTCATCATAAAATCCTGAATTTGATCCCACAATTTCTTAATGGTCTCACTCTTTATTTGATAAATTGTGGCGGATGACCCTCCTCCTCCAAGGATAGCCCTTTTGATAAACGAGTTAAGGCCGTCATCCGAGCTTTTAGTTTCCTTGCCAGCCATTTGAGATGACAATACTTCTTGATCAGTTGAATTAGTTGACGGTGATTCTGATGTCTGTCTTCTGATTGCTGGTAATGGCTTGACGCTAAGCGTGTTGGTCTGAGACGTAAGTTACTCAATTGTCTCACCTACTCAATTGTTTCGCCTATGGACCTGTGCAGGTCGTGGACAATATATGGATCGTTGGCTGATAGAGTATTGTCCCTTCTAATCGCATTTTCTGTTCTGTCAAAGGCTTGCCACAATTCCACTGGTTCTTCATTTTTACCCTTGTAGAAGTCTAGCGTTCGCCGATTATATGGGTCCTTCTTAATGTTTGAAATAAGTCTTTCTATCTCAATTGCCCTCACTCGCTGCTGAGACATAAGACTTTCTAAGTTAGCCATGTTAGATTGTCCTTTTATGGGTTGTCGATTGAAGAAAAGCAGACAGTGGGTGTTCCTCTACTAGGAGTCCTGCGATATTTTGGAGAGATGCGAAAAGCTTTGTCTCCAACTGCTGTGGATTATAGCTTTAGCTCCAGTACACTGGAAACTCTCTCGCTGAGTTTTGAATTGTTGTGTAAGGCTGTCCTTAAAATTTTTTGCGTGTTTTTTTATTTTCTTAATTTCTTAAGCTCCTTAGCACTGGTAGGGGAAGACTTTGTAAATTATGAAAATTTAGGGGTCACTAAAATATGTATTGATGACTTAAAAGGAGTGTTGTCCTTGTGGATTACTGTGTTCAAAAACTAGGGGTCACCAAATGTATGATTTAAGGCAATAGTTATTTCAATTCAGATACATAAATCTGAACTGATACTATTTTACCCTATTTGTTCTTTCAAGCACTTGAACATGATAAAAATAGATAAAATGATTAATATTTTATTTATTTTCCAATCTTATATACTACATTGTTTTACAATAAATTGATTTAAGTTGCTGAATTTACATATTTCTCTTTTTATTTTATTGCAAATTTAAAGTTAAAAAAATGAAATTGTTTGTCAGCAATAGTAGTTAATGAAACCTGATATAAAATTTAGTAATAAAAAATATTAAAATAATTGAACTTAAATTTAATAAATAACAAAATATTTCACACAAGAATTAAATGTTCAGGTAATCAAAACAAGAAAAATGTTCAGTCAACAATTACAAAAATTGTAAAAGGAATATAAGATCATATTGCTAAGTTATGATAATTAAATAAAATAATAAAAAAGAAACCAAAATTAAAATTATGATGATGTAAGTATCAACAGCGGGTATTGCCATTGGAGTTACAGAGGAACTAAGCGATTCATGTGGCAATGAAATGCCAACTACCTCAAAACATCCATTGTCTCCAATTCACCGCACTACACCCCGAAAAGGCAAAGAACGGAAAACATTAATGAAAGGCTGAAGAAATTTTTAGACGAGGACAGTGAAAGGAAGTCTAAAATAACTGAGCACTTGGAAGAACTAGTGAAAGCAGAAAAAGAAAACGCTAACAGCTTGAGGCGGATTTACAGGGCAATCGAGAAAGAAATGATAATGTCGTAAATGCCATAAAGAAAATAAAATCGTGATCGCCCGCACCAGTAAGATGAAGTTGGAAACGATGCAAGAGAAAAATAATCTTAAAAACAATTAGAACTAGACTTTTTGAATATGAAAGCAAACCTTCAAAGTGATTATTATATTTAGTTTTATAACTTAGTTTTAGTTACACATATGTGTAGAATATTTGTTGTAATCTTTTAACGTAAAAGGTTGAATTGTTGAATTTTGTTTTGGTTTTTAAGCCTCCGATCCACCAAACTCTGCTATGGCAACTATATTTTTTTAACATATATTATAACTTTATTGACTTAAGAAAAGATAAAAAGAAATAAAATTTTATGTTTCTGTTCCAATGCAGTTTTGCAGGATGTTGTATATATACATAATGGCGCATAAACGGGGTAATAAGGTAATTTTTTTTTGCTAAAAGAAAATAATTGTTTTATATTGATATTATTGAGTAATTAAGAAAAGGAAAAGCGTTTAATAACAGAATGTTTTTTAAGATATTTTGATATACATTTTCATGATACTCCTTGAACAAATTTTTTTTTGCGTAAAACATTTAGAAACAATGCATTTAGTGCAATATACAGTTGCAAAACCATTTTTACAAAATTTACAACGTGACTGCTTTGGTTTATAATATGGCAAATGACCAACCCAACGTACCTGACGTCTTCAGAGAGTCTGATAAACGACCACGCTTTCTCGGACCAAAAATATTTGTATATATAAGGCCAGCAGCAACTTTAGTTTAAAATTGTATAAGAGTCAGTGAATCCTTTTCGCTGATTTTTAAAACCTGACTGTGACATCTCTATAGAAGCCAACTATTTGTGACTGCGAAGTTCAAGGCCCAAAAGAAAATTCTCATATATTATTTTCGGGATCGGTGATTTATTCTACATAATTCACAAGGCATATCTGCTAGGTCAACACCTCCCATAAAATGGTTACATTGCTGAACAGCATTTGGAATTGCAATTTCAACAAATTTTTTCTGTCGTTGATTTCATTGCCGACATGTAGATAATGGTTCAATACAATAGTCCGTGGACAGCTGTACAGTTTTATCGTCAAACTTTTTTATATCTTTGATTCCACTCTATAATCGTATGAACCACGCCCGTTTTTCTTCTACTTTGCATCAGAATCTAAGCTTACCTTTCCTAAACGGTTGCTTCGCACTGTTCCAGTTGCTACAAAACCTTTATCTCTTAGAATCTTCATCAGGTGAAAGGATGTAAGCCAATTATCAAAGTACACCTCATAGTTTTGATTTTCTGGTAAGTTCTTGAGCAGATGGATAACAATGTCCGAAGAAATACCTATACCGTAATTCCCCAGTGTCCATAGCGAAGTCATATGTTATGCCGGATTTCCTACATCTCGTAAAGATTTTAAAACCGCAAAAAAACTTTTTCGGATTATACTGTTTTAGTGTTTGCTCATTTTTTTCGAAAACCCTCTAAAATTGGCTTTATTTTTTGAAGATTGTATTAGCCATCTTCATCTATTTTTTTATCGTCACTAGCAAAGTGTAAAAACTGTTTTAGTTTTTCAAAACGTTTGCATATCTATTAAAGGAATCCTAAAATCTGCCTGCTGTAACATTCTCATTTCAGGGTATTTGACGATGGCCATATGTTGCATTACCGAAAGGCCAGTTTTCCTGACTGAATATTAATTAGTCTCTTCCAAAATTTTAGTAACCATGCTGTAATCAACAAATAACTTAAAGTACTCCAAGGGGGTGTAAACTTCCACATCTTCGGAAATAGAATCATTCAATTTTTTCGCACCATTCTTTTTTTCCACCTATACTGGAGTCCTTGCCAAGAGGCCTCTGATAAGATCATTCAGCTAAAAAGCGTAATGTAACAAAGGACGTATTTTTAACGTTGCAAGTGCCCTTCAATAGCATTAAGTACTTCTTGAAAAGCCTCTTTGTTTAAACGATAAGAGGCTAAGAACATTTTTATATATATGTACTAGTAAACCTGGCGAACGTTTGCCGTTCGCCACCAGATGGCTTCGCTTCGTGAGGGATACCACACACCACGCACTGGTGCCGTTGTAGTAGATGCTATGTATCAAAGATGGCGCTGTTTTCCAGCTTTTCACTTGAAATTGTTCCTGAACCTCACGGAGCCCGAGACCTTTCCAACTAATGCGTCAGGAAAGAAATAACAACCTATTTTTAAGAAGATTTCACTTAAAATGGCTGTATCTTCGTAAATAAGAGGAATTTCGCAAAAATAAGCCTAATTTTTAGATCACCTACATAAAATCGATTTTTGTATGAAAATTTCACTAAAAACAAAATTGCTGTATCTCCGTAAATAAGAAGAATTTTGTAAGAATAAGCCTAATTTGTGATCACCTACAAAAAATCGATTTGTATATGAAGATTTCACTAAAAACTAAAAATGGTTGTATCTCCGTAAATAGTAGGAATTTAGCAAAAATAAGCATAATTTGGGATCACCTACAAAAATCGATTTTTATATAAAAATTAAACTGAAAACTTAAAATGGCTGTATCTCCGTAAATAAGAGGAATTTGGCAAAAATAAGCATAATTTGGGATCACCTACACAAAATCGATTTTTATATAAAAATTAAACTGAAAACCTACTTTGCTATAAACCTCACGGAGCTCGAGACCTTTCCAACGAATGCAAAACCGTGGAAATCGGTTCGTGCGTTCTAAAGTTATAGCGTCAGGAAGGAAAACCCGACTTATTTTTATATTATAGATGTATGTACATAGTAAGATCTAGTAACCATCAAAATATATTTTGGTTGTCTCCGGTACTTTAAACGGATTGCTGCAGTCACTCAAAATTGTTCTTGCCACCTTTCCAGAGTTTCATTCTTCCAATAACAAAAATGCTGCAGTGTGGTTCCCTTTTTTTATTTATTTCTTTGCTTTATTTAGAAAAAACACAACTTTTAGCAATATTTTAGTACAATTTGTAAATAAAAAATACACTTAAAATTCTAAACAAAAGAGCAAAAACAGAAAACAGCTGATTCGAATATTGGTTTTATTTCCAATCGAAAATAACAAAACCGACATGTTTTCATGACACCAAATGAATCCAATATCGGATTTCCAATTATCAAAAACGACTTGGATTCCATGACAACCCCGAATAATCGTTTTTCACATAGTTTTCAACTGGATGGGACACGGCAAGAAAAATCGCCAAGTGACTCGTATATGTTAACTCTTTTGTTTTTACAAGACATCACATTATTCAATTTGTATGCATTTGTCTCTTTTATAAAAAAAAGGTTAATAAAGTTTATTTGTTAACATTTTCATTTTACAAATTTATGCAAATTGGCACAAATATTTCAAAAATTTTCGTTTTTAGCCATAATATAATTTTTGCACCAACTTGCTAGCCAAAAAAGTGGAACCGCGTGCAGATGTGATAGCAAACATTTGTAGTGTACTGCAATATTCATACTACATGCATAGTGTATGCGAGCCGACACAACTTGTGTAGGGTACTTACAACAATTCTGTTGTAAGTATGCCGACACTAGTGTGGTGTCAAATTGCATTCACATTTGTTTTGACATGTGTCGGACACGTGATCACTTGCATGTAGGTGACATAGTTTTTATTTTGTTTTACTTCATTTTAATTCTAAATATGTTAATAACAAAATTGAGTGATTTTGGAATCATTAAAAAAAGACAAAAATTTAAATTCTGTCATATATTGGTCATAAACGAGGTAATGGCTGAGTGCAGCAAGTGCAGATCAGCAATAAGAGGTGAGAGTGGCATAAGATGTAATGGTGTATGTGACAAAGTTTATCATTTCACAAAAAAATGTGCTGGAATAGATCAGTATTCTGCAAAAATTATTGATGAAGACAATTTTGTAAGATTTATTTGTGATGATTGTATGCAATACATTCAAAATGTGGATCTAGTTCTAAGAGATGTTCAGAAAAACGTAAAGAAAAACCGGCAAACTTTAAAGGAGTATAAACATGAATTTGAAAGTTCTCTAAAACAAAATGAGAATGAAATAAAAATATTATTGGAGGCTATTGAAAAAAGGTATGATGAACGTTTTAAAAAAATGGATAAAATGCAAAAAATGTGTGAAAAAAATTTAGAAGATGTAAAAAATATTTGCGGAAATAAAAATGAAATAGACAACAAAAACCAAGGCATATGTGAAAAAATTAACAAAAACAATGAAAAAATGTGCAATGAAATAAAAAAAATAGTCAACGAAACAAATGTTAAAGCCAAACTCACATACGCACAAACCGTTACACAAAATATGGTGATGCCAGATCTAACAAAAAATGTTCCCCTAATAATTAAACCTAGGGAAAAACAAACGGCAGAAAAAACCAAGGCAGAATTAAACAAAAAAATTGACCCAATAAATTTCAAAATTACAAACGTGGAAAATAGAAGAAATGGCACCTTAGTAATTCAAAGTGAAAACATGGAAGAACGTGAAAAAATAAGAAATGCTATACAACAAGAAATAAGCGAAGATTATGAAGTACGAGTACCAAAGCAAGCGGACTTGCTAATCGTTATAACTGATATGAATTTTAAATGGCAGGAAGATGAATTAACAGAAAAAATAAGAAAACAAAACGACTTCATGAAAGATAGTAAAATTGAAGTAATAAAATTTTTTGAATCCAAGCGATATAATAAAAATATATATAATGTCGTTTTGAAAATTGATATTGATACATATCCTAATGTAATATCAGGTCAAAAGCTAAACATTGGTTGGGATAGGTGTAGAGTATTCGATGGGACCAGAGTTATGCAATGCTACAAATGTCATGGTTACAACCATAAAGCATCAGAATGCAAAAATGAAGAATCATGTTACAAATGTCATGGCAAACACAAAAGCAAAGAATGTGACAAGGAAGTCGTTAAAAAGTGTTTAAATTGTATGAAAGAAAGCAAAAGGCTCTGTTTGGAACTTGAAGACAACCACGCTACCAACAGTAAGGAATGTCCAGTTTATTTAAACAAACTTTCCCTAAAAAAGAAAAGAATAGGCTTACATCCGTAACAATCAAATTCAACATATGAAATAAATACTGAATTAGAATCACCAAATAAATCAACATGCACTTCTAATAATAATTTACATACTCTCTATTCAGTTTATTATCAAAATGTTAGTGGTATGAGAACCAAGTCCAACGACTTTGTGTTATTCATGTCTTCGCGGGAGCATGACATTATCATTATTACCGAAACATGGCTTAACGATAAAATTAACAGTAAGGAGTATTTTGACAACTATTATTCAGTTTATCGACATGATCGTTGCTATACTACATCCGAGAAACAGAAAGGCGGCGGCGTTTTAGTAGCTGTGAGAGCTGATTTTACTTCCGAGTTTGTTCCCCTGAATAACACTAACATTATTGAACAATTATGTATAAAACTATCTTTTGTGAATAATTATGTAATTTTTATTGTTGTATCGTATATTCCTCCTAATAGTTGTTTTGATACCTACCGATTTCATTTGGAAAATATCCAGAGCCTGCTGGACAACTTGGTTTCGAACCAATATGTTTTTGTTTTTGGAATTTAGAAGATAATGTGTTGTTACCTTTTAACATAACTTCTGATATTGATGATTATGTTACGAGTTTTTTTCTTTTAAACGATTTTTGCCAACAAAATGGATTTAAAAATGATATCGGTAGGATTCTTGACCTTATTTTTGCCAACGATTTCATAAAAGTATCTTGCAATTTGGCTTGCTCTCCAGTTTGTGAAAATTCGGTACATCATAAAGCGTTGATACTCAATTTTGAGTTTTTTACCTTTGACAGTAACAATTCTAGTCCTATATTAGAATTTAATTTTAGAAGAGCTAATTTTGATGGTTTAAATAACTACTTTAAAGCAGTTGATTGGTATACATTATTTGAATCCGATGATCCGCTTAGCATTTACTCTTTTATTTGTGCCCATTTTAACAAAGCTATTGATCTTAACGTACCGGTATTAAAACCAATAACTAACAATAAACCTCGTTGGTATAATTCACGATTGTGCCACTTGAAGAATATTACAAACAAAGCTTATGCTAATTACAGCAAATCAAAAAGTGATGCCGATCGTAGTCGATTCCATTTAGCGCGGAGAGAATACAATTTCTTAAGAAATTTTCTTTATAAACAATATTTATTCGAAATTGAGAGCAAAATTAGATGCGATTCTTCTATATTTTGGCACTTTATAAACAGTAAGAGGAACAATAACGGTATTCCTAAACGTATGTTTTATAATGGAATGCAATCTGATAGTATTCTGAGTACGTGTGATCTATTTTGTAACTATTTTCAAAGCACGTTTATCAAACCTGTTTTAACTGATTCCACTTTTCATATGCATATTAACGACAACAATATTATTAACTTTGATATTGGTATTGATGATGTAATTGAAGCCATAAATAACTTAAAGAATGATACGAGTTCCAAAATTTCTGCGGGTACGTTCCCTTCAATATTTTTCAAAACATGTTCATCTATTATTGCTGGCGCCATTGCTAGGCTTTTTAACTTATGTATAAAACAGGGAAAATTTGTGGATCATTGGAAGCTTTGCTGTATTGTTCCAATTTTTAAATCCGGTGATCGAAGCCTAATTACTAATTATAGACCCATTGTCCTTCAAAGCCCATTTGCTAAAATTTTCGATATCATCTTAAAGAATAAACTTTTCGTCCTCGTTAGAAATTTCATTTCACATCGACAACATGGTTTTATGCCAAATAGATCCTCATTAACAAATTTAATGTTAGTAACTCGCGATATGTTTACTGCAATGGAGCACAAGTCTCAATGTGATGTTATATATACTGATTTTGCTAAGGCATTTGACACAGTGAACCACGATCTTTTACTACGTAAACTTTGTGCATTCGGCCTCTCTGATAATTTATTGAAATTTTTCATGAGCTTTTTGTCTGGCAGAAAGCTCAAAGTTAATATGAATAATACTTCCTCTTCAGTATTAATTGATGCATATTCTGGTATTCCTCAGGGAACGCATGTTGGACCTTTGCTTTTTATAATTTTTATTAACGATTTACCTTTGACTTTTAAATATTCAAAGTGTCTGTTGTTTGCCGATGATTTGAAATTATATTCTTCTATATTCAATATTAATGACTGCTTAAACTTACAAGCTGATCTGAAAAATTTGTCTAACTGGTGTTTGGAGAATGGTATTCATATTAATGTTTCAAAATGTTGTATAGTTTCATATCATTACATAATGAACCCGATAATCTACGATTATTCTGTTGGTGACCTCCCTCTTAAGCGTGAAGTTAAAGTTAAGGATTTGGGCGTCATTTTCGACGTTAAATTAACTTTCTTTGACCATATTGATTATATAGTTTCTAAGTCTTATTGTATGCTTGGTTTCATTAGAAGGAATTCTAAAGATTTCAGGGATGCTTACACACTTAAATCTTTATATGTCTCTTTGGTTCGGAGTTTATTGGAATATTGTTCTATTATTTGGAACCCATATCATTTAGGTCAAATCAAACGTATTGAACGGATTCAGAAAATTTTTACTAAAGCTGCTTTAAAGTTGTCTTGGCCATATGAAGTACCACCTTATGAGGTGAGAAGAAAGCTGTTAGGTATTCAATCCTTAGAAGATCGCAGGTCTTGCTCTTCTCTGTTATTTGCCTATAACCTTTTATCTAAAAATATTGATTGCCCTGAAATTAGGAATTATTTTACCCTATATTGCCCTCCAAGAGACTTGAGAATAAATCGTATGTTCGAAGAAAACACTTTTAGAACAAACTATGCGAAAAATGAGCCTATTGCAAGGTGCTTACATCTATGTAACAGTTTTACCCCACATTTGAATTTTAATGTTAGTTACAATTTATTTAAACTTTTTCTATTTAAGTATTATAATTAAATTGTTAAGTAATCTGTAGGAATTTAATTCCGTAGATGAAATAAATAAATAAATAAATAATTAAATATAGAACGGACTATAGGGGAAATCCTCCTACACCAACCATCCTTTGTACACCACACTTTTGATCCCTCACGCTGTAGTGGTAATCCTTCCAACATCGTGATCTACCCAGAAGATATCACATGGCGATCCTGCCATGGGCGTGGATTTGTTTTTAAAGAATTTACCAAATTTAATAATAGCAATTAAAAATAAAGAATATTTAATACAAAAATAATGGGAGCTGGAAATCGTAACACATGAGTAGCTGTTGGAATTTCTGCTTTAGCTTTTCTGCTTTATGTTATTGCCTTTTCAACTCCATATTGGCTAGTTACTGATGGACGACTACAAAATCCACGATTTACAAACTTAGGTCTCTGGGAAGTGTGCTTTAATGGATTTCAAGATATACAACGATTTTATGACACAATTTTCCAAGGTTGCATGTGGGTATTTGAAGAAGAATACTACATCATACATGATTTTCTGTTGCCTGGATTTTATATAGCTGTGCAAGTGTTTGCAACTCTTTGTTTTGTAATGTGCCTGATCGCACTACCACTCACTTTATGTTTTTTACGTACATCCAGAGACGATGATCGTCACGTGTTTTTACTTCTGACCATTGGCTCCTGTCAGGCCTTGGCCTCATTTTTTGGGTTCCTATCAGTCTTGATATTCGGAGCTTACGGCGACGATCAAATTACGCGTTAGGAGCAGTTTTATCGCAAGGTGAAATTTGACAAGATTTACCGATTTCATACGCAAGCAAATCCTTACAGAAACATGACATAAATAAACCAGTAATTGAAAAAGAACTTCTAGCAATACATTGGAGCATAAATTTCTTTAAACCATACTTATACGGAAGAAAATTCATAGTAGTAACAGACCATAGACCATTAATTTCCCTTTTCTCTCACAAAAACCCTTCTTCAAAAATGACTAGAATTAGACTAGACCTTAGTGACTATGACTTTACAATCATTTGCAAAAAAGGAAAAATGAATACCAACGCAGACGCACTTTCTAAAATTCAAATCGATTCAAATGATACCACACGAAAATGATGAAAAAGAAAGAAAAATACTTGTAACAACAAGGGCCATGAATAATAAAAATACAAACTTAAGAAAAGAGGCAATTAACAAAAAGAATGAAAATCAAGAGGCAAACAAAAATTTTAATAACGCGCAGATACCTAGGGATAATATGGAAAATTAACCTCTCAGAAGCCTGATAACTTCATATATGGGAATGCATCTCCATCAATGATATTAAAAATATAAAGAAATTGCAATTTAATAAATTTGAGGATATAAAGAATGTCGACATTATAATTGAGGAAAATATTGTGCACATAGGTCGTAATGATAATTCATCGGAACCAGTTCCGACCATGAAGAAATTACGTACCCAGAATAATGAAAAAGATGAAAAGCAAGCAAGATTCAGTGATAACTCAGCGAAACTAGATTCGATTCTGAGGAAGCTGATATCTAAGATTAATAAAGAAAATATAAGAGAAGTAGCGCTCTCAACAGAAGATAAGATATTTAAAGTATATACGAGGGAAATTTTAAAGGAAACATATGAAAAGATTAATTAAAAATTATAATATACAAGCCTCCAAAAAGAATAACAGATGACGTACTTAAGTATAAACTAATTAACGAATTTTACATGAACGGCCACTTGGGTATAAGAAAAACAATTATCAAACTAAAACAACGTTACATATGGAAAAACATGAATAAAATGGTAAAAAAATTTGTATCATATTGCGACAGTTGCAACAAAAACAAACAAACAAAACACACAAAAGAACCACTTACACTCACAAATACACCAAATAATAGCTTTGAAGTGATTTCGATCGACATGTAGGTCCTCTTCGTATTTCAAATGAATACCGATACATTTTGACAATGCAATGTGAGTTAACGAAATTTGTTGTTGCACACCCTATGCCACCAAAAGATGCAACCACGACAGCAAAAACATTAGTTGAACATTTCATACTAAAATATGGTCAATTTAGGGTACTCAAATCCGACAAAGGCACTGAGTTTGCAAATGAAACAATGCGTAAGATATGCTCATTATTGCAGATCAGACAAGTGTTTTTAACACCATACCATCATGAAACCCTAGGAGCACTTGAAAGAAACCACAGAGTTTTTAATGAATTTTTGTTAACTACCGCAAATGACTATGAATGGGACAAGTGGATTCAATATTTCACTTTTGCATACAATACTTCACCACATGTAGATACTGGCTACACGCTTTTTGAACTAGTGTACGGAAAATTACCATGTTTGCCATATGATAACATAAACAATGAACAGAAATTTTATAACTATGATGAATATGTAAAAGAACTTAAAGCTAGATTACAATACGCTCTAAATATGATTGCCCACATTTTTTGATTCATTAAAAATATTTGACTGTTTTGCTTTGTGTAATAATTTTTTATTGGCTCATCTTCTATTTTCCAAACGCAGAAGTCAGAAGCAAAGAAGCAATTGCAGCATCCAAGAAGTTACTTAAAGCATTAGTAGACCATTTTAATGTGTGGTATAATTATACTTATATCGGCTATTACTGTGCCTTTAGCTGCAGATGCAACACAGTTCCATGTAGGAGCTACTAATATTGCAAAAATGAACCACATTTTTCAATTTCTTGATAACCTTGTAAGGTCCTTCGCGGTAGGTTGGCAATTTAGAGAACAATCCTTTTCTACGTTATGGGCTATATAGGAGAATTATTTGCCGTTCTGCAAATCCCTCCGTTTTCACTGCTTCCTGCTTATCGCACGGCATTTTAATGCGGTTTCGGGAAAGTTCATTTTGAGGCTTTAAGGCTTCATTAGAGTGGTGGAAAATTTACATGCAGAGTCTCCTGGATACCACCTATGTCTTTCTTATTGACCGCCAATAGTTCATTTTCTTCCAATAACTTCTTTAAACGGGAAGAATTACAAATTTGGGAGTCATTGCAACGTCCAGGAGTACCAATATTTACATGTATATAACGCTATCTGTACATTATATACGAAATGTAACTAGTAAATAAAAAATAAAACTAAAATCATAATTAGTACCTGTAATCCACAAGAGCTAGGAGGACAAGAGAATAACATTCTTTGTAATTAAAATAATCGGTGGCATTGTTTGCACTTGGTTTAATCTCGATCCATCTGAAAATGTAAACCACTCTCGTGAATTGTTTTGCTTTTAATGTATTTATCTCACCTATTGCTAATGCATGCCATACCTTCTCGCAAAATTCTGCTAAAATATAATAAATAGCTGATTTTCCAACTCCAAATAGAGCAGAAACTATTCGGTACTCTTCAGATAAACTAAGAGTTAGTAAAGCAATGGCTACACGTTTTTGCAATGGAATTGCTTTACGCCATTTAGTGCATACTTTATTTAAAATACTTAGGTAACCATAAAGCACGTTGAAGCTTGCACGGGTTATCATTGGAGTTGCAGCTGACTTCCAAAAATACAGATTGGCGATTCTTTAAATTAAAAAAGTGATTAATTGAAACAAAATTATTGCAATTTATGCATTTATTAACTTCCATAATATCCTGTTGTTTGTGTTTTCTGCTTATATAGCAGGGAGCAATAGCTGTTGCTTTTTTAAACGCTCCAGAAAAATTAAGTTCTTCCGCTTTCTTTTCTGAAGCAAAGCCACTCTAGGCGATCGCACTAACTTCAAGAGCTCAGTATATTATTATAAAATCGCTGCTTTATAATTTAGAGATTTTTTGTAATGCCGTTGACTGTTGCTGGGTCTATTGTGGAACTGTCATTATATCGTTTTCTTGAAAGCTGGCACGACAATTAAGTCCGTTGCAGTTTTATGTATTTTCCCAAGTTTGTTATATACAGGCATTTACCACTTTTAGGCTTTTCTACTGAGCGCAGTACGATTTTGTTAGCGGGTTTTTTGGTGATATTTCATTACCTTTCGTTTCTTTTGTTCTTCCACTTAGCCAATATGTTTTTTTTTTTGCCAAAATGAGATCCTTATTCTGAGCCTTGGTTAAGCCTTCGCAAATTATTTAAACTCCATATTATCGATG
This sequence comes from Trichopoda pennipes, assembly GCA_030448955.1. Lineage (NCBI taxonomy): Eukaryota > Metazoa > Arthropoda > Insecta > Diptera > Tachinidae > Trichopoda > Trichopoda pennipes. Next base: position 821,690 of record JASKUP010000042.1, on the reverse strand, counting down.
GACTCCTTTTTCTTGATTTTTCTGCGGTGCTATCACTTTACGTTGCATAGCCTTCTTAAATGGCCATCACCACTCCTTTTGTCTCCGCAATTTGGCGTATCAGCCTCAAGACGTTACACGTTGTTGACTTGTAGCTATCAGATGTTTTTGCGGCGTCCTGTAACCTCCTTTGAAAGTCTGTCTTATTGCCTGCTGTTAGCAGATCAAATTTATTTTTAGCAGCTCAAATTTTAGTTCGTTAAAATTCGTAAGTTAATTTTATTCCTTTTGTTTTGCAATTTCACTACTGACAGCAGTTGTTACATTTACTCCTTTAATAAACGTTTATTTATTATAACTAAGCATCTTCGTAATAATATTGTTACGGATGTGTCTTGCTTAAGTTTTAAAAGAAAATAATTAAGCAATGAAGTGAACTACTGGGTAGGTGGTTTACTAACTGCGTGGCTTGCTAAGAAAACTTATGCACGCAAGACAACAACAAATTTCTAGTTACAAACTGCGTAGAAATTTTATACACGCAAAACAACAATTAAGTATGCTGTTTACTAACTGCGTAGTTTGCTAAGAAGACTTATACAGGCAAGACAATAAAAAATTTCTGTTTACTAACTGCGTAGAAATTTTATACACATAGCACATTGTAGGAATTCGATTAATATGAGTCAAACCAAACACATAAATTTGGTCTGTATTAATCTTTTTTGTTTGTCCCTTTAAGCACTTGAAACTTAAAGGGTGAGGAGCACAATAACTAATACAAATGAATCTAAATGTAAGAATCCGATTAATATGATTCAAACAAACCAAACACATAAATTTGGTCTGTATTAATCCCCTTCCCTTCCCTTATAATTGGTTTGCTTAGCTAGGAGCAGTTTTATTCAGAGATATCTCAACTGGGAACTTTGAACCTAAAGAACAGATTCTTGTTTAACTACTGTAAAAATTTTTATTTTTTTTCTTCTTATATACTATTTTAACAGACCACTTAAGCTAAATTTTGTAAATAATAATTTTATTGCAATTTGATATTGTAGGGGCGAGGTACCTCCTCTTCCTACTGATTGAGTTTCCTTTTGAAAATAAATAAAACTGCAAAGTTCCTTTTGAACTTAAGAGCTAAGCTGAGCCTCTTGCTTTATTTACGATCAAACTTAAACTACATTATTATATATGTTACATTACATACATATATTATTATATATATAATATACATATTATCTTTTGGTAAAAGGAAAGGGAAGAACAAATACGTCCCTTTGTTACGAGAATGAAAGAGAAAAAATAATACTAGTTAATAAATGTAGATAACTAGGTAAGTAAGTAAGATAAAGTAATGATTGAATTCAGGGATGGCAAAGCCATGGTATTAAAATATATAATATATATAAAGAAAGAAGAAAGAATAATAATAATAAAATAAAACAAAAATAATAATAAAACTGTTGAACACGATTCAACATACTCCGGCCACCGAAGAATGGCATGTACAGCCCTTTCACTCTCCGAAAATTATACATCCGAACGGAGACTGTTGCACGTTGACAGATGTTATAGCTTCTCGAGCAAATGGTGGGTTGATGATTCTGGTACAAACGTCTTGCCCCAAAATACCGTCAATCTCTCTTAAGGTTTCAAATTCGGGGTGAGCTAAGGGGTGGTATGATGCGAAATGAAGGGGTTTCAGATTGCACCTCATGAGGAGGAAAAAGCGCACCTCTTTGTACAATGCGTTTTTCATTGCTGTTGTTGTTAGATTGAGTCTCATTGGAATCGCTCGACTCATCACTTCCAGGATACGGATGATCATGACAAAGTTCATCCAGACTTGATGACCACGGATCACTTGCCGCACGGTGTAGCATGGAATGGTGCTTCATGTTGCACAACTTGTCATCTTCTACCCGGACACTGCATCGTGTTGTAGAGGTTCACCACTGTCGTTTATGCGAGTGCGCCAAACAGTTTAGGCAATACCCCTTGTTCCGAGTGGTAAGGCGGCGAAGCTCGACAGACCATGACCTAAATACCTTACAGTATTTTAAAGGGTGATATTTACGGCACGCGTGGCATCGGGGGCGTTTTCCTTCCATCTAAGAAACAAAAAAAAGGGGAACAAAAGAAATATATACAGTGCTAAAGAATAAATTGTGCGAATACTAGCTATGATACTTGGTGGATGGTTTGATAGAAAGGTTTTTTTTATTTTTTTTTCGGTTAGTGTGTCAAATTGGTGGGAAGTAAACAAAGCTTTACAATGGATCTTCGAATGATCCCATTTTGTGTCGAAATGTCTGCAACTCGAACCTTGCCATCTTTTCCATACATTTTTTTTTTAATAGGACCAGCACTTAGGGGATGACCCCTACGTATGCAATGCACTGTGCCAGAACTAGGAAATTAGGTTACGGGAAGGGGGAAAGAGGGAGTAGTGTCTGTGGACATTCGATTTGAACTTTCTCAAATTGAAAGTGACAGGAAAGACCTCCGGAGGGATCTTATTCCACATACGGACTGTTCTGCTGAAAACCGAATTTTCCCTGTAATGCGTAGTGCGATTCATTGGCCAATCAACCACAAAAGGATGTGCTCTCATCGAAAATCGAGTTAAACGTGAAAACGTGCGAGTATCAGGAACAAGTTCCCTAATCTCATTAGAGCACTTACCGCGGCCTTCTCTTGTACGCGGTCAAGTAACCCCAAAATAGACTTTGGAGCACCGGCCCATACATAAGAGTTGTATTCCATTTTCGGACGGATGTAGGTGGTATAGATAGTACGGAGATCGGATGGGGTGAAGTATCTTCTACACCGCTTTAGAAAACCGATGCACTTGAAAGCTTCTTTAGAAACCTGAAAAATGTGTTTAGTCCAACGAACATCACACTGAATTTTCATACCGAGAACATCAAGAGCTTCCGATTCCGTAATACCTATATCACCCATAGTAACAGATGCAGCACCACTACCAAACGAAGATCTATGCGTAAGCATGCAACATTGTGTCTTACGAGCTTTGAATTCTACTCTATTCACACGACCCCATTCCAAGGTTGTCACAAGATCGTGATTAAGCGTATAATTCATGTTTTGCCTTTTGGAAGTAACCTCCAAATGGCCTGGTCTATTATCAAATGAATATGACTGACAAATGGCGCTGTCATCTGCAAAAGAATATAGTGGGTTGAAAGTTCGACAAAGAAGGTTATTTAGAAAGATAAGGAATAAGGTAGGAGAAAGAACGGAGCCTTACGGTACCCCTGAATTCATCATGAACTCGTCTGATGAAATCCCATCTATAACAACTCGTATAGTGCGATTTCTGAGAAAACTCGATATAAATCTTGAAAAATTATCACCGACGCCAAAAGCAACAAGTTGTGACAGAAGTGCATCAGGCAACACTCTATCAAATGCTTTGGAAATATCTAGAGCCACCACTTTCTCCAAAATGATGTATGGAGTTACACCATTGTTCCGACAAGAATGCTAACAAGTCACCCGTCACCGTAGAGCGCCCCCTACGAAAACCATATTGTCGGTCACTAAGCAAGCTGTTGGACTCCAGGTATCTCACTAGATGGAAATTAATCATACTTTAAAATACCTTAGAAAGTGCAGAACAAATTGCGATTGGGCGGTAATTATCAGGGTTGTTAGCCTCCCCCTTTTTGGGGATAGGCGTTACATTAGCAACTTTCCAGCACTTCGGAAATTCTCCGACATGGTACAATGAGCGGAAAAGGGCTGCTAATGGACGCGCTAGAAAGTAATAAATCAACAATAGAACTAGAACTAGCTGCAATACAGTGGGCAATTACTTTTTTCGACCATACGTGTACGAAAACACTTTGTTTTCCGTTTTCTATGAAAACCCCGAGTTCCAAATTAACCAGAATGAAACTGGACTTAGAGGAATATGATTTTACTGTTGAATATCTTACGGGGAAGGATAATTATGTAGCGGACGCATTATCCCGCACTAATATAGGAGAACTTAAAGAATTAAATAATAACTTATTGAATATAACTACAAGATCAATGACTAAAAGGGCACGGAACACAGAAAATAACAATATAAATAAAAAGTATCAAAGAAAAGAAAATGAAAAGCCCAATATATATACCACTAAACAACTTTGACGTCAGGAGATATTATAAATGAAGATTAAGCTATATAAAGCGAGGAAAAGTGGTACTAACATTTACAAATGTTAATGACTTATTTACTAATGGGAATATTGATATAGGACAATTTTTTCCTAGGCTAGAAAAAGTAGCCGGTAAAATTAATATAAGGAAATTACAAATGGCAAATTTCCGAATTTGTCTCACTAAATGAATTTAAAGAAAAGGGTAATAAATATTTAAATAATTTAATAGTAGCGCTACTAAATGAGGTGACCTATATTAGGAAAGATACTACGACAATAGAGAAAATAATGAAATAATACCATGATGACCCTGCTGAAGTCGGACATTCAGGTGTTTCTAGAACTCTAAATAAGATCAAAAGACATTATTATTGGAAAGAAATCACTAAAGATGTAACAAAATATGTGACAGAAATCTAAGATAACAAAAGACTTAAAAGGTCCAATGATAATTACAACTACGCCTGCGCAAGCGTTTGATACAGTAATTATTGATACCATAGGTCCTTTTCCTAGATCTTACAATGGAAATGAATACGCATTCACCATTATATGTGATTTGATGAAATATCTGATAACTATACCAGTGAGAGACAAAAGTGCAAGAACAGTAGCAAAGGGAATTTTTGAAAACTGTATACTTACCTATGGACCAATGAAGACGTTCATTTCGGACAAGGGCACGGAATACAAAAATTTAATACTTACAGAACTATATGAACTATTGAAAATAGACAAAATGACATCATGTTGATGCCTATAAGTATCAAACATTAGGTACAATAGAAATAAGTCGTAGAACTTTTACCGAATACATTTGCTCATATATTTCAGTTAACATATCTGACTGGGACGAATGGATAAAATATTTCACATATTGCTTTAATACTACTCCATCTACAGCACACAATTATTGTCCTTATGAACTAGTATTTGGTAAAATCCCTAATAATTTTACAAAATTTAACAGCGGAAAAGATATTATGCCACTCTATAATTTATATGACTACGTTAAGGAATTAAAATATAGATTAGAAATAGCGCTTAATAAAGCTAAAATATTATTAGATAGAAATAAGCTTAAACAAAAACATTATTATGATAAATCCTTAATAGACTATAACTTTATTGTAGGAGATTTAGTTTTACTTAAAAATGAGACCGGACACAAACTGGAAGTCCAATATAAGAGTCCATATAAAATTAAAAAAATAGACTTAAGAAATAATGTAAGCATAGAAGATAAGAAAACAAACAAAACACAAATAGTAAATAAGAATAGACTTATATTATACAATAAATAATTATATTACTCAGGAGTACACTTAAGATCACTTAAAATTAAAAATAAAACATATATACACTAAACTTAATTTCATAACACAATTAGTAATACTTTAATACATAATACAATATTTTTAAAAGAATGTCCATAAAACTATGTTTATATGAACATTCTTGCGAAAAGTGGATATGTAGTGGAACCACCCTAATGCAAACTATAAATATTTAAACCTATCTCAAATTTCTCAAAGTACAATGCACTAGCAGTGCATACATGCTTACTATTGTTATGCATACGGCGATTAAACGGCCTTCAACTGATAGACTTTGCTTGTGTTGTTGTTGTACTGATCGGTGCGTTTCAAGTGACACATTTATTTTGTGGAAAAACAATCCCAAAATAAATGCAGTAACATTTAGATCACATTACACTTTTCGCCAAAATTATAATACCAATACTACTTTAGGATATTAATAGTATTTTTACATAATTATTTTAATATATTGGAGAACAAATCACTAATTTTGGGATACTATCTAAACCAATACTGATTACATAGTAAATACAGTAAGATTAGCTTTTAAGTATGAGTGAGCTCCATTCTCACTAACTCTAGATTAGTTATAACATTCTTATAGTCGGTATACAACCAACTGATATGTACAACATAAATTCATTCTTATTTCCTCCAAGCTCCCGGTGGAGCTTGTTAACTTTTAACTGCTTCAAGCTCAGTATACATTGAAATACACTACACCCTTAACCCTATTCGCCTTTTTCAAAAATATACAAAGCATGGCTATTAAATTTCATAAGTTTACTAAAGTGGACTCCAAGATATTTGATGCTGTCCTTAAAAAGTATTTTATTTCCATTTATATAATGTAAGCATAGAAGATAAGAAAACAAACAAAACACAAATAGTAAATAAGAATAGACTTATATTATACAATAAATAATTATATTACTCAGGAGTACACTTAAGATCACTTAAAATTAAAAATAAAACATATATACACTAAACTTAATTTCATAACACAATTAGTAATACTTTAATACATAATACAATATTTTTAAAAGAATGTCCATAAAACTATGTTTATATGAACATTCTTGCGAAAAGTGGAGATGTAGTGGAACCACCCTAATGCAAACTATAAATATTCAAACCTATCTCAAATTTCTCAAAGTACAATGCACTAGCAGTGCATACATGCTTACTATTGTTATGCATACGGCGATTAAACGGCCTTCAACTGATAGACTTTGCTTGTGTTGTTGTTGTACTGATCGGTGCGTTTCAAGTGACACATTTATTTTGTAGGAAAACAATCCCAAAATAAATGCAGTAACATTTAGATCACATTACACTTTTCGCCAAAATTATAATACCAATACTACTTTAGGATATTAATAGTATTTTTACATAATTATTTTAATATATTGGAGAACAAATCACTAATTTTGGGATACTATCTAAACCAATACTGATTACATAGTAAATACAGTAAGATTAGCTTTTAAGTATGAGTGAGCTCCATTCTCACTAACTCTAGATTAGTTATAACATTCTTATAGTCGGTATACAACCAACTGATATGTACAACATAAATTCATTCTTATTTCCTCCAAGCTCCCGGTGGAGCTTGTTAACTTTTAACTGCTTCAAGCTCAGTATACATTGAAATACACTACACCCTTAACCCTATTCGCCTTTTTCAAAAATATACAAAGCATGGCTATTAAATTTCATAAGTTTACTAAAGTGGACTCCAAGATATTTGATGCTGTCCTTAAAAAGTATTTTATTTCCATTTAATGTCAACACAAGATTTTTGCTCTCCGGCACTACGGTGTATTTACATTTTCCGGAAGTATTACGCAAACATATAGCAAAGCTCATAGCAATATTTATGTTTATCCACCGATGTGAATAAATTCGTAAACGTTTTTAAGGTGCAAGGAAACGCTCTGGAGTGCCACTTTAGGAGACTCATCATGCGCATACAACAGTGAATCGTCTTCGTAAAGTATACCATATGAGCCATTAAATTCATGTGGAAAGTCGTGTATAAAAATATTGTATAAATAAGGTGTCAACACTGAGCCATGCAGAACACCACAAGAAATGTTACCGTAACTAGACAATTTATTAACACTCTGAACACAAAATCTCTTGCCATCGAAAAAGCTCTGGAAAAGTTTTATAATTGACGGTGCAAACCCTAAGTTGATCACTTTAAACAGAATGCCATCGTGATATGCCTTTTCAAAAGCCTTTTCGATGTCAAGAGATATGGCAACAGTGCACTTATGCTCTCGTAAATTCTGAATAACATCTGTACGGAATTTCAAAAGAGCATGAACAGTTGAATTGCCCTTTTTAAAACCAAATTGTTTCTCTAGTATGTACGCGCTATCTAGAGCAAGATTCATTTTTTCCTGAATTACTTTTCCAAACATTTTCCCCAAATTAGAAAGTAAAGAGATTGGCCTAAGATTGTTAATGTCATTATCACCCTTTACTTTGTGAATATGCACAACCTTAGCCACTGTCCAAGCCGAAGGAAAATAGCAGTTATTTAAACAGTTGTTAAACAATATTGTCATATATTCGAAACCTTAACAGGGAATTTTTTTATGAGAAAGTTTGAAATGTTATCCAATCCATAAGAATTTTTACTGTTCAAAATTAAAGACATTTCTAAAAGAGCACTCAAATCAGTAAATTTTAAACTTCTAAAGTTGTTCAGAGAAGTGTTGTCGTCATTAAATATTGCATAAGATGCTTGAATAACTGTATCGTCGATACTTTCTTTAATACCTGTAATATCCCCGTTGGGCGGTGGATTGTGAAAAAGATTTGGAAAATGATTTTTTAAAGCTTGTAGTTTTCTGTCATCTTCTGATATCGTTATCCCATCAACTTAAATATTTTTTACACCTGTGCTGTTTCTATTTCCAACTATTTTGAAAACTTCCTTATAGGCAAATGGTCCTGGTGTAATACCTCCAGTTTGTTATTAAAAAACATTGCCTGGTCTTGTTCAATCTGTTCCTTTATCATAATTCTAAGCAAAGATTTTTGTTTAGAAATTAACAAATATTTCAAACAATAGTTTTAGCTCCTTCTGCCATGTATTTTTTAAGTTTTAGCATTTTCCTTAATATATCCGAAGCAATAAATTTTTTTTCTTGCTTTCAACTGTTTTAGAATGTATGTTTTTTACAACGGTAAACGATTTAATAAATTTGTCAATAAATTTATCTATTTCTTCATTTGATAAATTCCTATTACAAGAAAGAAAATGACTAAGTATTGTACCAGCTAAATCAGCTTTAAATAAACTCCAATTGGTGTTCTTATAACTGATGTAGCTGTTTGGGATTCTTAATATGAACGCAAGGTTAGACAACGATATAGTTAAAGCTAAAGGATTATGACCAGAAAACGTGGGTAATGTCTCCGTTTTGAAATTAGGCTCGTAGCTGTTCAAAATATCGTTGCTTAATATAAAATCCAAGTGAGACGAACCTCCAGGATATGTAGGAAAAGTATCACATACTCTGGTGACAGAAAAAATTTGAAAGAAATTTGAACGACCCCACTTACCGAAATTTTAATTTCAACAAATAAATTAGGAAAAGTTAGACCAGGTACACTAATAAGCGAATAATCCACTGATTTTCTAATAGCAATGGCAACGCCTAATAGCGTGGCATCTTTAGCAATTGAAAAGTTATCAAGATATATATTCAAACCCGAACGCAAATACATTTCCTGTAAAGAAGCTATATCAATTTTAAATTGATTCAATATAATGTTAAGTTCAGTTCTTCTTACCCTGTGGACAAGAGAACCGACATTAAATGTTACCAAATTCAGGAAGTTACGGCCTATAAACTTGTATATCTTTCATTAAATTCAAGCACTCTTGGATTGATAGGCATCCAAAAAATTTTGAATTTTATCTTCCAGTGTTAATGGATCTAAAGCGCATATAATATTTGCTACCCTCATAAATTCCTGAACTAAAGAAAGCTTCTCTGTTCTGCTCCTTTTTAGAACTTCATTAAACAAGCTAGCGAAAGGCATACCTGGAACAACGCTGGACTGATTTATAGCCCTTTCGACATTAGCCGTAGCTAAAGTATTTTTATTTTTCGCTTTTAAGAAAGCCTTCTTTCTATAACCTAAGTATTTTTTGTACGCCAAACAGCCTCTGTAAAGAATGTCCCCTTTCATTGCAATTTACACACAAAGGCAACTAATTACTGTCAGATACAAAGATGCACTCACCTGGCCCATGTTTCTTATCGCATTTCAAACACGCATACGGACGAGTACAATTTCTAGAGTAATGACCCCATTGCTGACACCTCTAACATTGCGGAATTTTTGAACTTACCTTTGGGCTTTCCCACGATACAACCTGTTTAAAAATAAATTTAAGTCCTACCAATTCTCTAACTTTCCGGTTTGGTTAAGAACCACCAAAAATAAACCTGTTCTGTTGAAAACTTTGATACCGAATCAATTGTATCCGGAATGAGATTATCCAATTCCATTTTAATTTCATTGATATCTGACTTGAAATACAGTCCCTTACAAATTACGCTTTGCCTCCTTAAATCTCTAGGAGTAAAGCTATAGGCAGAAATGTTCGTTTCCTTAAGTAGTTCCACCATTTCTAAATGGGCAGATAATTCTTTAAAGTACAATTTGCTTTTGTACTGCGATTTATTTTTGATTTTGAAGTCAACGTTTTTGAATTTTAGTTGGTCAACAAGCGATTTTATATTAACGTTTTCAATGATAATTGGGGGACAAAACGAACTACTAGACTGTATATTCTGTATTGTTATTTTTTTGTGTAAGTTGCCCATCACCCTCTAAACCAGTGTTCGAAAAAAAACATTAAAGTACGCTATGTTAGTGTTCTGTACTGTAGTTTTTGGGATCAGTACACAAACAATTTTTTCCTGAAGAAATACAAAATATCCAAAAAAATTTTTTAGCGTTTGTGTAAGTGTACATAAACAAAATACCGTACACTATGATTTTTGGCTGATGAGCACACACACTAACATAACGTACCGTTCTTTTTCGTAGAGTATTTTAGTGAACTCATAATGTATATGTACCGTACATAGGTACAGTATACGTAGTGAACTTTTAGTGGTTGCGTTGAGTTTTTAGCGTGTTTTTAGTGTACTATTTAGTGGTTACGTTGTGTTTTAATGTATTTATAGAGTGCATTTTAGTTTTTCCGTTGTTTTCTATACCGTATTTTTTAAAGAACTGTAGCGTAGTTTTAGTTAACTTGTAGAGTATTTTTAGAGTTTTTTTGGAGTATTTTCAGTTATAAATGAAATTTTAGAAATGCATTCTGTTTATTATGTATTAATAAAAATTTTTAATTATTTTAAAATCTTTTAGAATTTAGTTCAATTAGTAAATAAGTCATTTGTTGTTCTTGAGTATTGTTGATGTTATGACTTGTAATGTAAGGATTTCTAAAATAACAAATTTTTAAATATTAAAAGAAGAAAATGGAATAAATTTTTATGAAAAACGAAGTTTATTTTCATATTATTATAATACGTAAAAAACTAGTGGACAGGGTAATTGATAATTTTAGGTATTTGTAAAAATAATATCACATAAGACTAAGTGGTTTTCTTTATATGTATATATTTTCACATTTTATGTTTTGTTTTATTCTTAAATCATTTTCAAGCCATAAAACTTATCCATTAAGTAGGTCTGTAGGTAGATATTCTTAAGTTAAAATGTTGTTAACATCGTCGGATGTATTATCTGTAACAGTATAAATACTTTTCACTATAGTTTTTATATTACGTTAAAATAGCATACAAACATTTACCTTTCATTGCATTTACTCGTTTATATAGTCCAATTAAATATTTTTTTGCTCTATCTCTTTGGGCTGAATCCATGCAAACTTTTATTCGTGGATCTAAGAACACGGCAGCATTAAACAATTCATTTTCGAGTAATTTGCCCTTACGGCTTTTTAGTGAATTCAAAAGTAATGTCATTTCACACGTCGGCAGATTTTCGGTTTGTATTAATAAATCGATTATAATTATGTATGATTCACTGAAACAAAGCTGTTCTAATTGCAGTTTTAGTGTGGCGTTATAAACAGGTTTAAATACTTCAGTAAATTCCTTTGCGAATTTCCATTCCTCAGAACTCAGCTCCAAACTTGAGTTTTCATTACTTAATGGTTCTATTAAATCTTATACTTCCAACGGCCTTTGAAGCATTTCAAACGTTGAATTCCATCTGGTAGGACAGTCAATAAATGGTTTTTTATAATTGCTGGAATTAAATATATTCAAATACGTTTGCGTTCTTAGCTTTTTAACTAAAGATCTGATATTATCCAATTTATTTTTAATGTGTTTAGTTTTCATAACATCATGCACGCACAGTTGTAGGGTATGTGCGCCACATCGAACTGCGGTTATATTGAACAACGAATAATTTTTTTCATTATATTTTATTTTATTATCAATTAAAGTTTGATTTGCGTGTTCATCTTCTAAATGTGTGTTGAGATCTTTAACATGTTTTGTCATGTTCGCCCCATTATCGGTAGTCATTGAAAAAATTTGATTTATTGATATCTTCATTCAGGACTTCTAAAATAACACTTTTTAGATAGTCACTAGTATGGCTGGATTTCAAATCTTTCTCAAATCTTGTCTTGTCGCTGCGTCAATCTTTAACGACAATAAATTTCCTTTTAAATCATCTTCTATGCTTGAATTTATTTTTTGTGAAAAAGCTATTATTCTTTCACTAACATTATGTTCGTTTAATGTGTTGTTCAAAGCTTCTAAATTGTGGTTTACTAATATTCTAAAAGCACGATCTTCCACCATATGAATTGGACGTCCATTTTTCGTAAATAGCTCCACAATCGCTAACTCAATATCATCTCGATTTAATCGGTTTGATATTTTCCTGTATGTTTATTCAATATTTTCGTTTTGCAACTTCCATTGTTGCAGAATATTTCACCTTCACTATTTTCACAGAATAAGTCGTGTAACAAATGGTTCTTCGGGCGCAGCATTCTATTTATTTTTAGCGTCAAATGTTACTGTTCTCAATTGTCAAATAATACTAAAATAAATATAACAACCTACCAGTAAGAAAACTAGCTAACTAGTTCTTAAATTATAATAATAAACGTCATTTTTACAAAGTTCATTAACAGCTGTTAAAAAATATAACTTTAGAGAAAAATTTTAATAATTTTTATAATTATATATACCGTAAGCGATATACGCAAATTCAAAAAATATTTGTAGATTAACTCTTTTACTTGGAAATGTAAAAAATATTTGGCAGTTACAACCTTTTCATTCTAAATAATAAATATTTTAAAGCCACAATTTGAATTTCTTATTAAAATTTTCCGTAGTTAAATCATAGAATACAGTTTCTTATTATTGCAAAAATAGAATACATGAACGTGCACATGTATTCTAGGAATCCTTACAATCTCTTAACCCTTTTTATATTTCAATTTAATGTTCATAATTAGACAATTATGTTTTATATTTGCATATGCCAATAACTCATTTATGTCAGGTAAAAAATCTCCACAGTACAGTATGTGAAAAAGAACTAAACACTGATGACATATGCAAACGCTGCTTACCTGCATTTCCTACATATTTTAAACAGTTCTTATTGACTTAAAAAAAATATTGTTATATATTTAGTTGTTTCATTCAACAGATTATAAGCCTACAGACCTACTTATTTAATCTAGAAGTTTTATGGCTTGAAAATGATTTAAGAATAAAACAAAACATAAAATGTGAAAATATATACAGATAAAGAAAAACAACTAGTCTTACATGACTTTATTTTTAGAAATACCTAAAATTATCGATTATCCTGTCCACTAGTTTTTTACGTATTATAATAATATGAAAATAAACTTCTTTTTTCATAAAAATGTATTCCATTTTCTACTTTAAAAAATGTACTCTATAAAAACATTAAAACACCACTAAATGGTACACTAAAAATACGCTAAAACCTCAACGCAACCACTAAAAGTTCACTACGTATACTGTAGCTATGTACGGTACGTATCCATTAAATGTTCACTAAAATACTCTACGAAAAAGAACAGTACGTTATGTTAGTGTTTGTGCTCATGAGCCAAAAATCATTGTGTACGGTATATTGTTTATGTCCACTTACACAAACGCTAAAAACAAGTTAAACATTTGTGTTCTTTGAACAGTACACTATGATAGCGTACGGTTTTTTTTTCGAACACAGGTTGATGACTCAACTTTAATTAAGTCCCAATTTACATTGTACGATTTTTGTCGCTGCAATTCTTATTTGTTGTTGTAAATAAAGGGTCTTAAGAGAATAAAGGTAGAGAGGAACTCTACACCTATTATTTATAACAACAAAATAAGAATTGCAGCGACAAAAATCGTACAATGTAAATTGGGTGTAATTAATTTGCCCTGCAAGTGTTGCTTACATAGTTGTTTTAAGCGGTTTTCGCACATACAAGAATATTCTACTCTACATCACCCCATATTGTTATTGTTATTATTATTCAGTTTGCGTGCCTGCTGTGTTTTTTGTTTTTGTTCTGTGTTATTTGTTTTTGTTTTCTTTTGTTAATCTTAAGACCTAAATATATAAGACATATGCTGGTTTAAGGCAACTTAAGCAAATGTGCAAATACATAATAATCATATGGGGCATACTATAATGTACTTAACAAAACTATTCGTCAAGTTTCAACAAATGTCATTTGGTTAAGGAAAGTGCAAAACTGATCGCACATTCCGTACGGAAACAGCTGATTTTGCATTGTGTTATAGATACAATCGTATACAAATTACAATGGATGGCGAAAGCGAAAAAATATTTTATCTGAATTTAATAGAATATGTATGTTCATACCTTCACCGTTATGACACTTTATTTTAGTTTTTAATGTTTTCATTTATTGTATAAACTTTTTTTGTAACCTAAATTCAATACTTTATTTTTATATTATTTTATTGTATAAACTTGCATTTTTATTGGTAACCTAATTTTATACTTTATTTCATTATTTTTGTATGAACTTGCATTTTTATTTGTAATCTACATTTAATACTTTATTTTATTGTATGCTTGCATTTCTTTTATATATAGGTCACATTTGTAACCTAGATTTAATACTTTAATTTCATATGCAAGCATTTTTACGTAAACAAATATTTTTTGTTTATATGTTTAAGCATTTATATTTATATTTTGAATACCTGTTTTTGTTTTTCTTGTTTTGTTTTTACCGCTGAAGTTTATTGCACACCTTCAATATACATAGCTTGCATTTTATTTATTGCACAACCCGGAAAAGACCTACAAACCTTTTTGGGTTACAATTCGGCATAAATCTGCTCTAGAAACAAAAATTGTTTCTGCCATGCAAAAAGAGGTGCAATCAACTTCAGCAACAATATGGGTAAAACCCAAATGTATGACATAGCATTAAGTTAGTATATAAGAACAAAATTTATTGAAATAAATGAGAGACAATAAAGTAAATCAAGTTTAGAAACATTGTTTTTTTTTCTACTCCAAGTTATCAAGTTCCAAGTGCTTGAGTAACAATTTATATCTTCAAGTGATATCGCTTGTAAGATAATCCAGATTACTTTGTCTCTGCCACATACCTTCGTCAGGACCTTTACCTGACGCATCCTCTCCGTGCAACCAAGTTTAAGTGCTTGAGTTGCAGCGATTATCTTCAGGCGAACCGCCGCGAAGAAAAGAGAGCTTCCGGCTACACAAACTAGTGTGGCCCAACTCAGAACCCAATCTCTGAGTGAAACAATGTAAAAAGAAAAAATTGCACATAAGAAAAAAAAGACGCGTTTTATTATAACGGCAATCCAAAGAAACGAGCATGGAAAAAAGTAGTAGCAAAATACAGTAACAGTAAGTAATAATACCTTGATGAATTTTGTTTGCGTTTTTCATTTTCATACTGCTATGGATTATATAAAGTCGCAGAGTGCAAACACGGATGCAAGTAACTACGGAAACGTTTCTGCAAGGAAATGAATAGGAACGAAGCTCCAGAGTGTGATTTGTTTTACATCCGCGCCTGACTGTATAGTCTTAATCAGATGGTGGACAAACCACTTTGTATAATTTGGAACGTTATACAAACGTCCTAGATAGCCGAAGACATAATTCTAAGCAACAGATACCACCTAGTTGCAACTTGAATAATTCCAGGGCAGGTCTGCAAACTATCACACCTTGATAGAGAGTCGGAGACTTTCTAACTCCTTGTCCAGAACACATGTCAAGCATGCTCACTGGACTGGATCATTCACTTAGCGTGTCATTATCAGCGAAATGATCCTGGCCACCATAATAAACAAACCTGTTATGGGGCCGCAAAACCACAACCACCACGATGCTCCCATATAGGGGCCAACACCAATGATCAGCCAGAGAACTATTATAAGTCTAAAGAGACAAATAATGAACTCTGCGAGCTCACTGATCCCCGTGGAAATAAAGTGGTGTTTCCAGTTGACCACCTGCCTGTCTTCAGGGGACTGGGCTCCCTTTATACCCCAGTTGCACTGTGTCTAGATAGTGGAATAATCTATAAAGACCATATTTATATGCCCCCTTAAGGGCCTTTAAACATTTTAATTTCTTTTCCATTCTTTTAACACAGAATTTGCAACAAAATGTAATTTTTTTATTGTTTATAAATACAATGGTGCACACAGTTGCATGTTTTAGTAGTTTTGGCCCAAATAAAAAAACAGCAACATATATGTAATTTTTCTTTCGTAATTTTCTTAGAACTATTAAATAAAATTTTAAATTTGTATAAGGATAGTATTAAGTATATAAAATATGATTATTTAGCGCCTCTTTGTTAATAAATTTAATTTATTTACAAAGAAATTATTTTTTTGCAAAAGTACGAATAAAACAAATGTGCATAAGAATTTCTATATTCATGTAAGCCACTTAAAAGTCTTCAATAATTTGCTCAAGCATTTGATAGACTTTTCGTTTAATTTTTGAAATTACGTTAAGTCAGCTTAAGCATATTAGAGTTGGGCCTTGTAAAATTCTTAAAAGCGCGTAGTTGTTGTCTCACGTGTTTAATATTTCTTAGAAAATTACGAGGTTTGTAAAATGCATGGTGGCTAGTTTCGTTTACTACTTCTACTAATAATTATTTTATTTAAAATCTAACAAATCATCTTCGTAACAAAATTAACTTAGTCTTTATATTTAAAAAAATGCTTCACATAACCGAATTAAAGTTTTAAATCCCGAAATTTACCATCTATATATATATATATATTGAAATAATTACAAACCCGCCAGATTTATGGAAACTTTCATTTTCATCACGGAAACCAATTTATATGTGCATATATATATAGTTTTTTTTTTTGTTATGCCAAACTTATGTTTTTTCACATGTCTAAACTAGAGTCTTTACTTTAAATTATTATTAAACTTTTGCTTTTTTTCAATTTTGAAAACTTCCAAAAAATTGTAAAACTGCTGTTTTTAT
Source organism: Trichopoda pennipes (assembly GCA_030448955.1). NCBI lineage: Eukaryota > Metazoa > Arthropoda > Insecta > Diptera > Tachinidae > Trichopoda > Trichopoda pennipes. The sequence goes on along the minus strand of JASKUP010000042.1, from coordinate 804,624 downwards.
TGCCAAATTCAGTTGTGTGCACGCATCGATAAACGGTTTTATTCCTTAAGTTAGGAATAATATTTTAGCGCCTATTATGTGGTGCAGAAAGTATACACTTTCCTTGGGGTTATTCAGGGTCGTTTTACAACTACATACATGGCAAAACTTTATCCTGTAACATTCTACTTTTCTACACCTCCAGTCCTTAATTAGCTGCTAGTTTTCATAAAAAACTGAAAAATATATTCGCCTCTTTTACATAATGTAAAATTCTAAGATTTTTTTCTTAAAATAAACATAAAACATAATACCTAAACCACACGCTCTAAAAACCGCTAAATAAACATTCATCTTTTTAATACAACCTTTGTTTAACTGTGGGCGTCATAAATAAACAATAACAGTCGTATGCATAAAAACATAAACATAACCATAAAAGTAGGTTTAAGTGCCGTTGTTAAGCATAATTTCCTAAAGATGTATTAAAAAAACGCTTTTACCTTAAAATACCTTTGTTAACTTTAAAGTAGGAAAAACCTACGTTAAATCTACAATAAATTGACAATTCAATTTTATTATTGAAAGTTCTAAAACAAAACATATTGTATTTACAATAAACTGAGCCGTTTATTTTAAAAGTGGCATAAGTTACTTTGTTATTGTCATCTTTTTTATTTTAAATTAGTTTATATAACATTTTAATTTTTAGCCATTTCAACTAGTCTGTATTTAGTTTTCTTTCTGAAACGGATTTTTCTAATGATTGTGTTGAAATAAAATCTTTTTTCTCCATGTTATGTACTGTGAAGGATTTTTTTCGACAGGGGGCTATTACTACTATTACTATTTTGTCCTTTACATAAGTCACAATGTGCAATAATATGCTTTTGAGTTGTGACATTCTTAGATATTTTATACAACACGAAGCAACTTCCTGAGAATAATAAAAATAATGCTAATTATGTGTAGTATAATAGATATCACTATAACATAGTTCAGTAAACTGCACTATTCTTTCGTACTAACAAAAATAAGTCCAATAATCACAACAATACTTCATACACACTTATTACATGTTTCCATTTCTTTCACACGAAGCTCCGTAATTAATTTCCTGAGTACAGCGACTTACGCCGCTTTCAAAGTAAACATTTTTGTTATACTCCTCTTAAACAAATCTCAACACTTCTTAACTTATTAATTTTAAAATTACTAAAAATGAAAAAAAAAAACTGTTGTGACTTATGCCACTTTCAATGTAAACGACTCAATTGACAATTATACTTTGTTATTCCAAAAATGTTTAAAAAGTTTATTAAAAACAAATTGTAGTATACAAATAATATTAAAAACTAAAATATAATACGCCATTCAATATAAAACATTTTTACATCATTATTTTATATTTTACAAAAATATTTTTATAAATTATTATTTTAAACAAAAGTTTTATTGATGTACATATAATCAAAACAAAGCTCGTTATCCGAATAATTATTTTTTTAATATGAACAAATTTTTTGGAAGTTCTTCGTAAGCCTTGCAAGTTGACGTTTTTGGGTGCTTTGCTTTTTATTAAAAAGATTAATAAAAAAACAAAAAAAAATATATTGATTTTGCTGAAAACAACAAAAATATTTTTTATGGATATAAATACCCTGATAAATATATTCATTTTTATACATCGTTAACTACAACGTGACAACTGAAAATAGTGGCATTGCCAAAATCAAAATACTAATTTTACTAAAGCATACATTAGCTTAAGTACTGTTTATGAATACCATTTTTTAACAAACGTATGTTAGCCTTAAAGTGTTTGTTAACTAACGAGTACTTTAAAGCTCAAGTAAGCGTTTTTTATGCATATAACCGTAATTGTGAATATATTTTCGCCAACCAATATTTGTATGGTTTTCTTGGGTTTTCAAATAAGTAGTGCGTTTATTATACTTACCTGTCTGCCCGCAACAATAACCAAATTTCCCACAGAAAACACTAGAAAATCAGTTGAGTAAATAATACTTCATTTAATCAAATTGGCTTTTGTTTTCCCTGCAGTGATGAATTTCATTATTTAATTTTTATATAATAAATATTTCATAAGGATATCATGAAAAATTTATATTTGAAGGAATATAGCAAAATTTAAGTTACAAATAATAAATTTCTCATTATACTAGGCATTAATAATTAAGGCAATATGGTATCGAGCGCTAACGGTGAAGCCAGCTATTACATAAATTGGAAATGCATTATACTATTGTCGCATTTAACATAAAACACTTGCTTCTGTTCTATTTCACATTTATGTTCCAAGTGCCTTTTATACATTAAACAATGTTGTATACATACTTATAACATTTCATTTTTACAACTTTCTTATGGCACACTCTTAAGAGTTGCCACTTTGTTTTACCAATTACTAATTACCCTTTCTATTCTAGAAGAACGTCTTAATTTATTGTTTTGGTTTGTAATCTCCTTTCTAATACTGGTGTCTTCAACTGCTGTCGCTGCTGAGGAATACTCCGGCAACTCAAGACAAATTTCCTGCCTGCTGGGTGATACCATGCTATTATCTGATTGCTGTTCAGTTTGTTCGGTAGAAACTGGTTCGGATACTAAGACCTTCTCTGGTGATCCGGTATTGCTGGCTTCTATATCATTACCAACTCTGGTCCTTTCCTCATTTTAAAGTTTGAACAGACCTTTTTACCGACTTTAGCTTATTTTAAATCTTTTGGACAAAACTTTCTACTAATCCATTTGTAGCAGGGTGATATGGTGCTCCTTGTTTATGCTTAATTCCATTGGCTTTTAGGAACTTCTGAAATATTTGAGACTGAAATTGTGTTCCATGGTCGCTCATAAAGACATTGGGAATACCAAATCTACCAAAAATTTCCCGACACACTTCTATTGTAATTTCTGACGTGATTCGTGGTATAGCGTAAACTTCCGGCCACTTCGAGTATGCATCTACCATAATGAATAGATACTGATACAAAATTGGACCTGCCAAATCTGCGTGAACTCGCTCAAAAGGTTTTTTCGCCGGATTCCAACTGTGCACTGGCATTGCTTTTACTGGTTCAGCTTTAGTAAGTTGACACTGCACACAATTTTTTACTAAATTCTCAATGTCCCCGGATAGTTTTGGCCACCAACAGTATCCTCGAGCTAGTGCCTTCATTTTATTTATGCCAAAATGCGCAGAATGTAATTCCTTAATTACGCGTTTGCGTAATAAGGAGGGTATGTAGACACGAATCCCACGAAGTAAACACCCCTGCTGTACTGAAAACTCGGTTTGCTGTATTCCGAAACGGTCTGCCACTGGACAATTTCTACCATATTTTATGCAATCAATCAATAATTGAACCTCTTTTTCTTGTCCTGTTTCTTTACATAATTCGCTCACCGTGACTGGTAAATTCTAATTTGTGTCTACCTCAATATTATTGACTTCGTCAAATTCATTTGTAACCCCCTCCTCAGGTAAGCGGGGTACTGCGTCGGCATAGCATAGCTCCTACTCCATATAGACTGGCGTCCACCGCTAGCACCACATCCATTTTAGGGTTGTAATGCAGATTGTATTTGAGCCTTAACTTTTTGAAAAGATCGTTAGCAATTATTATTCCAATCAAATGCCACCTTTTTCTTTATCAAATTATTAATAGCATATAACAACGTTTTTAAATTCTGTATGAACCGACCGTAGTACTTTACCATACCTACAAAAGCCCGAACTTCGTCGGCGCTGGTTGGCCTTTTCATGTTTGCAATCGCACTTACTTTCTGTTGTATTTTACCAATTCCAGCTTCGGTTATAACGTATCCGCAATATTCAATTGAAGGTTTCGTAAGCCCGGATTTGTTTACATTAGTACGCATGTCGTGCTTTGCTAATCGTTTAAGTACCTCTTCTAATCTCTGCAAATGTAACGTATCATTTTCAGCAGTTATTTTTACATCATCCAAGAAAACTGAAACTCAGGGTATGTCTCTAAATAACTCCTCCATGAATCTTTGCCATTTCGCCGGGGCGCATGCGATACCAAACATCATACGGGTTGGCCGGAACAAACCTTTATGAGTGTTGATCGTCAGTAACGGCCGGTCGTCTGGATGAACCTCTAACTGAAGGTAGGTTTGCGATAAATCTATCTTTGAGAATTTCAGCCCTCCAGCCATGGCGCTAAACAATTCCTCAATGGTAGGCAAAGAATGCTTATCCACCTTCATAACCGGATTGATTGTAATTTTAAAATCACCGCAAATACGAACTTTTCTATCTCTTCTTGGTACTACCACTATGGGCGTTATCCAGTCACTCGAATCCACCTTTTCAAGTAATCCTTCTTTGACCTGATTCTCTATTTCCTTTTCCACTGCCTCCCTAAGTGAGAAAGGTACTCGTCTCGGCTTAAAAAACTTAGGGATAGCTGAATCACTCAGAAATATTCGGGCCTGGTGACCCCTTATTTTTCCAACGGTTGGTGACTGCAATACACAGTACTGCTCCAGAATTGAATTTAATTTGTTTTGAGTATCATCTGATTTACTGTTTGCTTGTAATTTATGTGCGGGCTCGCTTCGAATTTTAAAAATGCTTTCCCAATTCAACTTTATCGATCTGAGCCTCTCTCGACCTAACAGGGGCCGTCTATTCGATGTAACCACGTATAATTTTAACTGCGATGACGGTTTAGAAGATTCTTTATTGTTACCTAAAGAGGAGGATGTAACGAGAGTTGGCTGTTGCACTGAAACCAGCAAATACCCCTTGCATTTAATTGGCGTATTGCAGTAGCTATATAATTAGTTATCCGTAGGATACAGTCTTGACCCGCTGAAGCACTTCCTTGCATCGTCAGCATTTACAATAGTTACTGGTGCACCTATATCTATTTCAAAATGAATAAGAACATTATTTACATACAAGTCATAAAATACTTTAGACCTAGAATTAACCCTTGTATTGCTTACGCTGTTAACCTCGCCTTCATAAATCTGAAGCATCTCTTCTCCTCCCTCATCACAACTATCCTCCCCCTCTAGATTGTTTACTTGACGTTTTTGTTTTAAGCGTACTCTTCTTAAGTGCCCTTTTATTTTGCAGAAACTGCAAACGGTATCTTTGTGTCTGCATTCATTTGCTAGATGTTTACTGCTTCCGCACCGATAGCAATTTCGCTTAGTAGCTGATGTATTTGAAATTTTCCATCCCTTACTCTTATTATCAGTGACCAGATCTACGCTTGTATCCTGCGAAATCTGTTGACGCATACTCCACCTCTTTCAGCACATTCCAAAGATTTGGCAACTGTTAATGCTGTTTCCCAAGTAAGGTTCGATTTTTCCAACAGGCGATTTTGAATTGTTATGTTTTTTAGTCCAAACAAAAACTGGTTACGCAAAGCTGTATTTGCAAATGCCAAACTGCAATTTACGAATAACTTTTGCAATGCAATTAAAAATCCTTCGCAAAGCTCATCTTCTTTTGTTTTCTTAAATGAAACTGAAAATATTCCACTATTTCATATGGTTTTGGATTGTAGTACTCATCTAGTAATTTGGTTATGTCTTCATACTTTTTGGTTTCTGGTGTAGCCGGCAGCAATTTATCGCGAAATAAGTTGTAAGCATTAATTCCCATGTAATGTAGAAAATACTTAAGTTTTTTACTCTCTTCGACATTAAATATCTCTAAAGCAGTTTCGAATCTCGTCAACCAAGTTGACCACGTGCATACCTTTGCATCAAACGCTTTTATATCAAGTCCCGTTGCTTTTGCTTCCTTATTCATATTGTAACATATTGTACAATATTGTAACAAAAAACATCATAAAATATTTTGTAAATGTTCTATGTAGTTTGTAGTGCGATTAACCAATTGGCATAATTGACACATAAGTAGAGAAACAAAGAGACTTTAATTGCCAATATATTTGTATTAATAAATATTATCGAATCACTTATTGTAACCAATTTATTGATCATCAGCATAATTTAATTGTACTGTATTGTTGTTGTTACTATATTATGCATAGCCATTAATGGGAACACTGCATGCGGAAGTATTTTTGATGACGTTGAGTTTCTCTATATTTATAGGTCAGTTTTGTTGATGGTTACACTAAATACATTCATGTCATTGTACAGTATTTTATGATAACCTAGTAATATTTATATTAATGTATGTAGTTAAGTTTAAGAATATGAAGTAAGAATGGAGTGACGTCACTCAAACCTAGAATCTAGATTATTTTCATTGTTAGTATATAAGCTGTAGAAATTAAGAATAAAACAATCATTAATTATAAAACAATTAATAAATAAACAATAAATACCTTCGAGCTCTAAATGAGGAGTTCAGGTAAAAATTGAAAAATTAAACAGCAATAAGATTATTCTTTCATTTGATCTGTAAACTTTTTCTACAAGTTGCTGTAATATTTTTCCTAGTGGTGCTTAATTTATTTTTTTATCCTCGTCGCCACTTGTCGCATTTAACATAAAATACTTGCTTCTGTTCTATTTCACATTTATTTTCCAAGTGCCTTTTATACATTAAACAATGTTGTATACATACTTATAATATTTCATTTTTACAACTGTCTTATGGCACACTCTTAAGAGTTGCCACTTTGTTTTACCAATATAATATGTATAAAACCCCACAACAATTTTCACACAGGCAGCAAATATCGAGGTTCGCTCTCCCATACGCAGTTCGCAAATGAATCTTCATTGAAACAACATAGTTCGCCATACAAAAATATGGGAGCGAATCTTGTAGGTTCATTTGGAATCTTGTTGTGAACCATATTTAGAATATTCAAAAATGAACATATGAAATATGTATTTTAATAACTAACTTACCTTTTTTATCCTTATTAAACAATCAAAATACACGAGAAATATATATGTGGTTTGAAGGAATACTTACAATAGTTAAACGTCAAATCGAAACAGGAAACAAGTCGTATGACTGTGATCACCGTTCGCCATTGTGGTTCAGACAGCGAAACAAGTGGTTCATTTTGCCATGCACATGGTATATGGTACCTCAAATCCAGTAGCAACGCAAGAATAAAACAAATGGTTAACATAAGCAACTAACTAATAACTAAAATACTTTTGCTAACATATATTAAGTGGCAAGAACTTTTAGAAGATAAAAAACCTTGCAGAATTGGTGAAACCAATTTTTTAAATAACTTGCCAGAATTTTAAAAATATAGATTATGACTCGATAGGACACGGGGAAAAAATCTCGGCAAGCGGCCCGCCACAGTTAACGCTTTTGTTTTATACATCTGTTTTTTTTTATAAAAAAGAGTTAATGAAGTTTTTTTGTATACATTTTTATTTTACAATTTTATGCAAATTCGTGCAAATATTTAGAAAATGTTGGTTTTTAGCTATAATTTTCTAATATTTGCGCCTATTTACTAGTCAAAGATACAACAAGTGAATCCTTATGCAGAAGTGTTATAAAACAACAAAGGATATAAGAAGAAAGCTAAAAAATGTGAGTATTTTGCTTCGTAAGGAACAAATTTAAATTACTTAATAAAACATTTCATCTTATTTTTTAGGAGCCGCAAATGTATAATGAACTGCCCAGGCATAAGGAAACTCCCTCGGTTCCCGAAGAATCCGACAAGGTAAGTTTTTTTCAAGTTGTTTTAAGTATTTTGTGTTGTTGACAAATGTTCGCTTATAAAAAAGCAAGTGTATTTCCGCGTGAGGTTCTATTTGCAAATTAAATAACGTCCAATTGGAATTGTGATCGTTATGTAGAATGTGCTTTTTTCTTCGTAAGCAACAAACTTAAATTATTTAATTACACATTTTATCTTATTTTTTAGGAGTCGCCAGGATATTAAATAATTACAAATATTTGTCTATTTTGTATTGTGCAATAATTTTTTGTTGGCTCATCTTATTTTCCAAACGCAGAAGTCAACCGCAAAGACGCATTCAATAAAGATTTAGTGGACCATTTCAATTTTTGGTATGTACTACTTTTACATAAAATTAATTGTCTTGTTCTAAATATACTTATTTCGTTTCTACTGTGACGCAGGTATACATAAATCAGAAGCGTTTAGACGCGGAAGCGAAGCAGTTGCATGTAGGAGCTACTAATTTTGCAAAACAAACACAACAATGGTTGCAATTAACGGATAAGTTTAATAGTGCTAAAAAAGTATAGGTTGACACCCAATTTACATTGTACAATTTTGTCGCTGCAATTCTTATTTTGTTGGTAAATAATGTGTACTTTTTTTTGTTCTTCTCTTCCCCTATTCTCTTTATACCCCTTATTTACAACAACAAACTAAGAATTGCAGCGACAAAAATCGTACAATGTAAATTTGGTCTAATTAATTTGCTAAGTACAGCGACTAAAGCCATTTTCAAAATAAGCATTTTTGTTACACCGCTAATTATCTACACTCCTCTCAAACAAATCTTAATACTTCTTAACTTATTAATATCAAATTTATTAAAAGTGAAAAAAACTTTTCAGTTGTGACTCATGCCACTTTCAATTTAAACGGCTCAATTGACAATTATACTTTGTTATTCCAAAAATTTTTAAAAATGTTTATTAAAACAAATTGTAGTATACAAATAATAATAATAAAAACTAAAATATAACATGCCATTCAATATAAAACATCTTAACATCTTTATTTTATATTTTACAAAAATATAATTATAATTAATTAATTTAAACAAAAGTTTTATTGATGTACATATAATCAATGCAAAGCTCGTTATTCGAATAATTACTTTTTTAATATGAACAAATTCTTTGTAAGTTCTTTGTAAGCCTTGCAAATTAACCTTTTTTTTGGGTTCTTTACTTTTTTTAAAAAGATTAAAAAAAATATGTTGATTTTGCTGAAAAAAATAAAAACATTTTTTATGGATGTAACTACCCGAACTTTTATACATCGCTAACTACAAAGTGACAGCTGAAAGCAGTGGCGTTGCCAGAATCAAAATACTAATTTTACTAAAGCATACGTTAGCTACATTACTGTTTATGAATACCATTTTTAACAAACGTCTGTTAGCCTTAAAGTGTTTGTTAACTAACGTGTACTTTAAAGCTCAAGTAAGCGTTTTTTATGTATACAGCCGTTAAAGATTAAGAGACATTTCAGGTTTATATTGCTTTTTTTAATTATAAACATATAAATTTTTAGTATTATAATTAAATTATCGTTTTTATTATAATTAGTAATACTATTACTCTTACTTACATTAATTTCTCAATAGATATGTATGAAATAGTATAAAAGCAAATCAAAAAATAAATTATTTTATTTATAAAAAATACTAACCGTCAATGTTTGTATAATTAAAATCTCCATTGACTCTCACCATCATTATGTGTTCTACATTAAATGCAGTTAACCTATTTCGCTGATCGGATAAAATATATTTTAAAACTGAAAAAACTCTTTCTACGCTTACTTGTGTACATGGAACTGCAAAAATTATTTTAACTAAATCTGATAAAATATTATTTTTGAGGCACCAATATTTTAAAATGTTAAAATTTAGTGGTAATCTCGCTTCCCGTTCGTATAAGTTTATTTCAATCTCAGATCGGACAGTGGTGAAGTAGATTTAAAAATACCAGGATCCAAATTTTGTAAGAAATCCGAAAACAATTCGACTTTATTGCTGGTAGATGGCCCCTCCAGATATTCTTTAGCTAAAATGTTGTTAACATCGTCGGGTGTATTATCTGTAACAGTATAAATACTTTTTATTGTAGTTTAAATAGCATACAAACATTTACCTTTCACTGCATTTACTCGTTTATATAGTCCAATTAAATATTTTTTGCTCTATCTCTTTGGGCTGAATCCATGCAAACTTTGATTCGTGGATCTGAGAACACGGCAGCATTAAACAATTCAGTTTCGAGTAATTTGCCCTTACGGCTTTTTAGTGAATTCAAAAGTAATGTTGTCATTTCACACGTCGGCAGATTTTCGGTTTGTAATAATAAATCGATAATAATTATGTATGATTCACTGAAACAAAGCTGTTCTAATTGCAGTTTTAGTGTGGCGTTATAAACAGGTTTAAATACTTCAGTAAATTCCTTTGCGAATTTTCATTCCTCAGAACTCAGCTCCAAACTTGAGTTTTCATTACTTAATGGTTCTATTAAATCTTATACTTCCAACAGCCTTTGAAGCATTTCAAACGTTGAATTCCATCTGGTAGGACAGCCAATAAATGGTTTTTTATAATTGCTAGACTTAAATATATTCAAATACTTTTGCGTTCTTAGCTCTTTAACTAAAGATCTGATATTATCCAATTTATTTTTAATGTGTTTAGTTTTTATAACATCATGCGCGCACAATTGTAGGGTATGTGCGCCACATCGAACTCCAGTAATGTTGAACAACGAAAAATTTTTTTCAAGTTTGATTTGCGTGTTCATCTTCTAAATGTGTTTTGAGATCTTTAACAGATTTTGTCATGTTCGCTCCATTATCGGTAGTCACTGAAAAAATTTGATTTATTGATATCTTTATTCAGGACTTCTAAAATAACACTTTTTAGATAGTCACTAGTATGGCTGGATTTCAATTCTTTTATTGCCAAAGTTTTTACTTCAATACGTTTATTTTTAATGTACTGCGCATTTACACCAAGAACACTCAAATCTTGTCTTGTCGCTGCGTCAACCTTTAACGACAATAAATTTCCTTTTAAATCATATTTTATGCTTGATTTTATTTTTTTGTGAAAATGCTATTATTCTTTCACTAACATATGTTCGTTCAAAGCTTCTAAAATGGGGTTTACTAATATTCTAAAAGTACGATCTTCCACCATATGAATTGGGCGTCCATTTTTCGTAAATAGCTCCACAATCGCTAACTCGACATCATCTCGATTTAATCGGTTTGATATTTTCATTTTGACGAAATTTGTTTTGTTTTTTACGGTACTTTTTTTCCAACATATTCGGAGTACAAACTGGGATGAAAATGCTTTAAGTGCCTTTCCAGGTTTCCTGTATGTTTATTCAATATTTTCTTTTTGTTGCAGAATATAATTTACCTTCACTATTTTCACAGAATAAGTCGTGTAACAAATGGTTCTTCGGGCGCGGCATTCTATTTATTTTTAGCGTCAAATGTTACTGTTCTCAATTGTCAAATAATACTAAAGTAGATATAACAACCTACCAGTAAGAAAACTAGCTAACTAGTTCTTAAATTATATTTTTTACTACCTATACTAAACTATATAATAATGAACGTTATTTTTACAAAGTTTATAAACAGCTGTTAAAAAATATAAATTTAGAGAAAAATTTGAATTATTTTTATAATTATAGATACCGTAAACGATATACACAAATTAAAAAAATATTTACTTGGATATGTAAAAAATATTTGGCAGTTACAACCTTTTCATTCTAAATAATAAATAATTTAAAGCGACAATTTAAATTCCTTTTTATAATTTTCCGTAGTTAAATCATAGAATACAGTTTCTTATTATTGCAAAAATAGAATACATGAAAGTGCATATGTATTCCAGGAATCCTTACAATCTGTACGGTATTTTGTTTATGTACACTTACACAAACGCTAAAAACAAGTTAAACGTTTGTGTTCTTTGAACAGTACACTATAAAAACGTCCTGGTTTTTTAAAGACCATTACGTTATGATAGCGTAATGTTTTTTTCGAACACTGCTCTAAACATAAATCTCCCAGTTTAGAAAATTTATTACAACGATCGACATTGTCTGCAATCTTGCCCTTGTTTTTAAATTGAGAAGTTACTAAACCAATAGATATATCACCTTCATGATTTCTTTTCTTATTTTTTATAGTTTTCCATTTTTTTCCACGAGAAAAGGGACCATGACTCGTTACACTTTCTTTTTCAGATGCTAGATCATTAAAAGCTTCTTTAGTTACATCTAATCCAAGCTGGGAGCTCTGAGCAGCAAAAATTGGCGTATTAACTTGACCTGACAGACCGCCTGGCGCATCATTTTTTAATAACATTTTTGTTTCTTTTGAGTTTTTATTACTCCTCCCTTTTGCCAATGAAGGTATCCCGTTTAATTTGCTAGGAAGGCGACCTCCAGATTGACTTAGTAATGGATTTATTTTCCTGGAGTCTTTGTTCCAAAATTTGCATAAAAATTTTATTTGGAAAAATATAAAACGATTTTTTTTGACAGATAAACAAATTTTATTTTTTTGTCAGAGCACTTCTAAAACACGTCTGTTCTCTAGTAAAAAAAATTCATTTTCCAATATTGAACATAAAAAACCTCGAACTACAATATTTGTGTAAAAAAAAGTTTAATAAAAATAATTTTGATTGCAACAAAATAAATGTGAGGGTGATATATAAGCTTAAGAAATTAAAAATTACATTCAAAAGATTATAATTTTTCTATTAAAGTAAATATTCTATAATAAAAAAAAACTCTCTAGGACGTGTAAGTGTGTTAAAAAGGACAACACGTAAAAAAACAAAACAAAGTCTAATTAAAATTTTGGAAAACCTTTCAACGGAAAAAAAATTAATTGAAAAAAATAAAATAATATAAAAATTAGAATAATTTTGGAAAGTAAAACCGTACCGTATTGCAATAAATAAGAAATACTAAACCGTAAGTAAGTAATAACTGAATTTCCTTAAACCTTGTCATCGATAAAAAATCAATATAAAAACAAATTGAACACATCGTTTTCAAAAAAAAGAAAACATATGAAAATATTCTAAGAAGTGATGAAAATGAATTTATGAAATCCAATATTAAAAAATAAAAGGACAAACTGAAATAAAAAAATTTTAAGTAAAAACGATGAACTTAAATGGATTTTGGCGTAACCAAAATAAAAACTGTGCATCTGAAAAAAAATAAAAAATAAACAATTTTAATTAGAAACATTAAAAAAATATAAATCTAATTTAATAATCTTGCGATTCCGAAGGGACCTTCCAGGTTATAATAACAAAAATTATAAAGGCATAAATATACATACATATAATGAAAATGTGTATGATTTTTATTTGAATAAAAAAAAAACAAAAAAAAAATTATAAATGTAAAGATTAAAAACAGAAACTTTGAAAAAGGAACAACATATTTATTTAAGTGAATGTTACTAAATACTACAACTCTAAGAGAGAACATAAAATATAACCTTCGAAAAAGAAAAGCATTAAAAAAAACATTTAAAAAATAAAACTTAAATATAATAGTTATAGTTTTTTGACCTTTTTAATATTTTTTAGTAGTTAAACATAAAGCACTAGGTCACTATTTAATAAAAATTTTTTAAAAAACTTTTATTTTTAAACAAACAAATTTATTTGTTCATTATTTTTATTTTTCCTGATGACGTGCATCACCGTTGGTTACGGTGTGGCAAAATATCGAAAAAAAATTAAAAATTTTTTATTAAATAGTGACGTAGTGCTTTATAATTAACTACTAAAAAATAAAATTTAAAAAAATTTATAAAAGAAGATGATAAAAGTAAAAACAAATACAAAAGTAGTTTAAAATTATAAAGAAAAAGCATTGAAGTCAAATCAAACCCATATCAAAAAGCTAATGAATTTGTGTTCGTGAAGAAGTATATTCATGTCAATCGTTCCCGGCGAAGACGTAATATTATCATAAAAAGGAAAGTGCATTTTATTAAAATAATTTTTTTAATTACCATTATAATTATTATTATAATTATTTTAAATGTAGTGGTTATTTTTATCTTCAAATTGTTATAAGTATTTATTTAGATAAAAAATATTGTTAATAGATTAAGTAATTATTTAAATTACTTTTTGTTGGCATTTATACGTGCATATAAATTATATTTTGTTATTTCTCTTTTCTATTTAATAAATCAGTTTTTTCTTTCTTTTAGTTATAAAATTTTATAAAATATTTATTGAATATTCAAAAATGGCACATACTCTAGACCCTGTTAAATTTTTGGGGCGATTACCAGAATTTTTTTGTGAGAGTAAAGATTTATATACCTTCATATAACTTGTTGATAAAATTAACCCCCACTTTTTACAGTATGATGAACCTTCCCAGCTTTTATTTCTCGATTTGATTAAAAGTAAAATTAAAGGTAAAGCCAAAGCGGCAATTGAAATTAATTTTCATGTGCGATCGTGGACGGAGATTAAAACAGTTCTGCTAAATTATTTTGGGGAGAATCGAAGTGTAGAAGTGCTTTATGACCAACTTCGTTCTGTGATGTTTAGAATGAATTTGGTTGATTTTTATAATGAAATTAAAGATAAACTTCGAAGTTTAAATAATAAGGTAGCTTCAGATTTCGGAGTAGATGTAAATAGTGAGTAAATCGCTAAGAATAATTTGATAACTTCTCTGGATACTTTTAAACAAAAAATGTCCAAACCAGTGAACTATACCATACTAGCATGTAGGAATCTTGATACTCTTGAGAGTGCAATGAATATCCTTTTTGCATCGGGATATGCTAACTATGGAAGTAATGAAAGGGAAAATGTTTTTGATAATATAAATAAAAATTATTTAAGTACAAATAATAGTTACAGGAATAGATTGCAAGATAACAGAGGCAGTCATAGCAACATACACCATAATTCAAACAGATATAACAATAAGCCGTTCATTGTAGGTAATCAGTTCAATGATAATAAATTTTATAGTAGCAATAAGTATCAACAGAATAATTTTAAAAATAATTGAAATTATAATCGTAATGGGAAAAATTATATTTCTAATCCAAATTATAATCGTATTGTTAATATATAAAATAATTGTTAAATTCCGTAACAAAAAAAAGAAAAAAAAAATACACTTTTAAATAAATTTTGGTTTAGGTTTTCAAATAAACTTTAACGTTGAATTGCAAAAAGTGCACTTGCAGTCATTGTCCACAGGAAATTCAGTCATTCACCATAGGAAATAACTAGGTCAATTACCGTAGAAAGATTTAATATTACAGCAAAGTATTCATCAAAAGTGCTGAATTGTATATTTATTATTACAATAAGGTATTTATCAAAGTGCTGAATTGTATGTTTTAGTTATTAATTTTAGTTTTAGACGTAAGCAATTAAATTGTATAAAAAACTGGTGAAAATTAAGAAACTTAGGCAAAACAAAGTTAAACTTTCTTCTTGCTAGGCGAGTCTTGGTATTTCTACTAAGTCTTAAACTTAAAATTTATTTATCGAGTCTTAGTGCATCTACTAAGGCTCAAAACTCAATTTTAACCAAATATAATCTTAGTGCTTCTACTAAGGCTTAGCTTACCCTTAACATTTGTAAAGGATGTTGAAAGATTAAGATGGTTCCCTATAGCCCTTTCTATATTTTAATAGCTGTATAGGGTGTCAGCTAGTGGTTTAGGCGTTCAAAAGAACTGCCAGAAGATAGAAACTAACAAATGAAACAAGGCAAGTACTGCCAGCTAAAGTTATCAGATATTAGTCTTCTCTTTATTTAATTTTCTATGGCTTATATACTACTTATGCAAATCTAACTTATAATCTAGAATTGAGTGATTTCTAATTCCACTCAATTTGTAATATGAACATGAATTTGAATTTGAATATGAATTTAAATATAAACAAATAGTATCGGTTAACATGCAAGCGGTCAACAACACAACACATGTCAATAACATTGTATTTGATATCCCAAATGTGTCAGCATATTTACAACTGGGTTATTGTAACACTCTACATGAGTTGTGTTGGCTTGCATACACTATACATGCCGTATGACTACTGGATGCACTACACCCTCACCGTCAAGAAAATCGTACCGTATTTATGAAAGAAGTACGGTAAGATTTCTGTGAAATACGGCGTGAAGTGCAGCGCTTTTTGTTTTCATGTTTTACAATGTAGTGTACTTATTGATAATTTTATTTTTATGCCAATTTAGTATAATATCATACAATAGATAAAACAATACATTATTTCCTTAGTCTACAATTTATTGTATGGTTTTAGGATATTATTATGGAATTCTTTTTCTTTTCCATTATAGTTTATTGTGGTATTTACATTATTTGTACTTATAATTTCATACGGGCCCTTATAACAACTTTGATGTTTTTTTCTATTTTCTACTTTTACTAAAACTAGATCTCCTATATTTAAATTAAGCTTATTTGTGTACTTGTTATTAGAAATTCTTTTTTTTTTTAGTTTTTATTGTTAATTCATTATGTTTCATTCAATACAAATTTTAATTTGACCCCGTAATTGTTATGATGTACCGGTTCTCATTTGAGATAAGAAGAAGATCTATGGTGTTAAGTGAAATCGCTTCAAAACTGTTGTTTAGAGTGTTTGTGTCAGAGGTTCTATTATGTGTTCTGTTTGTTTTAGGTGTCACAGTATGTTATAAATTTCTTCACCATCTTTTTCATGTTTTTCCAAATGCATCTTCTTTATAATTTTATAATTCTTTTTCCAATTCCCAAGTGGCCTGTAATATGAAATTCAATTTATATTTAATTATGTCATCTGATATTCTTTTAGAGGGCTTGTATATTATTATTCTTAATTGAGGACTTCCGTTATTTACTTTTATATTTGCATATGCTTCTTTTAATTCTTCTTTTGTATATATTTTAAATATTTTATCTTTTGTTGGTAGCGCTAATTCTTTAATTTCTTCTCCCTTCATTTTAGATATCAGTTTCCTTAGAATCGAATCTAGTTTCGCTGAGTTATCGCTGAATCTTGCATGCATATTATCATTATCTGTATGTAACTTCTTCATAATCGAATCTAGTTTCGGAGAATTATCATTACATACTTTATTCTTATTAATCTTATCCTTGGCACATAACTTCTTCATGGTCGAAACTGGTTTCGATGAATTATCATTATGTCCAATGTGCACAATATTGTCTTCCAAATTATAACTTCTTCTTCTATATTTTCTATTTTATTAAATTGCAATTTCTTCATATTCTTTATATTATTAATGGAGGTGCATTCCCATATGTGAAGTTGATCAGACTTCTGAGAATTGCATTTTTCCACATCGTCCCCCCCTACGCGCGTGTTATTATCTTCTTTATTCCTTCTATTAACTTTTCTTTATTTTTATATGCCTCATTGATATTATTTTCATTATTTTTATTTGCCTCTTTTCTTAAGTTTCCATTTTTATTTCTTTTATTTTCATTATATTCTTCTTTGTTTTTGATTTTCTTTAACTTATTGTTTTCATATTTGTTATTCCAATTTTTCATTGCCATTGTACTAATATTTTACTTTAAAAAAATTGACTCTAAATTTCCATATATTTTGGGCTCTCCTAAATGTGTTCGTTAACCCCGTTTTTGCATATTCGTCATTGTATTCAATCTGTTAATTCTATGAAAACATTTTCTGTTGTTTTACTTATTGTAGTAGTGTAATATTTCATAGTGTTTTAGTGGGTTAGTGTGGAGGTTGATGCCTTTTAATGTTTCTGTTTTATTTGTAGTATTTAGTATTTCTATATGTGTCATGCCATTTTTGGGTGCTATTGAATTACTTAAAAAAATGTCTTTGTTTTAATTCATTATTGAATATGACGCAATCTTCTTAAAGTTGTAGTTTTATTGCATGAATGATTATTTGTAAATTGTTTGCATTAATAATGTTATTGTATATGTTTTGTTTTAAAGGAGATTTAAACTAAATATAATAAAAAATACTTGTTAAAATAATAACATTTAATGTGGATATTTTTATATAATAATATTAATAAACTTAGTTTCTAAGAGATCATTTCTTTTTTTTGTATTATGTTGATTATTATATATATTACATTATTTGAATGGTTTTTCATTAAGAAAATATTAGAGTGTATATCAATATATTTTTAAGTGTATATTAAAAACATCTAATTTATATTATATGGAGGTGAAAAATGTGTACATTGTTACTACATAATTTGAATAATTTTGTGAGATATATATATATATATATATATATATATATATATATATATATATATATATATATATATATATATATATATATGTTTTTTTTTTCTTTGGTTTTCTGAATTTTACTACTACTCTTCTTTTATTTTTATTGTCCATGTTCTTTTTTTTTATACTAAAAAGGGTGGAGTATTGAAGGTTCTATTATGTCGTTGTTAGGCATTTTTTTTTTGTTTTTTTATATGATTTTATTTTCATACTGCTGTTATAGCATTAATTGTATTTCTATTGTTATATTTTAATACATAATTCTTAAAATATCTGTTTATTTTATAAGCTATGAATATTATAATTATTACTATTAATAGGGTTAGTATGTGATCCGGTATCATTTTCCCATTTTTTGCTTCCCCATAGGTTACAATATTTTCTTGACGTTCAATTTTACTTTGGGGCTTACCCATTTTGTCATTTATCTTGTTTCCCCAGATGAGACCTACCATAATAATTTTATATTAATATTGTTTGTTTCCCCTTTTCTTTTATTTATTTCTTGAATTTGAATTTTCCATTTTTAGGTAAGGTATATAATTATTAAATTTGAATTTAGCTTCTGCTTATGAAATTTTAAATGTAAATTTGAATTAAATTATTTTATTTTTGTTTTGTGCTTATATGTATTTATTCTACTGTCTTTATTTTTGTGGTCCGTTATGAGCAGGATTTAAGTGACAGGAACTATTGGTCCGGTATGCATGATGGTAGACTGCAGGATCTTAAGTTTTGTTTATAGAAGTGCAGGATCGGTCCGCAGGATCGCCATGTAAAGGATGTTGAAAGATTAAGATGGTTCCCTATAGCCCTTTCTATATTTTAATAGCTGTATAGGGTGTCAGCTAGCGGTTTAGGCGTTCAAAAGAACTGCCAGAAGATAGAAACTAACAAATGAAACAAGGCAAGTACTGCCAGCTAAAGTTATCAGATATTAGTCTTCTCTTTATTTAATTTTCTATGGCTTATATACTACTTATGCAAATCTAACTTATAATCTAGAATTGAGTGATTTCTAATTCCACTCAATTTGTAATATGAACATGAATTTGAATTTGAATATGAATTTGAATATGAACAAATAGTATCGGTTAACATGCAAGCGGTCAACAACACAACACATGTCAATAACATTGTATTTGATATCCCAAATGTGTCAGCATATTTACAACTGGGTTATTGTAACACTCTACATGAGTTGTGTTGGCTTGCATACACTATACATGCCGTATGACTACTGGATGCACTACAACCTTTTTAAACCAACCTTTTTAAATATTTTTAAGTTTCCGCCACCATTGATAAGGAACTTTTAATTATTTAAAAGGTATCAGCAAATCCATTTGATATTGGAACTACAACAAATCACTTACACAACTTGGTGAATCCAAAGGCTCTAAAATTTGGCTCTTAATCAACGCAAACAACTACATTTGGATTGTTGAAATATTCAAGTATTTCGCAATCAACTACTAAAACGACGTTCCTAGTCAACAGATTAGAAGCAGCGCAAGAAACTAATTTTCAATCAACATAAAAACGACGTTCCTAGTCAAAAGATTAGAAGCAACGCAAACGGCTAATATTTAACCCAAGACCTGGTCAATGTAAAACAACAATGAAATCATTTGAAGACTTACTAGCAGTCCAACAGGATACGGCTTATAAAATAGAAGCAATAATCCGTAATGTCAAAAAGGACTCTGTCTACAACGACTTGACGATGCATGGTTAGATTTTGAAAGCACTGACAACAAAATAAGATGTCTGACAAATACCAGTGCAGCACAAATATTTTACAGAGAAATATTTCCACATTTCGAGCGAAAGGCTAAAGTACAAAGAATTGTTTGAGTCTGAAATTGCAAAGGAGCCAACATCAAGATTCGGTGCGGTGCCAAAACCATCATGCAGACAATCAACAGTGAACCTTCCCCAAGATGATAAAAATACAACCAATAACCTCCAGAAAGAGTCACAACTTAATGAAGCCATAAGTAAAATAATTCGGAATCAGAGAGCATTGATGAGAGCTCTAAGGCGAACCATTGATGACGTCAATACAGAAGAACATTTAGAAGTATCGTACTCTAAGAGTAAGTTTTCACTCTTGGATAAATACATGCACGAGTTCTCAAAAAACAATGACACTATATAGTAATTAACGAACTATGATCAAATTGACGATTACTCGTTGGATAACTTCTACGAAATGCAAGCAGAGGTGCACAACATCCAATGTTAGTTACGACAGAATGTCAGTTTGGCCAGCGAAAATACGTCAACGAAATAAGGTTGACCATGCTATATTCCTCTATAGCATGGTCAACCTTATTTGCCAAAGGTTCAAATTCCGAAATTTAACGGCAGCTACCTGCAATGGGTGGCGTTCAAGGACCTCTATACTCATCTTATACATAACACAAAAATGAGCGAAGTGGAAATAATGTTTTATTTGACCACCCACCTGGGAGACGAGCCAAACAAGCTAATAAAACATTTGCCAATTAAAACAGCAAACTATGAAGTGGCATGGAATATCCTAATCGGTAGATACAATAATAAACGATTTATTGCCCACCCACAAATTAAAAATGAAACGCCACAGGCCCTAAAAAGCTTACATGATCTTACTAAGGAATGCACACATGGCTTGAACGCACAAGGACTTCCGGTGGACAAATGGCACGCCATCTTGGTTCACATTTTATTGAAGAAACTCGATCACTCAACTCAATCACTATACGAACAATCACTTCAAGACAACAAAAAGCTCGTGCATCTAAATGAATTGCTCAGATTCATAGAGCGGAAAATCTTACGAGCTTGGGGGGGAAGGACCGAGCGAAAATCATAGCAGCAACTGCATCACCTTTAAACTGCAAAGTATGTGGATCAATAGGACATCCCATATATTATTGTGAAAGGTTCTTAAAAATGTCCCCAGTTCAGAGGCTACAATGGAATAGGCTTTGCGTCAACTACTTCAAATCAGAGGCATGTACATCAAGGTGTTGCTCCAAATGCACAAAAAAGCATAACACCCTATTGCACTTGGAGAAAGCAACAAGTCCATCTAAAAATAATTAACAAATAGTCGCAATAGAAAATCTTCAAAAGACAGCTTCTACATCAAACAAAAATTCTCCGATTATAGCTGCAACAAATAATCATTTCAGCGATACCACCCATGTATTACTAGCTACAGCAATGGTAAGGGTAATTGGAGCCAATGGGCGCACCGGCGTATTTCGAGCCTTGCTAGATTCAGGTTCGCAAGTAAATCTAGTTACAAATAGAATAATAAATAAGCTATCGTTGGATTCATCAGAGTCTGCACTACGTATTGAAGGCATAGGCCGTAAGGTTGACAATATGAACCGACGAATCAATATAGAATTACATACATGTTCATGCAATTATGTAACGGAATTCGATGCCTAAACTAAATCATTCGACACTTCTGATTGGGATCTTCCCGACAACATTACTTTAGCTGATCCGCTATTCAATCAGACAGATAAAATTGATATTTTGGTTGGAGCAGGATTTTATCATCAATTGATGCACCCTCAGCAGATAAGAATCAGCAAAAGACTACCAATTCTACAAAATACAGCTCTGGGCTGGGTCTTCACAGGTAGGCTTCAAGAAGGTAACAACAACATAGTAGCCTGTGCAGTATTCACCCAAGAAGAACAAGCAATGAACCAACTAATAGAACAATTTTGGAAGCTCGAGGACACTAATTCTACAGGTCGAACACTATCAGTAGCTGAGAAGCGATGTGAAGCCCATTTTGCGATAAACGTAAAAAGATATAAGGACGGTAGATTCGTTGTTCATTTACCATTTTCTGAAAATTCAGCAATTCTGGGAAGTTAGAAAACAATGGCCTCCAATCGTTTTATGGCATTGGAAAAACGATTGACTCGTAACCCCGAACTTAGATCAGAATACAATAAATTCATTTAAGAATACGAATCTTTGGGACACAGGGAAGAAGTACCAGAAGAAACCATTCCCGACATACACTCCGTAATGCCTCATCAGTGCGTACTGAAACCTGAAAGTTCTACTACAAAATTACGGGTCGTATTCGACGCATCAGCAAAAACATCCAGCGGAAGCTCACTCATTGACATCATACATGCCGGACCGACAGTACAAAGTGAATTATTTACTGTTTTACTACGATTGCGAATGCACAGATTTGTTTTTACTGCAAACATCGAGAAAATTTATCGGCAAATCCAAGTCGAGGCCGCAGACCAGGTGTTCCAGCTTATCATTTGAAGATACAACGAGCGTCAAGACATCAAAGATTACCGCCTTAAAACTGTGACCTACGGCACCTCATCATAACCATTTTTAGCTACCAAATGTCTTCAGCACCTAGCTACTCAAAATACAACTAAGTACGCTTTGGGCGCCTTAATATTACAAGATGATTTTTATGTGGACGACTGCCCTAGTGGGGCTGACACCATCAGCACAGCATTGGAATCACAACGTCAATTGAAATCACTCTTAGGAGAGGCTGGGTTTAAGCTTCGAATATGGTGTTCAAACGATCCTAAGTTGTTGAATGAGATTGCTTCTGAGGACCAAGAGATTAATTTGAACTCAGACGAAACCTCAAACTGCTCAGTTAAAATACTTGGGCTGATATGGCTGCCAAAATCTGATCAGTTATGTGTTCGAGCACAAAAACCAACGACAACATGCGTAACAAAAAGAATAATCAGTTCAGAACGCGCCAGGATCTTTGATCCATTGGGAATTTTTGGGCCGATGGTCGTACGAGCCAAGAATTTTTTTACAGCAAGAGCTGTGGCAATTACCGATGTCCTGGGATGATAAACTGCCCATGAATCTTCAAACCGAGTGGAATAAATTTCGTTCCTGTATAGAGACATTAAACAAATTCAAGATCGATTTGTTCGTACTAAAAATAGAAAAGGCACTCACAATGGAACTCCACATATTTGTTGATGCCTCTGAACGAGCTTATGGAGCAGCAGTTTATATTCGAGCAAAATATAAAGACAATATTGTAACAACCAGATTAATATGTTCTAAGTCCCGTGTGGCACCCATTAAAAAGCAAACTCTGCCTCGGCTGGAGCTATGCGCTGCGGTACTAGGTGTAGAGCTATCAAACAGAGTAACACAAGATCTTCGCCTACAAAATACTGAAACCTATTTTTGGTCAGATTCAAAAATTGTTGTTGCTTGGATAAATTCATCAGCAGCTTCTTATCACACTTTTGTTGCAAACAGGATAGCTAAAATACAATGTTTAAACAATTCAAATCAATGGTGACATGTCAGTTCTAAAGAAAATCCTGTCGACGCAATTTCTCGAGGTCTGACACCGGAAAACTTATGACAACACTCAATCTGGTTTTATGAACCTCTATGTCTCTCTGGGCAAAAGAGTGAATGGAAAAACTTACCTTCGCAAGTTATTAGCACTTGCAATGAAGAACGTAATTTGACGAAGCAAGTCTTAACAGTATCAACTTTCTATCAAAATTATGTCGACATCGTAAGTCGTATAAACCACCGAAATTCAATCAAAACTCTTCAACGTACGATCGGTTATGTGTTGAGATTTATTAGAAACGCTAAAACTACAAAAAATTGCCGCCCAAACAAGAGGGCTCTTGATGCATATGAAATGGAGGAAGCTTTAAATGTCATCATCAAGTTCATCCAGGCGGCTGAGTTTGGGGAAGAATTAGAAAAACTATCAGATCAGGCAGCTGTGCATAAATCAAGCCACTTGTCCTCATTAAATCCATTCTTGGACGAACATCAGGTAATGCTTGTTGGTGGTCGCTGGAGCAATCCACATTACCATTCAAGGCCAAACATCCAGCTATTCTCTCACACAAACACGTCATGACAAAGTTGTTGAAGCGCATGCTGCACGAAGAAAACCGTCACTGTGGTCCACAGGCATTAGTAGCAGCGCCCAGGGCATAATTTTGGATCACGAACGGAAAATCACTGGCACGCAGTATCGTTCATAACTCTATACGATGAACAAGAGCTAGGCCAATTCTTTTTAAGCAACTAATGGGAAACCTTCCAGCCGACAGAGTGACACCTGCTCGCGCGTTCATAACAACGGAAGTTGATTATTTCGGGGCGATTTGGATCCATCACAAAATCAGAGGTAATAGACCAGACAAAGCTTATATTGCCGTGTTTTGTTGTTTTGCAGCCAAGGCCATCCACATTGAAGTAGTGCCTAATCTATCGACAGATGCTTTCATAGCAGCACTACGTCGTATTATCAGCAGACGAGGCCATTGTTAGACATTATACTGCGACAATGCTACAAGCTTCGTAGAACCAAACAACAAACTCGCCGATTTAAAAGAATCAATATATTCTGAATCCTCACAAGAAAAATTACACAAATATGTAGCAATCAATCCATAAACTTTAAATTTATTCCACTAAGGGCTTCTAACTTTGGTGGACTTTGGGAAGCGGCAATCAAATCCGCAAAACATACACTGAGAAGCATGTCTGCTGCATGACTTACCTATGAAGAACAGTAGCAGTTGAGATAGAAGCCATTCTAAATTCACGACCGTTAATTCCCCTCTCATCACATTACGATGATTTTTAAGCCCTTACACTAGCCACGTTTTAATAGGTGAACCATTAACATCGACTGTAGATGTAAACGCCCAACCTGCAAGGTTGCATTTGGAAACACGGTTGAAAATTACGTCAGAAATCAAGCACAAATTCTGGAAGGACTGCTCACAAAAATATTTACATGAGCTGCAGGAAAGAGGAAAATGGAAGTCACCTTCGCCAAACGTCATGGAAGGCATGCTTGTTATACTTAAAGAAGACAGTACTCCAGTGCTGCAATGGCCATTGGGTAGAATCAGCAAAATTTACACGGGAGGTGATGATCTCATCAGGGTTTGCGATATCAAAACATCCAGGGGAACTTTCAAGAGATCAATTCACAGGTTGGCACCGTTGTTCAACGACTCCCACCTAGAAAATCCCGAATATGACAAATTGCAAAAAAGACAGCATACCTCAGAAGATGATACTATAGCGCCAAAGCGAAATGCTCTATCATACACGTCATTAGGAGTGTTCAGTACCATTTTCATTTCGCTTCTTTTGCTGCCGATAATAATCGCCTCACCAATCAATGTTACTGAATTTTCTTCCAATCCAGGATTGTATTTCGAAGGTGTAGGGTCGACAAAATTGGTAACAGCGACATGGAAATTCATTATATACTACGATCTGACACCAATTTAGGAAAGGAATAAGGTTCTGGCATCTGGAATAACATCATTTTCAAGGCTCTGTAAGCAATCGATAGCTACTGAATCGTGTGAGACGCTCGTATTACAACTTCGGCATACTTGGGATAACCTCATTCAAGAATCAAACCTTTTATCACCAACAAGGACTCGGAGAGCTGCGCTCGATATTGTGGGGAATATGGCACATGCTCTGTTTGGAGTCCTCGACTCAGATTATGCTGAACAAATGGCTACAACCATAGAGAATGTCAAGCAGAACGAAGAATATATCTATTTATTACTGAAAAACCAAACTTCGGTAATATTCTCAAGCAAGGTGAAAACGACACAAAGCTACGCTTCTCAGAACTTAAGAGAAGCATCTATCAGTATTTAAATGTAGTAAAAACTGAGAATTCAATTTTACGGCAAACTCAAACATTAATGTTTCTGGCAATTCAATTAAATGCACTTGCGGCAGGTTTACAAAGAATTGAAACAGAGCTTATCGCTGCTCTCACACATACAAATCACAGAAACATAAGCCCGCGTATCCTCGCACCGAAACAATTAAGATCGGAGGTTGCTAAAATTAAGGGACACCTTCCCATGGGCCGCGCATTACCAGTTACCGAAACTGCTCTAAGGGTACAGTAGTACGTGACAGTGTCATTTTCATGATTGAACTTCCTATGGTAAATCAGAAACATTTCGAGCTCTTCAAGATTATTCTCATACCCACTAACATGAATAACACGGCCATTACTATAGCAACAAATATCGAATATCTGACTGTCAACGATCACCGAGATGAATACCTGACAATGAATGAACGTCAATTCAATAAATGCACGGTAATTAGAAGCAACATATACCTATGCGCTATGCTACAAGTCAGCATCACACAAGATACTAGCAGTTATTCTTGTGAAATTGCTCTGTTCAGCAACAAAACATACCCACATTGTACCTTCAAACACCTACAGTCTAAGGTTTCCTTCGTCGTGCTACACAACATCAACCATTGGCTTTATGCAACAATAGATCCGCTAGCACTCACTGCAGTTTGCGATTCAGAAACCATACACCTACAGATCAAACATTCTTGTATCCTGTCAATAAAGCCAACGTGTATCGTCAAGGGAAGCAAGCTAATCATCCATGCTCATGAAACTAGTGTCACTGCCCTACCCTTCCCGTACGAGGTTAAGAGGCTCCTAGCACCAAACATCAATTTGAATACAAAATTAGATGAGCTCTCTAACATTCAACGGCAGCTAGCAGACATTTAAAACCTTCCAAGACAATTAAACTATCGCGTTCTTCATCATCCATATGTTGGCACCACTTCTATCTTTGGCGCTGCTTCTATCTTTGTTGGTAATCATAATCCTAATAGGCTGGCGACTCAAACGCTACAAAAGAACGTCAATTAACCTGGCTACAACACCACCAAAACCTTCGCCAAGCGAGAGTCACTCTGAAGTTTAAAACCAATCTGAATTGTATATTAGTTATTACAATAAGGTATTTATCAAAGTGCTGAATTGTATGTTTTAGTTATTAATTTT
Organism: Trichopoda pennipes; assembly: GCA_030448955.1. Lineage (NCBI taxonomy): Eukaryota > Metazoa > Arthropoda > Insecta > Diptera > Tachinidae > Trichopoda > Trichopoda pennipes. The sequence goes on along the minus strand of JASKUP010000042.1, from coordinate 777,735 downwards.
AGTTTTAGACGTAAGCAATTAAATTGTATAAAGACTGGTGAAAATAAAGAAACTTAGGCAAATCAAAGTTAAACTTTCTTCTTGCTTGACGAGTCTTAGTGTATCTACTAAGTCATAAACTTAAAATTTATTAATCAAATCTTAGTGCATCTACTAAGGCTCAAAACTTAATTTTAGCCAAATATAATCTTAGTGCGTCTACTAAGGCTTAGCTTACCCTTAACACGTATTATAATCAGCTGTAATTTTAATCCAAATCCTTTTCCAAAACAACAGCATCCTGAACATGATTTAAAAAAAATGTGGAGTTAATTCAGCAAAAGTAATCTTGAAAGCCGTTCAGAATCAGATAATTCCGGACAAAACTTATCAAGTACCCATGTTTTCAGAGTCAGGTGATGCAAATGAGAAGACTAATAGAATGTAGGTTTCATAATTATTATGATGGAATCATTGGAAATGATGTGTTACGAACATATAAAGCTGTGATAGATTATAATAGTAGTGAACTTAGGATAAATAATCAAAGAACATCATAATCATTTTAACGAAATAATTTTTAGTGAAGGGATATATAATGCAGAAAATTTTAAAATGGAAGTTGAAACTATTGCTAAATGTCCAGCTATAATGTATATTAGCGGAAAAAATGCGTGGCCGGTTACCTCCAAAAATTACCATTTGGTTAGTGATGCTTTACTGCAAGAATATAATTGTGAGATATCCTTATTCGACAAAATTAGAATGGATCATTTAAATAAAGAAGAAAAAATAATCTTAAGCTTATTTTGAAAGATTGTTTTGATTTGTTTTAAAAAACAAATTCTAATATTTCTTTTACTAACCTATCAAACACAGAATTATTACAAAAGATGATATTCCCGTTTTCTCAAAAACATACAGGTATCCATATATACATAAAGATGAAGTGAGAAGGCAAGTTCAGGAAATGCTAGATAGTAAAATAATTAGATCGTCCAACTCGCCGCATTCTGCTCCTATGAATCTTACCGAAAAAGGAAGATGCAAGTGGGTCAAAAAAGTGGAGATTAGTTGTCGATTATAGAAAACTTAACGAAAAGACAGTAGACGATCGTTTCATATTCCAAATATTAAGGAAATTTTAGAAAAACTTGTAAGTGTATTTATTTTACTATTTTGGATTTAGCTAAAGGGTTGCGCCAGGTTGAAATAGAAAAAAGGGATGTTCATAAGACGGTATTCTCAGTTGAAGGTGGTCACTATGAATTTCTTAGAATGCCTTTTGGCATCAAAACAGTACCAGCTACTTTTCAAAGGCTTATGAATAACATTTTAGATGAATTAGTGAACAAAATTTGTTTAGTATATATGGATGACGTAATGATCTATTCGACTTCCCTTCAGGAGCATATAAATTCACTTCAGCTCGTATTTAATAAATTAGGAAATGGAAATTTGAAAATACAAATAGATAAATGCGAACTTTTGAAAAGGGAAACAGAATTTTTAGGTCATGTAGTCCACAAAAAGATATGAAACCTAATCCAAAAAAAAAGTTCAATGTGTAGTGTCCCTTACCAAGGCCACAGAAAAAATTAAGCAATTTTTAGGGCTAAGTGGATATAACCGAAAATTTACAAACGATTTTTCGAAGATTGCTAGGCCGATAACGAAATATCTCATATATTTGGATGAAAGCTACTGACGTCTAAGGGGCGCTGCAATCAACAAGATTTTAGTTAGCTAAGAATTTCTTTTTGCTTTTCCACTCAGGTTCGTTTTTTGAAGGAAGCCAGTTGCTGGTTATTTGCGCTTTTTAAAAAACCTTAAATATTATAAAGTGTTAATCAACAAAATTTCGAAAATTTTGTGAAAATTGGAATAAACCAAGAGGAAGTTATTTTGTAACTTAATTTTTTATCAAATAGAAAACAGAATTTAACTCGTGTTCTTATTTTATTGTGACTTCGGTCTAGCGCTTGTGGTTCCTTTGTTTGTTTGGGTGAAGACAGCAGTTTGGAAGCTATCATCATCCCCCACATTTTTAGTTTGTTTAAAATACTCAACATGATATAATTTATAGTACAGTGGAAAAGAAACTTTTGGCAGAAGTTTAGGCTGTTACGTATTTTCGCCCACACTAATTTGGGAGAAAGTTTGTTATATAAACAGATCATCAGCCTCTACAGTGGCTTCTTTGAATTAAAGAGCCATATTCAAAATTAGTTCGATGGAGATTAAAATTAGAAGAGCTTGATTATGAAATTTCATATAAATGTGGCATAAAAAATGGGAATGCAGATGCATTGTCCCGTATTGAACCGGAGATAAATTTGATTCACCAATAACTGCAGTAACTGTCTTGATGATATTTTGGATGAGAGTGATCTTCATGAATTTATTCAAAATGAACATACGAAAAATAACCATCGCGGTATAAACGAAAATTTCGAATAATTAAGAAGGAAAATATATCATCCCAAATTAATTCAACAATTATAAATAATTGTAATATTTGCAATGTAGAAAAGTATGACCGCAGGTTAATAATAAGGTGAGGATTATCAAAAAATTAAGGAAAGAATTTTTAAATTGAAAGAAAAATCAATAAAAAACTTAATTAATAATCGAGAAGATTGTGAGATTCAAACTGGGGATGTATACTTATACTCAATTACTCGATGGAAAAAATCATGCTAAATTTCGTAAAACTAAAATAAAAAGGTTTGATAGTGACCATGTTATAACGCAAACAGGTCACAAATATTAAATTTAAATTAAAAGAAAGAGAAAATTGCAGAATTGAATTTTTGTAATAATAGTTAAATTAAAATTTTAACTAATGTATCATATGCATGTCTGTATGTATTCTTATTACTATGTTTATGAATCTTTAAACATAAAAGCAGAATATCAATAAATGTTTATAAAAATATATGTAAGTTTAATAATATTTGTCACTTTATTTAAATTTTCCTCGAAGCGTCAATCTAATGATGGGGCGTTATATGTATAACTTAGTCTTTACACATGTATTATACTGTAAGCGTCAAAAGAAACTGTACAACTTTGACTTTCATGTTAAAAACCTTCGTTTATTAATTTCTTTATATTTTAAATCAACATTATTTATATTTTTTATTTAGTATATATACTTTTTTTATTTTTTATTAAAAAACAACAACAAAACTCCAACAACAACAAAAAATATAGGACAATAACAAAAAAAGTTCAGATTTTAAGCGTCAAAAGAAACTGTACATTATCTCTATATTAAAATAATAATATTAATTAAAAACAATTAGTACTTCGTTTGATTGCCATTTGATTTTATTACAGCTTGGCATCTTCTTGGCATCGATTCCACTAGTTTTCTTGTTACATCCGGGCAAATTTTTAGCCATTCTTCCATTATCACAGATTTGAGAGAATCCTTGCTTGTAATTTCAGTTTTTCTTATTTGCCGATCCAGATGTTCCCACAAGTGTTCAATGGGATTGTGGTCAGGTGATTGGGGGGATGATCCAACTGTTTTGGGGTGTGATAAAGCAGCCATTCCTTGACTATTTTAGCAGTATGCTTGGGATTGTTATCTTGTTGAAAGATCCAAGTTCGATCCAAGCCCAATTTTTCCACGCTTTGTGCCAAGTTTTTTAAAATGTTGAGGTAATCTGTTTTGTACATAGTATTTTCTATGAACACCAAACTTCCTACACCATTGGCTGCCATACATCCCCACACCATAACTGAACCACCACCATGTTGTACTGTAGGCATTATATTTTGCTGGGCAAATTCTAAATTTTTGGTTCTCCAAATTTTAGCCGGCACTTTTTTACCAAATATTTCGAATTTACTTTCGTCACTGAAAAGAACATTGTTCCAGAATATATTGGACTTATTTTCATACTTTTTGGCAAACTCTCGACGTCGACGTTGATTAATTTTTGAAATAAATGGTTTTCTTTTGGGAACTCGGCCATGCAGACCATTCGTATGTAGTGCTCTGTGTATTGTGCTGGCACTAACACTAACACCGGAGCTTTCTCTTATAATTTCCGATATTTTTACAGCACTTTCAGTTGGGTTTTTCTTTACTTTTCGCACAATGGACCGTATTTGAGTGCCGTTTAGTTTTGATGGTCTTCCAGATTTTGGGCGATTTTCTAAATTTGAAAACTTTCTGTGCTTATCAATTATATTTTTGACTGTGTTGTGGCTTCTTTTTATGGTTAAACCAATCTCTCGAAAAAATTTTCCTTCTTCGTAAAATTTTACCACAAGTTTGCGAATATCTACAGAAGTTTGCTTGCCCATTTTTTGAAAAATACAAAAGCCTCTTTAGTGAACTGCTTGCGACAAAACCAAATCTATTAATATTTGTTTTTAAAAAAGCTACTAAAACATAAAACGTGGTAGTAAAACAAATTTCAAAAATTTCGATTCTTTTTTATTGTAAAATTGCTTATTACTAGTTATGCACAAGTGTTGTACAGTTTCTTTTGACGCTTAAAATCTGAAGTTATTTTTGATTTTGTTCTATATTTTTTGTTTTTGTTGGAATTTTGTAATTGTTTATTAATAAAATATGAAAGAAGCATATATACTTAATAAAAAATATGAAATGTTCATTTAAAATATTTCGAAATTACGAAATTAAAGTTTTTAACATGAAAGTCAAAGTTGTACAGTTTCTTTTGACGCCCACAGTATGTATTAACACTTTTATAGAAACCCTATTTTCCACCAGCATCACGAGACTCTCTCCATGGCTTGACCACTGGGATCTGCTTTTCTTTGCCTTCATTACTTCTTCTATAAGTAATGCTGCAGTTTCGAAGTTACAGGCACTAGAAATTCCTGCGAAAATTATTGCCAATTCATCATCACTTATTTCAGCCATATTTCCGCTAAGTATGTTTCGTAATTTATGTGTATAACGAACAAAAAACAAACGTGAAATAAGTAAAAAATACTAACACATACAAAGCTGTGTATACGCCTACAATTTTGTGCTAGATTAATTAGTCTCGTGGAAAGAACAAAATTTGTCCGGAACAAATATTAATCTAATGTGAAATACTTTTTTTGTAAAATATTTTTTTTATCATAATATCATAAGAAATTGATTACATTTTATGAAAATTGTTTTTAGTTTTAAACTGAAATTGAAATAAAAGCTTGAATAAAATATATAAAATTAATTTTATTAATTTTTAACTTCCTGTAATCAATTACCAATCTGTTTTGTCGGTTTCCTGCGGACTCTGACTTTTTCCCAACGATCGAGATGGGTGAGTTATAGGAAGAACGCGATGATAGAATAATGACATCTTGAAGAAGTTTTCTCACTTGTTTTTCTATTACGGATTTTAGTGACATTGTGTATGGATAGTATCTTGTGTAACTTGGGGATTACGTGGATGTTCTAATTTCACCGACAACTTTTGTTGTGTAGGTAAGTTTTCGTCCAGATCAGCGAATAGGCTTGGGAATTGGTATGATAGTGATTTTATTGTATTTTTTTCACTTGGTGTTAGATGGTCAGTTTTCGCGTCGATGCTATGTATACTTCTAGGTAGCTCTTGTTTAAAGGGTACCTTAATTTGGTATTCATGAGCATATAGTCAGCTGACGTAAATATGACCGCTTTGAGTTCTTTTAAGGTGTCGTTACCAATAATGGCATCGAAAGATTTTGTGCAGAACAAACAAATTTAGCGACTTATTCTCTCAGTCCAAAAAGATTGAGTTCAATTTTACCGCCTTGCGTAGAATATATTTTCGTTTGGTTTCGGTTTATTTGCTAAAGAAGGCTGAATATAGTTTTTTTTTCGATCTGGTATCTATTAAGAATTTAAGCTTTCTCCTATCACTCGTCTAACATTCAAAATATGCGAGTGACGAAGAGGCTAATTTGTCTTCCTGGCGTTCGTACTTGTTTGCTCGTCACCTGTTGATTCATAGTAATTTTTCCTGCTTCCCATATCAAAATTATCCTAGGAAATATGATTAATCCTTTGCATCTTGTTCTGAAAATTATATCTTAATTGATTTGTTTTTAGCGGCGGTCATTTTGCTGCAAACGCGTCAAAATTTGGTCTATTAAGATAGTTAATGTTTTTAGTTTGCTGAGAGTCATTAATTTCCATTGTTATGGGTTTTGGAACCATACTTGGTTGATTTAAGAAATATTTTGGTTTTGGTTGGGAGTCTCACGTTGGTATTGGTGTGACGGTGGTCTGTTGAAGTGGTGCGGCCAGGCATATTGGTACTGTCCTGTTCGAGGCAAGAAAGCTGTCTGTGGAAGGAAAAGGTAGTTGTAATTGTGAGAATTGGTATGACCTGCGGTTTATAGCTTTGATTTTAAAGTTTCAATCACATGTGTCAGGTTTGGGGTAGGTCGGATGGTTCCTTCGTACCCAGTAGTTTGGAGAGACCGCCAATAAGGTCTCTGATAAAGGTACCAAGAGCCTTGTGTGTTTGAGCTTTCTGCCCCATTTCAAGTCCTCAGTTTGTTTAATATTAATGATATACCTCCTGGTAATATTGTGGTATTAAATATCGAGCCTGTTTCAAAGATGTGAGCTGACACTCAAGTGTCTTAATATCTCTTCTATCGGTGTAGTGTAGAGATAAGCACTGCGAGATTGCCCTCCAATCTAAAAGAACGTTATATGATTCGAAAACTATGTCGGCATTACTAACGATTTTGTTTCTCACAATGCTGAGAATGCCGAAATATTTTGGAGTACCTCTCATGCTTTCACACTTTTCCTCCAAGAACTATATTCTTCGGAATTCCTGAGAACTCCCTAAGGCTTCGTACGATATATGGGGTTCTATCTAAGTCACTGATTTTTCCTCGATGTTCAGGTCTAATTTCTTTTTCTCTCGTGTTTGAAAGTATGTTGTCCGAATTATCACGACTTTCTTGTGTTTATCTCCTTGCAACATCGCTGTACGGATTACTATTGTTATTTTTATTATTAATTATTATTTTTACTTAGTTTTTCTTTGCACTTACATATTTGTTTGTCACTGTTATTTAAATAAGTTTACAATATCCAAGGTGTTTGTGCAAATTTAGGTTTACTATTTATTTTAAATATGCTTATTAATGTAATTTCTTTTTGTTTATTAAATTTATTTATTATGATTTAACTGATGCAGCTATTTATATAGGTCACCTTATTTAAAATTATTTATTAAGTCTCAGCAAAATTATAGTTAACAAATAATTGTATAATATTATGATAAATGCATGCCAATTAATTAGGTCATTTTATTGTGTATTGTCATTTTTGGAAATAAATCAATCACAATTCATTAACCCATACACAAAGGTATTGAATTTTATTTATTCGAATAAGTCTTTTAGTTACAAGTACTAAAAGACATTAAAGGAAAAACAAAAATAGTATTTAGTTCTGACGTACTGTTTGAACTAAAATTACTAGAGTTCCTTGATTCGTACAATCGCTAATCAGTCTTTCCAGGTCTAAAGCTACCGCTAGTGTTACTTCTGGTACTATCGCTGGCGCCCTAGCGTTAGATGCGGAAGGTTCATCCAAAAGACTGCGCCTAATGAGGTTTTTCGGATTCGACATTACTACTCACTTTTGTTACTACCTAGTCCTTTTTCCTCCTAAGGCTTTCTGTTTTTTTCAAGAGATTAGACAAATGTTATAACCTGACACTATTTAATTTTATCAAAAGGAATATCTTAGTTCCTTTTTTTATATATCTTTTCACTTGGTTTTTCGTCCTGTTCTGTTATTGTATTGTTATACCTTTATGAAAGGGGTGTTCTTCTACCGAAAAATTATTTAGTTCTACTTTTACTATTATTAATTTTTTTATATACTAAATGTTCACTTATACTATAATGTATCTTAACACTATTTCTTACATTAGTATTGCTGTTAGAAGCATCACACGGTGTGTTTGAAACGTATGATAAAAACTTTAAACAATACAACATCAACCTCAGACACACATTTAGACATGTTTTCACTTTTAGCTGAACAGCATTCAACTTTCGTACAGCATTAGGATTCACCATCTACATCGCACAATGGTAATTTTCCAAAAATTAGAATAGAAATATTTTCCGGCAACTACAAGGAGTGGCCGGCATTTAAAGATTTATTTACTAGCGCAATCGATTCAAGACCGAATTTGACGGCTATTCAAAAATTTCAGTACCTAAAATTACTAATTAAAGATGATGCAGCGAACCTTATAAAGCACATTCAAATGTCTGAGGATTCCTACAGTACAGCATGGGATCGGTTTAAAGAACGTTTTGACCGGCCGATTCATATAGTAACATCGTACATTGAAACGTTTATGAGTTCACCATTAACGAAAGAGGAAACTGGCAATTTATAAAGAAAAATTGCTGACACTTCTAATGAAGTCGTAAGAGCTTTGAACGCGATAGATTGTAACGAGTCCGGTCATTGGCTAATTCACATTTTGCAGGGTAAAATTGATAGCGAATAACGTCAAAAATGGTTCGAAACGTCTCGTAATGACATAAAACCTTAATTAGCTAGCCTGTTTTAATTTTTAGATCAACGGTGCGAACAGTTGAATCGAAATTCGTCATTGTCATTTGTTTCTACAAAGCTTTGATTGTGGCTCTGTGGAACATTACTTTCAAAAATGTCCTCACTTCCAATCACTAGCAACTGAAAAACGTCATTCTTTATTTAAAAAGAAAAATCTTTGTTATAATTGCATGCGAAAGGGGCATTATCCTTGTATGTAAATCACAACACAAATGTTGTGTTTGTAAACGTCTTCATCACACGTTGTTGCATTTTGATCAAAAGGTTCAAAAACATACTGCTTATGTTACTTCGTCGGAGTTTTCAGCTCGTAAGCTCGCTTTAGCCTTAGAATTTACAAGAAACCATCCCACACACATTTTACCAATAGCTTTGGTAGATGTTCGCCACAACCGTAGAAAGTTACAACTTGTCGCCTACTGCTGGATACAGCGTCAGAATTGTCCTATATAACAGAGGACTGCATCAAGCGGTTGGGTTTGCCGCGGCCAAAATAAAGAATTACTCTTACGGGTATCTCTTCTGTTAGGGCAGAGTCAACACGTAGCCATAAAACAAAGTCGCCGCATACGCTCATTTCCACATTTTAGGGCGAATAACTTCTTCGCAGATGCAGTTCATCTCGCGGACCCATCATATTACTATTCATCTCCCATTGATATTTTACTTGGTGTAGAATATGTTTGGGATATCATTACACAGTGAAGCTATTTGATAAAGCTAGCATCACAATTGCTATTTCAACAATATCTGGGTGGGTTGTAACCTTAGTAATCTCGTAAACTCACACTCAACTCTTATCTCCATCATTAATCGCACGGATCAACAAAACACTGCAATCCCTTTAGGAAATTGAAGAGATTGATTCAGAAAAACCAATCCCTGGAATACACCATTGTAGAAAAGCATTTTCAAGAAACTTATGATAGACATCTAGATCAAAGGTATATTATTCAGCTACCGTTCAGGGAAGCAAATCCCACATTTAAAAATACATATCAAGGGGCTCTGGCAAGATTAAAATCAATAGAACGCAGACTTTCTAAAAACCCTTCACTTGAAGAGGAATATTGCAAATTTATGGAGGATTATTGCAGTTTGGGACGAATGCGCGAACTATCGTCTAAGGGGATAGAGGTCTTTGATGGGCGTCTATTTTATCTTCCACACCATCCTATTTTTGGGAGCAAATTAGCTTTTGCCTTTGAAGGTTCACATATTGGTCCTGCAATTCCACACAACTTGTTTGCGGTATGTTTGATGTTTCGTCAAATATGGATAGCAGACGATCACCGCAATTATCAAAGGATTGTATGGAGGGAGAATCCCTGTAATGTTCTTAAACATTTTCAGCTATGTAGAGTGACATATGGCACCGTCTCCGCTCTTTACCTGGTAGTAAAGGTGCTGGAGCTACTAGCAAAAAATTACGCTCATTTGCATCAAGAATTTTACTGGAAGATTTGTATGTTGATGACGTATTGACCGGGGACTCGTCGAAAGCAAATGTTTTACGCAGGCGTGCGGAGTTCATATACTTACTCGCAAAAGCAAAGCTCGAATTGATCAAATGGGTGTCGAATTGGCGAAGTATTTGCTCGTCTAGTAAAGAAATATCGAGGTCTCTGAAAAACGTTGGAGTTGATGCCTATGTATTGGCATATATTGGAACGCACAAGTAGATATAATTTAATACAAGGTTAATATGCACATAAGAGCGCTAGCTACAAAACGTACACTTATATCAGGCATTTCCAAAATCCAAGGTATTCAAGGAATTGTGACTGCAAAACTAAACCTGGGATAACTCACTGCCGGAAGATTTAGCTAAACTTTGGTTAAGGTACAGGAAAGACTTGGGAAATCTTTTTAATGTACAAATATCACGGTATGTTCCAAATTCACAATCAAAAATCGAATTACATGAATTCTGTGACGCATCCATAAAGTCCTGAGCTGCTGTTATATATTGCAAGGAGGGCTCATTAACTTGCTAGCATTAAAAACATATGTAGGAAATCGATATCAACGCATGGTGCGATTCTATAGTCGTACTGTCTTGGTTGTCGTTGCAGCTAACGAAACTAAAAACATTCGTTGGAAATAAAACGTTTGAGATTTTCAAAAATTGCCTCGCAATGTTTGGAGGCATGTTAACACTAAGGAGAATTTTTTACTTTTATTTGGGTATGGTTTTCCGTCGACCCTCATCAAATTTGGTTTGAAACAAACCGGTTTCGGCTGTTTGCCATCTTCAGTGTTCTTTTCGTACTCCTGAAGATGGCAAACAGCCGAAACCGGTTTGTTCACAAACCAAATTTGACGAGGGTCGACGGAAAACCGTCGAATCCTTATCAAAAGAAGGTATCAACTGGAATTTTATTCCGCCGTACTCGGCACACTGGGGCGGCATATGGGAGTCGGGAGTACGATCGGTAAAACTCCATTACACGACATGTTATTGGTTCAGTTATTCTCACCTTTGAACAAAGCCGTGATAAATTCAAGGCTACTTGGAGTCGCACCAGATACAAATATTGGCTACCTGTCACCAGCCACTTCCTGATCGGCAGACCTACAACGATGCTACCAGAAGGTGATCCAACAGATATCAATCGCTTGGATTACTGGCAGCATATCCAGTGCATGCATCAAGGTTTCTGCCTCAAGTGGAGCCGAGAGTACCTTACTTCTCTTCAACAGCGTCCAAAATGGGCAAACGTACAACCTAAAATTTAAAAGACGACCTGGTAATCGTGAGAAAAGACAACGTCCCTCCAGCTACACATGGGTTACTGCTAGTGTAATTGAAATATTTCCAGGAAAGGACAGGCTATTACGAGCTATATTAATTAAAACTTTAACGATTTGCTGAAGCATATACAGGAACCTTCCTGTAAATACAACACTCCATTATTATTGTTATTTAGTTACGAATACGAAGATAATTTGCTTTGTTTTACAGTTACACAATTTTATTTAGAACAAGCAATTATACCATATAATAGTAAATCAATAAATCTCTTGAACTAACAAATAAAACTAAACGTCTTTTATATTAATAACGAAACACAAACAATCGTCAATATAAATAGCGTAATTTAATTAAAACTCCACAAGTTCTGTGTAACTATTTTGCAATAAACTAAACGTTTATTAAAGGAACAGGCGTAACAATATTACGAGTAAACTAATTTATAAGAAGTTCATAATATAATAAACTTAATAAAACCAAATTTTTAAAAGTAAGCAAGCAGTTCAATGGACAATGAAATATGAAAAAATTAGCAAATAAATACTTAGCAAAGTATAATAAAATAAAATATTAAAAGCAACAGTTTGATAAATTTACAAAAATAATAGCGAAGTTATTATTAAAACAAAAAGTCTTAAATGAAGTTCTAAAAATTCGATACAAATTGACACTTTAAAGAGAAATAATACTGCAAAGTATTATTTGCAATTATGCTTGTTATTATCTGCTCACAAAAATATTTTTGTTCGCCATAAACGGTAAACCAAAAAGAGGTCGGATTATTTCCTGATAACTTTATCTTTATAAAATAATCGTCATACGTTGGAACTACATATTTATGTAAAACAATAATATATAATATTAATTAATAAAATATCTAACTGTATTTTAATATATGTATGTTAATTGTCAGGTAATTCAACTTCAAATGCAACTGCATCTGTACTCAAAATAGATTGGCGTTTATCTGATTTAATTACATATCCAACTACAAAAGCTAATTGTTCCTCGTTTGTTATACTTTTGAATTCTTGACAAAAGTTGTGAGAATATCTTGATGATATTGATATTAATAGTCCTCCTGAAGTCTCCACTGATTTGCCTGTTATTAGCTTGATATTTGGATTAAGTATACTTTCAAATTTTAAAATATTTTTAAAGACTGGTATTTTGTTGATAACGAATTGAAGACAATCTTTTTGAAATTCGGCTAAATTCTGGGCATGCCCTTGTAATCCAAAACCCGTGATATCTGTTGCAGCATTAGCTTTGTATTTTTGCATCAATAAAGCGGCTGAAAAGAAAAGATGTAATACTAAATAAGAAATTTATAATCTAGTTTAGTTAATTTATTTTTTACTCTTAATTAAATTAGGAAACAAAATGATGAAAAAATGCAAAAAAAAAAAAGAATTCTCTTTTGTATTAACGGTATGTTTTAAGAAAAACAATAAAAAAATATCACAAGTTTGTTGTTCTGAAACCAATTATATTACTTATTTTCAGATATTTCTAAAGAGGATTTTTTTAAACCTTTAGAGGAATTTATGCAAGTATGAATCGCTAATAGGGTTGGATGAATATGAAGTCAGGTCTTGTATATTCGCGGATCGTATGGTTAAATTGGAAGAATTACGATAATCTTCACGCCGTAATTCTTCCAATTTAGCCATACGATCCGCGAACCGCTAATATACAATTAATATAAAATTAATTTTTCATTCATTTCTTTATTTTAGTTAGCTAACTTGAAAGTTACATCGATTCATTTTTATTATTTTTAAATTAATTCATTACGCCAACATAAAAGATGTTTAAGAAATTAGGATAATAAAACTGAACATACAATTTTATTTTAAATAAAATCACTAAATTGATTATTTATTGATTGCTCGACTCTAATCGTCAGAGACTTTAACCACATTTTTGAAATGCTTAGGCTGCTTATTACATTTACATTTTTTTTACCAAATAATAAACACAAGCAAACAAAATCCCAATAACCAGTAGAGACCTTATGTTTGCTTATATTTCTTCATACACATGAATTAGGTGCAAGTAATCAAAATTAAAAATTTATAAAAAATCAAAAATATAGTGACTTGCCAAAGCTTTTGTGCACGTGCACTTGCGATTTATATTTAAAATGGTTTGTTTGAGAGCCATTATTTTATATAAAATTTATATAAAAACTAGCTGGCTGAACGAACTTTGCTTTACTACAAAAAATATTTCCAGTGAACATTTTAGTATTCAAATCAAAAATAACTATATTATTGTGAGTGTATGGAGATATGACATACATGGCTAAAAGAGGAATGGGCTGAGAAAAATTTAATTTTTTTAATGCCTAACACTTTTATTAATAAACTAAGAAAAACTAGGTCTACATCGCAAATTATAATAAAGAAATCATCTGTCTTTTAGTGTAATTGTGTGTACGATATTTTAAGTTAGTCCGTTGCCTGTATGAAAAATATGGTGTGCCCATATGTAACCAAGAAGCAGACATCATTTGCCATAATTAGAAATCGAACTAGTTTGAATTGAACGGGCAAATCTGTGGAAAAAATAAGGATTTGAAAATATTGCCTTGGAGTGCGTATTTTATTTTTTGAATGAACACTCGCATGCTATTGTACAGACTATTAAGTGAAGTAACTGGAAGTCAAACCTTCAGTTATAATGGTGCGGTGACACGCCTGGCAAATCCAATGAGCCTAAAAACTTTGCTGGATGCCCTACGTCAATAGCTGCCATTTCGGGTAGCGTTTAATTTCAGTGTTTATTAAATCAGATACACGTCGATTTTGTGAATGCACACCGAAAAAGTAACAAATTTCCAATGACAATCTGAAGATTCTCGAGAGCAATTAAAACTTCATTGTACATAATGTCGCTCAATATCATCATTAGTCTTTGAATTTTTGTGCTCGAGCTGTGAGTCTTGTCGCCAGCATTATAGTGCAAAGTTATGCTTGTAGTGTACCACAATATGTGTACTGCACTGTAACACATAAACACACCAGACAACCACTTACCAAAGTACAACATGTGTCGACTCAAATGCATTCGATCTATGACACAAATGAGTGACACACTTTTAGGTGTCATATTCATTTGAGTATTTTATTTTATCATGCATTTGATTCGTCACATGAACCAATGAATCGATAATGCATGTTATTGAAGTGAGACAAATATGTATTAGCAATAAGTTACAATAAGTTAGAAAGGCTAAGTAAAAAATGTAAATTAGATATAAAAAGGGCTGCATGCCATTAATAAAACAAGATTGAATTTAATAAGCTTAATACGGCAACAACTGCCTTTGTTTTATTTAATTGAATCTTCTGATTGGGTTGTTCCTAAAACGCCTGTTTTTAAGCTGAATCCCCAGACAGCTGTTTAAATATCAATATATGGGCTATAGGGCATCCTTTACCAGTCACAAAACCATACATCAACATTACATGGCAATCCTGCCATACCATTACATGGCGATCCTTTACCAGTCCCATACCATTACATGCTGTTTCAGTTAGCATACAGTCCCACAGGTTTTCATCTTCCAGCAAGCCTAGTGCAAGGCATACGTCGTTATATGTTGCATAATGTTGTCCATTTCCTTTACGTATATCTTGAAATGACATGGACCAATTAGATTCATAACAACAGTTGGAAATAAAAGCACTCAGTCTGCCGTTTGAATAAATTGGGCGTTGTTTGCGAGTATTTTTTTTCTCGTTTGTGCGCATGTGAAATAGCGTGGTACTTTTGAATAGAGTTATTCCTTTATTTACACACTTGGAAATGCATTTATGTTCTTTGCCGAACTGTACCGAACGGTATCACGTTGTTTAATATTTATGCAATAACCATTTTGTACCCAATATTATCAGCAATGAACTTCTTTGAATCACGTAGCTCTATAGTCGCCTACCATGATTCCAGCCCGCCGTGAACAACAGATGCACTGAATTTATAAATGTGCTCTTCGGTTGTTGTTTTATTGAAGACTATAGCGTAATGGCCACTTTAAAATTTTTTGTGTGTGTTATTTGGATAAATTTAAAAATATATTATAAATTTAATTTGTTGTGCTCATTCAGTAAAACATCCAGCTAACCAATGAAAAGTCTTTGCACTTTTTGAATTTTCATCATCCACAAAATTTATGTGGCTCGTTTTTAATAAAACTGGCCTTTAAATTTAAAAGTTGAATAAAATTGTTGGTCATTTTAACTCTATTTTTAATTACTCCTAATGTTTCGAACGATGTCATCAAAAATATAAATTTAATGTTCGAGTTGACTACAGGAACCGATTAGAGTCTGGATTCCTATCGATAAGTAAACCATTCAACCATTTAAGTGGTGTTTATATTTTTAGTTATTTTATTACAAAACAGATATTCCTTATCCATAGCACCAATTTCCACTTTTGAATGAGCATTTTATATAATGTAAGACACCCAATTAGAATCATTCTCTTAATTAGCGAAATGAATCATCATGTACAAGAAAATTCGTTGAAGTAGCAAGCTTGTTTAAATAACCAAGAGTAAACCCCTTTTAAGTAAAATTTGTATAAGATTTATTTTCTTCAATAAATCTTTAATAACCTTTATGAATGCAGCGATATAACTTTTACACACCTTTACGTTTTATGAAGTATAAAATATAACAGTATATATATTGTAAAACAGTATAAGTATAACAGTTTGAAGTAAAGTTTTCAGAGGAATTACATAATTTTAAAAATGGGCCAGATTCAAGTTCAATGGTGCGAAAATTTGAGAAAGGTCAAGAGGTATGAAAGGAATTATATAGCATAGCCAGCTAAGTGCTGAAAGTTCAGAAAGTTTGGTCCAAAGCCAGAAAAGAAATTACATATTTTAAAATAAGTGGGGGTGGTCAAAAAAAAAACCTATCTATTATGCTAGAGTCCCGGTAAAATGAAGGCATGGAAAGAATAGCATTATTTTAAACAGTGAATGTGTTCGAAAAACCTGCTTGTCTATTAAACCCGTGTACTATCACTGTGAAAATTTCAGAAAGATCGATCCAGAAATATGAGTAAAATTGCTTTATTTTGTAAGTGGGCGTAAAATTAGGCGCGATTGAAAAAAAAAAAACCCATGTACAATTCTATGTCCTAATGAATATGCTGGGTGGGCGAACTTAAGGTAAATTGTCTTTCAAATGATTAAATATTCCAAGGACCAAATATTTACCAATAAATTACATCATTTTAATATTAATTGTTTATTAAAACTAACGATCTAATATAACCCAAAATATATAATCTAATGTGTAGTACACACTGATAATAAATAACTTTAGTAGAGCAACATTACCTACTTAATTAACTTGTATGAATTGAGTTGCTTTTACATCCTTGTCATCCTTTGATGTTTCCTTAATAAAAAATTGAAAATTTTAAGTATGAAACGTTGCACTCTTGCAAAAAGAATATTAATTGTGGAAATTTATTATAAAAATGATAAATGTTTTTATCATTGCTTTTGTGAACATCGTTATCATTATAGCCATTCAAACTAAATTGTTATATTGGTATATCTTGAAAAATATATTATCTTAAAATTTTGTGTAACTTTATTCTATGTACGTTTATTTACGGACAGTGTCACAGCATAAAAAATCTAAACAATTGAAGTAATTTTGGTCCGCTGAGGTCGGTACATCTGCAGAACAACCAATTCCAATTGAAATTTATATTTAGATGCAAACTGTCGCCCAACAAGCATTTAAAATGGTTTTCATACTGTTGTATGAGTATATAGGAACAGCAAGTCTAACTTCACTTTCAAATAAAAATACACTGAAATCATACAAAACGATTAAAATCTTGTAAAGGCCATTAGAAAGCAAAAAATTTGTGGGGAGGCCAATAAAGCACGTACTCCATTAAAAATGTGAGATAACTTAAATTAAGAGTGCAATGATCTTATGTGCATTGAAAGAATGTAGATCATTTGGTGAAAAAAAACGTAATCTCTATTTATAATGATACACCTTGTAACGACACGTTCTCGCGTTATGCTGGGGTAGAGCTCGCGACGTCCAGGGTTGGTTACAAAAAAATTTTTGTTTTACTAATAATTTTTATTATAATCTATTTTTAAATTAAGTTAAAATTATACAACTGCACTACTGAGCCCACCAACGAACGACTCACCGTTTCGAGGTCCTCAAGAGTTCTCGTCTCTACTCTCCGCCGGCTGGCTTACTGCTTCTCACACTGGAGTGAATAAGATTCTGGTCCAGTCTGAGCAGAACAGTTTGCCTGTCTACCAATTTTTGACTTGTTGCGGTTGCCACGGATAATATTCTGAGACAACCTTTCCACGCCTAAATTGGTGTTAGCCTTTTTGCGATCTTGTCCGTCCTGTTCAGCTAGGCCGAATAAAATTCTGGCCTGTGTTTGGTTCTGGGAGGATACGGACTGCGTCAATTTAATGTGACTTTTTATTATTCAGAAATAAATCTTTTACTGTTACCGATTCTCTTTGAATTCAAATTGTCTCCCTTTATTTTAGTTTGCCTTTTTATATACAAACAAAGCTAGTGCAAACTCTTAAATTTAGGTGAAAAATACAAAACATGTAATAAATACAATTATATGATAAATGACAAATTTGCAGTTATAATAAATTCAATAAAAAGGATGAATATGAGTAAACATGGTTTAATAAAAATGATGAATATGCGTGATATTAACCTAAATAGTAATTTTAACATGGTTAATTAAATATGAGTAAGTGTGATGTTAGCCAACTTACTTAAGTAAGTAAGGTAATTAAAGTAGGCTAAAAAATAATAATAAAATAAAAATATTAATGCTTAACATATGGCCTGTTTTTGCAATACAAGTGGTAACTTACACAAACGAGCGTTACACAAACGAGTACGTAAGGAAATGAGTATTTATAACACTCTCGTCTAACTTACGTCTTACTGCGTAGTTATTTTTGTATCGTTAAATTACATTGTTACCATAATGTGTATTTAGGTATTTCGTTCAATTATTTCTATAGTAAATCATAATTTTTTTGTTACTAAATGTAAATGGCAACCCTTATTCAAAAGTAAGTAAACACAAAACAGCTGTTGAGAAACATAAGAATTAAAGTGCAAATAAAAAACAATTTAACTTAAAGAAAATTAAGTTATATGATTTTGTAGTATTCTTATATAATTATAACATTGATTAATTTATTAAATAAAAGTTCATTACATGAAAAGAAAATTAAGTTAAATGATTTTGTAGTATTCTTATATTATTATAACATTGATTAATTTATTAAATAAAAGTTCATTACATGAAAAGAAAATTAAGTTACATAAATGATTTTGTATTATTCTTATATTATTATAACATTGATTAATTTATTAAATAAAAGTTCATTACATGAAAAGAAAATTAAGTTAAATGATTTTGTAGTATTCTTATATCATTATAACATTGATTAATTTATAAAATTAAAGTTCATTACATGAAAAAAAATTAAACAAAAAAAAATTATTTTGTGCTATATTTATTCTTCGTCCTTTAAATGCTTTAGGATATTTACCAAGGACTCTGCCATAATTTTTGAGGAATCAGCAATTTCTTTTAAAGCATTTGCTTGATCCCTCGCTGCTTCAGCCTGTACTTTTGCAGCTTCTGCTTGTATTTTCGCAGCTTCTGCTTGTGTTTTCATTATTTGCAGTGTTTTGTTTTGTACGGCCATTTGATTTTCTAAAAGCGTTAATCTCGCGTTGTTATCCTCAACGAGTTTTCTTTTCCTGTTTTGGTGAACTTTTTTTTTTGACTATATGATGGTTGGGATAACTGGTGTCCTGGTGGTGTAATGTTGGGCGTAAGTATGTCTGCTATCGTGGGTGATGTAATGATCGGCGTAAATATAGTTGAGTCATGATAAGGAGACTTCGTAAGTGTATCCAAACCAATTTCCTCAGGTGTACCACAAGGTAGCATTCTTGGACCAGTTCTATATTTGATATATACCTGCGATATGCCTGAAGGTGAAACTGTCCACACTTCTACGTTTGCTGATGATACAGCGTGTCTAAGTTCGCACGAAAACTCCTATCAAGCCTCAATAAATCTTCAGCAACATATAACTCAGTTGGATAGAATCCAACGTTTGCAAAATAAAATTTTACGGTTGATAACTTCCGCCCCATGGTACATCAGAAATTCAAACATACATTGTGACTTAGACATACCGCTGGTGACTACAGAAATCATCAAATACGCAGGCAAATACTTGATGAAGCTCGAAGGCCATCCTAATCCCCTTGCTCGCAATATCTTGGATTATAGTGGACATAGCCGATTAAAAAAGAAGGATACCGCAGCTTTAATCCTCAATGCTACAGATGACACATCTTAGAAACATTTGTTTTGTTTTTTTTTTTAATGTCAATTTTTTTCTTTTTTTACCCAAAAGGTTAGTTCTGACATGGTCGGGACTAATGTAACTTTTTTTAGAATTTAAGATTTTAAAACTTATTGTTAGTTCTTTTTATAGAAGATACAATAAATAATTTTGAGAGTTAAAAAAAAAAAAAAAAAAAATGATAAGGTTTATCATTACTACTATTCTGCTTAGAGATAGTAGGCGTCACAACTGCTATCTTCTGCTGAATCCGGAGTGGTGTTATTAAAATCGCATTATTAAACGAAGGCAACCCAGCAGGTGCTGCAGCTGATGTCAGGTGACATATCCTATCTATCTGTTGTTCCAATTTCGTCAAATTTCTCATATTGCACGGCCCACCACCAGTGCCATGAATACTTTTATTGTTTTCTGAAATTTTTTTTTTTACTCTGCATTTCTGATCGTGCCATACCTATAAAAATATACATATATACATTATTTATCATTAACAAAATGTTAATAAATTAACAAATACCTTTTTCCATCCGAATCCATTTCTTGTTGGGGGCCCGAACGCGGTGACTTTTTCTGCCACAGTGTCCCATGTGTTTTCCACTGCAGCTCGACTGCTGCCAAAAGTTGGGATGCCTGTTGCAAGGTGTGGAAATTCTTCCATTAAATCCACCAACTTTTGGAATTGCACGTATATTGTTTTTTTTATACTATGATTTCATTTTATTATATTAATATTTTTATTATTTCTTTATAAAATGTTAACTTACCGTTTGTTGCTATTTACATCCATATTTTTTTCTAAATTTTTTTTTTTGCCTTCGCACGAATGATATTTTTCACTTGTCTGTTTTTGACACAAATGGCGTTTAAAATTGCTTTACAAAACCTTAAAAAGTGTACATGAATGACAACACTTACGTTTTCACTCAACAAAACTTGACGAACGAGTTACAGAACCGCAAAACTAAATTTTCTACTCATTTCAGCAAATCGTGCGAGTCACTTGTAATGTAAAAACAGGCTAATAGAATTAATTATAAAGTAAAAACTAAAATAAGAACAACTCATAACATTTCTCCTCTCCCAAGAAAGGAAAACACGCAGAGTTTTCCGTTTGTTATATTGTTAACGGCTGCGATCTTGCAGACAATTACTAACAATTCTATTCAAATTAGAGCTGCGTTCTGGGATCTCGTTCCGTATTTTAACTTTTATTCCCGTCGGCTTTTACATAGCAGGAATATGATTATAGTTACTGCTATTCCCGTGATAGTTTTAGCCAAATATAATATACCATTTGATACAGTCTGCTGAAATCTCAGTTCTTCAATAGTTTTGATATTACTTATCTGGGTGATGTGGCTTTTCTAGCGTGGGTTTTATGGCCGTTGTTAAACTCCTGTTGCTTCCAACCATTAGAAACTTCTGGGTTACATCGATTAGCTGGCTGACGAAATCTTGTTCCGTGATTTTGACGGTGCAATTGTAAAAGGAAATCATGTAGTTCCCTGTCAGGTTTAGGCGACGGTCATCACAACTTGTTGTCATTGGAGCTTTGTTGGCGTTTGTTATTATAACTGTGCCTTCTTCAATTAGTTCCACTGTGTCCGTTTCATGTGAGATTAGGTTACATTTCCCACAAAAGACACAATTCTGTGATTTCTTCAAACTTTTAAAGACTTTCTCGCCATTGTAACTGAATATCCCTTGTCTATTTGATGAAAACTTCTGTTTGGTATAGGAATTATTAACAATTTTTTCAGAGTAATGGTTTCAATTGGTATCTTGATCACGAACATCAAGTAACTATGCCTATGTAGAGCTGCTCCCATCTGCATGTCTTGCAATGTTTCCACGCTTATTTTGTAATTTTCAATTTCTGTAGTAGTTAGAAGAGCTGGATTAAAAATTTTCATCTTTGCCAGAGCTATGGATTCTTGCACGATCCTGACTTGACTTTTCATATCCATGAGTTTGAAACTACCAGTTTGTTGATAGAAGAATTAAATCTGACATTAATGTAGACTTGATGGTTTGATTGTTCAATGATCTGGTGATTGTTTGAATCGACAACTTTAAAATGCTGGTTTATTTGTTGTCTATCGTCATCGTCTAGTGTTCCGTAGAGCCAATTCATTAGCTTTTCGCCGATATTTAATAGGCCTCGCTTGATGCGGCCTGGTAAAAGCGTATGAAGGCCGTCTTTGATTTCGTTTATCTCTGATATCATTATTTCTCGGGAGAAAGGAGGTATTAATTTCGGTATGTTATGCGCGAATTCATTGACCGAATCACTTATGTCTTTAATGTTAATCTGATGGAGAATATATATATTGTTACGAATATGTCTTGCTTAAGTTTAAAATAAAAACAATTAAGCAATAAGGAAAACTACTGGTTACAAACTGCGTAGAAGTTTATTCACACACACACACAACTACAATTTGATAGGCTGTGTACTAACTGCCTGGCATGCTGCTTATCATTTAAACGCGCAAGACAAAAACTAATTTTATAACAATAAATATACATCAACAATAAATATTCATCGGCGTAGTTTTCTAAGAAACCCTTTTTTTACAAAAGCAACAACAAATGTATTGAAATAAATCCCAAGCAGAAACCTTATCAGCATAAAAACAAAAACAACTATACGCACAGGCAAGCAGGCGCCTATAAAATGAATAAACAACCTACATTAACAAAATACACACAAAGAGAGTAGAAGATTCTTACATCTTCTAGATTCTAATTGGACAAGTATAAATAGGGGAAGCGTCTGAGTGGACAATGAATCAGTGTAAATTAAACCTCATAGTGTGAAGACGTGCATTTTAAACAGAATGTTGGGATATTCATTTTCATTATAGAGGGGCTCGGTTTTTCTCTTTAATTTCATCGGAAGTTGTAACTCAAATCCAAACAGGGTTTTCTGTGTTTGTTTGGTCGCGGCATGTATCGTATTGTTGTGTGCATGCATCGCGTGTTGGAGCCACTCATCCCAATTAGACCCGTCTTCTTTTACGAAATTTCTTAAAAACTCCGCTAGTGGCCTGTGACTTCTCTCTAGTGAACCATTTGATTGATGATGGTAAGGACTTGTGTTTATTTGTTTTATTTCCATTAATTTGCACACTTCCTTGAATATTCGTGAGTTCAAATTAGTCCCATTGTCAGTAACCAGAACTTTCGGGATATTGTACCTTGAAATAATTTCGTTAAAGAAAGCTTTGGCAATCGTCTGAGCTTCGCCATCAGGAATGGCAACGCAAGCCATTTACTTCAAGAAATCGTCCTGGAATGTCAGAATAAATTTGTTTCCGTGCGATGTTTTGGTAAAGGTCCAACCATGTCCATGTACACTTTATCGAATGGTTTATTTGGTGTGTCAGTAATCACCATAGGCATTTTATTCTTCTTACCACTCTTATTTTGCTGGAATTTTATGCAGTTTGTAATGTAACTTTTTATATCATTCTGCATTCCTTTCCATTGGTACCGATTTCTTATCCTCCCGTATGTTTTAGCAAATCCCTGATGTCCTCCTATTGATGAGTCATGAAAAGCTTTAAGGACATTATCTATATCCTTTTTGGTTTTCAATGCAATTATGTTGTCTCGATAGACAATTATTTGGCTTATTTCGTCTGCTGATGCTACCATATTGTCACTGCTTTCTGGCTGTTGTTGCTTAGTCCTTGATCGAGTGACCACTGCTAAGGAAGTTTCGTAAGTGGGTAGTCTGCTACCCACTCAGCTTCTATTGTATATCAATTTTAAAGTCTGACAGCTTATGTCGAAACTGCGCTAGGCGTGAAGTTGGCTCTTTTAGATTTGCAATTCCTTTTAGAAGTCTGTGATCGTTGAAAACTGTAAAGTGTCTACCTAAAAGATATGTTCAGAAAGTCCTCGTAGCCCAAACAATTGCTAGGAATTATCTTTCTATAGTTGAGTACCGCCGCTCGGAATTGTTCAAAGCTCTACTAGCAAAACAGATAGGGTGGTCCTTTCCCGGCTCTTCCTGTAAGAGTACTGCGCCTAGAGCCTCTCCAGTGGCGTCAGTTGTTAGCAGAAAACCTTTTGAAAAATCGACGTATTTAAGAATTGGGGGGTTGATTGACATTTTTAAATTCTTCCATTGATCGTTGACATTCGTTAGTCCATTTGAATTTTACGTCTTTTCTTAGCAGCTTTGTAAGTGGCAGAAGATGTTCTGCTGCATTAGGAATGAATTTCCTATAATAGTTCGCAAAACCCAAAAATGCCTGTAGTTCTTTGATGTTTGTAGGTGCTCTGATCTTTTTTACACTTTCCACTCTAGATGGGTCTGGCTCGACTCCTTTTTCCGAGCATTTGTGTCTAAGATAGACAATTTCTCTTTTTAGAAATAGACATTTTTTGGTGTTCAGCGTAAGATTGCTCGCTCTAATTGCGCTAAGAACCTGTTCTAGTTTTTCTTCGTGCTCTTCTAGATTTCTTGCATAAATACCGATATCGTCAAGATACACGAAACATTCAATTCCTTATAGGCTAGTTAATATGTGGTTTATGATGCGTTGGAAAGTTGCTGGGGCTCCTGTTAAACCGAATTTTGAATTCATAATGTCCGAGTCCCATACTAAATGCTGTTTTTTCTCGGTCAGGTTTATATACCAGGACTTGGTGATAGCCACTTGCAAAATCCAATATTGAGAAATATTTACTGCATCCTAACTGATCAAGAATTTCGTCTACCCTTGGAATTGGAAAAACGGTTTTTATTGTTTTTTCGTTTAGCTGTCTAAAATCCACTACTAGCCTCCACTTATCTTCTGCACCACCGTCCGACTTTTTAGGAACTAGAATTACTGGTGAGTTCCAGGGCGACTTGCTGTGTTGAATGATGTCTTGGTCAAGCAGTTTCTGCACTTGCCTAATAAATTCACTTTTGTGCACCTCAGGAAGACGGTACTGTCTCCTATTTATAGGGGTGGTTCCAGGTATTGTTGGTATCTCATGTTTTAATAACGTTGTATATGCCAGTTGGTCTTCAGGAAAATAAAATACATCAATATGTGCTTGGATTTTCCGACGGGGTTAAAATTACTTTTATTTGGGTACGGCTTTCCGTCAAAAAGAACACTGAAGATGGCAAACAGCCGAAACCGGTTTGTTCACAAACCAAATTTGACGAGGGTCGACGGAAAACCGTACCCAAATAAAAATAAAATACATCCTTGAATTTTTGCAAAATTGTCTCTCGTGGCCTTGCTCTGGCCTCCGTCACCTGGGCGAATAAAATTCTGGCCAGGTGAAGCAGCGACAGAACTTGCTTGGCCGTAAACCTTAGCTATACTCAATTTATTCAAAGTCAAATAAAATTGGGATTTTGATTGACTGAGCAGAACCTATTCGCAAGACTATTTTAATTAAGCTGAATAAAATTCTAACTAAATTCTAAATTCTAGCCCGTGGCTAACTCTCTTAAAATACTCAAGTATACCGCTTTTATTTTTCTTATTGTTGTTAGTACTATTCCAATTGAATTCATTCTTTAACTTTAAATTAAATTATTATTATACTTATTATTATTATTTCTCTTATTATTAGTATATTATCTTATTTATGAATTATATTATAATTATTATATTATACCTATTTGTTATTATATTATATTATACCTATTATATATATTATTATATTATACCTATTTATGAAGCATAAAATAAGCTTTAAATTAACGGTCGGGAACACCGGTGCGTCATCTGTGAGTTAGGAACAAACTGACCATCAATACAGTCAGCTGTAATGCAGACCAAACCCCACAGCTGATAGTTGTCAATCAACTATAACAAATAATCTGTGCGTGTGTACCTACGCACAAGTATATAAGGCAGAACATTTTATGAAGCGAGATCAATTGGCAAGCAGGTCGCCTGCAGATAAGAAGTTTTTTGGAGGACTTTTACATTCCCCAATAACTTCTTATCAGCAATTAGACTGCAGGTAAGAGGCCTTTTGGAAGAATTTTATATTCCGCAATAACTTCTTATCAGCAGATAGCAAGCACATCTCCTGTAGGTAAGAAGTCTTTTGGAGGAGTTTATATTACGCAATAGATTCTTACGGGCAGATAGCACCCAGCTCGCCTACCGTTTAGAGATCTTTTGGAGGAGTTTTATATTCCGCAATAATCTCTTATCGACAGTACCGCTGTTGCTTGTGCCGCTACCAGGTACTGGAGCCATTACTGCTGCCGCCTGTTACGCTGCTCATCGCCTCAGCGAGTTGACTCCCCATTCTACGGCTACGATTCCCGAACGTCCACTATCAACCATCTACCTTGTAAGAGGTTACTAAATAAACGTGGTGATAAGTTTAATAACGTGTATAAAGCATTGAGTGCAACGACTCTGGCCTCCGCTGTAGCTTCCCCAGCAACCAGCGGAAACGTGTCGTTACATTGGCACCCGAGCAGGGATAGTGTCTATAGAAAGAAAAACACAAAAAAAAATTTATATATATATATCTAATTTAATTAAAGAAAACGTTAATACTAAATATTACATATGGAGAAGGAAAATCGGTGTTTGACTCCTTGCCACATAACAGGCGATAGATTTATCACCCACGTAGGACATCATCTAGGCTGCAACTATATTACGAACTTCCAGGGCCTACTCCCTGAAGAGGGAGGAACTGGTGAAATATCTCGGTCAATATCAGCAGAACGCTATGTTCAACACATGCGGAAACGTTTTGCTAAATTGTTGACATCCGAACATCAATATGAACGAATGAAGGAGTTGTTACCCTTAAGCCCCCTACGGCTACAGATGGGCTTAGCTTAATGGAAGAAGAGAATGCCGGTCTTGACCGAGTGGGGATTATCGAAAAACCAAACGTAGTCGCCACTCAGTCTGACTTTGGGACGTCCCTACCCCCGCCATCACCATCGTTTCGAAAGGATGATCGTATCGGGGCTATCGAGGTAGTGCAAAAGTGGAGCCGGAAATGCACCGAGGACAAAGACCCGCTAGAATATACAGAGCGACTGGTGGAGCTGGCCATAATGTATCATGTAGACTTATATCAGCCGCTTAAAATAATGCCTGAGAAACTGCGAGAGCGCGAAAAGGCCACATTAGTTTGTTGTGTGAGGCAGATAAATTAAAAGCCGTGGTATGCTTAGAAGGCCGACTAACCGCGGCCATCATTGATACGGGAGCCACCAAAAGTTTTATTTCGCCCACGCAAATTAACCGCCTCACCGCATCATCTAAAAAGATACCCGTGAATATTGAAGTATTCCTTGCCGACGGTTCAACAAAGCATATTACGTTGACATTCATCTTAGAGTCTCCCTAGGTACAAGAACCAAGTCCGGTAACTTTCTGGTGATGCAGGAAGCCATTGAAGACCTCATCCTGGGATTGAACAGGCTACAGGCACTCAAGGCCTCGTTCAGTTGCACTGGCTTGATAGCCAGATGTGGGCCAAGCCCCGCTCGATTTCCACTTCCGCACACTAGTAGCCAAGCTAGGAAAGTTAAGGTAAGCACCATCACCAACATTGTTTGTATTCTAGAAAGTTTTCTTCTCGTAAGGCTAAACCCGACCGAAACCCTATCCGACCAAGAGAGAATGAATCGTTTCTTGAAGAGCTAACTCGAGCTATTCGAAAAAAATTAAGGGGATGTCCAACATCACACAACACTGGATTTTGATGAAAGATGACCCGCCTATTAAATTAAGATACGCCCTCCGCAACCCCGCTATGCAAGCCGATATTAATGAGGAAATCAATACCTTGATCCGCCACGGCTAGTTTCCCTATTACCCTGGTACGGAAGAAAAACGGTGCATGGCGGACATGTATGGACTTTAGGCAGCTGAATGCAAGATCAGTCCCGGACGCGTACCCACTGCGAATTGATACCATTCTAAATATGTAGGTATATTAGTAGTAGGTCAGGTATATTCGTAGTTTGGACCTCAAGGATGGCTACTGGCAGATTCCACTAGAAGAAAGTAGCAAGAAATATACGGCGTTTGCAGTCAACGGGCGAGGATTATACCAGTGGCGTGTGATGCCTTTCGGTCTGCACTCAGCTCCTGTAACGTTTCAGAGGGCTTTATGGAACCGCATGCTTTTGCATACCTGGATGATATAATTGTTATTGGCGCTACATTCCAAGGATACTTAGAAAACTTAAAGTGAGGTTTTCCGACGACTGCGTGCAACGAACCTCAAAATCAGTGCGAAGAAGTGCCAGTATTTCAGAAAGAAGACTAAGTACCTCGGGAATGTTATCAACCAACACGAGATCCAAATGGAGCTCGACAAAATTACGGCTATTTCCGAAATGCCCTCGCCCCAAAGCGTAGAAGAGGCACGACGATTTCTGGGAATTACTTCCTGGTACCGACGATTCGTGCCCGATTTCGCCACCATCTCTAAATCTCTGACGCAACTGTTACAGAAGGGAAAACACTGGAAATGGGGACCAGAGCAACAGCGTGCCTTTGCCACCCTTAAGACTACGGTCACGGAGGCCCCCGTTTTTGCCTGCCCTAATTTCAACAACAAACAGACGCTAGTGAACACGGTTTAGGGGCAGTGTTGACGCAAAAATGAAGCGGAAAGAGTCATCGCATATGCGAGTCGAGGACAAACCAAAAGGAGAATTGTCTGGTTGTTGTTTAATTTTTGTTAATTCCTAAACTCCTCACTTAGAGCTCGAAGGTATTTACTGTTTATTGATTAATTGATTAATAATTAATAATAATTGCTTTATTCTTAATTTCTGCAGCTTATATACTAACAATGAAAATAAACTAGATTTTAGGTTTGAGTGACGTCACTCAATTCTCACTTTATATACTCATACTTAACTACATACATTATTATAATTATTACTAGGTTATCATAAAATACTGTACAATGACATGAATGTATTTAGTGTAATTATCAACAAAACTGACCTACAAATATAGAGAAACTCAACGTCATCAAAAACACTTCCGCATGCAGTGTTCCCATTAATGTTCATGCATAACACAGTAACAACAACAATACAGTACAAATAAATTATGCTGATGATCAATAAATTGGTTACAATAAGTGATTCGGTAATTTAAAAACTTTCATTTATTAATACAAATGTATTAGCAGTTAAGGTATCTCTACTTATGTGTCAATTTTGCCAATTGGTTAATCACACTACCCCTCCACTTTTTATAAGAATGTTCATATAACGTGATTTCTATAGACATTCTTTTACAATAATGTCAAATATTTATTTATATTCAGTTATGATATAATTCTTTAAATGTTACTATAATTTTAATTGTAAATAATTTATTTATGATATATCTTAAGTCTATTTTTATGAACTACTTGTTCTTTGTTATTTTTCTTATCAACTATTGTTACATTATTTCTTAAATCTATTTTCTTAATTTTAAATGGACCCTTATATTGATTATCTAACTTATGACCTGAATTATTCTTAAGTAACACTAAATCTCCTAATTCCAAAATTATGATCTAATATACTCCCTTATCGTAATTTTGTTTTTGCTTTAACTTATTTCTATCTAACAGTAATCGAGCTCTCTTAGAAGCTATTTCTAATCTATACTTTGCTTCTTTGGCATAGTCTTCCATATTGTATAATGGAGAAATTTTGTCTAGTTCAGTGAATTGCGAAAATGTATTTGGACTCTCCGTAAAAATTAATTCATAAGGGCAGTAACCATGTAGCGTTGATGGTGTTGTATTGAAACAATATGTGAAATATTTTAACCATTCATCCCAGTCGGTTCTATCTATTGATATATATGAACGTATACATTCATTGAAAGTTCTATGACCTCTTTCTACTCTACCTAATGTTTGATGGTGGTGAGCTGTTGAATTTAATTTTTCAATTTTTAGCAATTCACATAATTCCGTTAGTATTGAATTCTTATATTCTGTTCCCATGTCCGAAATGAACGTCTTCATCGGACCAAAGGTCAGTACAAAATTTTCAAAAATTGCCCTGGCTATGGTTTTCGCGTTTTTATCCGGTATAGTAATAGTTACCAAGTATTTCGTCAAATCACATAAAATGGTGATTGCATACTCATTTCCCCGTACGGATTTTGGGAATGGCCCTATTGTATACCCTATACGTATACCGTATCAAATGCCTTAATAGGCGTTGGCGTGACTGTCAAGGGACATTTCAAGTGTCTAGTCGTTTTCGTCGTTTGACACTTGTGACAAGTTTTGACATATGTAGTAATATCTCCTGTCATGTTTTTCCAGTAGTAATACTTTTTAATTTTCTGAATTGTTCGATATATTCCACAATGTCCTCCTTCTATAGGATCATCGTGATATCGCAGCATTATATCAAGAATTGCCTTGGCATTCTTATTATCAATTTGGGTCACCTTATTTAGTAGCGCTACTTTTATATTATTCAATTTCCTATTGCCCATATCTTTAAAATCATTTACTGAGATAAATTCAAAAATTTTCTCAGTAGGTGCCATGTAATTTTTCAATTTTATGTTTATTGGCTACTTCTCGAGCCATGGGAAAAATTGTTCTAAATCAAAATTCCCAATAATAAACAAATCATCTATTTTTAGGTTTGCCATTATAGATTTTCCTCGTTTAATGTAACAACGAATTGGAGTAACCTTTAATTTATTAAATTTTCTAACATCAGAATTATTAATTGGCATATATATTTTGGGCTTTTTATCATCATTATCATTATTATTATTCGAATGCTGTTTAACTGTTGTATTGCTATCTGTATTACGCCTTTGCATTGAAGATCTGGTTGTTACCTTTAAAATCGACTTCGTCTTTGAACTAATCTCTTTTAAGTCTGCTATTGTTATTCTAGACAGCGCGTCGGTGACATAATTGTCCTTTCCCCTAAGATATTCCACCATAAAGTCGTATTCCTCTAGATAAAGTCTCATTCTTGTTAATTTGAAGCTAGGATTTTTTCATTGAAAACAGGTATGATAGCGGTCTGTGATCAGTGCGGACAAGAAAATGTTTTCCATATATGTATGGTCTAAAGTGTGTTATGGCCCAGTGTATGGCCGTTAATTCCTGTTCAATTGTGGATTTGTTACTTTCACCTTTGGTGAAAGATTTTGAAGCATAGGCTATTGGCAGTTGTTTACCTTCATACTCCTGTGTTAACACCGCTCCACAGGCATGTTTACTTGCATCTGTTGTTATGCAAAATTCTCGCGAGAAGTCTGGATATTGTAGCAATGTTGGCCGCATCAGTGCTTGTTTCAAATACCTGAAAGAACGGTCGCAATCTTTAGTCCACTCGAATTGGACACCTTTCCTAGACAGTTTTGTAAGGTGTCTGGAATATTCCGAGAAATTTTCAATAAATCTTCGGTAATAGTTACAGAATGCAGCAAATCTTTTCGCTCCATCCGCGTCTTTTGGCACCGGATAGTTTTGAATCACCGAATATTTACTGTCGTCAGGCAATATTCCCTGGCTTGTACATTTATGACCAAGATAAGTGACCTCAGTTCCGAAAAATGAACACTTTTCGGGGTGTAGCTTCAGGTTATATTTTCGACATAAATCAAAAACATCCTGTAAGTTTGCAAGCATGTGTTTCTCTGAGCATCCCAACACTACCAAATCGTCCATATACAGGAAAGCCTGGTTTGGCTTTAAGCCACTGAAAGCAAGTGTCATCATTCTTTGAAAAGAATTTGGTGCTATTTTTAAACCGTATGGTAACCTAGTATAGGTTATATGAGCCATTGTTTGTTGAGAATGGCGTTAAGACTCGTGAGTCTTTCTCTAAATTAATCTGGTGAAAACCGGACATTAAGTCAAGACATGAAAAATATTTGGCTCTATCTAATTGGTCTAGAATATCATGTATTCTAGGCAATGGAAGTTTATCCGCTATCAATTTTTTATTGATTTGTCTTTAATCAATCACAAGTCTCAATCTTTTACTCTCCGTATTTGGGAGTGACTTTTTTGGTACCAACAGGACTGTATTCTGATTGCGATGGTTCTATTATTTTATCCTCTATTAGTTTATTAACATGTTTATCTATTTCCTCGTTTTGTGTGTATGGTGTTCTGTAATTTTTAATATATACTGGGTCATTATCTTTAACCCTTAACCTTTGTGTATAGAAATTATTACTCGTGATGGCTTCCTTTTCCAAACCAAAAATATCTGTGTAATTTAAACATAATTTATTTAGAGTCTTTTCGAATGGTGCCGGGAAATTTTCACGTAAAATGCTTAATATTTCAAGATTTCTATTGTTGTTATTTTTTTTTCTTAAATTTAAATATATTGTAATCACAGATGTTTTCGGTTTTGATTGTGTCTTACTTAATTATTGCAAATGTGTCAGTAGTATTTAAAATACGAACAAATGGTCTATTAGTTTTTACCAATGTGTTAGCAATAAAAACACCTTTTGTAATTTTCTAGTTTGGAACCAAAAGTTCCCTACTGGATCTAGGTATGTTAACTTGGCGTATAACTTCAGATCTAGGTGGCAGAATCAACTCAGAGCAGTTATTCGTGATGGGTATTTTGATGGTGTACCCCTTGGATGGTCGTAAGACAAGGTGATCATAATCATTATTGAAGTTAAGAATGCAATTGAATTCCTTCAAGAAGTCCACACCGATTATTCCGTCACAAGGTACAAGAAAATCAGCATGTACAACTTGAAAATTATGGCCAATAGAAAAACCTTTGAGGTTTATGTTCGACAATAATGCACTTCCCATTGACCTGATCTTACCCTGTCCTATTCCACTTAGTGTTATTGTGTTATTAATGTTAATTTGTTTGTGATTGACATGATTTGCCTTGATAATTGAAATATCTGCCCCGGTATCTACGAGCAATGTAATTAATTCAGTGTTGTTACTAATTTGTGCTTCAATGAATGAGCCCAAGTTGAGGTTAAGGTTGTATAAGCTATGACTTGTATTGATCTTAGGGGAGCCTATCAGTTTTCCGGAGTTTCATTAAGTGTTCTTATGTTACGTCTGTTGTTATTGTTGCCATTCCCTATCTTTATATTCCTATTGTCGTCTCGGTAGATATTGTTATATCCATTATTTCCACGGAAAAGATTTCCTCGAAATCTATTTTCCCGAAAATTATCCCCCCGGGAAGAGTATCTTCCCTTAAATTGGCTGTTGGAACCCCGAAATCTATTGAAATTCCCTTTGTTGCCATAAAAAAGGACAGTATTATGCTGACCAGTTGCCTAGGTGCAACTGTTGACGAATTTACTTATGGCATCGTTCATTGTCGCGAAACTTCCTGCCTCCATGATAAGTTTTACCTTATCGATTGTGCAGTTTTTGGTGATAGCCTTAACCGCGACTTCAGTAGAGTACTTTGCGGCTAATTCAAATGGTAGTCCATCTGAAATGTAGACACTTTCCAACGACTTTGTTAATCCCTCAATCTCACTGCAATAGTTTTTTTTTTGTCATTTTATTTATTTACAATCTATTTTTACAATAATGAGTAAATTTGATCAAATACAATAATATGAAAAAAAAGAGAAACATAACATATGCTATAAGCTTCAGCAAGCTTAATAGCTTAAACAAATATTAAGTTCTAATATTGATTTGGATTAATTAAAAAATATATATATAAGTTAATTTTCCATAAGGTAAATCTAGTACATGAAATCTATTCAGTCTTCTTACTTCTTCTGTTTCATCTAAAAGAGCAATTGCTAAAATGTTGCTATGATTACTTTATCTTTTATTTTTATTTCATCTCTAATTAAAGGGATTTTGAGGTCTTTGTGAATTTGTTTATTCGTTACAAACCAGGGAGCATTGACTAACGTTCTTAGTGTCTTAGATTGGTATTTTTGTAAAATCTCCACATTTGAATTACTTGCAGTTCCCCAGTGTTGGATACCATATGTCCATAGCGGCTTTAGTAAACTCTTATCTTATTTTCTAGACTTAGCTCCAAGTAGCCAGTACAGTTTATTCGTTTTTATGTTTAGTTGTTGTCTTTCCATGTTAACCTTTTGTCAAGGTGCATTCCTAAGTATTTTACTTTATCAGTTTTTGGTATTGCAGACCCATTCAAAAACACCGCTGGGCATTCTTTCCTTCTTAAGGTGAATGTTACATGAGAAGATTTATGTGAATGAATGGTTATTTTCCATTTTTGCAACCAATTTTCCAAGGAATCAAGTTGTGTTTGAAGTAATAATGTAGCCTCGTACGGTGACTGATTCGAAGATAAAATAGCGGTGTCATCTGCATAAGTAGCCATAGTTATATTTTCATTTACAGGTATGTCCGAGGTATAAACTGTGTATAAAAGAGGCCCAAGAACACTACCTTGCGGCACACCTGCACTGATGCTACATATGTTGGACCTTTCATCATTAATAGGTTCTATCTTCTAAGTATGATCTCAAAAATAAATAAAACGGAGTTGGTAAAATGTTTTTAAGTTTAAACAGAAGTCCTTTATGCCATACTTTATCAAATGCCTGTTTGACATCTAAAAATACTGCAGAACAGAAATACTTTCTCTCTAAGGAGTCTGAGATAGCTTTCACTATGCGGTGGCACTGCTCAGGAGTTCCATGTTGATTGCGAAAGCCAAATTGGTGATCTGGTATAATATTTTGACTTTCCAGAATAGGTGTTAACCTAATTTTAAACAATCGTTCGAATATTTTGGAAAAACTGGCAGAAGGCTAATAGGTCTGTAAGAAGTTAACTCGCTTTCTGGCTTACTGTGTTTTTGAACCATTATTATTTTAGCACATTTCCACTGAATCGGAAAATGTGATAGCCTGATTACGGCATTAAATAATAAGGTTAGGAACATAACACATTTTTTAGGCAGAGACCTTGCAACGTTTGGTCCAATTTTATCATAACCTGGTGACTTTGAATTGTTAAGTTTACAAATTTCTCTCTCAACTTCAGCTGACGAGAAACTCTTGATGGGAAAGTCCATTGGACATGGTATATCCAAGAAGTTTAGAATTTGGCCTTCCTCTACTGTAGACGTTGATGAGCATGTTTGAAATGTATGCTCAGCTTTAGTTTTACTGGTTCTGCACCAGCTACCATTTTGATCTTTTATGGGGACGTTTCTGGATACTGGTTTTTTCAGATATTTTGTTGCTTTCCATAAACTATATTCACTATGAGTTGTAACCCCTAGACTTCTTAAGTAGTTCGACACCTGTTTATTTTGAGTTTGCGCAATACGTCTTCTCAGGTGATTTGTAGCGTAATTGTAATTAGTTTTATCTAATGGGTGTCTGCTTTGCTGCCAAATTCTTCGAAGTCTTCTCTTGTTCCTTATTAGCTCTCTTATTTCCGCAGACATAGAAAATGCATTTCTTTGAGAATGTGTTTGAAGAGTAGACAAAAGTGCTGCTTCATGAAACAGGCTTTTAAAGTATTCCACACAATTTTCGAGCTCATCTGCTGATTTTGTACGAGCGTTAAGCAGAATTCTCTCATCGAGCCAGCTTTTAAAGAAATGTATGTCAGTTTTGGGCGAAAGTGTTTGTATGTTTTGCGAAACAGTCTGCAATGTGGTATTGTAACAATCAATTATAGGAGTATGGTCAGAGCTTAGGTCATCGTTGTCCTGAATATTTAAAAGTTGGCTCGGCAATCCCGAGTATATAAAAAAGTCCAGCAGGTCAGGAATCTTATTTGGGTCACGGGGCCAGTATGTGGGTCTTCCAGTAGATAACGTATTATAATTGTTTTTTCGAATATTTTTATATAATTCCCTTCCTTTCGGATTTACAAGTCTTGAACCCCACCACGGATGCTTAGCATTAAAAGCTCCGCCCACAATGAATCTTGGTCCTAACTGTTTAAAGAAGTCGTCATAATCAGTATACGATAAATTATGCTTGAGTGGGAAGTACACTGAATAAATGCATATGTTATTACATTTTATTTTAATACCGCAAGCTTAAACTGATGGTTTTATAATTTCATAATTTTAGAATTTCATACTTTATATTAGATCGTACTAAAATTGCAGAACCAGCATGTGCTTTGCCGTCAGGATGATTCGCTTGCACTAGATCATAGTTCTTTATTCTAAAAAAGGTTTTAGTTGTAAAATGTGTTTCTGATAATAAAATGTCTATATAATTGGATTTAAGAAAAATTTCTATTTCCTTTGTATGATTAGAAGCACCGTTGGCGTTCCATGCTGCATATTTTGGATTTATTTGCATAATTTAAGCAAAATTTGTGTCATCATTTCAAACATTTTTTCCATCATTCTTTCTAAGCGATCCATGAATCGATTTTCCATATTAGGTGCGGTACCTTTAACTGCATCGGAATATGACATTCCACTATTGCAAATGTTATAGTTTTTATTTCCTTGAGCGCTACTCGCTTGTGGATCTATAAATGAATGTTGATGATTTGATGTGGTTTCCTTTAGCGACTCTTTTCTAGGACTTATAATTTGCAGTATGATCTTTCAAACAATTTGCGCATTTTGGGGGAACGTTACTATCCTTGGTACAATTTACTGTTTGATGATTTAGTCCACATTTAACACACCGAAAAGGCATCTGACAATATGATTTTGTGTGACCGAACTGTTGACAGCGGTGGCATTGTACTAAGTCTACAGTCTTTTTTGGAGGTTCAACTGAAATAATTGCATTATTTATGCTCTTCATATTGAAAATTTCCTTGTTGTTTTGATTTGGATCTAAATCAACAAAAAACATAGGAAGAGGCAGTTTTGTTACTCGACTTTTCACATTAACTATAGATCTGACCATATGCCCAGCAATTAACAACTTAGCTTTTATGTCAAGAGTTGGTGTAGAATGATGAAGACCTTTAATAACTACACGATAGGAGCGTTCTTGTTTTAATTGGTAAGTATGAAAGCTAATAGCTTTCGTTTCCAAATACTTGATAATTTTCCTGTAAGAATCGACTGTTTTTATCATGTCTTATTTGACTATCCCTCATAGATTTATAATTAAAATCACTATTAGATATTATACTACTTATCTTTTTGACCATTTCAGTAATTTTTGATACATTTGGTATATAAATTGGTGGTGGTTTTGGGGAATTGTCTATTTCGTCATTCTCATCATCATCTACAGTTTTATGATCAAGTAATTGAAATCGATTTTGATTTTGTTTTGATGTGCTTGGATCATCACAAGCATTGCATTTTTTATGTTGATGCATTTCCGATGAGTACAACAACCTTCGTTTACTGCTTGTTGTTGTTGGTACTTTCTGCCAAATATTATCACTTTCGTCACTATCGTCTTCACTTAATGCAGGCATGTTGTTATTATTTGTTTATTTTTAAGCAAAACCAGTATTATAATAGCTTTTCAAATAATTAAATTGTTTTTATTTTTATTTTTTTTTTTTTAATAAGTCTTATTTTCTGAGTAGCTCGTGTCTGATCAGAACCAAGGATTAGCTGTTTTTTTCCTTCTTTTTTTGTTTTTTATTTTGTTTTATTTTCTTTATAAGTATATATATTTTTATTGTTTTAAGTAAACAAAGGGATTAACACTTAATCCCTTTACACAATATATTTGTCGTATTCAATTCTTATTTTGTCTCCACTATATATTTTTAAGAAATATACACAATAACGTCTGTTAATGACCGCGATTGTTCAAAGACTGCTGCAATAGTTGGTAGCAGTTTTATTATTCTGTCTTATGTTCAGAATTTTTGCCGACAGTACCTCTGCTGATTCTCCCTTGACGCTACTTTGGATATCTGCAATATAGATTCCTCTCCTATTAAGTTCCTAGCAGTACCCTTTAACTTTGTCTTTATCAGTGAAACCGCAACAGATTCATGGTTTCCCTTTATTTAGTCAACAATTGAAAATGAGTCCAAGAAGGTGCGCAAATTTTCAGGTTTTCCGTCAAATTCCGTGATCAGCTTTGAAGCTGTATTCAAAAAATCGACTACTGTTTGGGCCATTATTGTTTCGCTGTTTGTATATGTTACTAAATAGGTTGATTCTTGATGTATTGAGTGTGGCAATTCTACCCTAATTGACTTTTTCTCTGCCAATTTTATGACCCTATTTTTTTAAGTCGGAAAAAAATGCCTCAGCTGCACTTTTATGAGCTGGTGTTAATCTACTGTAGTGAGCGTTCAACAAAACCCTTACTTCTTCAAAATATTGCAGAAGGCTTTGAAAATGAGTTTTTATAGTTTCATTCCTAATTGGTCTGTCGATATTTAAACATTTGTATGGGCGTTCGAAATTTTCTTTTAGAAGTCTTAATTTTTATTGAGTATATCTTGCCAATTCATTAAAAAAAATTTATTCACTTTCTATACCTTATTTAAATCGCTTATTCTGATAGTGTACTTCTTTCGCAGGGATCTTTTGTGTAGAATATATTCATAACAGTAAATTGACCGTATTTATTAATACTATTATTAGCAATAAAACCCATACTGAGTTTAGGTGCGCAGTATGATCTACAATCTCAACATTATTTACTACATTAGTATTCGGATTTTCAATTTTGGATTCCTTTCCTCCCATCGTTATTATTATTATTTTTAATTTCCTAATTTTTCCTTTTCTAACTTTTCAGACCATCTAATCTATCTTATTGTTTCTATTTCTATTGTGGGTTTTTCCACTATGTCAATTTCTGTGGGAGTTCCAGCAATACCTATAAGTTTCCATAAATCTGCTAATGCTCCTATTCGAGTCTGCGTTAATAAATGTTCCTTTCTTTCTTGGTTTAAATTAATATGGTTTTTCTTTTTGTCCATTTTTATTTAGCTCTATTTAATCTAATAAAAAAAATTTTTTTTTCTTAATTTTATTTTACTTTAACAATACTTATTTCTAAATACATTCAATATTTTCTTATACCATCTTATTATAACATATTCTTATTATTTTGTATTGGTAGCTTCTCTCTCTACTCCTTTAAACTATCTAAAATGTTCTCAATCTGAGTAATTCGCAGCCATATTTTTGCTGACCGTTCCCACGTTGGCGGTGGACCTCCGTTCACTGCCCTTAGTAGAACGGCTTTTTCTCTTTTGAATTTGTTAGTGATACCACACCTTCTTTTGGGTTTTTTCACCACTTTCATCCTTGGAAAATACTGGGGTTTCTTATGCTGTTGCCTTTTTCTATAATCTTCTATCGTTATGGCTCTAGGGCCTTCTTTTGACATTATATATATATATATATATATATATATATATATATATATATATATATATATATATATATATTTATAAACAAAAATTGCCTCGAGCGGTTAACGCTTACAGGCCCTAAGCGTGCATGTATGACTGAACAGCCAATTTTATTATTTATTTTTTTCTCTGGTGTTTTTCTCAGGCGGATCCTTCTTCAGTGGATGTCCGCTTCTACCTGCTATTGCCTTTTCAGGTGCTTATGTAGGATCTAGTAGGTGTCCTCTTTAGGTACTAATGTAGGATCCAGTAGGTGTCCTCTTTAGGTGCTTATGTAGGATCCAGTAGGTGCCTTCTTAGGTGCTTATTCTTGAGCACTCTAAGGATCTGGTTAATTGATTAATAATTAATAATAATCGCTTTATTCGTCATTTCTACAGCTTATATACTAACAACGAAAATAATCTAGATTTTAGGTTTGAGTGACGTCACTTAATTCTCACTTTATATACTCATACTTAACTACATACATTAATATAATTATTACTAGGTTATCATAAAATACTCTACAATGACATGAATGTATTTAGTGTAATTATCAACAAAACTGACCTACAAATATAGAGAAACTCAACGTCATCAAAAACACTTCCGCATGCAGTGTTCCCATTAATGTTCATGCATAACATAGTAACAACAACAATACAGTACAATAAAATTATGCTGATGATCAATAAATTGGTTACAATAAGTGATTCGGTAATTTAATAACTTTCATTTATTAATACAAATGTATTGGCAATTAAGTTCTCTTTGTTTCTCTACTTACGTGTCAATTTTGCCAATTGGTTAATCACACTATACTTAATGGAGTGCCTGGCAATCATCTAGGGAATTCGAAAAATGAGGAAGCATTTAGAAGGTTACTGGTTCGAAGTGATTACCGATCACTTGCCTCTTAAGTGGCTCAATAACATCGACAACCCGATGGGTGGGCTGGCACGGTGGGCCCTAGAACTGCAGCAATACCAGTTTTCAGTACAACACAGGGAGGGTAACCAAAACATCGTAGCTGATGCCCTCTCTCGGCATCCAGTGGAAACCGCTCATTTGGTACAAGTCAATCGGGATAAGGAATGCCCCTGGATAAAAAGCCGAATAGAAGTAGTTCGACAACATCCCGGAAATTATCCCAATTACATCATAAACAACCATAAATTGTATTAGCACAAAGGCCGTAGTGTTAATGATGAAGACCCCCTTGGAGTTTGTGTGTCCCCGGGCCGCTTCCCCACCAAGGAAAATCACGACAGTAGAACGGCCGTACACCTAGAGACTCGAAAGATGATCAATAGAGTAGGAAGTCGGTGCTTTTGCCCAGGTTTGGCACGTAATGTCAGTAGGTATGAGCGCCGATGTGGATCCTTTCAGCGATACAAAAGTGACCAACAAAGGCCAACAGGCGAAATGCTAACGCGAGTGCCTGAGGAATCATACAGTATGTGCAGATCTTGTGATTCCTCTACCGGGGACCAAACATGGCCATACTATGCTGCTTGTGCTGTTTGACTGATTCTCGAAATGGTGCGAACTAATTTCCCAACGGAAAGCCACCTCAAAAGGTCTTATAAAAGCTTTTCGAGAACGAACAGTGATTCGCTATGGGGTTCACAAGAAAATCATTACCGACAACGGTCCGCAATTCACGGCAACCTACACGCTCCAGGAAAACCCGACGGAACGAGCGAACCGCACAGTCAAGACCATCATGGCGCAACTGTCGGGGAATAGGCACAACACCTGGGATGAGTTTCTACCCTAAAATCATGCTGGTATGTCGGAAAACACAGGATACTCTGCTGCCTACCTCACACAAGGACGGGAACCTCGCCTCCCTAAGGCACTGTACGACGAGGTTACGGTGGTAACCAGAGCCCGAAGTCCAGCTCCTAGTGAACGAGCTAACGAACTGCAGGAGGTCTTCAAGCAAGTAAGAAGGAACTTAGAGGCAGTCTCTCAAAGACAACAACGCTACTATAATTTGCGAGGACGTCCCTGGAGACCTCTGATAGCAACGCAGGTTCGACAGCATCCACTTTCAATAGGAAATGAAAATTTTGCTGCCAAGCTCGCTCCAAAATATGGAGGGTCGTAAACCGTAGTTAAATTCGTATCCCCTGCAATTGTAAACGTGCTCGGACAACAAAAGAATGACAAGCGACCGCCCATCTTAGAGAACTTAAACCTTTTTATGATTAGTCCACTAAACCGCCAAGCTAAGCAACGACTCCAACGGTTGTGCATCTGAGAAGGTCAGAAATTCTAAATTATTATCGAACGAAGCGGCAAACTCCGCATTTGGAGGATCCCGTAAACCGACACCAAGGCCACTGATCGGCAAACGAGAGGGGTAGCGTAACGCTGAAAGTCGTGCCCTTGTTTTTACTTACACGATTCTTTCATTTTAAAATTAATTATTATACTTATTATTATTATCTTTCTTATAATTGTTATTACACGAGAGTACTATTCCAATTAAATTCATTCTTTAACTTTAAATTAAATTAAATAAATATCTGTTATTCTTTTTAACGGTATTTTTTCCTTAATTTAACATGGAAAGCTTCTTCAGGAAAATTGACTTTGCTAACAACAATTATTAACAAATTGAAAAAAAATTTTTTTTAAAACATTTGACAAAAAAGAAATAAAATAATTTTTTTCATACATACATACAAAATGAAAATATTTAAACATACAAAAACAAGGAAACGGAAATTAAATAACAAATTCTCTCTTATGAAATAATTATAACAAATTATCGCCTAGGTTCTACATTCGTAAAATGAAGTGAAAGTGAAAATTCCACTTATTTTCTGCTCTTTATTCCATCAAAGTGGTTTGAAAAGTAAAATTTTATTTCCAATTTGTTTCAAATGAAATTATAGTGTTCTGTATGTCAATTTCACTACTAAAAAGTAATTTGAAATCAACAGCAAATAACTGCGTGAAATAAAAATTTAAAAAAAATATAAACACATTTTTGTTATTTAAATTTAAAAATATATCAGCAAAATCATACAATGTAAGTTAAAAAACAGTTTTTATTCATTATTTACTTTAGCACGAGTTTATTTGTATTTTATAAGGGGTAAGCACAAAAATCCTGATCAAGAAGAGGCTTTACTTAGATTTATGGAAAAAAATCCAGGATTAGCAAAGGGTTTTTATAAAGGAGACAGGACGATGGCTGACCAGCTATGGAAGGACCTAGAAAGTGAATTAAATTCCTTAGATCCTCCAGAAAAGTACTCAACTGGTTGGAAAAAAGCTTGGAGTGACTGGAAGGCGTGCATTCGCAAAAAATTGGCTGAAAACAGAGCGGAAACCATCGCAACAGGTGCAACATATATCAGCAAAAGATGATGAAGTTGCAAAACTTTGTGGTCTTTATACCGCAGTGGAAGGAATTTCATCTGCTAAGTCGTTCGGCGTATCCAGAAAAGAGCCAAATACATCTATAGACTCGGACAACGTAGATGCAAACAGTTGCGAAGATGAGTTAAATATAGTGCTAAAGGAAACGGCGGATGAAAATGTAGAGCCAAAGCAAAAAAGAAGAAAAGTGGAGTGCACACGACAACTACTACAAAATTTTATGGAAAACCAAACAAAAACAATGGGAAAAATAAGTAGTATTTTACAAGAAATGAATAATACCTCACAACTTTTGCTAAAGGAGCACAAAGAAATGTCTAAGAACATATATAAAATGAGGAAATCTTTAGAGACAATTACAGAAGTTTTTAAGGAAAAAAATGAGGAGGCAAAAATTTATCGTCATCAAAAACTGATGGAAATAAAACGTAACAACCATTAGGTTGAAAAAAGTTTGAAAATGAAGCAGGAAATTAAAATTAAAGAGTTAGAACTGGAAATAGAAAAAAATAATCTTTTAAAGTAATACAAGTTGTCTTTAGTTCTGGGGCCTATTTTAAAAAATTACAGTTTTTAACCTACAAGAAAAATACATTAAAAACAACTTTGTGCTTTTTATTCAATGCCTGGTTATTAAATCTTGAATTGTGATCTTTTTTTTATTTTTATGTTTTGTTTTATGAACGTATGAATTTTATTGTTTAGTTTTTAATTAAAATAAAGTTATATTTTTGTCAATGAGGACTTCTTGCAATTTCATTTCTTATCCGTATAGCATCATTTAGTAATCTCATTTAGTAATCATCTTCTTCAGTAACATTTGATACTCATTCTTCAATGACATCTACTACAGCTTCATTGTGGCCATGAGCACTTACATTAAAAAACTTGAAAATATTATGCAAAGCGCAACATATATTAATTATTTGTATGCTCTTTTGTGGCTCATACGACGTAGTGTACAATAGACACCTAAATCTGCTTTTCAAAACCCCAATAACTCGCTCCACAATGTTTCTAGCTGATGCGTGTTGTTTGTTGAAAATGTGTTCTGTTGTATTAATTTCAGGACTTCTGTAAGGTGTGAGTAAAAAGGGTCCTAACGATATCCTGCATCACCCAATAGCCATGACCTTCTATCTCCGTTATTGTATTTCATTATAAGCTGCTGCCTTTCATCACTAAGCTTCCAAATAAATGAGTCATGACAAGACCCGGGATGGCATGCGTTTACCGCAATAATGCTCATTAAATCATCACATATCTGAAAACAAAATTAGTCAGTTTTCTTTTCTTATGAACATACATATGTTTTAATATTTTATATTTACTATCATTGTGTTTAAACTAAAACAGCTCTTTCTGTTGTAAAACATATGAGCATCTTTAATTGGAGCCTTAATTTTCACATGCGTCCCGTCTACACAACCAATAATTCCAGGCAACCGAAATTTTTCATAAAAATATCGTTTAGATCTTGCTAAATCCTCCCTTGTTCTTTCAAATTTTATCCACTTCGGGCATAGATTTGCACCTTCGACACTGTACTTCTTCCTAAAGCCAGATGTGAGTCCCTTCCGATCATCTGCTGAGCACTCCCTTGACCGAAGTAACGAAG
This sequence comes from Trichopoda pennipes, assembly GCA_030448955.1. Lineage (NCBI taxonomy): Eukaryota > Metazoa > Arthropoda > Insecta > Diptera > Tachinidae > Trichopoda > Trichopoda pennipes. Next base: position 733,739 of record JASKUP010000042.1, on the reverse strand, counting down.
CGCAGTTGCCAATTGCAAAATGATTGGGATACTTGTTTTATTCGGGACGTCGGATATTTCTTTTAAAACAGTTCTGAATGCATCCTTATTCAATCTAAAATACGCTATAAATCTAAAGTCTTTTATTAAGTACAAATATTTACGATACTATTCAAAATGTTTACTCACGAATGTTCGGGTAATTCGAAAGGGTTTGAACAGTTTCGAAGTTTTCTTCTAGCAATCCTTTCAGTTTTAATTTCTTCTTCTTGTAACATATAAAATGAAATCGCGAAAACGGCACTCATGTTCTTTTTATTTTTTTTTAAACTTAAAACAAACAATTATGGACACAAGTTATTTAGTTCAGTTTTTTTTTTTCTTTAAATACACGTTTTTCAAAATTGACAAATTCTGTTTTTTCCCATGTAATTTTAAATAGTTTTTTAAACCAAAATGGTAATGAAATCGTCGTGGAAAAAAGTTACACTCGTTTTCTAGAACACTGTGTAATTGTTTAAGTGAAATTAAAAACGATTTCACTTTCATTTTGTAGTGGAATGTAGAACCTGGCTGTATGTGTCTTTTGAATTAAGTACCTATAATTCTGCGCTAAATTGTCTGTGTCTGTTTTGAAATTTATTCTCCTGACATTTACAACATTACATTAACAATTTCTAACATTTCTAACATATCAAGAGACGTTCTCTTATATTTTTTTTATATCAAATATTGATGCTTCCTCAAACTTTGGATAATGATTATATTTCTTATAATGTGAAGATAAGGATGTCTTCTGTGTTAAAATATTTCTATATTTTTGGTCACATCTATGGCCAGCTAATCTTGTTTCAAGTTTATTCTTTGTTGTCCCAATATAAACTTTATCACAGTTCACCTGGTCATTTCCTCAACATGGTATCCTGTATACTACATCAGATTTTTCCATTTTTCCTATTTTATTCTTCATACTGCTAAATAATTTATTTAATGTATTATATGTTTTGTGTGCAATTATATATCTATCCGTGTCATATATTTTAGACTTTCTTAATCTTTCTGATATTCCAGAAACATAACTTAATGATTTATAATTTCTTGGTTCTGCCGTAGTATTTCCTAAATTATGCCTAAGTTAAATTAAATTATTACTATAATTATTATCTTATTATTATTACTAGTATTATCTTATTTGTGAATTATATTATATTACAATTATTATATTATATCTAATTATGAAGCATAAAATAAGATTTAAATTAACGGCCGGAAACGTCGGAGCGCCATCTGTGAATCAGGATCAAACAGACCATCAATGCAATCAGCTGTAATGCAGACCAAGCCCCACAGTTGATAGTTGTCAATTAACTATTCCACGCACAAGTATATAAGGCAGAACATTTTATGAAACAAGATTAATTGGCAAGCAGATCGCTTGCAGATAAGAAGTCTTTTGGAGGAGTTTTATATTCCGCAATAACTTCTTATAAGCAATTAGCCTGCAGGTAAGAAGTTTTTTGGAAGAATTTTATATTCCGCAATAACTTCTTATCAGCAGATAGCAAGCAGATCTGTTGTAGGTAAGAAATATTTTCGAGGAGTTTTATATTCCGCAATAATCTCTTATCGACAGCTTACAGCTTCAAATGGTGGAAGTACCAATACTACCGGTGTTAGCTTGACCGTGCGACTGATGCTGCTGCGGAGTTTTATATTCCCTCAATGTTATTCAACACGGCCAAGAACTCCCAGCGATTGCTGCTGCTAGGTGTAGCGCTTACTTAGCCGCTGCCGCCTGTACCGCTGCTGCATGTGTCGCAGCCGCCTTTGCCGCTGCTGCTGTGCCACAGCTGCCTTTAACGCTGTTGCCTGTGCCGCTGCCGCGTTTACCAGGTACTGGCGCCATTACCGCTGCCGCCTGTTCCGCTGCTACCCATACAGCCGCTGCCTGTACCGCTGCTCATCGCTTCAGCGAGTTGACTATCCGTTCTTCGGATTCCCGACCGTCCACTATCAACCATCTACCTTGCAGGAGGTAACTAAATAAACGTGGTGATAAGTTTTATAATGTGTGTAAAGCATTGCATGTCATTCCTTCCACGGCCCAAGAAGGTAGGTAATAAACAAAATTGCAACGACCCTGGCCGCTACTGTAGCTTCCCCAGCACCCAGCGGAAACGTGTCGTTACAAATTAGGGGTATGATGACAGATGACAGCACCATTTGTTATTACTATTCATTTGGTAATAGGCCGAACCAGGAGGAGGTGAGTTCTAAAAGGCGGAACATGAATTATACACACAAATACGATCTTGCGGCGACATCCGAACGGAGTCGTGCGAAAAGAGTCGATTTAAATGCCCGTAAGACGCAGTGTTCCATACTTTAGATACTACACTTAGGTGCCCCTGTAGGCTAGTAAGTAGTGTACTAGCTTGTAAATATAGGGGTTGTGGGTTCAATTCCCAACGAAGACCTTCGTTTTTTTCATTACAAAAATAAAAATTGACTATCGGTGGGGCTGCTCAGCGATAAAGGTCACTGGTCGCTGTGCTGTCTTATATACGGCAGTTAATTTCCGACTATCCTTCTACTTTCACCACCTGTTTCATCTATTCTTTATCCCTTTCCTAAAGAATGTAGCACGGTACTTCACTTGTTGTTGTTGCCTGAAGTGCTACTTCCCTTTTTTTTTTGTTTTTAAGAGAAGTAGCACTTCAGGCAACAATGCCTACTCATAGATCTGTGTTCGGAAGTGGTGCTGCACCTGTTACTACGGTTTTTCAGGTTTAAAAGAAGTTTTCAAGTGCCTCGGTTTTCTAAAACGTTTCGTACTATTTATACCACCAATTCCAAAAATGGAATACAACTCTAATGTATGGGGCGGGGCCCCAGGAGAGAGCCAAGAGGCTCATTGAGGACTGTATCCAACACTATTGACTCCCTAGAGTATCGACGCTATGTATGTTGTATTTTACTGTTTTATCGTTACTACAATGGTAAGTGCTCTACCGAAATTAGGAACTTGTTCCCAAAACGTATTTGCGTTTGACCCGATTTTCGTTGAGAGCGCATCCATATGTGGTCGATTGGACCGTGAATCGCGCTACGCATTATAGGGAAATTCGTTTTTTGCAGAACAGTCCCTATGTGGAATAAACTCCCTCCAAAGGTTTTTCCTGTCACTATCAACGCAGGAATATTCAAATCGAATATCCACAAACACTACCCTCTCTTTCCTCCTCCCCATTGCCAAATTTCCTAGTTCTGGTACAATGCCAATGCATTGCATGAGTAGGGGTCACCCCGTGAGTGCTGGTCCGAACACAACAAAAATTAAGAAAAACAAAAAAGGATTGCACCAGACAATGAATCTAAAAAAAATTTCACCCATGTAATATAAAACTTTTTATACTAGATATAATAAAAATAAATATATAGATGGCAAAGCTTTTGATAGGCAAAAATTTAAAGAAAGAGAATTGATGAAAAATCTTGGGGTCTATAATTTAAAACAGAAACCTAAATAAGACAATCTTAGAAAAGGAATAATACAAATTTTATGGATGTGAAAACAGACAGAATGAAATGTGCGTAATAAAAATTACTAGTAGAAATTACAAATAATTTGTTAAAATATGTTCAAATAGCTGCGCTCTTGAATCGAGTCAAACGCAAAAACGTCCGAGTAACAGGACCAAGTTCCCTAATTTCGTTAGAGCACTTACCATTGTAGTAACGATAAAACAGTAAAATACAACCTATATTGCGTCGCTGCTCAAGAGAATTAATATAGTTGGATAACCTACTGTCCCCAATGAGCCACTTGGCCTTCTCCTACACGCGGTCGAACAACTCCAAAATAGACTTTGGGGCGCCGGCACATACAGGAGAGTTGTATTCCATTTTCAGATGGATATAGGTGGTATAAATAGAACGAGGATCGGAAGGAGTGAAGTACTCTTACAGCGTTTTAAAAAGTCGAGGCACTTGAACGTTTATTTTGAAACTTGAAAAATGTGTTTAGTCCATCGAACATCGCACTAAATATTCATGCCAAGAACATCAAGAGTGTCCGATTCTTTAATACCTATATTACTTATAGTAACGGATGTAGCACCATTTCCGAACGCAGATCGATGCGTAGGAATTAAAATCGACTGCATTCGCACGACCTCATTCGGAGATCGTTGCGAGATCGTGATCGAGTGTATCATTCATGTTCCGCCGGGTACAAGGTATACTACTTTGTTTATAATTTTTGATTAAATGAAAGATTATGGATTAGATGGCCATGGAAACTAATCAACATCACCATTTTTTTAAATAACTTGTGTGAAAAGAGCTCTCGCAGTAATTCTATTGCAATTTTGGCAATCCTTTTCAATTGAAAAGTTTTCAATCATATCACGATATCACTCCACAATCACAGTTACCGTTATGCTGCTTTTATTTTCAAAGAATTAAGGTCCAATGATTTGTCCTGACCAAATTGCACACGAGACTGTCATTTTTAATGGATGTAAAGACGACTGTTGAATAATTTGATGGTTTCAATTACCCAAAACTGAATGTTCTGTTTATTTACATATCCATTCAAATAAAAGTGTGCCTCGTCACTGTAATATCTTATTGCCAAATGTACGGCGGCGTAAATGGTATTGTGGAAGAAGCTCTTGTGTCAACTGAATCTTGTATGGAAACAATTGCAAATTCTTGTGCAAAATTGTGGCCAAAGTTATTCTTTGAAGACCAAGCCCCTGAGCACGGCGTCGAATTGAGGTTGATAGATTGTTTTGAACATTTTCCTGAGCAGCAGTAATGTTTTCAGCCGATCTTGCAGTACGTTCTGGCCTATCACCTACAGACCCTCTTTCTTCGATATCATTCACTACATGATAAATAGTGCGTTTTATTGACACGTTGTTTCTCTCGAAAATTTCACGTAAATTTCTTATTGTCACAGTAATCGATGATTGAATTTGATAAAATGTTTTAACGATTAAAACACGTTGGTTCATCGAATATTATTCTACATTAAATTTGCTACCTGTCTACTTCATGACTGCCAAATATGAACTGTCAAGACTAATATTTACAAAAATGGCGACAAAACAAAGAAGATTCCTTCCCAGCGGACACCCAATAAAAACTGATATTTTAGTGTAAAAAATTAAGTTATTTTTAAGTTAGGATCGATCATTCTGCATTATATATCCACTCTCATAATTTAGCTTTCAAATTTATTTTTTTTTCTGCCACATAAATTATATGTAATACATATAATAATAATATATATATATATATATATATATTGCGATTCTTATTCTATAGTCAAAGGTCAACAATGAATTTTGAGCCCCCGGATTTTTCAAATATTCAAATGTGGGCAAGAAAATTTTATTTGCTACAGTTGAACGTGTATGTTGGAGTTTTTTTGGTACTCTGACACGATCTATATCGGTTTCTTTAAATTTTAAGCGGAATGCTAGAAATTTTTCACGATTCTCTAATGATATCGGTAAACTTTTTCTCAATTCTATTTTAAAGCTCGCTTGTATGCGGTAGCCGGTAATTGTCTTTCCATCCGGTAAATCAAATAAAGCAGCCGTAGATAATTGAATTCTAGATATTATTCTAGATGTTCATAAGAAATGTTTAGACTAAATTGTAATCTGCATATCATTGAGTTATCATTTCTGTCACATTCGAATAATTCGTTCAATTGAAGAAATAAACTCTCAGATAAATCGGATCTACGACCCACAGTGGACCATTTTACGAGAAGGCGGCCAAAAGTCCTTTTTTTGTGATCCCCAATTGTAAAATTTTAAAGTTCATTCGAAAGTAGATACTAGTGTAACTCGGGAGCTAAGAAATTAAAACTTTATTTTAACTATATCACACAGAACAGGGTAATTCAAAATGAGCATTTTCAGTATTTTGCTAAAATTTTTTTTTTTTTTTTTTTATAATTGTTCTTTATTTACAATCTGTCCACTTAAGGCCAATAAGTAAACTAGATATAATAAAAAATTCTCATATCGTGTTGGAATCCATTGATACAACACAAAAAAAAAATAAGTTGAGGTGTATGTATATGTTTAAAAGAAAAATATACTATTAAATAACATAAAACAGAATAACAACTAATTAATTTCTGAAGGGCAAGTCGAGTATATGATGCCTCTTAAGTCTTCTGATTTCTTCATTATCGTCAAGTAGAGCAATAGCTAGTGGGTTAACGTGTTGACTTAATCTTTCTAAATACGCTTCACTGAATCTTCTAATTTCGTCTTTTACCTTTGGAACAAAAAGATCATTGTGTATGGTATTATTTGATACAAACCAAGGAGCGTTTACTATTGCACGTAGAGTTTTTGACTGAAACCGCTGTAAAATCTCAATATTAGAGTTACTAGTTGTTCCCCATAGCTGTATCCCATAAGTCCAAATGGCTTTTAAAATAGTTTTGTATAAAACAATTTTATTTTCTAGACTTAATTTAGATCGACGGCCTAGAAGCCAATACATTCTTCTTGTTTTAATATTAAGTTGTTGTTTCTTTGTTTTAATATGAGTCTTCCATGTTAATTTCCTGTCTATATACATTCCTAAATATTTCACGTAGTCTTTTTGTGGTATTGCATCATTATTTAAACTTACGTCGGGGCAATTTCCGCATCGTAAAGAAAAAGTAACGTGTATAGATTTTTGCGTATTCACCTTAATTTTCCATTTGTTTAGCCATAACTCAATGGCATTTAATTCCATCTGCAGTAAATTTGATGCATTGTTAGGGCAAGTATTAGATGCTAATACTGCAGTATCATCTGCATAAGTTGCAATTAAAACATTTTCATTAGTTGGCATATCAGACGTAAATATTGTGTAGAGAATAGGTCCAAGTACGCTGCCTTGAGGGACTCCTGCTTTTATAGTACTTATATTAGATATTTCCGAGTTTACTTTGACATAGAAGCTTCTCTCTGTTAAAAAAGATTTTAACAGTAAATAGAATGGCGTAGGAAGTAATTTTTTTAATTTAAAGCATAACCCGGCATGCCATACTTTATCAAACGCTTTTTTTTGAGAATATCACTAGTAAGCTTATGGGTCTTGTTCAGTAACGCACCTACATTTTTACACACAATTAAACAGTAAATTTCCTAAATGCAATGTAAGCAGTAGCAGTCAATAACCGACCAAATTAAATAAAGAATTAAATTTCACCATCAACGTTTGGTTAGGTTATTGCCTTCTGCTGCATTATAGTTCATTAATATTTTTGTTAAATGCATGACTACTAAGTCAGCATAAATAGAACATTTTTTTTGTTTATTAAAGTACGTTGGACTTTGCTTTGGCTATTTGTTAATTGTTAAGTCATCACAACAAACTAACAGAGGCCGTTAAAGTACAACGTGCGTGTGTTTTGTCATATGAACTAATTGAATTTAGTATTGTAATCATTTTTTAAGTATAAATAAGTTAAAATTAATAAACATTATGCTAGAACAATTTTGCGTCTACTTCAGTTAACACCTGACACACGGTTCAAGTACCCTGTGTTCTCCTTGACAACTGCCTTTTGTTTGTACTTAAGGCAACATTACACAATCAAAGATTCCAATTTATTCATTGGTGACCCCAAACGTTCTTAGAAATATTAAGCTTCCCCCCACCAGTGGTAAGGGGCTTTTTACACTCTAAAAACGTGCGACACGCATCCTATATTAAAAAAAAATTTGGTGACCATCGCTGAAACAAGGCATCCAACATAAATCCTGTAACTAGGCACAGGCAAATAATAAATATTTATCCAGAACTATTATCCATTCAATTTTAATATGGATAAGCTAAAAACACTCATAACCCAGCAAAGGGAAAGAGCCGCAAACATTGAAAGAGCGGCAGCGAATATAAAGAAAACTCCACATGAGCGAAGATCTGTGGAATATTACACAAGGAAAGCGGAAGACCTAATTGCTCTGTGGAAAACCTTTGACACAGCGGAGAATATCATACGCAACGACCCCATGTTGAGCGAAGATGACCCGTATATTGTCGAGGATATCCACAAATCCATAGGAATCGTACACAGTACAGCTATGGAAGAAATAGAGCAGCTGATACAAAGCCTGAGCAAGCAAACAAAGCCATTGCCAGCAGAACGAGCAGCAGGGTTACCAGCAGGCAACCCATCAACACCCATTTTATCATTGCCAGCAGGACAAGGAGCAGGTTTACCCACAGGCAACCAATACGCATCCACGTCCAACATTACAAACAAAATATCAGGATTGATAAGACGTCAAGGAGCACTCAAATCGTCATTAAAGCGTCTACTTCAAAGTAACGCCACGAAGGAAACACCAGTCCAATCTATATCTGCTATAGACAGATTATGGCAGAAGATCGAGACCATCCATTTGGACATTTGGGAAATGTGTGCCAACCCGGCAGCTGAAGGTTATGACTGTGAAGACTATGAAGTCTTAGAAGAAAACGTAGCAACACAAATAGCGTCTCTTTCTAGCGAAAGAGTAACTTCGGAACCAGTACAACAACCAAGAGGTAGTGCCAACCTACAGCTACCAAAAATATCCATACCAAAGTTCAATGGAGACTGCTTAACATGGCAACCATTTTCAGACATATTCTCGAAAATGATTCATGATCAAGATATCCCGGCAATTCAAAAGATGTGGTATCTTAAGGCCAACTTGAGCGGAGAGGCAGAACGTTTAATACGCCATCTGGATCTAACTGAAGGAAACTATACAACGGCATGGAACACTTTAAAGGAAAGGTACGACAACAAACGAGTCCTGGTATCCACAATTATTCAAAAATTGTTTGGCTGGGGTAACTTAACGGCCGAATCCAAATCTCTGAAAGAGTTCCACGACGTCCTCAATGAAAGTCTGTCCGCGCTAAGGAACATTGGGATCAACATCGACAATTGGGATCCGGTCCTTTTACATGTGTTGGTCAAAAAATTGGATCGACAAACACACATCATGTATGAACAATCGCTGGAAAACCCCACAGAGCTGCAGACGCTAAATCACTTCCTAAAGGTTTTACAAAACCGCTTCCAATCACTTGAAGCTGTTGGGGGAAAGGACAAGCCAAAGCAAATAGCTACAACAACAACGTACAAATCAAGCAAATGTGCCCTATGCAGGGAAAATCATCCAATATACTATTGTAAACAATTCTTAGCAATGAGCATTGCGGATCGCCTGAAGTGGGTACAAAATAAAAGGTTTTGCGTTAACTGCATCAAGCCCGATCACCGTACCAAGGTATGCACATCCAGGGGGTGCACTAAATGTTCATCCAAACACAATTCGCTGCTGCATCTTGGAAAACAACAAAACTCCGGCAATCAGCCTTCACAATCTGGAAGTGAATCATTACCGTCAACATCAGTGGCATCAGCGAACGCTCGCCCGGCAAACATTCTACTCGCAACAGCAGTAATCGAAATAACAGCCAACAATGGGCGATCTGGCAAATTCAGAGCACTTTTAGACTCAGGTTCCCAAATCAATATAGTCACTGAAAGACTCATTAAAAGCCTATCTATTCGACCAGAACGAGCAATACTAGGCATTCAAGGCATTGCTGGAAGATCCAGACAAGCCACACAGCGGGTAAACGTAAAATTTGAGTCAATCACAAGACAATTTTCGTCCAGGCTAGAGGCTTATGTTCTCCCAAACATAATACCACCTCAACCAAGTGCATCATTTGACATCTCATCCTGGTCTATTCCCGAAAACATAATGCTGGCAGACCCATCGTTCCACAATTCGGCAAAAATTGATGTCCTGCTCGGGGCAGAGTTTTACTTTGATCTTCTGCTATCAGGAACATTGCAGTTAGCAGACAACTTACCCGTCCTGAGGAACACAAAACTTGGGTGGATCGCCAGTGGAAGGTTAGCCAACGACAGCACAACGGAAGCAACATGTGCAGTTTTTAGCGAAGAAGATATAACAACAAACGAACTACTTGAAAGATTTTGGAAAATCGAGGATGTTCCTGCAGAAAGCAATCTCACAGTCGCGGAACAGGCATGTGAAACTCACTTCAATCAAACAACCACCAGAGATCTCAATGGAAGATTTGTTGTTCGTCTACCCTTATTTGAAGACGCCGAAACACTTGGTGAATCAGAAACATCAGCATACTCCAGGTTCCTTGCCTTGGAACGGCGATTCAAACGAGATAACAATCTTGAAAAACAATACAAGGACTTCATGCAGTCATATGAAGATCTTGGCCACATGACTCAAATTGACCCAAAGAAACTGCCAGGCCCTAGGTACTACATTCCTCATCATTGCGTTTTACGTCCAGAAAGCAGCACAACTAAACTTCGAGTCGTCTTTGATGCTTCAGCAAAAACGTCAACAAATCGGTCACTAAACGATATCTTACTGACAGGTCCAACAGTGCAAGGCGACATAGTTGGAATGCTTCTACGTTTCCGATTACCCAGATTTGTCTTCACCACCGACATCGAAAAAATGTATCGTCAGATTCTCGTGGACGAAAGAGACAGGAACCTTCAACTCATTTTATGGAGAGATAATCCTGGACAGCCTATACGACATTTTCAACTAAACACCGTTACATATGGAACATCATCAGCTCCATATCTGGCATAAAGGTGCCTACAAAGGCTAGCGACCATCCGGATGGACAAATATCCGCTTGGTGCAATGATCCTGAGCCGAGACTTTTACGTCGATGACGGGATGAGCGGCTCAGATAGTCTGGTAACAGCTAAGGAGATGCAATTTCAACTCACCTCCTTGCTCAAGGAAGCCGGCTTTAAGTTGCGGAAGTGGTGTGCAAACCATCACCAACTCCTTCAAGGCATACCTCAAGAAGATCAAGAAGTCAACCTTGATTTTGAAGACGCGTCAGTCAAAGCATTGGGATTAACATGGAGCCCAACTTCGGATCAATTTTGTCTTAAGGCAAATCTTCAGCCGGTCTCAGTCATAACCAAACGATCTGTAACATCAGATGTGGCACGAATATACGATCCATTGGGCATTGCAGGCCCAGTCGTAGTGTCAGCCAAAATATTTATTCAGCAACTATGGGAAGATCAAATATCATGGGACGATGAACTCCCCGCAGCTCTCACAAAAAAATGGCATGAGTTCCGGAAGGCACTGAACACATTAAACAACACTCGCATCCCTCGCCATATTTTCGACGGTCAAAAGGCTTCACACATCCAAATGCACGTGTTTGTAGACGCATCAGAAAAGGCGTATGGAGCAGCAGTCTACATACGATCCAAACTTCAAAATGGAAGGATAATCGTCCGGCTGTTGTGCGCTAGGTCTAGAATTGCGCCTCTACAAAGGGTATCGCTACCAAGGCTAGAACTTTGTGCAGCACTCCTAGGGGCAGAATTGGCGAACAAGGTAAAAAGGGAGCTACAGCACGAGGACAAACAGCTCTTCTTCTGGTCCGACTCAGAAATCGTCTTGCATTGGATAAATTCGGCCTCGTCATCGCTCAAAACCTTTGTGGCTAACCGAATAGCAAAATACAAGACCTTACCATCAATAGTCAATGGCGACACGTCAGCTCCAAGGACAATCCCGCAGACTTAATCTCTAGAGGTTTAAACCCAGAACAATTATCCGAGTGCAACATGTGGTTTTACGGACCCCTTTTCTTACACGGAAATGAAGATCTATGGCCTAAAGAATTCGCGAAAGAACTGCATCCCACTGACTTAGAATTCAAACGAAAACCGGTCCTTGTCACGGCAGCCGCCCAAATGGGATTAGAGGAAATCATATATAAAATCAATCACCGCAACTCTTTTGAGTGTCTTCAACGAGTGGTGGCTTATATGCTGCGATTCATCAAAAACACTAGGGCATCATCAGCAGACAGATCAGCAACCAAGCTATTAAGCCCAACTGAGTTAACATCAGCCTTGTATCTGATAGTCAAAACCATACAAGCAGCTGACTTTAAAGACGACATCAACAAGTTGAAGACAACCAAGGAACTCAGTAAATCCAGCCCAATAAGCAGCTTATCCCCCTTCCTTGACGAATCAGATATTCTTCGAGTTGGCGGGAGACTAGAGGCGTCAAAACTATCATACGAGGAGAAACATCAAATAATATTGCCTTATAATGACCCAATCGTCAAACTAATACTCGTGATGCTGCACAATGAAAACCATCACTGCGGCCCACAAACATTGCTAAACACGGGAAAGAGGATTCTGGATTGTAAAGGGCAAAACAATGGCAAGGCATACAGTACACAATTGTATTCGTTGTACAAGGACCAAACCAAAGATGTATCAACAAATAATGGGAGATTTACCGGAAGACAGAATTACGCCATGTCGACCCTTCTTAAAAACTGGGGTAGACTATTGCGGTCCATTCTGGGTACACTACAAGCTAAGGGGAAAGCGTCCGCATAAGGTGTATATCGCAGTCTTCTGCTGTTTTGCCACAAAGGCAATCCATATGGAAGTGGTAACAGACCTGACCACAGATGCTTTTATTGGAGCATTAAAAAGATTTATCTCGCGCCGCGGGCGATGTCAAACAATATATTCAGACAACGGCACAAACTTTGTTGGGGCTAGAAATCAACTGAAGGAACTAGAGACATCAATATTCGGGAAGGAGTCACAGGAGACAATTGGAAGAGCATGCAGCAGGCAAATGATCGAATTTAAATTCATCCCCCCCAGAGCCCCCCATTTCGGAGGCCTTTGGGAAGCGGCGGTAAAATCAGCTAAACATCTTCTTCTGCGTTCGGTTTCCACCGCCTCCCTTACTCACGAAGAACTGGAAACGGTAGTCATCGAAGTTGAAGCAATTTTAAATTCAAGACCGCTAACCCCCATATCATCAAACCCTAACGACCTAACCGCACTGACACCAGGCCATTTTCTGATCGGGGAACCCCTAACCACACAAATTGACGCGAGAACAAACCACCCATCAACATCATTGTCTAAAAGGTGGAAACTTGTATCAGAATTAAGACACAGTTTTTGGAATAGGTGGTCCAACGAATACCTATCGCAACTACAACAGAGACACAAATGGAGGGCGGCCTCAGCGAATATAAAACCCGACCAACTTGTCATTATCAAAGTGGACAACGTACCGGTCATGCAATGGCCACTTGGCCGTATCACAAAAACCTACAAGGGACAAGATGGCAACGTGCGTGTAGTCGATGTCAAAACTTCATCAGGCATAATCAAGCGGCCAATTCATCGCTTAGCGCCATTAATCAATGATGAACCTGAAGAGAAGGAGGAACACAAGGGCATAAAACGACCAAACGAACAGGAGCCAAACACAACAAAGCGATCGAGGGCAAATAACTTTAATTTGTTGTGCACAACACTACTGGCTCTCCTGATACTACCGGTTGTATTATGCAAGCCCATGGGACTCCAGCCGTTTGGTACAAGTCCCGGACTATATTTCGAAGGAATTGGTACAGCGCGTATAGCCACAGCAGAATGGAAACTCATGGTCTACTACAACCTCACTCCTTTTAGATCAGAAATTGACAACTTCGCTAACGGCATAAAGGTATTCTCCGATATATGCAGAATATCTCCCCAAGAAACGATGTGTAACAACCTTGTATCGCACCTGAAGCAAACTCAAAACGATTTAATCCAAGATAGGGAGATCATTATGCCAAGGAGATTTCGCAGAGGTGCTCTAAATATTGTCGGTAATGTTGCAAGATCACTGTTCGGAACGCTAGATGCGGACTATGCAGCCGAAATGGACAAAACGATACAGAAGGCAGAAATGGACAGAACCCACCTCTCGTCGCTACTACACAACCAAACCTCAATTATCGACTCGACCTTAAACATAATAAAGGAAGACGAATTCTCATTAAAAACTAGAATGAATGAAATCCAAGACACCATATCATCGATACATAACCAAGTAGTGAAAGCCGAAACTCAACTAAGGTTAGCTCACACAGTAGCTCTTCTTGCCAACGAATTAACGCTAGCAGCAACCAGATTACGCCAAGTCGAAACGGAAATCGTTAATATTCTTACAGACTCTCATCATGGTAGGATCAGTCCATCCTTACTAACGCCAGATCAACTGCAAAGAGAAATAAACGTGATCAAGGCGCACCTACCGGTATCACGAACTCTTCCTTTCGATAACATCGACCTCATTCAGTTCTACAAGATCATGCGAGCAAAGGCAGCAGTCACCAAGGACAAGGTTATGTTCGAAATAAGGCTCCCTCTAGTTGACCAGCAAACATTTGAGTTGTTGAAAATATTTGGCATACCCGCAAACAAAAATGGCACTCTTGTTGCGATACATCTCCAAACAGAATACCTGGCGATCAATCTTCATCGAGATGAATACATTCCACTATCCTTCGATGACATTCGCAACTGTATTCAACCAAGCAGTGACAGTTTCATCTGCGACAACAACCACGCAATATTCTCAAAGGGATCTATGGCGGCTTCGTGCGAAGTGGATCTGTTCAAACACAAATCAACCAACAGGTGCAAACTTAACACTTATACGGAGCCTACCATCTGGCAACAACTGCATCACAAGAATCAATGGATCTATGCTACTATAAAGGAAACTGATGTCAGCACTGTCTGCGGAACAAAGGTCGCACAACACACGCTCCGAGGCTCAGGCATCATCAACCTGGAACCAAGTTGCACCCTTAAGACTTCTGAAGTCACTATTCGAGGTCATTATAACACATCAAGTTTCATTCAAGCATCTTACCCTCGCTTCCCGACATTCAATCTGACGACGCGAGAGAGAGATCCCACCTCAATCCTCAACTCGACTAACCAAGTTTTAATAAATCACACCGAGCAGTTAACCGAGCTTCAGAACAAACTACATGATGCTGACATCTCAACCTTAAACACCGCCTACCGCTTCGATAAACATCACCACCTGGCGATAAGTTACACAGCCTTCATCATGTCATCAATTCTGTTGGTCTTCTACCTTGTATGGAGAGTTCTGAAGAAAAAAGGCGAGTTAAGTCAACAACCCACTCCACAACCACGGCAAACCGTTGCGAACAAGTATACTGCCCAGTCACCGGAAATCTAATCTTTCTAGACGAGTTGAACTTACAACGTTCAACGTGGGGGAGAATGTTCAGTAACGCACCTACATTTTTACACACAATTAAACAGTAAATTTCCTAAATGCAATGTAAGCAGTAGCAGTCAATAACCGACCAAATTAAATAAAGAATTAAATTTCACCATCAACGTTTGGTTAGGTTATTGCCTTCTGCTGCATTATAGTTCATTAATATTTTTGTTAAATGCATGACTACTAAGTCAGCATAAATAGAACATTTTTTTTGTTTATTAAAGTACGTTGGACTTTGCTTTGGCTATTTGTTAATTGTTAAGTCATCACAACAAACTAACAGAGGCCGTTAAAGTACAACGTGCGTGTGTTTTGTCATATGAACTAATTGAATTTAGTATTGTAATCATTTTTTAAGTATAAATAAGTTAAAATTAATAAACATTATGCTAGAACAATTTTGCGTCTACTTCAGTTAACACCTGACACACGGTTCAAGTACCCTGTGTTCTCCTTGACAACTGCCTTTTGTTTGTACTTAAGGCAACATTACACAATCAAAGATTCCAATTTATTCAGGTCTGTAGGATGAAACATTGTCTTCTGGCTTATTTGGCTTGTTAATGATTACAATCTCTGCACATTTCCATTGTGAGGGAAAGTAATTTAATCTTAATACAGCGTTATATATGTAAGTCAAATATATAATACCCTTTTTTGGTAGCGATTGAACCACTTTTCCGTCTATACTGTCGTACCCTGGAGACTTTTTGCAGTTTATTTTGTTAATTTCCTCGCATATTTCATTCGGGGATATGTGCTTGATAGGCCAATCCATAGGACATGGGCAGTTTAGAAATTCTATTATTTCATTATCATACGGACTTGTACTTGTGTGCGGTTGAAATGTATTTTGTAGATGGCTGGCGAATATTTCAGCCTTAGCCTTATCTGTTTTACACCAAACTCCGTTATTGTCTTTTATTGGAACATTTCTTTTAGTTGGTCGTTTTAAATATTTTGTCGCTTTCCATAAGAAAAACTCCGGGTTTTTATTGCCGTTAGGTTCTAGGTTTTGAAGAAAGTTATTAAGTTGGTCATTTTTCATCCTATGAAGGGCAATTTTAAGTTCTTTGACAGCTTTATTAAACATGTTTTTATCAAACGGATTTCTACTAATTTGCCACGTTTTCCTGAATCTTCTCTTATTTCTTAAAAGTTCTCTGATTTCAGTTGTAAGAATTAAATGGTTAGAATTTCTCTGAGCAGGATAATGAGGAGTTGATAAAAATCCAGCTTTATGAATTATGTCATTAAAACTCTCAACTGCTTCATCTATTTCGTCTGGGGTTTTTAATGAAATATTGAGGTTAACATTTCTTTCAATATAGGTAGCAAATGACTTAAAATCAGTTTTGCTAGTAATAATTCTTTGTTTTGAATTTTTAGTCTCTAAAATGGTGTTAAAACATACTATTAGAGGGGTATGATCAGAACTAAGTTCTACAGTATCCGTAATGCTTAACAAATGACAAGATATTCCAGTATAAATAACAAAGTCCAATAAGTCAGGAATTTTTCTTGGATCCGTGGGCCAATATGTAGGATTTCCCGTTGACAATATAGAATAATTACTAGCTGTTATACATTTATAAAGTTCACTTCCTTTAGGATTAACTAATCTAGATCCCCACCATTGATGTTTAGCGTTGAAGTCCCCAGCAGCAAAAAACCTTGGTCCTAGTCGGTTAAAGAACGTTTAAAATTGATGACTTTTAATATTATATCGAGGTGGAAAATAAATGGCACAAATGGAAATATCATATAATTCTGATTTAACCTTTATACAGGCGGCTTGGAGGTATGGTTCGCTTACGTTATCTAAGAGTTCATATTTTATTGAGGACTTAATTAATAATGCAGCTCCAGCATGTGCTCGTTCATCTGGGTGGTTAGCTGTAATCAATTCGTATCCTCTTATTTTAAAAAAAGATCTATTGGTGAAATGTGTCTCCGACACTAGCATTATATCAATGTGATGTGATTTTAAAAATAGTTCTACTTCTTGTGCGTGATTAGAAAGCCCATTGGCATTCCATACTGCAATATTTAGATTCAGTTGCATATTTTTGCTACAAGAACTGTCATCATGTTTAATAACTTATTGGTTAATTCAATTTTGTCTTGTATTAATTTTTCCAGTTTGCCTAATGAACTTGACTGCAGAATAAGAGTTATTATTATTATTATTATTATAATTATGTGTGTTGTTTATATTGGAAAAGTCGTAAGTTTTATAATTAAAATTAGAATTGTTTCGTCTATATATTGTAGTATGTTGAATTTTTTTCTTTAATAATACACCCTTTATAACTTGCTGGATGGTTTTGCAAGCAATTTACACATCTAGGTTGAGAATTCTGATCTTTTGTACATTCGATAGTTAAATGTCCTAAGCCGCATTTCACACAGTTTACAGACTTTTTACAGTAAGTTTTCGTATGCCCAAATTCTTGGCAACGGTGGCACTGGACAATGTCATTAGTTTTTTTTGGCGGAACAATATTTACAACAGCATTGTTAAGAGTTTTAATATCATATACTATTTTGTTATCGGAATTTGGTTCCATGTCAATGAAAAACATTGTAACATTTCTTACTTTATGTTGTTTTTATCATTTAAAAAAGCAACAAGTGACCTATACGAAACAATGTCTTTAGCTATAATTCTTATTTGTCCATCTCTTAAACTTTTGTAATTAAACGATACATTAGTTAGTTTGGCGAAACTTTTTGTCATAGCACTAATATCCGATACGTTTGGTATGTAGATTGGAGGGGGTTTCGGTATTTGAATGTTTTTTGATTTATCATCATCATTAATATTTTCTTCATCATCATCATTATCGTCACTAAAATCAATAAATTTATTTTGACTTACTTGGTTGTCTACAACCTTAGCTTTACTTGATGTACTTGCTGTAAAATCATTATTGTTGTTTAATGCAACTTGAGCGTTGTTGTTGATAATTTTCCTTTTATTTAGAACTATTTTTGGAGAATCACTTTTTTTGCGTTTTTTTGCTTTAGGCGCGATTACCTGCATCACTATCAGACATTCTGATAGTAATATAAATTGTTTTTTAAAATGTATTTAACTTTTAGTAATTGTTTATATTATTAGTACATATTTTAGATACAATAAAAATTGTTTTTAATTTTGTTGTATTTTACTTTTACAGATTTGATTTGTTTAATTTTTTTATTAATTTTTATTTTTTCTTTCTATTTTTATTATTGACTTTTAAAACACAGCCAATCACTTCGAGCACACACAACACCTGTTTTCAATTGATTTTGCTAAAATGACAAATTTTTTAGTAAATGTTTGATTTTTAAACATCTATAACTTTTTTGTTATACAAGATTTTTAAACGAGACAAACTTTATATAGCGTAATTTGTTAGCTGTTATTACAAGAGCACTGAATTGTTTTTGATTGATTTTTGATTTTTAGAAATTATTTTGTTTAGAGGTCCAAGCTTTTTCTTAATTATCTTACTTAATAGAGCATAACTTCTAAAGTTCGTTAGGGAATGTAAAAGCATTAGTATAGCTCTAAATGTTCTCTACACGGCTATAATTCCATTGTATACCCGGTACGAGCCGACCGTGAGCACCAGAACAATTTTTCTGACGCAAGGTCGAATATTTTTTTGCAAAATGGAATTAAAAAATCGTTTTTCTGTTTTGCTATTTTGTAAGCATTTTATTTATTTTTCAAATCGCCTTTAGGAGAGAAAACAAAAATTTTTAGTCAAAAGTCATGCACAGTTGGTTAAAAAAATATTTTGCCTACTTAAAATAACGCAAATTTATGTGATTTAGGTCACAAAAGTACTTTGCTTTTGAATTTTGGTCCGTTAGGCGGAACAGTGAAAAAAAAATAAGGAGAATGACGAAAAAACAAACAAAAAAAAAAAACACAAATTGAAGAAAAAGGCCTAATTGTCGATCAGCCAAAGCAAGGAGAAGGGAACACAAATGATGGAAACACTGCAAGAAGATTTTTTTCAGATCCAGACACCGCAGCACCTATCACAGGAGTAGATTTAGAACTAATAAGGAGATTCAGTATTATTTTACAAGTTCTAGCTTGCAGCCGAAAGATAAATGCAAAATAATTTGGAGAGTATGCCAAAAATACAGCTATACTTTACAACAAAAATATTCTTGGAGATGTATGCCATCCACAGTGCATACAATTTTGTACCATGGGGAACAAATTATTCAACCCAATATGCTACCAATAAGAGATCTATCTGTAGAAGCGCAGGAAAAACGAGATCCCTAAATGTCCAGTATCTGCTACACATGAAACATTACTTCTATTGAAGTAGACGTAGGAACTAAACTACTTCTAGAAGATGCAAATCAAAGCTATTTAGAAGAAATATATACTTAAATTGTTTAATTAATAGTAATTTTCCAAACACAAGAGTTTTTTTGTAGGTTAATAAAGTATTAATCAATTTACATGAAAAGTTTACATATACGAGTAGTATTTATGTTTATTTTAAAGTTAAATACCTTCTTATCTAAAGTAAATTTGAAACAATGAATATATTTTTTATGTTTGCCACTTAATGAGCTAATTTTTAACTCAAATTGAATTGGCCCTATCTGACTACATTTAAGTTTTTAAAAAGTATAAGTTCTAAACGTGAATCAAAATCTAAGACTTTATGTAAAACAAACTCTTTGAACAAATTTTAATACTTTATTTTCGTACCAAAAATCAGCTAAAACTTAGAATGTATTTTTAAACCTATCAGAACTATTTTTCTAGCCGGTCGATTTTAAATTTTTACACTTTAAACGAAAGCCTATGATTTCACTTAGTAGTCAAAATTACGATGCGTTCAAAAGTTATATATTTTTAACCGCCTTCTCATAAAATGGGTTACTGTCCAACATCTTGAGGCTGATACGGAAAGTTGCGAAGACAAAAGAAATGCTTGAGCAACCACTGGAAAAAAGAAGCCGCGCGGAAAATTCTTTAGCTGCGGTAAGGCCGGACATTTTTAGCGTAACTGTAGATCTGTTAAGAAAAGGTCAAGATCACCTCCAAGCAAACAGGCAAAAAACAAATCGCACGAGTGACCGTTAAACTAAAATAAGCTAGTAATGAGGGGCTAGAGCTAGCTCACACAACAGACGGCCCCGAAATCTACATTTCAATCATACAACAAAAAACTAATAACCTTTCTGTCTGCGTACTGACCAAGGGTAAGAAGCACACAGGAGTATCTCAGTCCGCAATAAGGCCTGATTTCGTTAAAGGGGCAGTGGAGGCGTTAAATAATGTACAACTGCATACCGCTTCTGGAAATTCAGCCAAGGTCTATGGAAGAGCCAAGGTACGATTGACTATGGGAAACACAACCGCAGATCACGTGTTTGTTGTCGCTAATATAGTGAATGATGTTATTATCGGTGCAGACTTCATGATCGCTCACGGTACTAATCTGGATATGGGGCAGCAGATAACGATCTGGCGCAACGTGGAGATCCCCTTAAATGTTAGATATGCGAGCAGGCACACAGTAAGGAAACTACTTGCAGTCGAACGCCAAAAATTAACACCACTGGCGGAAACTATATTTTGGGCATGTGTGGAGGCGGATTGTGTGAACAACCGGTTGTGTGTGGTAGAACCAGAAGACGTAAAGAACGCTGTGATAATAGCTAAAGCTCTCGTGAAAAGCTGCAACAATGGGAAAGTCGCTGTGAGAGTACTAAATCTGTCCAGCAGCGAAAAGACTATTGGCGAAAATGCTGAAATCGGTCAATGTGAGCCGGCAGGTGCCGTAATTAATTGGGCGACACATTCAGTATGTCCCAAAATAACAGCTAAAGAGCGGGATTTGCTAACAGAGCAGGTGGATATATGGGTAGCACTAAAATCCCCTGACAGAAATATTATTTATTTATTTGTTTAGTTAATCGGCAGAATGTATTCTGGGATTAAATATAAAAGTGATCATTGACAGCAAAGGCCAAAATATTTATAAAATTGTGGTTAACATAAGAACATAAATGTATAAATGAAGAGATTTTGAAGACAATTGCTTATTTTAGTTTGTATTCTATTACACTTAATACAGTACATTATCAAATTTTCAGTTCTGTTGTTTTAATATAGTCGCAAATTTTATTGATGTTGGTGGTTGTTAGTTCTCTAAGGAAATCAGTGGGTGGTATGTTCGTGAAAATTCTGTTCCTCTGGGGTTGAAATATTGGACAATCTGATAGGACGTGCTTGATGGTTAAAAGACAATTGCATTCATGACATTTGGGCTGAGTATGTTTGCTGAGCAGACATTCGTGCGAAAAGATGGTTTGTCCTAAGCGTAGTCTTGAGAATGTTCTAGTCTTACTCTTTGATGTACTGGTTGGATAGGTTAGTGGGTTGTGGTAGGGATTTATTGTTGAATAGTGGTGGCTAATAGGGTCGTCTTTAAATTTTGATTTGATGTAACAATCGATATAACGACGGATGTCGATTTTCTCGGTTGTTCCGTCAGTTATAACTGGTGCGTAATATACATACTTAGCGGCGGTATCCAGTGCAATTTAACTTTATTCTCATTGCCCATGAGTGCATATCTAATTTGTGAGATTATTTTCCATTTGTTGTTGTATGTGCAACTAATTGACTTGAGAACTGAGAGGCTGTCCGTAAATTTGAGTTTTCTTTTTACTTTTTAATGCAAAAAGAATCAACTGCAAAACTGCGCAAGCTTCGTCTGTGAATATAGACCCATGTTTGTTTAGTACTCCAAGGGTAACATTTTTACCTCTTTCGTCTACTACCGCGTACGCTGGCCAGTGGCCAGCCTGGTTTTTCAGCCTTGTAGTGTGTTTGACAGTGTCGTTATTGCCATGCCTTCTGCATGCAATCGGACACCCCACATTTAGTTGGAATGTGCTTGTCCACACTAAACCAAACTCATGTGTGGGTATATGCAAACGTTGCATATTCCCACAACACAAATTCTTTAGATGTATTAGTAAGTAAGTTAGCTTATAATAAATTTATAATTGTAAAATTAATCATAAAAGAACCTTACTAATGTTAGGTCTAAGCAGGATGTGTTAAATTTCCATGGAGCGTTGTTTGTGTGCTCTGACTTAGGGGTTAGCGGTATGTTCAATTCCTTAGCCAGTGCTAGTGATTCAGATTTTTTTTTGTATCATAATATTATTTATTGAATCTTCTAAATTAATAGAACTAACAAAAAGTAGATAAATCTTAAATCTAAAAGTAAAAATTATCTTTATGTCTAGCCAATGCCAGCCAAAAAGTTTTAGTTAACAAGAAATAAAAAATAAAAAGGAAAACACTATAAATTACTTATACTAATAGCCCTAACGTCTCTCCTCTTCAGACGATTGTAGTCTCTATCATTTAATATATCACGTGCCAAAATATTTGGATGAAATTCCAGTTTTCTCAAATATTTGGATGCGTACTTCTGTATTTCCTCTCTTACAGAGGGCACTTTCAAATCCTTGTGAATGTTTGAGTTTTTCACATACCATGGGGCAGCAGTTATGAGTCTGAGGATTTTGTTCTGGCTTCTTTGTATCCGTTCGACATTTGACACTGAGGCAGTGCCCCACATTTGAATTCCATAGCTCCATATTGGCTTTAGAATAGACTTGTAGATCAAAAGTTTGCAGTCCAGACTGAGAACAGAATTCCGACCAATTAGCCAGTTTAATTGAGCAGTTTTAAGTCTTATTTGCATAAGTTTAGCTTCTATGTGGTGCTTCCATGTTAGACGCCTGTCAAGGTGCATACCGAGGTACTTGACGACCGAACGTTGAGGTATTGTTTGATTATTTATTGTGATAGGTGGGCATGTACTCCTGCGTAATGTAAAAGTAATATGAATGCACTTCTGTTCATTAATTTTTATTCGCCATTTTCTTAACCATTTTTCGACTTGGAACACATGACTTTGAAGACGTAGTGAAGCTTCGTGTGGGTCTGCATGAACACAAAGCAGGGCAGTATTATCAGCAAATGTTGAAACGTGAACGTCATCCCGTGTAGGCATATCTGAGATATATAATAAATACAAAATCGGACCCAAGATGCTCCCTTGAGGAACTCCGACTCTAATTGGCTGTGGTGGGCTCAAAAACTCCTCGTGCTTTACAACAAATAAACGGCTACTCAAGTAGCTTTCCAGTAATGTGGAAATATTTTGAGGCAAATTCTGCCTTAGTTTATGAATTAAGCCCTCGTGCCAAACTTTATCGAAGGCCTGGGAAACATCAATAAAGAGAGCAGAACAGTAATGTTTAATTTCAAAGGTTTGTTTAACAGCATTAACAAGTCTAGGCGTTTGCTCTATTGTGCTATGCTTTTTCCTAAATCCAAACTGGTGATCCGGTATACACTTCTTTTCGATCAATATGGGATACATTCTATTTACTAAAAGTTTCTCGAACAGTTTAGATAAATTGGACAGCAAGCTTATTGGCCTGTAAGAATCTATTTTAGAATGATCCTTGCCCGGCTTGGGAATCATTATCACCTTCGAAATCTTCCACTTCTGAGGGTAAAAACTGAGGCGCAAAATGGCGTTATATATAAACAATAAGATTCTCACCGCTACATTTGGTAGCTCCAGAAGCATCCTATTACTAACTTTATCAATACCAGGTGATTTTTTAAGTTTTAAGCCGGCGATAGCCTTTCTCAACTCTTGTACTTCCAGTCTCAAAGGCACAGCTTCTATAGGTGTTATTTCAGGTAACACTATAGGGTCTGTCGATAAATTAGAAGAAAATACTTTTAGGAGGTGGTTGGAAAACAGATAAGCTTTTTCCTCGTTGCTTCTTGCCCAATCACCGCTTGGGGTACGCAGTGGCGACTAGCGTAAAGTTGGTCGCTTAATGTTTTTTGTTGCGCGCCACAGAGAGTAGTCTGAATGCGAGGTTGCATCAAGATTTTCCAAGAATTTGTTAAGTGAAGCAATTCTTTGCACTTCAAGTAAATCACGAAGCTGTTTGGTACACTCTTTCAGCCTGTTTCTTAGTTGGGGTGATCTACACGCCTGCCATTCTCTACGGATTCTCCTTTTCTCTAGGAGGAGTTGTTGTACATCTACTGAATATATTCTGCTGTATCTTTTTATCGGAGCATTTGTGGTTGCGTGAACTGTGGCTAGTCTGATTTCTTCATTAAAGTCGTCAATAGCTTTTCCACTTCTCCTGAAGTACGCAGCGGTATATTTTCCGAACAATGAGAGCTTAGATATTTTCTAAATTTAAGCCAATTAATATGAGTCTTAGTTGCCAATGCAGATCGATTTTCAGAATCCAACGGGTTCCATAACGTAACAATAGAAGGTGTGTGGTCGGAGGATAAGTCTAATGAAGACTCTACATTCGTAAACTCACCTGGTACATTTTTTGCGACTCCAAAGTCAATGACGTCAGGGATTTTTTGCCTGTCGGTGGGCCAATAAGTTGGCCTTCCGCTAGAAATTACAGTTAGCTTTAGCCTCGAAATTACATTAAACAATGTGCGACCCTTCGGGGTTGTCAGACGTGAGCCCCAGTGGATATGCTTCGCGTTATAGTCGCCAGCAGCCAAAAAGTGAGGACCTAAAGATTTATAGAACCCGCAAAATTGATCCTCTGTGATTGGAAAACTCGGTGGACAATACACAGACGAAATCACTAAATTGCTATTCTTCTCTAAAAGACAAATAGTTGTCGCTTGTAAATATCCCGAGCAAAATTCGTCCATTACATGGTGTTTGAGTCGGGCCTTCACTAGGATAGCTGACCCGCCACAAGCTCTTCCACGAGGGTCCTTGGTGTCATAAAAGGTATAACCATTAATTTTAAAAATACTCCTGGCTGTTAGATGGGTTTCGGAAATTAGCATTACGTCAATATTCTGCACCTTCATGAATAGTTCAAGCTCGTTCTTATGTGAGCGGATGCCGTTGGCGTTCCAAAAACATACTCTTAGGCAGTTCATGGTTTATTGACGACTGCCCTTAATAATTCGGACTGCATCTGCAGCATTTGCATCATCTGTTGCATCATAACTGTAATGTTGTTGATGAAATTATTTACCGTTTGAACTAATGTCTCTATAGTTGCCTCGAGACTAGTTGTGTTACGTGAAACTGGGACCTCCTCCCTAGGCTTGAAACTAGTATTTGCTGTGGACGTGTTTTGAGTAGAGCCATGTCTGGACTTCAAAATGTTGGCATACGAGAATTGGTGACCTAAGGATGCGACCGGCTGAGGTTGGCTTAACTGGGGAAAATTTTGCTCTGTTGCAATTTTGGTTTGGGTAGTAATAGCAATAGAAGGGCTGGCTTTTATTATTTTACGGTTGGCCAAGTAGACTCGGCATCCTCTGTAGTTTGCTGTATGATTTTCACCGCAGTTACCACATTTTCTAATTGACGCATTGTTTTTTGGCTTGTTACATTGTGCCGTGGCATGAAGCTCGCCACACACCACACATACGGGAGTCAATTTGCAGTATCTTTTGGTATGACCAAATTCCTGGCAGTTTCTGCATTGGGCTGGGCCAGACCGTTTGAGAGGCTCTTCTACAGTCACCTTACGATGTAAAACGTATTTTACGTTATAAATAGGGTGAATTTCATTTTTCTTCAATCTAATATCACCAGGTTCCAATTCGACATGAAATATTGGTTGAGGTACACGTTCCCGATTTTTTATGTTGAACACATTTTTAATTTTAAAACCGCTTCCCTGTAAGAATCCTTTGACGTCCTCAGGATCAACACATGGGTCAATCCCCTTAATAACGACCTGCAGTCCCTTGCTACTTTTCAACTGGTAGGTGTAAAAATTTTTTTTAGCTTTGTCAAATTCCGAAACCAATTTGCGGTAATCATTTTCGTTTTGCACCTGGATTTTCGTTTGGTTGATATTACCCTGCTTGATGGGTATAACGTAGAAAGCGTCTGCTCCAATCAATGAAATTAAACTCTTTACCAGTTCGTTTGAATTCTTTTCTCTCAAGAAAAGACGAGGGGGTTTGAATGACCTGGGAGGTGTTGTAGTTTCGATGACTTCACTATCCAAAATTGAAAAGCGGTTTTTAGAAGCCGTGCCATCAGTTCCAGAATCCCTGGGAAATTTTGAGGTCAATTCAACTCTAGACGATTTAGGGCTGCGTTTGCGCTTTGTGACTGTTATATAGCGGTCCATTCCTGTTTGAATTTTATATGGCTCGTCACAGGTAGTTGCTGGAGTTATTTGGGGTAACGCTTCCGTCGAAGCCTTATTTTCGCTATTAATTGCTGTTTTTCCTAGTGAAGATATCACCGTAGATATCATTCGGTAAAATTATATCATTCAATGAATGAGTACGAGAACGAAATAGCGGTTTCGCGGTTAAATATAAATTATTACTAATACTAGGCTTATTAATTTCTGGCTCTTCAGCGGTTAATGTAATATAAGCATTTCTGGCCTTTACATTTGCTTTATTGCTTTCACTTGGATGACTCATCCACTAAGAATGTCAATGAAATGAACAAATATAAGTATAAAATTCAAGCCTTCTATGCGCTTCTCAAGAAGGTAACGTATATCGGTTTCTTTAAAGACAAAAGTTTTCCTTCTCTTTTTAAATGCTATCTGTCACACACAATCGTTCGAAAAAAAAAACACTTATAAACAACTTATTGCGGATTTGCCGTACACGAGAAAATACAACCACTCGCACCGGCGTCACTTTCACTAAGTGATTCAGATATTGCTGATTTAAATCGCTTTGTGCGTTTCGAGTTTATGGCGGATTTTATGTCTAGGTCTATAATTGAGTGGCAGCTGTTAAGCAATTTTGGCTTTGGAGTGAATTATCCTGCTCGCGATAGATGGGAGGTTAGTCTCTTCAAGTATGTTGTTGATTGGTGTTGTTCTAAAAGCATAAACCGGTGCTCCGACAGCCTGGTGGTAACTGGGTTTACTAATGTTGATGTTTGTCTTACTACTTTTTCCATAGTCTAGTCTATTTTGCTGAGTACCAATGATTTAGTCAGATAAGAAAGCGTATTAACATGTACTAGACTTTTACTTGCTAAGAATGCGATTATGTTGACTTTTGGTATAAGCGCGTTTTTCAGGTTCAGTAAATGATCTTTCCAAGTGTAATTAGATGAGAAAGTTAGTCCCAGGATTCTTAACTTTTTAACGTTTTCTATCTGTTGGTTCTTGAGTAAAATACTGTGCGAATCGGAGTCGCGTAGTTTTTTCCTGCATATGTTTTGTTTTTTTGTTTTGTTAATTGATATTTTAGCGCCTAAGTAACTAGACCACAATGTCGCGTAATACTTTTTCCAGGATTTCTGTTGCCTCTTTTTTGTCATTTCTTTTGCAGAGAAAGTACAAATCATATGCATAAAAACAGTGATCGACGGCAGAATATTTGTGAATGATTTAACTTATTTCTTCGAATGCGATTTGGAACAGAACAACAGATATTGGGGAACCTTGAGGTAAGCCGTTTTCAAGGGTGTATGAATTAGAGGTGTACCCGTTTATTATTACCTTGAACTGCCTGTTTGACAAAACAATTTTACAAAGTTGAATATTTTTAGGCCAACGTTCCAGGCTTTTAAGTTACGAAAAATGACGTGGGGAACGACTCGGTCAAATGCCTGCTCGAAGTCGATTGACAGGATGGTCACATGGTTCTTTGCGGATAGAGATTTGGTTATGTAATAGCCCCTGACAGAAATAAAGCAAAGCAGTTGCTAAGAAAACATACCGCCGTCTTCGCCCTAAATAACAAAGGGCAAGGTAGAACAGCAGTGGTTCAACGAATTGATGTCAAAGAACTGATTAACGAAATGGAGCGGAACGGAGTGATTGAGCCATCTTCGAGTACATGGAGCTCGTCGACAGTGTTAGTAAAGAAGAAAGATGGCAGCACCAGATTTTGCGTCGATTATATAAAACTTAATGATGTCACCAAGAAAGACAGTTATCCGCTACCAAGAATTGACGTCATCTTAGACACGTTGTCCGAAACGAAATGGTTCTCTACCTTGAACTTGCAGAGTGGTTACTGGCAAGTGGAGATAGCCAATAAAGACAAGAAGAAAACTGCCTTTAGCCCGAGCAATGGTTTGTGGCAGTTTAAAGTGATGCCATTTGGGCTCTGCAATGCTTCAGATACTTTTGAGCGCTTAATGGAACGCGTGCTTAAGGGGCTTAACTGGAAGACTTGTTTAGTATATGTGGATGACATAATCGTGATGCGAAAGACTTTTGGTGAACACCTCAAAAACCTGTATGAAGTTCTCAAGCGTATAGCGGCTGCAGGACTTAAATTAAGTGTTAAGAAATACGCGTTGTTTCAAAAAAAAGTCAAATACTTGGAGCATCGTGTAAGAGCAGAGGGCGTATCAACTGACGAGGATAAAATATTGGTAATAAAAAATTGGTCTCGTTCACAAAATCTTCATAAGCTATGCAGTTTCCTGGGGGGCTTTGTACATACTACAGGCGATATATGCTGGCCTTTGCTAGAATGACTGTTCAAGTTGTTGACCAGAAAATCGCAACCATACCACTAGAGAGGGGCAGCAAAAGAGGCGTTTCATAGGCTAAAGAAGCCTTTGTATACAGCACCAGTCCTCGCCTATCCGATAGCTGGACATGAATTTATAATGGATACAGATGCCAGCGGCTACGGACTAAGAGGAGTCCTTTCTCAGGCGATTAATGGGACGGAGAAAGTCATTGGCTACTATAGCAGAGTATTTTTCCAAGAAAAAAATTATTACGTAATACGACGGGAGGTTTTAGCCGTACTAGAAGGACGGATCACTCCCCATTACGATGGTTGCTGCAGTTTAAAAACACAGAAAGGTAGCTTGCATGCTGGATTAAACGTCTACAGAGCTATGACTCCAGCATTGTACACAGGAAAGGCTGAGAATAGTGCAGTTGCCCTTTCAAGATATCCATGCAACGTAGGATTCAGGCGCTGCACAAAAATTGAGGAAAAGGAGTCCATCATTGATGTGAGGCATATCCAAATTGGCAATTGGCCTAAGGCCCAAAAGGATTCGCCCATTTTGTCAAAAATTATATTGGCCACACTGGAGAACATAAAACCGGACCGTAACGAAATATCAGCAGAAAGCCCGCTGGCAAAATCGTACTGGGCTCAGAGGAATAGCCTTAAAGTGGTAAATGGCTACCTATATCAAAATTGGGAAAGTGCAGATGGAAAAACTACAACGGACTTAATCGTCGTGCTACACCCATCTGGGTGTAACAAAAACACTGGAAGAGATAAAACCGAGATTTGACTGGGTAGGCTGCCCACAATCTGTAGAAGAATGGATCGCTAATTGCGAGCAATGCATAGCGGCCAAAGGTCCAATAAGAAAAAGTCGTGGCCAGCTACAACAGTACAACGGAGGTGCCGCTTTTGAGCGGATAGAAATGGATTTCGCAGGCCTATTCCCCGTCAGTAATGCTGGAAATCGGTATCGGCTAGTAGTAACGGATTATTTCAGCAAATGACCTGAAGGGTATCTTATTCCAAACCAAGAGCCCAAAACGGTGGTAGATGAATTGTGAACAATGGGGTATGTCGATACTTTGTTCCAACAGAACTTCACGCCGATCAGGGCAGCCATATTCAAGGAAATATGCGACATCTATGAAATCAGAAAAACGAAAACTACTCCAAAGTCTGATGGCATGGTAGAAAGATTCAACCGCACTCTGGAATATCGCAGAAAAGTGGTCGGTACACACCAAAGAGATTAGGATGAGCATTTACCAAAGTTTCTTCTAGCATGCCGATCAACTATCCACAATTCAACATCATGCAGTCCAGCAAAAAACGTGTTGGGGACAGAGCTACAACTACTAGCCGATTTAGAATTGGGCGTTAAACCGATTCCTCCAGGCAACGGTAATAAAAATGTTCCTCAGATACAAAAAGACCTGCACGAGCTTAATGAGTTTGTCCGCAGTCGCATCAAAACCTCCAGCGACAAAATGAAAGCCATTTATGATCGAGCAGCGAATACGGAAGGATTTACGGAATGATAACTGGTTCTGCTATATAACATAAAATGGAAAAAAAGGACCGTTTCTTAAATTGCAAACCCACTGAGAAGGACCATACAAGGTGGTCAAGAAATTAAATGACGTGATTTATCGCATACAAAAATATAAAAGTCCGAGGTCTAAGGTAAAATTTGTCCACGTGAAGCGGCTGGCCAAGTATGGTCGAGAGAATATTAAGCCTGTTCGGGACGAAAAGGCTTAAGTGGGCGGCAGTATTACGTATGCGTCTTGCTTAAGTTTTAGAAGATATTAATAAAATAATAATGATATAAATAAATGGGTATGCTGTTTACTAACTGCGTGGCTTGCGAAGAAAACTTATGCACGCAAGAAAACAACAAATTTCTAGTTACAAACTGCCTAGAAATTTTATACAAGTAAAACAACAATTTGATGTGCTGTTTACCAACTGCGTAGTTTTCTAAGAAAACTTAGTTAACAAGACAACAACAACAATCTTAAAATAAATTCCACGAAGAAAATCTATCAGCAGAAATACAAAAACAAAAATACACACAGATATACAGGCGCCTGTACATTGAATGAATGACATATCATAGAAGATTTTTAATTTTTCTAGACCGAACAGAAATAAAAAAGCAGCGTCTGAGGGGATAGTTAGTTATTTAGTTAGTTAGTTAGTTGAAAAATAAACCAGGTGATGTAAAGACGTGCATCTTAAGTAAATTGTTCTGTAGTGTCAACTTTGTGTGCAGCTGAAGTAAATAAACTTGTAATTAATTTAAAAACTGTAAAATCTGGTGTTATTTATTTTGCAATAAAGAACTCACAACAAAACGATTTTAAAAGGTATAAACGTAACAATATATTATACCGCATAGTACGCTCTCAGTTATATTTGAGAAAAAAAAAACAATTCTCAACTTGTATGAATCTAGGTTTCGTCTAAATAGTTAAAAAAATTATCATAAAGCAGTTTTCGTTTGCTTTAAAGTAGCTAGAAGTTAGGTCACGTCTATATCTAGAGCAATATTAAAGGAAAAGCCAATGGAGTTTGCAAAGCGTTTCGGTGATGATACATTTATGATGATAAAAATTGGCTTCATGATTTTGACCAGACGTATTGTGCAAAACTTTTAATTGATGAAATGTTTGCTATATAAAATATGTTTTTTTAATTTCAGAGATGACATTGGTTATAAAAAACCTGCGGTAAAAGCAACAACGTTAATGAGCTGAACTGCGAAAAGTGCAAAAAGTACGCTATGTCACATGTATTACAAAATTACTGTAAACGGGATGTTTTTATTGAGGATGAAAAAGGATTTTTTAATGGTTTCTAGATAACACATTAAATTTTAGAAACCAGGATGGTTCGGAAAAACCTAAATTTTTCTTGATTGGTAAAAATGTAAAATCTTGAATAAAGCTTAGATGACTGCACAATTTTTTTTTAAAAATTGGTCCTATAAACTGACTGAAGAAATGTTTATTGAGAATTATAATATATATATCATATAGATATTACACTCATAGATTGCATCAATCATGCAACAAAATTTTGGGATATTGACATCAGTAACCAAACAATAGTGTATTGCTTTAAACAGCTGAATTTGTTCAGTATAGCAAATGGGAATAATATTTTTGAGAAGTATTGATAAAATCAAAATATTGAACGTGATTACTAAGTAATGTTAAAAACGATCACAATATCTTCCCTTACTACTCTTCAAAATTATAAAAAGTAGATAACGAGTTTGCACAATTAATGATATTGTTGAGCATTACTACCCTAAATTGGATACAATCTTAAGTGGAATGGAGAGTGATTGCGAGGGTTCAGTAAAAGAAAATATTGGTGAGCCTTCCAGATGAAATGCATACAATTCTTTAACAACATTAATAGGAAAAAAGTAAATTGTTAGCCACTTATTTCTGAACATTTTACATTGCACCTTGCTTATTGCATATAGCATATGTAAATAACAAAAATAATAATATACATATAAAAAATTTAACTGTAATGTAACTGTCTGCAATTGATCCTTAAAAAAATCTAAAACTGGAAGTCTCCGTAAGTGTATTTTTTTCTTTTCTCTGCTGGGATATTCGTGATTTGAATTATAGAAGTTCGACTGTATACAATATGTTGGTGTTAAAAGTTCTATGCAGCTGAATATATATAAAATTTTATCGTAACCGTTTGACACATCGTAATTGTGATTTCTTGGGTAAGAACACGAATTTCATATTAGAATACCAATATAAAAAGTGCGACTTTTATTTATTTTTTGGTTTACAGAGAAAGTCATTACAAATATATTTGTGTGCGTGTTGTGGCAAAGAATGTACACTATACAAAGTATTACAACATCAATGGTGTAAATTTTTTACAATAGTAAAGCTGTCAAATAATTACTTGTTACTACCTCTGTAGTTCGCTACTATTGGGTTTATGTTCATCTGCTTTTAGGAACTATAAAGAACATATTGAAACAATAACGTAACTTGTAATTGGGAACTTAACTGGACTTTTGAAAAGTCCATTTACGCTGTCAAAATTAGAAGTGGAATTTAAACATTGGTTTGGTTTTAAAACTACATGCAAAAGGAATTTCGATAGTAGTCAGTGTCACGCTACATAAAATATTCATTATATATTCATTTAACGTTAAGTTCTATAAAAATAAGAAACTTCATTGTTAAATTAATATTAAGATTTTTGAATAAGGTTACAAATTTATAAATATGTGTTGTTCTTTTTAACGGTCTTTTTAATTAAATTTAACAATATATTTTTTCAATATTTCGCTTTCCTTTGGAAAGCTTTCTTAGGAAAATAATTTTTATAATAACAAAAATTATTAACAATTTGAAAAAATTTTTTGCAAACAATTGACAAAAAACATATAAAATAATTTTCTTCATACATTCATACAAAATTAAAATTTCAAATATTTAAACATACAAAAAACAAGGAAATAGAAATTAAATAACAAATTCTTTCTTATGAAATAATTATAACAAATTATGTATCTTTTGAATTAATTACCTATAATTCTGCGCTATTTATTCTCCTAACATTTGGTACATTAACAATTTCTAACATTTCTAACTTTTATGGTTTTTTTTCTATTTCTAATTTTGATATTTCCTTAAACTTTGGATAATGATTATATTTCTTACAATGCGAAGATAAGAATGTCTTCTGTGTTGAAATATTCCTATATTTTTGGTCACATCTGTGACCAGCTAATCTTGTTTATATTTTTGTTGTCCCAATATAAACTTTGTCACAGTTCACCTGGTCATTTCCTCCACATGGTATCCTGTATAATACATCAGATATTTACATTTTCCCTATTTTATCCTTTATAATTTATAAATTCTTAGTTCTGTCGTAGTATTTCCTAAATTATGCCTATGACTATGGAATATAAATGAATAATTCTTACAAATTTATAAGAACTTACCATTTCTATTTAAGTATGCCATTGATTTCACCGCGATTGCATATGTCTTTTTTATGTCGTCATCAGAAAATTTTTCCGTCAATTTCATGTATGTGCTGTTTCTTTCTTTTAGACAGAAATAAGCATTTGTTGCCAATTGTGTGCCCAAAGGTTTTGTCAAGACAAGGTGATCTCCTTCTGCAGCATTGTTAGGCCTTTAAACGTAAAGAAAAAGTGTTATAAGAAATGTTAATTAATTAATACATACCAAACGAAAGAAATACATTGGAGTCACTTATGTCACATGGCAAACTACTGATTTGTAAATAATGATTTTTCGAACAACTTGATATTACCATTTTTGAATTTTTATCAAAAGCTTTTATATATATAAGTATTAATACGTGAACAAAATTCTTCTCACCCTAGGGCAAACGGCCATGTTTAAGATTTAGCAATATGTAAGATACAAGCCTAATAGTTGAAACTGCAATTTTTTTATACAAAAGATTTGGCTTATCTGAAGCAACAGCGAATTGCGTTGTAAAATAGACTACAAAGAAAGTAGTCTTTGGAGGAAAATAAAGTAATAAGTAGTTAACACAAATTGAACAACCGTAATGGTTGCATTGTTATAGATGTAAACACGCTGTCAATCAGAAGATCAAGATAGTAGGTAAAAGACAATAGTAGATGTTGGATAAGTTAAAATAAACGAAAATTATCGGGATAAACCTCCTGGAGTCTGTGAATTAGAGAATGGAACACAATTACCATTTGTAGCAGTGATAAGGTTATCCTTTCTACTTCGAAAAAAAGTGTTCGCGATTATAAGAAAAGTAGGACGTTTGCTGGAAAAAAGAGAACATTTTTTAAAACAATATTTTTGTTAATAAGGCACGCCAGCCTGTTCTGTCCTTCTTCAGTAAAGTGTATTTCTATTAAAATTCCTTAGTAAAATTCAAGTTAGGAAATATTCAAGAACTAATTATATATTGTATTAAATACATACTTTTTGGTATGAAAAGAATAATTTAAATTTTAAATGTACGAGCATGTACGTAATTTAGGTGAAATTTAATTTAGCTCTGCACACGAGCAACTTGACCTCTGCAATTTTGAATTAAAAATGGTAGAAATTAGCGCGCATGTGCAGAAGTTAACTTTGCTTGTAAAAGTTTTCGTTAAGTTGTTTACATAAATGTTTCTATTACAATTTAATTTAATAATGCCAGATGCCTGTTACGTTGCTGAAATTCCCTCCGCCGAATGGCGAGAGGCCTAGAATTTCCCCACAATTCCATTTTGTTGTAGTGAAAGTTTTGACCAGCTCATCTTTATCAACGTTTACCAAAACCTCTCGTAGCTCTCTGATAGCACCGACAAAATTCATGCGGAATTCCTCTCCGAGCCATAAAATTGCGTAAGGCGAAAATGCAGGTGGTTGTAGTTAATAAATGGGCGATTTCAATATGGACTACTCTGAATGTTAGGCATGTAAATAAACATCCGTAACTTTTTTTCTTGCGACGATTTACAGTGACCAAAAGAGGCCTGAAAAAATCAACAC
Organism: Trichopoda pennipes; assembly: GCA_030448955.1. Classification (NCBI taxonomy): domain Eukaryota; kingdom Metazoa; phylum Arthropoda; class Insecta; order Diptera; family Tachinidae; genus Trichopoda; species Trichopoda pennipes. The sequence goes on along the minus strand of JASKUP010000042.1, from coordinate 698,460 downwards.
CGGTGTATGTAAATGATGCGAAGCGAGCACGAGGTAGTTTCGCCATTTGTGGATTTTAAGGTCTAGCTTTTTTAATTTTGCACATAGTACAACGTTGGACTATGGAATTAAAAGTAGCGCGAAGTTTTGCAACATAATACTTTTGCCTAATCTCATTAACAGCAGCTTCGTGGTATTATATTACAATTAAATTATTTAAAATTAATTCAGTGATGTAACTTTTCCTAAGTAGTATTATGGGGCTTTTTTAAGACATTGGAACATCAGCATTATCAATTCTACCTTCAACATTAAGAATTCCATAATCTAAATATGGATTTTTTTCATAAATACATGAAAAAAAATCCATATTTTGTATAACTCAATAAAGGAGTTTCGTTACGGTAACTTTTGGTTTGGTCCTGAATGTATATTTTTCCGCTATTTTTAATTCTACTTGAGTTAACTCGCCCTTTTGCCCATCAATTTTACGACAGTTGTTTATAAATCGAATAAAATATGCTGCTGTTCTCATTAGGCGAACCCATTTTGAAAATCTTGTACTATCAAATAAATTATAATCTTTTGCGATACCACAGGAATGAAGCACCCGCTCTTCTTAAGTTGAGTCACGTGATTTTCGTCATGAGCTCTCTGGAAGAGATAAAAATTCTGGGCCTTTGAGCCACCTGCTCGCAATAGCACAATGCTGCATATTCGTTTTGACTAGCGTCGACATATGTATGCAATTAAACTTCAACATCATTATAGTTTTAAAGAAATTTAAACAACGAGGAATTTTTATATTTTGAATATCGGGCAAAATTTTTAGAAACGAGATTTTTACTTACTGCGATTGGCAATTGATGTTAAAGAAACGACGCAGGTTAATGCAAACTACAAATAAGCTTCTAGTAGTTGAAATTCACAAAAAAAAATTTTATAAATTGTTAATAAGGCACCCAGCCTGTTCTATCCTAGTGACTTCCAATTGGATTTTGAATAAAATACACAAAGCTTCTTCGGTAATATGTATTTCTATTAAAATTCATTAATAAAATTCAAGTTAGGAAATATTCAAGAATTAATTATAAATTGTATTCAATACACGCTTTTTGGTATGAAAAACACCAAAAAAAATTTAAATTTTAAATAACAAAACACTTAAGAGGTCCAATGATAATTACACCTACGCCTGCGCAAGCGTTTGATACTGTAATTATTGATATCATAGGTCCTTTTCCTAAATCTTACAATAGGAACGAATACGCAATCACCATTATATGTGATTTGATAAAATACCAGATAACTATACCAGTAAGAGACAAAAGTGCAAGAACAGTATCTAAAGGAATTTTTGAACACTTTATACTTACCGATGGACCACTGAAGACGTTCATTTCGGACATGGGTACGGAATACAAAAATTCAATACTAGTAGAACTATGTGATTTATTAAAAATAAACAAAATAACATCAACAGCCTATCACCATCAAACATTAGGTACAATAGAAAGAAGTCATAGAACTTTTAACGAATACAATCGCTCATATATTTCAGTTAACAAAACTGACTGGGACGAATGGATATAAATAAATATAAATATTTCACTAGTCCATCTACAAACATTCAAAAACAACAAATTATTAAAACATCAATTAGAACGAAAACATCATCTTTTTCTTGGAGTTCTTTTATTTAAAAATCCTTTTTGATTGACGTCCGAACGTGATGAGAGACAAAACACTACTCATTTATTACTATTTCTATTTAAATGGTTCGTATTCTGTCCATTTTGGTAATTATTTCCATTGGTATTCTGGTTATTATTTCTATAAAAATGGTTCTTATTCTGTCCATTCTAGTAATTTGAGACATATAAAACTTGATCATTTTCCCTCGAAAAGTCTTTTTCCAACTCTAGCGATAAATTTACCGCGTCATTTAAGTCTTTTGGTCTAGATGCAAGAATTGTTGATTTCAATTCTCCCCTTAAGCCATTTTTAAAAATTGTTAATGCATATTTTTTGTTTATTAGTTTTATTGTGTCTGCTTGAACTGTGTTGCAATTATGTATTTCTTCTGTTTGTAATTCATTTAATTCGGCTATGGAATTCAAGTGCAACCGTGTTCGTTGTTGTTGGTATAGAAATTCCTAATGCAGTTCTTACAGTAGTACTTAGTTTGGCATTAAAGACAAATTTCAAAAGTAGTGTTTCTTGATCAGCTGCTAGACTGTTTTTAAGTAATTCTATAATAGTGAGAAAAGATCTAAGTTTTCGATAGTTACCTGTGAACTCTGGAATTGTTTTTAAAGCAATTTCTAAGTTAAAATTTTGTGTCGCCATATTTATTAAATTTTGTATTTGAATGTTATTACTTGATTTTGTGTCTAATTCTTTCGGGTTTTCTAATAAATATAGTATAGATATTATTGAATTCTAATCTCAAGGCATATAACTTTTCTTCATCTTTTTTTTGGAGTTCTTTTATTTAAAAATCCTTTTTGATTTTTTCTATATCTTCTAATTTATTTTAAATAGTTTTTTCCTTGTTGGACTTTTCTTTACATTTTTTAATATATTTTTTAAGTTTTCAATTTCTTTTTCCATTAAGTAGTTTTTTTTTTATATTTTTTTTTAATTTAGACTCGTGTTGTAAAAATATTATTGCTATATTTAAGTACATAATTTTTGAAGTATTTATAAATCTTAAGTGCTATATACAATAAAATTCCTATTACCAGTAATGTTATTGCTAATCCTGGTATGACTGGCTCTGCCAATTTTATTTTATTTTTATTAGGAGATTTTATTTGTTCCACTTTCTTGATTGGATTTCCCCAAATAGGACCCACCATATTACTACAATATATTTTTATTATATATTAAACCATTTAGATCTCCCTAAAATTCTAAGTATGGATAATATCAAGTAATAAACATTATCGCATATAATTGCCTATAGAAAACAAAATGCAATCAGACAGCATATTTATCAGCAGGACGGTATAAATAGTTGCGTCAAACTACCTCCCTGTGATACTGCAATTTTTAAAGTTAGGTATAAACAGTGGCCTTCGCTTTCAGACAGTTTAAAAAATTTAAATAAAAATGTTTTTAATTCTTTTACCATTCTACGGCAACGTTTGGTCCTTTCAATCCCAATTGCCGGAAAATTTTAAGTTCAAAAAACCATCTCTAATTAGCTTGTTTTACTTTTAATAAAAAAGAATCGCCATATTGGTCATAAATTGAATTTAAACTGCGTGAGTGGAAAAAAATAGTAAAATTCTATTTATTTAATTTTTTTACATAATTATTTTCTACTATTTCGCGATAGTTATACGGGTTGTAGTTGTAGTTTGTAACGGTGAAAGTCGTACCTCGTTTTCACCTACACAAAATCACCACCTTATTAATTCTTTTCTTAATTTTAAAATGAATTATTATTACTATTATTACTTGTTATTATTATTACTATTATTATTATTATTACTCATTGTTATTCCTTATTGTTATTATTTTTATTATTATTGTTGAATTCATTCATTAATTTAAAATTTATGAAATATTATATTTTAATTATTATATTATTTAAATTAACGGTCGGTAACGTATGAGCGCCACCTGTGAGTCAGAAACAACAAGATCAGCAATGGAGTCAGCTGATATGCAGATCACAACTCACCGCTGATAGTTGTCATGCAACTATGATGGATTATATGTGTGTGTGTGTGAATGTGTGTCCCACGCATAGGTATATAAGGCGGGAGATTTTATTAAATGAGGATCAATTGGCAAGAAGATCGCCTGCAGATAAGAAGTCTTTTGGACAGGAGTTTCAAACTCCGCAATAACTTCTTATCAGCAGAAAGCAAGTAGATCGCCTGTAGGTAAGAAGCTTTTGGACAGGAATTTAATATTCTGCAAAAACTTCTTGCCCGCAGACAGCCCACCGGCCGGTAAGAGATCTTTTGGACAGGAATTTAATATCCCGCAAAAATCTCTTATCGACAGTACGGCTGTGAGTGGTGGAAGTTTATCTTCTACCGGGGATTGGCTTGACCGTGCGACTGAGGCTGTGGAGGAATTTAATATTCCCGCAGTATCACTTGACCCGGCCAAGAATTCCCCGCGATCATTGCTGCGAAGATAGTGCTTAGTTTACCGCCGCGGCCACCTGTGCCGCCGCCATCTATATCGCTGCAGCCTCTACCGCAGCCATCCGTGCCGCTGCCGCCTCAACCGCAGCCATTGGCACTACAGCCATTGGTGCCGCTGCCGCCTCTCTGGGAGCCATCCGTGCCGCCGCTGCCGCCTCTACCGCAGCCATTTGCACCGCAGCCATTGGTGCCGCTGCCGCCTCTATCGCAGCCATCCGTGACGCTGCCGCCTCTACCGCAGCCACTGGTGCCGCTGCCACCTCTCTGGGAGCCATCCGTGCCGCCGCTGCCGCCTCTACCGCAGCCATCTGCACCGCAGCCATTGGTGCCGCTGCCGCCTCTATCGCAGCCATCTGCACCACAGCCATCCGTGACGCTGCCGCCTCTACCGCAGCCACTGGTGCCGCTGTCACCTCTAGAGCAGCCATCTATACCGCTGCCGCCTCTACCGCAGCCATCTGCACAGCAGCCATTGGTGCCGCTGCCGCCTCTCTCGTAGCCATCCGTTCCGCTGCCGCCTTTACCGCAGCCATCTGTACCTCTGCCGCCAGGACCGCTACTATGTCCTGCAGCCAGTGTCACCGCCGCCTGTACCGCTGCCGCCTGTACCTCTGCCGCCAGGACCACTACTATGTCCTGCAGCCAGTGTCGCCGCCGCCAGTACCAATACTAGGTCCTGCCGCCTGTACCGCTGCCGCCATTACCGCTGCTGCTTATCCCGCTGCCACCCGTATTGTTGCCACCTGAACTGCTGCCGTCATTATCACAGCGCCATCTTGACCGCCGCTGCCTGCACCGCTGCCGTCTGTATGACTGCTGGTGTCCCTACCACTGCCCATTGCCTCAGCGAGCTGACTCCCTGTTCTTCGGCTACAATTCCCGAGCGACCACTACAACAAGCCACCTTGTAAAGATTAGCTAATAAATAAATTTGGTGTTAAGTTTTATAAAGTTATAAAACATTGCGTGTTATTCATTCTACGGTAATAAACTATTAAAATTTGCAACGACCCTAGCCGCCGCTGTCGCTATCGTAGCAACCAGCGGAAACTTGTCGTTACAAGTTATTCGGGTGAATATATTAGAAATCATTCTTTGTTTCTTCTTCTTTAAACTTGGGTGAGAGCCTCGTAAAAATAATTTATGCTGAAAAAAACATTCAATTATTTAATACTAGTTGTACGACCCAGCTTCGCTCGGAAACTATTTGCTAATGATTAATATTTCATTTGGAGTTAGAAAAAAAAAATTCAGTACAAAGAAGAAACGACACAAATTTTTCTTAATTTATTGTTAAATAGCTCTGAAGGTAATTTATTAAAAAATAAACAAATAAAAAAGGTAAGAATATTTTCAAGCTTGATACTAAACAATATTATTTGTTTTTCTGTTGGGAGAGACAATAAACAATGATGACGGTGTACCAACTCTCGAGCATGCAACATATAATTGCCCGTGGAAAAACATTGGGATTCTAGGTTAAAGCCATATACTTTTAGCAACTGTCCTTGGGGTTTATTACTCGTCATTGCGAATGCAAGGCGAACGGGAAATTGGACTTTAATAGTAAATCACTTGGTATGAGCAGCTCTTTACCTACAAACTTTCCTATAATTATTATTGCTTTAATCGCATTTGGTATCAGTATTTTAATAACCAATCTAGTACCATTGCATAGTATTGGCTGATTCGCGCTACGTAACGTGACTATTACCGCTGCAACCTTAAGCTGCAGGTTATGTGGTGGCATTCTCGGTAAGTCCAATGAAATCAGGAACTCTACGGGGTAGTAGATAACAATATTTTCAGGGTCGGTAATGAAATCAATCGATTTATACGAATACCATTTGCCATTAATTAAGCTTTGGATTTTTAAATTTATTTAATCAACGTATTTGTGTTTTGCAGCTAAAATCGCTCTTTCACTTAACCAAAGTTAATCGCTGTAATTTTGAGTAATGTGTGTGAACAGTATTGCAATTTGTTCGCCTTTGGATATTGCGAATTGGCAAAAGCCCATTGGAAAGGAAATCTGGCCTGTTGTCGAGTCAGTCGGTATTTTTCCACTGCCAATATGTAACAATATAGATAGATATACCTAGATGTAGATAATAATTCAAATTTTAAGAAATGTTGTTGACTGCTTACAAAATCGTTCGCTTTTATTTTTTACTTTAGCAATAAAATTTTAGAACAAAAGAATTCTGATATTGGATTTTTTAGCGTATAACCGATATACATATGTATGTTTATTTCGTTAAAATTGCATTGAATAGAAAATTATTTTTTAACTTCAAAGTGAAGTGTAAGTGTCGGTGACTTAATATTTTTAAACCCTTATTATCCGATATATCAAATTTTTTTCTTATAAAAATATGAATTTTAAAATTACGTGAATCAAATCGCACGACAAATTGAAAGCACGGATAATGTGCATACATACATATGTCCATATGTATGTAGAATATATATTCAAATTTTTACTTTTAGTATTATCCAACACGTCCACTGTTTAGGAATTTTATAAAGTTTAAACGTAGGCTAAGTAAAAAAATTAAGAAGTGAAAACGATTTATTTATGTTTTCACTAAAATGATTTAATACATAGTATATTGAAAAGTGAAAATAAAAGCATGTATAAAAAAATTAATACTTTTTCTTAAAAATCTGTTAAAAACTTTAGTTCTTCGAGTTGCTCTTTAAATTTTCTCATGCGAAGAAAAATTACTTCGAAATAAAGTCTAGTTATTGAAAACGTATCATGTTCGTTAGGCTCTCCTGACAAATTCTGTAACATAAGCAAAGCTTGCCGATGTTTAATAAAACGTATGTATGTATATGTAAATATGTAAGACAATTTTTTATATATGTAATTATATTTTTTTTGGTATAAATTTATACACTTTAAGGAAAAAAATTTTAAAAATTAAACTTAAAATGCATATTTTACCAAATTGAAAACAAATTCACCAAAGAATTTGAACTTTATTGAAAAACATGTAATCTATTAATATACATATGTACATGTGATTTTATTGTGAATTTTAAATAAAATAAGATTTTTTCCCCAAAATTGTGACGGTATTATCTCTAGAAAAGCTGGCAGCTATGTATAGTAATGAATTAAAAAAACTTTCAAACAAAAAAATACATACTTAACTGTTGACATGTTAGAACAATTTTCTGTTTGGTCGAAGTTGAAGATGTTGCCTTTATTTGGTCTTTTATTTTCTTTTTGATTTGCTTTTTTTTGCGTAAGTGTGTTTGCACGTATGTAAACTCATTAGCATACAAACAACCACATAGCTTCATCAAACCAGTTCGAACGAACATGTCGAGTCGTCAATAACTTAATTGTATTTACACCAACAAAGGCAAGAAGAAAATGAATAAATGAATTTTCTAAGTTTTCCGGAAAATTTTATAATTTTTCGTATCGAATATAAAAAAAAATCAGCCAAATTGCCCCAGCCGTTCTCTCGCTATTACATTACATACGTGGACCATTTTTTTATATAGACGTATCGTGCTCGATGGGCTTTCCTGACAAATTCTGTAACATAAGCAAAGCTTGTTGTGTTACAGAAATAAACATACGTTTATTAAAACGTATGTTTGTATATATATGTACATATGTATGCCAATTTTTTATTTATGTAATTATATATTTTTTGGTATAAATTTATATACTTTTAGGAAAAAAAAAACTTTAAAAATTAAACTTAAAATGCATATTTTTCTAAATTCAAAACAAATTCACCAAAAGATTTGAGCTTTTTATTTTTTCCATACAATATACATATTTCAAAGTGTTGAAAAACATGCAATCCATTTACATAGTTATGTACATGTGATTTTATTGGGAATTTTAACTATAGTAAGTTTTTTCCCCCAAAATTGTGACAGTATTATTTCTAAAAGATCTGGCAGCTATGTATAGTAATGATTTAAAAAAAAATCTTCAATCATAAAAATACATTTTTGACTGTTGACATGTTTGAACAATGTTTGGTTTCGCCGAAGTTGAAGATGTTGACTCTATTTATTTGCTCTTTTATTTTGTTTTCTTTTTGTTTTGTATTTTTTTTTTTTATTTTATCTTCGGGTTTTTAGCGTGTGCTAAGAATGCATACGTGTGTTTGCACGTATCCAAACTCATTAGCATACAAAAAACCATAAGCTTCATCAAACCAGTTCGAACGAACATGTGTTTGTGTTTACAACAACAACAGATGAAAATTAATAAATGAATTTTCTAAGTTTTCCGGAAAATTTTATATTTTTTTTCATACAAACCATCTCCTGAAAATTTCGAAGCGAATAAAACAATAATCAGCCAAATCGCTCCAGCCGTTCTCATGCCAACTCATTACATACGTGGACCATTTCATTTTTATATATATAGAAAAACAGTATTATAAATTACGTGTGTACATACTTGTATGTACGAAGACAGTTACCTTTGCTGTAGTTTTTATAGTTTCTGTTTGCTTTGCGAAATTGTACCCGTCGGTCAGTTCGACTATCTCACCATTAATATAATAAAGAATAATTTTTTTCGATTTATTTAATCTTTTGGAATTTGAAATTAAATTGATTGAATTCAGTAAATTTGTTCGGTTAGTAAAAATTTAAATTTCAGAGAAGTTAATTTATTTGGTAAATGGCTGAAAAGGAAATGTCAGTTTCATCACTTGTCAGATTTATTAGAGCTTCAGACGCTCTTAGAATCGTTAAAAGATGTAGATTCCAATGAGGTCAAAACAGTTTCGGCCAATATTGGGCTACTTACACGTCGTTTCTATCTTGCTTAGAGTAGATAAAGGCATCACCGCCTTGTGATGTTGATACATTTGTCGGCGATTAGCTTTCGTAGCGACATTTAGGGATTTATTCACTAAATTAGTGACATCACTTGCTGCGAAAGACCAGTGAGAGCTTGGTCGGGTCGTTAAAATGTGAAATCATGGCGAGATTTCAGGTGCCAAGGAAGCCTCGGGTTCGAAATCGGCGGTACAGAAAGTTTCGAAAAAGAAAGTATATTTCCAATCACCGGCTTCAACTTTCGGCTTGTCGCGCGTTTCGCGGTATGTCATTTGAGAAAAGGCTACGCATGGCCCATTTGCACCGTTATACTGCTTCCGTTGTCTGCCTCATGACGACAGTCTTCGCGATTTCCGAAACCAGGACTACTTCAAAAAATTTAAGGTGGAAGCACAGTTCAATGTTTAATGCCGAGAAACCTTCGTCGAAGACCAATGGGAGAAACCTCGGGCTGACCAGCAAAGGATTATCGCGGAAAATAGGGCCGGTAATATGACAGTTTGGCATACGATAACCTCTTTCCCCACCGTAAAACTGTTGTTAAAAGCGGACAGTAAATCTTTACCGGTTCGAGTGCCGGAGAACTTGGTCGAGTCGTTGAAATAGCCTGTGACCACTTTAGGGAATGACGAAATCGCAATTCTGCCCGTTAGCTTAATAAATGACCCTCGCAAGAACTTACCCTTAGGGTATAGCTACGCCAATATAGACGCTACCTTATGCAATAAAGGAACACTTTAAAGGAGATGCAGTTGGCAGATCCGAATTTTAATGTATCGAGAAAGGCCGATCCTATTCGAACCCAGGACTTCATTTGACTCAATACTCCGTTTTTGGGTGGCTCTTTATTTAGGCTTTTATTGGCAATTAATTTCTATTATTACTCGGTTAGGATTTAATATACTCCCATTTGGGTGAGAGTTTTTACATACATAGATCCTAATGAGTAATCTGATAACGGTATCAAGCATTGCACTCGTCATTCTCTGTTTCCGTTTTATAATAAATTCACTTTGTATTATAACGCCATATTTGCAATAAAAAAGGTAAAATTAAATAAATATTTAATTTAACCAAAATTATAAAAATTGTGTTTTTAATTTCTTTACCATTCCACGCTGAAGCTGCCTCCTGCAACTAAATTATATCATCTTGTACCAAAGCTAATAACATTCATTTTTCATTCTTATTCATTAGGAATTCAATATTATTTCATGGTTTATCTGGTCTACATAAAGATTTTCCAACTTTTCATCTAGTGTAGTTACATTCTTTTTCTCTCTCATTTTTACAACAATACAACTAGGTTGGGAATTATTGTTAATATTGGATATTTTAATTCAGCATTTTAAAATTTTATAAGGAATGTCCCATTTATTTATATTATGGATAATATTTTCATTAAAGTTCTTGAAAATTCTTCTGTAATATTTTATATCATTGCTTCTTTTTAAGTTTCTTTCTTAAATTTAAAAAAAAAATATTTAAATACACGTTGTACTATAAATAGTATTAGTATTGTCTGCTAAAAGTTTCACGATTTTATCATCACAAATTTTCGTATTTATAGCATTACAAATTTAATTAGTTTGAAATGGTGAGCTGCGTCAACGTTTAACGACCAAATCTAGAACAACCGTGTTGAATGGAAAATCTTATACATTTGATGACCGAGATTTTCCACAACTGCCCAGACAAGAGTATTCGGGAAATGCCCAAAGTTCTATCCTGCCGGTTAAAGATCTGATTTCTGATATGGTCAAAGAAAGAGATCACAACAACAACGATGAGCTAACAAATGAAAAACTGTTGGAAATATTTTTCAATGCAGTTGACGCCTTGGAAAAATGTCAAACAAAGTTTGACAAGCTAAGGGTTTTAGGTATGATGCTCAAACATGCCATATAAAACCTATGTTATATACAATGTTCACGTTATGCACTGGAATGCCCAAGGCATAACCTCCGAGTCTGCAGCTTCTCAGCTCGAAAAAGTTGTTCTGGAAAAGAAGATAGATATTCTTTTGCTCAACGAGACATTTTTAAAACCGCATCACAAATTTCAATTGGGAAACTACAAAATCTATCGTGAAGATCGACTAACTCATGGCGGAGGAGTTCTCATAGCGATAAAATGTAACATAATTCATAAGATATTACCTAGAGTTAACACAAGTATTATTGAAAATATTTCCATTCAGGTTTTAATTAACAAACGCTCAGTAGTTTTTGCTGCTGCTTATAATCCAAATTATACATCAGATTTTATATCAGACTTAAATCTTCTTACGGAATTGTCTTGCGACTTCTTCATTTTTGGTGATTTTAATGCCTACAACACTCACTGGAACTGTGTATCAGATAATCTGGCTGGTAAAGAACTTTACAGTCATTGTATGCGTTCTAATTACTACATATATTTTCCCGTGTCAGCCCCCGCCACGGGCAAAATTCGACGTATGTACAGCCCTCTACAATAGATATTTTATTATCAAATGCTAGCATCCCCTTTTCCGGTTTAGAGGCACTACCAAATATCTTACAATCGGACCATGATCCAGTAACATGTTCCGTGTACGGTCAGCTTCTTAATAAATCAAATTTAGTTACTTTATATGATTGCGCAGACTGGCCTTCAATTAAATCCTGGGTTGAGAGGGAATTCGTACGTCAGAATATTGATCAATCCACCTTATCGCCCGACAATGTGGACAACTATTTAGATAAATTGATTGCAATTATTAAAGGTGCGTTTGAGAAGATCCCAGTTGGAAGCAAAAATTCGTGGCAGAGAGAAATTTCCCATACATCCAAGATGCTTATCGCACAGCGTAACATATACAAGCGTAAATTGCAGAGATGTAGGGATTCAAATTATAGGGCCCAGTTAATCTCTATCTTGAGGCAGCTGAACAGCTTAATTGATTTTCACATTAATAAGGATAGAAATGACTCCTGGTCCCGGTTTATTTCAAGCCTTCCTACAGGAGCTAAAAAATTCTGGAAATTATCAAAAGCCTTGAAGGGGAAAAACCGCATATTTTCCGACCTGAACATAAGTGGCAACATCTTAAAAACTGGTCTAGACAAAGCGAATGCAATTTCTGAGTCATTTGGCAAGGCCCATATTACAACGATTAATAATGCATCTCCCTTAGACATCCAGGTATCTGAATACGTAAATTATCTTGATGATATTTCCCCTATAAGCAGCAGTATTAAATTCACGAATCCTTCAGAAGTTAAGGCACTCGTTAAGATATTAAAAAATAATAAAGCTCCGGGCTTAGATGGCATAAATAGTATTATTCTAAAGAATATGCCAGATATTTTTTATAGTTCACTAAGCAGATTATTTAACGGTTGTCTAGAATTAGGCTATTTCCCATCGATTTTCAAAAAGGCCAAAGTTATTCCCATTCCTAAAAAAGGAAAAGACCCAAAGCTACCCACCAGCTACAGGCCCATTAGCATTCTGAGTTTACTAGACAAAGTCCTCGAAAAAATAATCCATAAAAGGTTAATGGATTTTGCTGACCAAAATTGTTTGATAAACTAAAAACAGTTTGGATTCCGTAAAGAACACTCTACTGTACACCAATCAAAGAGAGTGGTCAATATTATAGAGAAAAACAGAAGAAATCGTAAGAGTACTGGCGTTATCTTTCTAGATATCGAAAAAGCTTTCGACACTGTCTGGCACGACGGTATGGTGTACAAACTCAATGTTCTTAATTTCCCTATTTATCTGTAAAAATTGATAAAAGCTTTTTAAACAGCCGATCTTTTGTTGTATATATTGACGGCGAATTTTCTAGAGAGAACCTGCAGGTTTACCCCAGGGGTCAGTTCTATCACCCTCACTATACTCCATATATACGTCAGATGTGACTGTCGCCAGGAATCAAACGGCAGCATTTTATGCAGATGATAATGCTTTCATATGCGCTGGAAAAGTCTCTAATGCAATTGTTAAGAGAATGCAAGAGAGCCTCTCTGCAAGCCAAAAATATTTTGACAAATGGAAAATAAAAGTAAATGACAATAAAACATAGGCTATAATCTTCCCATTTAATAGATCACCTAAACGAGTACCTACAAAGATTCTGTACGCCCGAGGGAATATTATTCCAATTAAGGAAGATATTAAATACCTAGGTCTTGTATTGGATAAAAAGCTATTGTTTAATAGACATGTCGATTATATATGTGATAAAGCCATCAAATGTGGCCGTGCTCTGTACCCCATTCTTAACAGCAGATCTAAGCTCAATCTAAAAAACAAGTTATTGCTGTACAATATGTATATTCGCCCGATCATAACCTATGGTTGCCCAGTCTGGTTTTACAAAACGGCCAAAACCCATAGGAAAAAAAAGTTGCAAATTATACAAAACAAACATTTAAAAATAATACACAGACTCCCTCCGAGATATCACACCAACTATCTTCACAATCATAAAATGATACACGAGTTTGCCAATGATTTGACGCTGTCATTTAATAAAAAATGCAGATTGTCTAATATTGAAACAAGAAATTTGATAAACACCCACTAGGTCTCTTTCTTCTACGAAAGAGTCTAACTAGTGCTGTCTTATAAATTTCATTATATCGATTTTAAAGTTCGTAAGAGGTTTTTCATGACAAAGTTTCCTCAAGTCTGAGTTATCATCTGCCTTTCTATTCAAATATTAGATTTAATTGTTGTAATACTTTTAAGTATAATCTCATAAATGTACCTTATAGTTTTGTAAGACTTGTAAATAAAATAAAAATTTTATAAAAAAAAAAATTCAGTTTTTCTCAAAAACATACATAAAATTGTACTAAAAATTTCATTATACATTTTGATGTTAATCGCAAAATAAAACTATTATTGTATTTATTTTCGACTATTTTCAAAGATATATTACAAGCCTTTGCTCTATTATCTTGAAAATGTTTTAGATACCCAAAATTCTTACAAATGGATAACAAATCCCCGATTTATTGGTTTAAAAATATAGTATGCCCCAAACCGTTATTCTTTGTAATTTATCCACGACTTGCAAAAAGTCATCCCAGAAACAAAAATTTATTTATTTATTTTTCAAGTTTTTAGCTTTAAAATAAGGTCATCTCAATTTGTCCACACCTCACGAAAATTCCTTCCAGAAACGTTATATATTTTCGACAATTTGCAAAGATTTTTCAACTAGCCAAAGCGTTATTAACGTTAAAAATTGTATTTGATATTATACCAAATGAGCTTACAATTCCTTTGGTAATTACCTAAAAAAAAAGATATCCTTAAATTTTTAAACTTCCGATTGAAATATTTTCACTTTTTATAAGAAATTAAATAGTTTTAGTATTTTTGACACTACGAAATCCTTTAGGTTTTTTATAGTTGTTCTTTCACATCTGAGGGCATGTTTTAAAACAATAACAACTCATGCCATTCTTATAGGATATTAATTATTCGAAACTATTATACAAACAAGAAATACATACATATACGCTGACTTGAGTCCTCAAATTGCTCAATGATCAAAGTTTGTGTTAATTTTCGATTTTTAAGTAAAAGTTAGGTGCTGATAAATGTGCATATGTTTTATACTTTTTTCAACATTTAACCATGTTTGTTTTTTAAATTTAAGTTGTATACTTACATAATAATATCTCCTTTCCTTACTATAGCGTTGGCTACGCCACCTATTATGCACCAGGGGTTGATTGTAACATTTTGCGCATGAACCTTAGTACCCGCTAAGACTGCCGATTCTTGAAATCCGGAAGCAATCATCGGCAAAACTGTTCTGCGCTCTTTTTCGTTAAATGATTCAGGTGCTGTAATGATTAGGTTAACGTTGTCAATTTCGGTCACACCTACCGCGTAAATATCACTAAGAACGTTGGACAGTGCTATTTTTCCCATTATATATGGATCATCTATTATTGGGTAAAAAAAATCTACTGTTTGTATTAATGATAAATTTTTATATTTTTTCAAAGGCACTATTGCGCAATCCATTCCAGATCCTAAAAAAATGCGTCGTAGTAGGTAAAAAGTATAACGCATATAACATTTGCATATTTCTTACCTATGTAATCGTCACCATTGGTATTCACTATGTTCTGTGTGTCGGGCGGCAGCAACATCTCTGTTCCACGGAGATACTTAAGTAAAGTATCTCGGGGAACTTTACACCCTCACCCACGCAACGTTGATAATTTCGTTAGTTGCAAATCGTCACATTCGCCAGGATTAAACATGTTTCTTACCACGAATTTCTTTTTCACAAATTGAGAACCGCAGAAACAACCAGATCCTAAGTCCCTGTTCACACGCTTCAACTTTTGTTGCTCATTGGGCCAGTTCACATTGGATTAATATTTGTTTTGCACAACTTTAGTTCTTTCCAAAACACACTAGACTAATTATTTTAGCACAAAATTCTATACGTATACACATCTTTGTGTGTATTAGTGTTTTTTATTCATTTCATGTTTGTTTTTCGTTCGGTATACACCACAGTATACGCATTACAAAATAAATATGGCTGTAAGCAAAGATTATAGAATTACAAAGATGTTGCACTGCCATACATTGTTCTGCCACTGCTAAATTATTGATGGGATTTTCTGAAAATCCTCTTGTGTACGACTAATGAGCGAAATTTCATCAACGGAGAGCAAATTACCAAAATATAAATAAACTCTCAGCAAAAGCAATTCATACTTACGAACATTGTTTATGTGTGTGTGGGTATGTGTGTTTACGTTGTCAATATTATGCCCAACAAACAAAAAGGTTTGCTTTTAGATAAGTGCATATGACCTAATTAAAAATAATATTATGTGATCAAGCCTTTTCTTAGTTCACTAGCATTAATTTCTTTTCACTTTGTAAACAAGAAAAACAAAACAACTTCTAAACTTAGCCTTAAATTGTAAGCTAAAATTATATACTATAAATACGATTAGTAATAAACAATGAAAATCAACGTTGTTATATTGTGTTTGTTGGGCTCTACAAATTCGAGTGGTATTATTGTGTACAAAACTAATTGGATCTTCTGTGTTGCCGTAGCCAAACCATACAGATTTTTTATTGTAAAAATAAAACAGCATCGACTGTCGACGAACTTTGGAAGCCTTATTAACCAATATTTTCATTAAGGCAGTGTTTGCTACATTTGTTAATTTTTGTTCTTTTAGGAATATGACAAAAAAGTAAATGGTAAGCCCTTCTTCTGGTTACCGAATGTAAATTCCCGTAGATCATAAACATGATAATAAAATATAGTTGTAAAAAAGATAATTAGAAAGACATTACTCAAAGCATGATATCAGCACAGAAATATGGGAAAAACTATACATTTATTTAGTTTTAAGTATTACTATCTCTAAGGTATAAGGAATGAAAGTATAAATAGAAGTGTAAATACTTTCATTCTGCAGTTCATATGTAAACGGTTTTTAACTTACATAGTTAAAAAAAATAAATAAAATAATGAATAGAACAGAAAAAGTTGAGTTAAATAATGCTGTGAAAAATAAAGTTTTCAAAGAAGCAGGCAATAAATGTTCTCTGCCACATTGTAGCAGATCGAAAAGAAAAATTCCTGAAATGAAACTTTTCTGTTTTCCAAACACAAACTCACCATTATTTAAACAATGGCTAAAAAAGTGCAATTTTTAAAAACAGTTTGTGGAAGAAACTACTTCCCTTTTTTTATGTGATAGGCACTTTTCGCCTGATTTAATTGGTAAAAGATATTTACATCGAGGAGCCGTGCCAACATTATACTTAATTGATAGTGCTGAGTCAGAAAGTATTGAAAAAGGCAACTGCTCTGAAAATGAGAATACCAACGATAAATTATTTTGAAGTCCGTTACGTAAGCGAAAAAGATTTGAATCACCGCCACCTTTATGCTTAAACTGCCTTAAAAGTTTAAAAAATGAAAACTTTTATAGAAAGAAATATTTTAACATGTTTAAAAGACTTAAGAGTAAAACTCAACAAAATCGATGTATGAAGTCGAAAACTTGAAAAAAGATTGAAGGCATTAGAAGCAAAGTAAAAAGTAAAAGCCTCTCTTGAAAGTGCAACTTGGTATCAATCGTAATGAAAAAACATTCTGCAGAATTCTTATGAAGGAAAGCAGGGGAACAAACGCTCGATGGGAGGATTGTGAAAAGAATTTGTACAAAGCATTTATTATAGATCAACCTCAACGTACTTGTTCTTGCGTAATATTTTGAAATTGAACCTTCCAAGCAGATATTAAGAATTTGCAGCCAGGAAACAATGTTTGCATATATAATGTTCTTAGGAAAACGGTTTTAAAGATGAAACCTCTTGAAAGAGAGCGCATTTTAATATTTGATGAAATATCAATCAGAAGAAATTTAAGTTATAATGATTGTGCGGATGTTATAGATGGAGTAGTTGATATAGGATACGAGCGAACAAATGAAATGGGTTCTCAAATTGGTGTTTTCATGATTAGAGGAATTATAGAAAATTAGAAATTTGTGTTAAACTACTTTGTAACTGCTAGTTCCATAAAAGGAGAAATATTGAAAGCACTTCTAATATCAAATTTAGATGTCCAGTTACATGTGATCAAGGTCCAAACAATAGGAAATGTTACGACCTATTGGGAGTGTCACCAGAACAGCCTTATTTTCTTTATAACACTAATAAAGTATATATGCTATATGATCCTAATCCTCTAAAGCGTGGTTTAAAGCATAATAATATGGAAGGTGTTGCAGGATCTAATAATATATATGCAACAAATTGAATATGTCGGCAATAAAATATTTTCGATCCGCGGTCTTATCCAAACCACCAGGGGCACATTATCTTTAAGTAAAGAAATGTTTCAAGAAAGTTCTAATTTATTCACAATTTTAACTAGCCGGTTTAATCAGGAGCCATTAGAAAACGTATTTTCATATGTTCGCGCCAAAGGCGGACACTGTAAGAACCTTTTAGTTCACGAATTTAATATCGCAATGGCAAAGCTGATATCTTTAAAAATAAGCCAGTTTACTTCGTCAAAAATTATGAAATCGACGATACCATATTCTTACCGGTGGATTTTCAAAGCTCTGCCGAATGTAGTGAAACTGTATCAGCTGATAATCAATGTCCAGTGATAGATATCGTAGACATATATCAGAATAATGAAGAATATTTTAATGAAAGTGCCGACTGTTTTAACTCTCCGAATGTATCAATAGAACTTACTTCAAGCCGATATTTCATTGAATACATAGCGCAACGAATATCATGCAGCAAATGTAGAATGGATACAGTAAAACCTGCACAAATTCTAACATATCCATCAGAAATGTGTATCCACACAAAAAACTATGAAAGTGATTCAGATTTTGGAAGTTTATGTGCACCCGCCAACCAATTTTTCGAAGTTTGTAAGATTCATATAAAAGTTTTTGAAAAGCTTTTTTCTGCCAATAAAGCAATGAAAAATATTAAAAAAGACATAGTTCAGCAATGCATAGAATGTACTAATAGTACAATTCATTCCTTTTGGTTTGACGAGAAGAGTGCTTGTTACAATCATAGGCTGGAAATTTTAAATTTGCTTGTAATAATATTACTAAGAAAGCATTCTTCCTGGGAAACTTACCAATATATACCAGCACATATTAAAAAAGGAAAAAATTTTTAAACACTAATTTGAATAAAAATTAAAAATCATACAAAATATTTACTATGTTTACATGTCTTTTATTTTACCTCCATCATATTAGATCAAATACCGAAAGTTGTGCGCGGTTAAATTAACTTTAAAATATAAGTAAATAACAGCATCATGACTTCGGTGTAAACGTAAATTTTTTCATTCATACAACAATAAAGTAAGTATATTTGCCCTACAATAACGAAAGGAATCATGTTCGTTTTCTATTAATGTTGAACATCCACACAAGCTGTATGCTGTGAACATTAATAAAGTTGCTAGTAAACCTAATTCATTTTTAATTTTAAAACAGAATTAAAAACAAAAATATACCTAAAACAATACACGCACACCCAAACACAAGTATTCATGGGAAGCATATGTATGCATACATGAATAAACGTGTGTTTCTGTGCATAAAAAGTAATACTCTCTTTTCTGTTATTAGTTTTGCTCAATGCAAAGACAGTATTCTCTGTTTACCCTTTACACTTTCCCCCCTCGTCAATTGATGCTTAAAATTTTTGTTTATGTAAAATGTTCACAGTGCAACATCTTTATAATTCTATAATCTTTGCTGTAAGTGATGATGAAATGTTTGTTTCTAATTTTATTTTATGTAAAATTATTTTTATTCTTAATCGACCTTTTTTATTTTAATTAAATAAAAAAAATATTTTTCAATTTATTAATAATTTTTGTTATTAAAAATTAATTTTTCTTGAAGAATCTTTCCATAGGAAAGCGAAATATTGAAAAAATATGTATATCGTTAAAATTTAATTAAAAAGACGTTTAAAAGACTAACACATATTTAATTTTCTGTAAAATATAAAAATATTATAACAAAAACTTGAATTCAATAATAAAAAAGATAAAATAGTAAAAAAGATACAAATAAATAGCATAAAATCTATTTATCTACTTTTGAATTCATATTCATAGTTACACTACAATCATAGAAAATTTAATTATCTATGACTACAATAGCCAACTGAAGACTAAAAATCGCTCTGCAAAAAAAAACACACAAGACCTGTGTTTTCATAAATGCATGTGTATTAGTTTTGTTTTCGTTGTGCGGCGTTGAAGCTGATAGAAAAATTGTTTCAACCAAAAACTACCCCGCTCACCGAAAATGCCAACAACCTGCCAGCACAACTAATCCAATGTGAACTGGCCAGTTGTACTGGTCTAACATGGTAGTTTCGCACAACGAGAAGAAAACTAATACACATGCATTTATGAAAACACAGGTCTTGTGTGTTTTTTTGCAAAGCGATTTTTAGTCTTCAGTTGGCTATCGTCGTGTTAATATGAATATTAATTCAAAAGTGGATGAATAGATTTTATGATATTTATTTTTATCGTTTTTACCTAAATATGTTTTAATCTTTGAAACAGTCTTTTTAATTAAATTTTAACGATATATTTTTTCAATATTTCGCTTTCCTATGGAAAGCTTCTTCAGGAAAAATTAATTTTTAATAACAAATTGAAAAAAAAATCTTTATTTAATTAAAACAAAAAAGGTCGAATAAGAATAAAAATAATTTTACAGAAAATAAAATAAGAAAAAAACTTTTCATCATCACTTAATCCAGCCATATGTATTTTGTAATGCGTATACGGTGGTGTATACCGAATGAAAAACAAACATAAAATGAATAAAAAACACTAAACACACAAAGCTTGGTATACGTATAGAATTTTGTGCTAAAATAATTAGTCTAGTTTGTAATCGAAATAACAAAAGTTGTGCAGAACAAATATATATTTGTTTTGAACAACTTTAGTTCTTTCCAAAACACACTATACTAATTATTTTAGCACAAAATTCTATGCGTATACACATCTTTGTGTGTATTAGTGTTTTTTATTCATTTCACGTTTGTTTTTCGTTCGGTATACACCACAGTATACGCATTACAAAATAAATATCGCTGGATTATGATGATGAAAATTTTGTTTCTAATTTTATTTTCTGTAAAATTATTTTTATTCTTATTCGACCTTTTTTATTTTAATTAAATAAAAAATTTTTCAATTTGTTAATATTTTTGGTTATTAAAAATTAATTTTTCCTGAAGAAGCTTTCCATAGGAAAGCAAATATTGAAAAAATATATCGTTAAAATTTAATTAAAAATACCCTTTAAAAGATTAACACATATTTAATTTTCTGTAAAATATAAAAATATTATAGCAAAAACTTGAATTCAATAATAATAAAATCGCAAGTATTTAATTTTCATGTGATTTGTTCAGGTTACAGGTAAAAATGATAAAAACAAATAGCATAAACAACGCCACTTGTTGTCTATACAGATTTATCAACTTTAATGTTAGTTGCCGCGACCAACCACCTTCTATTTTTGCATTCATACTTAAATGACAAGGCAATAGCCAACTGAAGACTAAAAATCGCTCTGCAAATAAAACACACAAGACCTGTGTTTTCATAAATGCATGTGTATTAGTTTTGTTTTCGTTGTGCGGCGTTGAAGCTGATAGAAAAAATGTTTCAACCAAAAACTACCCCCCTCACCGAAAATGCCAACAAACTGCCAGCACAACTAATCCAATGTGAACTGGCTCATTGATTCTTATAAAGTTGACGCAGCAAGTCCCAATTTACATTGTACGATTTTTGCCGTTGCAATTTTTGTCGTTCTTTTTTTAAAGCTGCATTCCGTATACATTTGACGATTTTGTATTCATATACACACAAACTGCACATTTAAAATTACGAATTGTGGACAAAACGAATTGCAAGAGTACATGTGTACTTTTTTTAGTTCCTCTCTTCCCCTATTCTTTCTACACCCCTTATTTATCAACAAACTAAGAATTACAGCAACAAAAATCGTATAATGTAAATTGTGACCAATTTGTGTCAACAATTTTCGTGTTGTGCTTTGCCTCAAAATTCGTACTTTTTGACGTTTTATTTCATTCAAGTTGTCAAAAAACTGAGTTGAGACAAAAGCTTTATTGGAAAAATGGATGTAAAAGAATAAAGTTACATACTGGAGCCTATAACTGACTGCTTTGGAGAAGTCATTGAATGGAATTCTGATGACAGTGAAAAAGATGGAATTTTAAAAAAATTTTTGATTATTTTGAATTTGTTAGTCAACAATTTTTTTATTGTGTGATTTATTATTTCCATACTTTTTTACTTATTCTGAAGATGACAACCAATGGTTTGAAGAAATGTTGAAATATAATAAAAAATAAAGTTTAAAAATTATTTATAAAATAAAAAACTACTAATTATTATTAACTATTTTTATTTTCCAAAATATCTCTCTTAAATACAAACATAATACAATTTCGAAATCCTATTGTTCTTAAATATATTTTTAAATATATTTGTCATTAATCATAATTATTGATGACAAATGTGTGTTTAAGGATAAAAAAGCTTGTAAAGATCATAAAATATTGTAAACAACCTAATACTGTAAACACATTCTTATCAATTCGGGAATTTACTTAACTTTAAAGAATATTAGAGAATATTTATCACTACAGAAAACAAGTTTATGCATGAGCATCACTAACACCGGCAATTTTATGACGAAATTTGAACATTCCTTTTTAACAATTAAACAGGGAATAAAGAAGAAAGTCAAAAATGCAAAAAATACAACTTTGTGTATGTGATTACGAATGGAAACAAAGCGAAATTCCCGAGAACAAGCAGCTCCGTACTGCAGTGAAATAGAAACATAGTAAATTTGTATACCTTCTCTTTTTTCTAATGGAAAAATCAAGTTGATTAACAAAAGTTGAAGGGTGTGAACAGGGAGTAAAGAATGACCCAGAAAAATTTAATTAAAATTCATATGTGTAACCCTATTTACACCAGAGTAGTTGTGAACACAAATTATTATCTATGGTTGTGATCACAAATAAATCAGATATCTTAGAATTGAGTTATAAAATTTGCACTTAACATTTCCTTTTAACCGCTTTATTGAAAAGAGCGGATATAGAGTGGCATCCTAAAAAACAATGAGAAAAAGCAAGCAGCTATACATACAATATGTACCCACCCCTAAACAAAAATATATTTGACAGCCACAAAATACATAAACAAACACAAAATTAATGAGAAGTAAACTTTAAATATTTGCAAAATTTTATTTAAAACTTTAAAATTATTAAATTAAATTGTACTATTTGAAGGCAAACTGGGTGCATCGGTTGCAGGAAAATAATCTGAACTCAAAACAAGTTGGTAAGTATTAGCTGCAATTGAGATGTTCATTAGTTTGTTAATAATAAAATTTGCTTTTTTTACAGGCACTTACATAGATGTGGAAATTACTTCTGCAGCTGGTGGAAAATAACAAGAATAGTACTTTAAACGGTAAGTGTTCCTGAAAACAAAAAAAGTGAATTACATTCCTATAAAAAAATCTGTTTTTGCTTACAGAGCCTTACGTAGATGTGTAATTTATTTGTGTGGCTGGTGGAAAACGACAATAGTACTCTGAATGGTGAGTGTTCCTGAGAATAAAAAGTGAATTACTGGCTGGTGATAAATTATAAAAATTTCCGAAACTTAAACTAGGTTAAGTATAACTAGAAATATACTTTGTAAAAGGCAAATGACTGGTCAAACACAGATGGTACTGGACACAAGTTTTGACTGGAAAAAATACATCAAAGAACAAAACTTTTAAGAGCTATTGGTAAGTATTATCTGAAAATATAATATGCATTACCTTCTTACTTACAGGAACTTTATGGAGCCTAAATATTTAAATATTTCTGAAGCTTTCAATGCAGAGGCAGAATATTATATGTGATAAAATGTGTAATCAAGATAACAAGGAAAATGTTTTTTAATAGTTTATCTTCATTGTTTAGATATTCCATAGCCCTTAAAAGATCTTTTGTAAACTTTAATGTTTATCCTTTTACTTCACAGAAAAGATGATTTTTTCGGGCTTTTCTAACCTGGATCCATCATGTTTTGCTATTAACAGCATCACTTTTTTGAGATGTGGCTCTTCATCACGCATGACGGTCTTGAGTAAAGAGAAGCTAATCATGCACAGGCTAGCTACACTTACCTCTGAATTCTAAAAATGTTAACACTTTTAAAAAATCTTCGACTTCATTCCACCAAACCAGTAAAATTTTTCAAATTAATGTTATGTTCTTTTTATTTCTAATGTTTATGTAATAATAAATAAAATAATTTAGTTTTAAATTTTATATTACTATTTGTATTTCATTGAAGAAACAAAAGGTCTTGAATTTATATTTAAAAATAAAGCCAGTACGGTATTTTTTACATTACAATTAAAAACGTATAATGCTGCAGAAACATTAAAAATTTACTAACTACTGCATTTTTTTTCAATACAAAATATTTGAAGATCTTAAAAGGGCTGTTCTCTAATGTGTTTTTTCCAGCCAAAACTTATGTCCAGTACCATCTGTGTTTGACCAGTCATTTGCCTTTTACAAAGTATATTTCTAGTTATCTTTAACCTAGTTTAAGTTTCGGAAATTTTATATAATTTATCACCAGCCATTAATTCACTTTTTATTTTCAGGAGCACTTACAATTCACAGTACTAGTAAGGCTCTGTAAACAAAAACAGATTTTTTTATAGGAATGTAATTCACTTTCTATTTTCAGGAACACTTACCTTTCAGAGTACTATTCTTGTCGTTTTCCACCAGCCGCAGAAGTAATTTCCACATCTATGTAAACACAAAGCAAATTTTATTATAACCAAACTAATGAACATTTCAATTGCAGCTAATACTTACCAACTTGTTTTGATTTCTGCTTATTTTCCTGCAGCCGATGCACACAGTTTGCCTTCAAATAGTACAATTTATTTAAATAATTATAAAGTTTTAAATAAAATTTTGCAAACTACCCTGGTCTCTTTTTACCTAATTTGTCGCTACCTTTTTCATTCGTCTTTCTTCCTAACTAAATCCTTTTACGATCATGCTTGCTGTCCGTTTTTGTTTATGTGTGAACCTATTGGATTTTTTTTATGTGACATAATAATCTGTAACTGTACGTTTATGATGTTCTTTATGGCTTTGGTCTTGTGCACCTGCGTAACGTGTTTGTGTTGGTGTAATGTTTGTTTTCTTGTAAAAATGTTTCAATGGTTCAAATATTGTGTCCGAAGCAGTGTTTATTTGTTCATTTATTATTCGTCCGTCAAATGTTTTTTGTTTGTATATTTCCATGTTTTCTAATACATATAGTCTCCTTCCTTTGTGCTGTGTATGAAGTAGTTTAACCGTTGTTTTTATATGTCGTGGTGTACATTTGTTGTTGAATATATGGTTCGCAAAGTTTGATTGTCGTAGTTTTTTGTTATAGATTCTGTGTTCTCTAAATCTGGTCTTAATTTTTCGTCCTGTTTGCCCGATATAGCTATAATGGCATGTACAAGTTAAAATCTAAGCACATATCAAAAAATTTCATCTTATTTGTAGGAGCCGTCAATATATAATGACGTAATCGTTCCACATCATAAACAATTTTTTAAATATTAAAAAAATTGCGCTATATGTTACATATATCTACGTTATACTATATGTTGCGCTATATGTTACATATATCTACGTTAAAAAAATACATACCAGCTTTATTTTTAATTATAAACTTAAGACTTTTTGTTCCTTCAACAAAATTCAAACAGTTTTATAAAATTTACAACTAAATTATTTTATTTATTTATATAATTAACAATTAGAAATAAAAAGTAGAAAACATTGATTTGAAAAATTAAATTTAGTTTGTTTAGTGGAGTGATATCGAATATTTTTAAAAAGTTGTCACATTCAGAGATAAGTGTAGCAAGGCTATGCACGGTTAGCTTCTTAAAACCGTCATGCGTGGTGAAGAGCCACATCCCAAAAGAAGTGATGCTGTTCATAGCAAAACACGATGGATCTAGACTAGACAAGGTTGAAAAATAATTATCTTTATCTGAAGTAAGAGGATAAACATTAAAATTTACAAAAGCTCTTTTAAGCGCTACGGAATATCTATAAAGAGGAGATAAAATATAAAAAAACATTTTCCTTGTTATCTGGATTGCATATTTTTTCACATATAATATTCTGCCTCTGCATTGAAAGTTGCACGAATATTTAGGCTCCGTAAAGTTCCTGCTAGTAAGAAGATAATGCATAGTCTATTTTAAGATAATAGCTACCAATTGGTGCCCAATTGTGCTGATTTTCATCATTGCATCAGTAAAAAAGTAACTTACTTTTTATTTTCAGGCAATGCTAAGAACCAGCCAAGCAAAAATTTTTCAATTTATCTTTTAAAAGTTTTAATTTAAAATAAGCAGAACTGAAAACAAGTTGGTAAGTATTAGCTGCAATTGAAATGTTCATTAGTTTGTTAATAATAAAATTTGCTTTTTGTTTACATGCACTTACTAACATGGATGTGGAAATTACTTGTGTGGCTGGTGGAAAACGACAATAATGAATGGTAAGTGTTCCTGAAAATAGAGAGTGAATTATATTCCTATAAAAAAATCGATTTTGTTTACAGAGCTTTACGTAGATGTGTAAATAATTTGTGTGGCTGGTGAAAAATTATAGGACTTTCCAAAACTAAAACTAGGTTAAAGATAACTACAAATATAATTTTTAAAAAGCAAGTGACTGGTCCAACACAGATGGTACTGGGCACAAGTTTTGAGTGGAAAAAATACATCAAGTAACAGCCCTTTTAAGAGCTATTAAATATTTTTAAAAAAGAGATAAATAACAACTTTTAAAAGTTTTCAATTGTTTTGTTCTTTTTATTTCTAATATTTATGTAACTGTAAATAAAATAATAAAGTTGTAAATTTTATATAAGTACTAGCAATCCCATGACGGCTTTGCAAGGCATTTGTGATTGTTTTTTATTCTGCAGCGTTCTTTTTTGTGTGGGCTAATAAATTTAATCATTCAAGAAAATTAATTAGAAAGAACACAATTTCTTTTTTTTTTTGTTTTTATGTTGTTTTTTAAAAATTTTATCTTTTTCACAATTCAATATTTTTGTGTGCTTATATAATATGTCTTACTCTATTGCAATGCTTTTAGATATACGACATTCTTCGATTGATTTTGGTTAGCGGTATAGACAAAAAAAGCAGTTGGTTTATTAACACGTGAACATGAGGCATATAATTGACCGTGCGAAAAACAGGGATCATTGCAAAAGCAACACGTATCGGGAACTGAAGCCGTTTAAAATTAAGCGGCAAATCTGGAGGAATCATAGGAATGCGAGGTATGAACACATCCTCGCCCTTATATTTTCCTTCTAAAATTTTTGCTTCAATCATGACTTTTTTGAATACTAAACGTGTCCCATTGCAAAGTCGTGGCTAACAGATATTTCTAAGCAAAATAATTGTTACACCAACTTTCTCTTGTAGGCGGTGGGGCGGCAGTCCAGGTATCTCAAGCGAATTTTAAAATTCGAGTGGATAATTCACAACATCGCCTTGATTGCTAACAGAGTCAACCGATTATTAGGTAAAAAATTCCCCGGGAATGTCAATCAAAATTGTCACATCGATATCGGAAACATCTGCATTTTTCGCAGCTAAGATAGCTGATTCCGCCAACCAATCATGGTTTCAAAAATTTTGTGCAATACCGGGAAATACGTTTGTGTTATTTTGATTGTGCAAAGTGACAAAAATTATCTGGAAGCGTAATCATTTTTGTGTTGAGGTTAATTGAAATTGCGCCATTCCCATCTAACAATTGCTTTGAAGAACGTTCGGATCATTTTGCAATTGAACACGCAAATTACACACACGCACAAAATGCAACAGAATATGAAAAACAAAATTCTTTATTTGTCTGCACATCCACTTGCTATGAACATGAGCATATTTTGATTGGTATTGGCGTCGCATTCTGTGCAAGCACACACACACGCCGAAACGTATAAACGAAAACACACATTTCATTTGATACAAAACATTCGAAAATGTATCTTGTTTTAAACACGCTCTGTGGACGCACTATTGTGCGTAAACGCATGAAACAAAGATAAAAACCAGCGAACGACCATTACGAAGGTACTGCGAAAATTTGGTGGAAATCCGATGGTGCATCTCGTCAAACACTGGCAACCAACGGACACCTATTTTGGGCTTAATTTTTATATATATAGATTTGTATTTCATTTCAAAACGTCTTGAATTTATAATTTAAAATAAAGCCAGTACGGTATTTTTTTTACCGTAGACATATTATATATAGAGACATTTTTTAATATTTAAAATTTTGAAATAAGTAATTTATTCATCGAATATACTTAAATTTACCGAAATATTTACTTTGTCTTTAATTTGACATATGGGTTCGGATATCATCCAGCCGAAATACGTTTCTTGCAACAAAAAACTCTTTTCAAACTTTTTCATTCCAGCCAAAAGTAGCTCACTATAGACGTCATTTCCTAGGAGGATATCAATTTTTTCGGCCACCATGAATTGGGGATCTGCTAGATGAAAGATCTATCAGAAAGATCTGGAAGATTAACTTGAGGCAATTTATAAGGAACATATGATGAAACAGAAGGAACTACTAAAGCTGCTAAATTTAATGCAAAATCGTGATCATAGTTTGATCTAATATAAAAATTAACAGATTTTTTTACTGTAATAGCTCGTTTACTCCGATACCTGATACTACAACACATGTTTTATTGTCTTGTAACGATAATATCTGGCATAATTCTTCAGAAATAAAAGACACTTGAGATCTACTGATGCTTTAACGTTTAAGTCACCAGTTTTAGTTTTTATTCTAACTTTTACAGTTGCAAGCAGCGCTGGGTGTAATTTAGGAGATTTCATATTTAGAAGGTTTGTACTTACACAATTACTAGTTGGTGTAGATGCTGTTGACGTTTTAACAATTTCTTGTTTTTCTATGTTAAAACCAGCGCTAGAGTTTGAAGTGCTCTGTCGCGAACTCTTAATTGTAGAAAATTCGTTATGTAGGATTGTATGATGGGGTTCACCACAAAGTTGACACTTTGTGTTTAGTTTACAAGCAAGTTGCATATGTCCAGTGCGAAGGCAATTTCTACACAAATGTTGCTGGTTGACAATATTTTTCTTTTGCTCAGACGATAATGTAGAAAATTTAAAACACTTGTATAACGGGTGACGTTTATTGCAGCAAGGGCAGTAATCATTTATCAGTGCAGAGTCAGTGTGGGAGCGAATAGTACGCATTGGCTTACGATGTGATTCTGTCGGTTTTTTCACAATAGATTTAGAGAAATATGATGGAGCAATTTAGTCAACGGATTCTATTGCTCTAAAAATGGATTCTAAAAAAGAAAGCATAGCACTAATGGGCGGTATTGTTGTACTACTTTTCAACGACTGTTCCCACTCCTTGCGGGTTTGTGTATCCAGTTTTTGTGGTAATATAGATTATTAAAGGGTCCCATGTGGTAATGTCAATGCTTAATGATTTCAATTGAGCTAAGCAATTTCAGGTGAAATCTAATAATTCTTTTATGCTCTGATATGAGCCATTTTAAGATGGGATCGAAAATAACTTTTGAAAGGATTTGCTCCACGAGCTTCTTTTGATTATGAAATCTTTTCTCTAACGCATCCCATGCTAAGTCATAGCTAGCATCCGCAGCCGGATATTCATTTATTTAACTCAGTGGAGTTTCAAGGCAGATCCTTTCAAATAAAAATATTTCTGCACGTTGGAAAGAAAATTGTTGTAATGGACTAGTGACTGAAACGTGTCTCGATAAGAAATCCACTCCAAATAATCTCCGCTGAATTTTGGAAGGTCGATTTTGGGCAACTTTGCGCCAGCACTTAATGTTTTCCTTCGGTTTGATGAAGCATGCAAGTAGGACGGTTGGAGTCTGTGGGCAATCAAATTCAAATATTAAATCAAGTAGTTTTGTTTTAAAAGAAATATAAGTGTCATAACACTTATAAAAAACTTCGGTAGTTAAATAGGGTACATAGTGTTCACTTATTGAACTTTCTCGAACATTATCCAAAATTTGTTCATGACCATCTTTAAAAGTTTTAAATGTCATTTCCAGATCTTCCAGTATCGTTTGTACATACCCTCTGGTTATGTTGTCTTTCGGCTTTCTACTAAAAGTTGCGTCCATGCGTTCAATATGGGCTAGAAGTTTTTTCTGCACTTCAATCACCACAGCAATTGATTCCATATTGAAGAATGTCCAGTCCAAAGTTCAAGGCAACCAGGTTTTGATATACCGTAGCACGACGGCAGTAATTTTATCTTTGAAGAAAACGAAAAAGGATTTGTTTCAGCGCAAGAAAAAATCTCGGGTTTCGGCACCAATTTTATGTAGGAGAAATCTTCTTCTTATTAAATTGTAAGCATCCTCACGACTGCAAATTGCACAAAATTCAAACAACAAAAAAATTTATACAAGCAATTAATCAAAGTTTATTTTACAGTTTTAATATATATTTTAAAATGATCTTCTCCTGCCACTGTCTACGAACAAACTCAACACAATGTCTTGTTCAAGAACTCATTATAACAACAATGGTCTGTTTTTCATGTACTTATTTGTAAGTTTTGCTACTTGTACATTTGTTTGCTTGCATATAAAAAAAATACCGTTTAGCAGTAATAAACAAATGACAACTTAAAGAAAATAAGAAAACAACTTATTTAATATTTGTGGAACTGAAAACTTTTGCAGAGTAGACAACTAGTGCTTTCTTTTTAGTTTTAGCTTGGAAAAAATCCCAAACAATTTTCTTTAGACATCCTTTTTTGTTTTTTTTCCGTTAGTTTAGGCATTTTAAATTTTTGCCTTAGATTTTGTTTGCTTTAGACCTTTAATTCTTTTTACTTTTTCAAAAACAATATCTTTTGAATGGGGCCGCGATTACTGCGTTTACCCTTATTTTGATTTATTTTATTTGTATTCATTTTGTTTTGATGGTATTGACTCGTCGAACTAGCAAAATGTTGTCTGACGACAATACTACGCCAACGACCAGCGCTGGTATTGCTTGTAGCACGATTGCGTCTACCACAACAAAAGTGTCGACAGTAGCAAATACGTCGTCTATCACAACTACTACAACAACGTTTACAACTATGAGTTACCCGGCTCTATTAGCAGTGATAGCGCTGAAAGAACAGTAGTTTCACCATCATATGTAAGCGTTACAGCTCAAACCATTCACCGAGAAGCACGGGAAGGCAATATGAATCCTCCTAATTCGGAAGGACCTTTCGACAGGAGAGGCATACAGCAGTTTGTAGAGGCATCTGTGGGCTTATGACAAGCACGTCTCATGTGAGATGTCAACGACAAAATCCAACAAGCCTTGCAGGAAATAAAACAGGTCATGACATCGCAAGATGCCGCGAATCAACTTCCGCCCAGGGTCGGAGCAAGGTCAAGTACCAGTTGCTGAACCATCTGTAGAAAGCAGAAGCTCTGTACTGCCTCAGCCATCGGTTGGAATACAACCCCCTCCACCGAATTTGTGTCTGCAAATGCCACAACAGTATGCACAACCACCACCATTAGTACCAGTACCACAGTATTAGCGGGTGGCTCAAAATTTTCAACGTGTACTATCTGTTTTACAGGAACAAGACAGTGGGCCCAGTAGTCAACGGCCAGAGCAATTACCGGCCGAGTATCAAAAGCTGCAACAACCATCGTTACAACCAAATTCCTTACTGAGTAATCAACAAACATAGCAGAAGCAAATACCTTATCAGCAACATCAACCGGGAATACAACAGCCTTTTAACCAGTCACCAATACAAAATCGGCCATCACAAGTAGTGCCGTTGCCTCAGCAAAATATGCCAAACATATTCAATGTTAACCAACCAGGATCGCAACCTAGCTATCCACACGACCGACATTCCAGCCTCAACAACCAAATTATATTGCCATGGCGGTGCCAAATCAACCAGAACTTCTAGATAAGTTTAAACTCGTCAAATGGTGGGTAAAGTTTGATGGCACAAATAAAACCATGAATGTGCAAGAGTTTATTTTTTGTGTAGGAGCGCTGAGGAGGGACTATAACTGCTCGGATAACGAGATTTTGCGAAGTTTCCATCTTTTACTGGATGGTTCGGCTCTCGACTGGTACTGGGATTACCGAAAAATAGTCCATATAAATACCTGGGAAGAATTGAAAAAGAAAAAAGCCCTACTGGCTCAATACCGCCGCTTTGAAAAAGAATACCAGGTACAGATGAAAATATTAAACCGCCGGCAGTTGCCGCAAGAGCCTTTCGAAGAGTTTTACAATGCGGTGATAAAACTGCGCAACCAGCAGGAGAATTCCTACGAGGAAGAGTAGTTAGTGGAAATTATGAGAGGTAATCTAAAAACCGCATTGGCTCAAATGCTGTTTTCTGTTCGTTTAAAGACTTTGTCTGAATTTTTTCGAGAGGTCAGACGTGCTGAGAACCTGTTAGCCAGCCAACGACAGCTGTACCAGCAGCGTCCAAATTTCGCTCAAAGGGTAAATGAAATATCGTGTACTGAAGATGATTCAGAGTTTGTTAATTTTGAGGTGGATGCAAAACGGCCTACAAGCAACCACACCTACTGGAATTGCAAAGTCACTGGACATGGTTTCGTTGATTGTCCAGAACCATTAACTAAACAATTTTGCTTTAGATGCGGTAGAGAAAACGTGGTGACCCCAAAATGTCTCGGACTGGGGAGGCGCGGTCGACCGAAGTCTAAACCCAGTAGTGAATCAGCGAATGTATATAGGTTTAACTAAAGTGGAAATATTGAGAAATGATAATTTAGCGATAGGAGAATTTAACGAGCACAGGCTAAGAGAACTCAAGCCCCTCCATATTCGTATGAATGAATATAAAGCGGCCAAGCAAAGAATTTTCGGTAAGGTTTCGGATCGGATCCGTAAAGCACGGGAACGGTATAAGATCCGCAAACGTTTGAGATGCGAAATCTCGTTAACTTCCCTCTATGAGGGTAGAGACTCACGCCTCTACACCCGAATAGAACTGGGGGCTACGAGGTCGAGGGTCTGCTCGATAGCGGAGCTACTGTATCGTGTCTTGGTCGCAACTGTCTTGAGTTTGTGGAAACAGTTGGACTTAGAGTCCACGATTTTTCTGCAATCATTAAGACTGCGGACGGTACTGGACACCACATCGTGTTCGAGCCGAGGTAAAGTTTGGTCAAACAACGCAGGTCATGACTTTCTATTTAGTGGCTACTTTGAATCGTGAGTTATTCTTGGGTATCGACTTCATGAAGGTTTTTAAATTATTCGCCAATGTTGAGAGTCTTATGACAAATGGTATAAGTCTCTGCACGGAGGCAGATAGCACCCCAGATGTCTTAACTCATTCTTTGTGCGCTGAACGGCAAACAAAAAGAGGTCTAGGAAAAACACATTTAGAGGCACACTCAATAGATACTCGTGGTGCAACTCCGGTGAAAGATCGGCACTATCCTGTATCTCCGGCAGTTCAAAAACTTATGTTTGCAGTGCTTGATATGATGCTTGAACTTGGCGTAATTGAGGTTAGCGAAAGTCCATGGAGTCATCCGGTTACTTTGGTCCGCAAGGGCGAAAAGAATCGGTTGTGTCTGGATGCTCGAAAACTGAATGCGCTAACGGTCAAGGATGCCTATTCTCTCCCACACATACAGGGTTTGGTAAGCCGCTTGGGAGACACGATTTTTATTTCTAGCGTCGATCTCAAGGATGCATTTTGGCAGATTCAACTAGATTCGTTTAGTAGGGAAAAAACTGCTTTCACGGTACCAGGGCGGCCACTTTACCATTTTGTCTATAAAAGAGTAGGGCCTTATAATGATTTGGTCTTGAATGAGGATTTCGCATGGAAATTATAGGTTCCTCACGAATTGACCAAAACTATCATCGACAAGACACACAACTCACCTCAAGCTTCTCACGGAGACCCTTCGTAGAGTAAAAAAATTTTTTTATTGGCCAAACCAGAATGCCAAGTCCGTGATTTCGTAGTCAGCTGCCGGATTTGCAAGGAAACAAAACCCGCCAACATGACCTTAAGACCACCTATGGGCGCGATACCTATCAGCGAACGGCCATTTCAGCGCATTTTTATAGATTTTCTCGGTCCATACCCGCGCTCGAAAAACGGAAATTGTTTTATTTTTATTGTGCTTGAGCATTTGACAAAGTTTGTACTGCTTAAAGCTCTTCCAAAAGCCAACACTAAAAGCGTAATAAAGTTCTTAACTGCTGAAGTTTTTCATAAGTTTGGAACGCCTGAAACCATTGTTTCAGATAATGGCAAGCAGTTTCTCAGTAGAGAATTTGTCAATTTGGTCCGGAACTTTGGGGTAAAACACAGCCGCACAGCAATACATTCGCCTCAAGCTAATGCGTCCGAGCGCGTAAATCAGTCTATTTTGTCTGCAGTACGCTCTTTTTTACATGACGATCACTCGGAGTGGGACAAACATTTATCGGGGATCGAGTTCCCTTTGAGATCGTCAGTGCAAACGTCTACAGGTGTTACTCCTTATTTCGCTCTTTTTGGTATGAATATGATTGGTCACGGCAGTGTTTATAAGTTGGCCAGGAAGTTGAAAAATTCGGATGTCCCTGAGCTGGACGTCGTTACCAAATCAGAGAGGATGTCACTGATGAGGTAGAAGTTACGCGAGACATTGCATTAAGCGTATGCTCGGAATGAAAGGAGCTATAACACCCGTTGCCGTGTGGTCAAATTTATCCCGTGACAAGAGGTCTATAGGCGCAATTTCCAACAGAGTAATTTCAAAAGTGGTTTTAATTCCAAACGTGCGCGAAAATTTTTAAAATGACGTATTGTCAAGCCTGTCGGAAAGAGTTTGTATGAAGTCGAGGATTTACAAGGAAAGTCTTTGGGTATATTTCACGCGAAGGATCTGAAACAGTGAAAGTCGATTTGGAAAACCTTATATTCCTCCTGCCAGGTGTTTTTAATTTCATTTTCAAATTTTTTTTTTTTTTTTAATTTAATTTTTCTATCCTTTTATTTTAGAACATTTATTTTTAAAATTAAAACTGATTCTTTAAGATTAAATTGTTATTATATATTTCATTATTTTTTATTACTAAACTTTATTTTATTTTAGATCTTATATTTTGTTTTTAGGATTGAATTTAAGTTTTTCAGAATTTCACTTTCTAGTTTATTTTGAATTTCAGTTTTTATTATTTCCTATTATGACCCAAATTACTTTTCTTTTAAGTGTTGATTTTTCTTAATTTCATTCCTTTCGCGTTCAAAATATTCTTTTATTTTTTATATATGTTTTCCGGTGGTAAGAAAGTCGCTTTCCGGTGGTCTTAATTTTCCCATCGAGCCCCGCAGGGAATCTCCACCGTACTGGGCCATTGGCCGTAAATTCTGTAGTGGATTTAGTCCCTGTGTTCTTTGACAAGAGTTCAAACGGATAACGCATATTTGTCTTGAAAGTGCTAGTTAACTTTTTTATCATTTTCGTAACTTGGTACTAAGCCATAATTAAGTATTCGTAGATTTAATTTTTAAATAGATAGAGAATGGTTCTGAGTTGGGCCACACTAGTATGGTAGCCGGAAGCTCTCTTTTCTTTGGCGTTTGCCTGAAGATGATCGTTGCAACTCAAGCACTTAAACTTGGTTGCACGGAAAGAATGCGTCAGGTAAAGGTCCTGACGAAGGTATGTTGCGGAGACAAAGTAATTGGGATATCTTGCAAGCGATATCCCTTGAAGATATGAATTGTTACTCAAGCACTTGAAACTTGGTAACACGGAGTAGAATAAACAATGTTTCTAGGTTTGGTTTACTTTATTGTCTCAAATTTATTCCAAGAAATCTTGTTCTTATATACTAACTTAATTCTATGTCAGACATTTGGGGTTTTCCTTACCTTACATTTTTGTTGAAGTTGATTGCACCCCTTTTTGCAACATGGCAGAAACAATTTTCGTTTCTAGAGCAGACTTATGCTGAATTGTAACCAAAAGGTTTGTATGTGGATACACGTAGGTCTTTTCCGGGTTGTGCAATACATTAAATGCAACCTATGTATCTTGATGGTGTGCAATGAATTTAAGCGATAAAAAACAAAACAAAAACAAAAAAAACCGAAAACAAGTGTTCAGTTATGATACTAAAAAATATAAATATAAATGCTTAAACCTATAAACAAAAAATATTTGTTTACGTAAAAATGCTTGCATATGAAATTAAAGTATTAAATCTAGTTTACAAATGTGACCTATATATAAAAGAAATGCAAGCATACAAAAAAATAAAGTATTGAATGTAGGTTACAAATAAAAATGCAAGGTTATACAAAAAATTCCTGTCGGGGAGCTGGGGTAGGTGGTGGAGGTTCTGGAAGTTGACTAGGTGATCACTTTTGCTCTTTCCTTTGAGTTTCTTGCATTGTATAACTAGCAGGAGTAGGACCACCATAGCACTGATTCCAGAGGCGATGACTGCAATCGTAATCCCATGTTTTGGTGAAGTGTGAGGTTGAAGTTCTGATAGGTTTATTGCTTCCAATTTTTGCTGTAGAATTCTCAATTTCGTAATCTGCCGTGTTACTTCATCTGGCAGCGTTGTCAGATGACTGGTATTTTTATGATGGATTGGAGAAAAGTGCAGATTGACGAGATCTGACACGTTGCCCAGGCTTCTATAAGATAAAGTTGTTTTTGTTGAAAGAGATTGCTGCCCAGCAATGTGTGTAGCGTCATGTTTGAGAAAGAAGTTCGGCTGGATGGATAGTAAGCCAGATCCTTGCAGTGTCTTTGGCAGAATTTATTTTCCACAAACTGCAGTGGCAGGTGTCGGAAACAAAGATGAGTATATCCAGTGATTCTTTTGATTTAATGGCTTCCAGGTCACGTTACTCGGCAGCCTTTTTAAAATACAGTGTGGTAGAGTGACATTGTTGAACAAATTCATTTCACAAGAACATTGCTCGTTGTGGATTGGCGATCCCAAGACCATTGGGAATAGTATAAACGCCAACACTGTCACGCATAAGTTACCCCCCCAGTAACTTCGGTATTTTCCTCTTGGGTTCACTAGGCTCCTCTTTACCATTGTTGCATACTTCTTCCGTTTGATCTCTGGGGAGTGGTTCCAGGTAATGGACTGCTCTTTTCAAGACTCTGGAAGCAGTTTTGACATCTGCTACCCTAACTATACTGTCCTCCCCTTTGTAGGTTTCAACTACTCGTCCCAATGGGCATTTCATTACGGGAACATTGTTTCCTTGAGGAGAACAATGGTTCCAGGTTGAAGACATTTTGATTTTCATTGAGGTAGTCACGTGACCACCTTTCCCAGAAGTGGTACTTGAGCTCAGACACTAATTTCCAGCGAGTTGCCAGACTTGACGTTGTTGGTGTGGCTTCAGCATCGACTTGAGCTGCAAGTGGTTCCCCAATCAGAAAATGTCCCGGGGTCAATGCTCCTATATCATTGGGATCGTTTAATAATGGGGAAATTGGTCTAGAGTTTAGAATTGCTTCGATCTCAATCACCAAGGTTTCTAGTTCTTCGTAGGTAAGAGAAGCATTCGCCAAGCTACTGATTAACAGGTGCTTGGCAGATTTTACTGCGGCCTCCCACAATCCTCCAAAGTGAGGTACTCTCGGAGGTATAAAATTGAAATGGATACCCCTTTTGCTGCATGCAGTTTCAATTGCTTCTTTTGCCTCCTCCGTGTAAATCGCGGATGACAAGTCGGACAGTTTGTTTTTGTTCCTACAAAGTTTGTTGCATTATCGCAATATAAGTTTTGGCAGTATCCTCGTCGGCCGGAAAAGCGTTTGATGGCTCCTATGAAGGCGTCAGTGGTTAGATCACTTACGAGTTCTAAGTGAACCGCCTTCGTGGAGAAGCAGCAGAAAACCGCAATATAGGCCTTGTGTGGTCATTTTCCCCTCACCTTGTAGTGCACCGTGATTGGCCCGCAGTAATCTACTCCCGAATGAGTGAATGGTCGAGCCGGAGTCACTCGTGGAGATGGCAGATTTCCCATGATCTGGTGAAGGAGAGCTGGCTTCGCCTTACTACATATTGTGCAGCGATGGATTGTTGCTCTAGTCATGATCTTGCCTTTTATTTGCCAAAATTGTTGGCTCACCATCCCTAGGAGGGTTTGTGTGCCACAATACTTATTGTCTTTGTGAATCATTTCAAAAAGAAGTTTCACAATTGAATCATTGTAGGGAAGAAGCAACTGGTGTTTGAAATCATATTCCAATGGTGAAGCTTCCAGTCGTCCTTCGACGCGTAGCAGCCCGTCTTTATCCAAGAATGGCGAGAGGTTCGGTAATTGGCTACCTACTTTCACGTCCTTATATTTGGTGAGATGATGTATTTCTTCTCTGAAGTCGGCTTCTTGAATTTTCCTTACCATTAACGTCAATGCCCTTTTCAATTCAAGTGTAGTCAATGAAAGTTGATCCTGCCTGAATTCTTTCTTGCTTCTATAGTAGTAAATATAATATATATATATATATATATATATATATATATATATATATATATATATATATATATATAGTAGTAAATATAAAAATAGGAGTAAATTTTAAATACCAATAAAGAGTCTACCATAGATAAAATAGATGTCTTAGAATTGACCCCTAAACAAAAATATATTTGGCAGCCACAAAATACATAAATAAACACAAAATAAATGAGAAGTAAACTTTAAAAATTTGCAAAATTTTATTTAAAACTTTAAAATAATTCAATTAAATTGTACACTGGGTGCATCGGTTGCAGGAAAATAAGCAGAACTCAAAACAAGTTGGTAAGTATTAGCTGCAATTGAAATGTTCATTGCTTTGTTAATAATAAAATTTGCTTTTTTTACAGGCACTTACATATGTAGATGTGGAAATCACTTCTGCGGCTGTGGGAAAACAACAAGAATTACTTTAAATGGTAAGTGTTCCTGAAAATAAAAAGTGAATTACATTCCTATAAAAAATCTGTTTTTGTTTACAGAGCCTTACGTAGATGTGTAATTTATTTGTGTGGCTGGTGGAAAACCACAAGAATAGTACTCTGAATGGTGAAAGTTCCTGAAAATAAAAAGTAAATTACTGGCTGGTGATAAATTATAAGAATTTCCGAAACTAGACTAGTCAAACACAGATGGTACTGGATACAAGTTTTGGCTGGAAAAAACACATCAAAGAACAGCCCTTTTAAGAGCTAACAAATATTTTTAAAAAGAGATAAATTAAAACTTAAAAGTCCTTTTGAGGGCTGTTTAATTTCTAATTCTTTTTATTTAGTTATTTTAATTCTTCATTTTTTATCAAGATCACTTAATTTAATTTACAATAGTTTAACTTCAATTTATTTTTTTTTAATTCATTTTTCATTTTTTATCAAGATCACTTAATTTAATTTACAATACTTCAATTTATTTTTAATTAATCATTTTTAGCTGCCAAAACGTTATTGATGATTTCCTCTCGCCACTATGCCTTTTATACCCTCAAAAAAGCTTGCGGTTTTCTTCCTTTGGAAAAAACCCGCCAGTTTTCCAATTCAGCGGCTGTGTTGCCATCGTGGCATATTTTGTCCATAAACATGGACAGGGGCTATAAACTAACTAAAAAAGAGATAAATTCACAAACTTTTTTTACTGATGCAATGATGAAAATCAGCAGAGTTGAACACCAATTGGTAAGTATTATCTGAAAATAGAATATGCATTACTAAATATTAAAATATTCTTGCAACTTTCAATGCAGTGGCAGAATATTATATGTGAAAAAATATGCAATCAAGCTGGTGGAAAACAACAAGAATTACTTTAAATGGTAAGTGTTCCTGAAAATAAAAAGTGAATTACATTCCTATAAAGAAATCTGTTTTTGTTTACAGAGCCTTACGTAGATGTGTAATTTATTTGTGTGGCTGGTGGAAAACGACAATAGTACTCTGAATGGTGAGTGTTCCTGAGAATAAAAACTGAAGTGGTGATAAATTATCAGAATTTCCGAAACCAAAACTAGGTTAAGGAAATATTTGTAAAAGGCAAATGACTGGTTAAACACAGATGGCACTGGACACAAGTTTTGGCTGGAAGAAACACATCAAAGAACAGCACTTTTAAGAGCTATCAAATATTTTGAAAAAGAAATTAATTTAAACTTAAAAGTCCTTTTGAGGGCTACAAAATAAAAATTTTTTATTGATGCAAAGATGAAAATCACCAGAATTGGACACCAATTGGTAAGTATTATCTA
Organism: Trichopoda pennipes; assembly: GCA_030448955.1. Classification (NCBI taxonomy): domain Eukaryota; kingdom Metazoa; phylum Arthropoda; class Insecta; order Diptera; family Tachinidae; genus Trichopoda; species Trichopoda pennipes. Next base: position 658,470 of record JASKUP010000042.1, on the reverse strand, counting down.
AAAATAAAATATGCAGAAAACGTGAAAAATATGCAATCAAGATGACAAGGAAAATGTTTTTCGTATTTTATCTTCTTTTGTTAGATATTCCGTAGCCCTTAAAAGAGCTTTTATAAATTTTAAAAGATGATTTTTTTTCGACCTTGTCTGGTCTAGATCCATCATGTTTTGCTATAAACGGCATCACCTCTTGTAGGATGTGTATTGAAAAAATGCAGTAGTTAGTAAATTTTTAATGTTTCTGCAGCATATTACGTTTTTAATTGTAATGTTTTTGTAATTATAAATAAAGTAATTTAGTTTTAAATTTTATATAAATATTTGTATTTTATTGAACGGACAAAAAAATCTTAAATTTTTGAATTTATAATTAAAAACAAAGACATAAAAGTATTTTTAACGTAGACATTAAAGATATACGGCCTTATGCATAAAAAACTCTTACTTGAGCTTTAAAGTACACATTACTTAACGTACACTTTAAGGCTAACAAACCTTTGTTAAAAAATGGTATGCATAAACAGTACTTTAACTAATGTATACTTTAGAAAGATTAGTATTTTTATTCTGGCAATGCCACTATTTTAAGTTGTCAGTTTGTAGTTAATGATGTATAAAAATGAATATTTTTTATCCGGGTAGTTAGATCTATAAAAAATAATTTTATTGTTTTCAGTAAAATTAACATATATTTTTTATGTTTTTCTTATTAATCTTTTAAATAAAAAACAAAACACGAAAAAGTAAATTTGCAAGATTTACGAAAAACTTACAAAGAATTTTTGGATGTTAATAAACTAAGTATTCGGATAACGAGCCTTGTTTTGATTATATGTCCATCAATAAGCATTTGTTTTATTTACATTTTTGTTTTGCGTTAATTCAATTCAATTTATTTAAAAAAATTACATTCAAATATACAAGTTTTAATTAGTTGTCCTGTGCGATTTCCAGCCTTTTTATATGTCAAGTTGCACTTTTAGCCCACATAGGGCCAGCATAAAATAGTACTGCCTGAAAAATAAGTTTAATAAATAGCATTTTATTCTCAATACTTAAAGACCGAAAATAAAAGGATAGATTGTGCGCGTCAGAATATTTACTTTATTAATTATATATTGTACATGCTCTTTGAATTTCATTCTTGGATCTAGGATTATCCCTAAATATTTGACTTTTTGTTCCCATATAACTTCCGTATTTAAAAAGCTAATATTTCGTTGACGAATATAACAAGGTTTTCTTTTCCTTGTGAAGTATACATATAGCCTGAGTTTTTTAGGTAAAACGGTCGGTAGGAAAACGACTTGCTGTAGGTTTATTTGGCTTTTTTATTGAAATTACTTTTGCATTCTTAAATTCTTGATGAAAGTAGCTCTGGTTTAGATATGAATTAAAAATGGTGGGTAGGAATTCAATTAATTTTTTTGGTAGTTGTTTAAAACATTTGTTATTAATTCCATCTATTCCTGGAGCCTTTCTTGCTGTCAACTTTTTTATTGCATTACTTATTTGAAAGATAGTTATTATTATATCATTGCGTTAAGTACAAAAAATTTTTATTCAAATTTTGGACTCAAAATGTAAGCGCTTTTAGCAGAAACATAGAGATGATGGTATGAATAACGGCTTATCACATATATTATGACAACCCGCCAAAGCATTGGTATTTAAAGTAAAATACGTACATAATTATTATTTTTGAATACTATTAACATTTCAGTCTGAACTGGAGGAAAAGATCGAGAGACGGCTAGTGGAATATCAAAACATGTAGTTTGGAATATCAAAACATGATTTTTGGTTTTTATATTTATATAAATTTTATGTTTCTTATTCTTAATTTAATGTACAAATGTTCACAAATAAAATCTAAATAGTAACAACAATCTCAAATAAACTTTTGTATATTACATTGAGCATTTCTAGCTGGAAACAAACCACTTCTTTTTCCATTTTCTTGATCATCAATCCAACAAAGACCTTCGCTTACAAGCTTTACAAGAGATTGTCTGGCCATCTAAACAAACAAGCAAACCATTGTGCTTAACAATTGATCATTAAAATGTATATGATTTTCTAATGCGTACCGCAATTTTTTAATTAACATCAAAAGCGTCACAAAACCGTATTCTTTATTAGAAGCTGCAGTTGTTTCTTCCACACTTAATTTCCCCGATACGCACTGAACATATTTTCCTGCCAAACTTGTGAACAACGCAGCTGAAACAGTTGTTAATAATATTGTTGACACTTTCATCAAATAATTTATATAAAATTATAGATTGATAATCTAGTAAAAGCTTTTAAATACACATTTTTTTCTATATTGTAAACACAATTTCTTTTGTTTTTAAATTTTTTCAATAATAAAATAGAACTGTCATTTTATTGTAGGTTTGAAGTAGGTTTTTGCCTACTTTAAAGTTAACAAATGTATTTTAAGGTAAAACGTTTTATGAATACAACTTTAAGAAATTTTGCTTAACAACGGCAGTTAAACCTGCTTTAAGGATTTATGCATACGGCTAATAGTCAATTTTGTAATATTTAAAAAATTGCTTATGATGTGGAACGATTATCTGTAGCCCCTGTTGCATTACATTGTATTTGTTGCTGAGTATGTTTGGTGCTCCTGTAGGTAGTTTCTAAAGACTTTTAATGATTAGTACACTAAAGCTTTAGTTAGCTTATTGGATGCTTCTTTGAGTTTGACTTCTTCATTTGGAAATTAAATGATGAATTTTTGTAAAAAAAACTCCTTAATTGAATTTTAATTTTCCGTATAAATTATTCCAGATTCAGCATTGAAGGGTCCACAACATATCACCTTTGTATTCCTGTTCAAATCTTTTTATATCCCTTTCTTTCACTTTTAAACACATAACAAATTAATTGTGCCCACGTGCCAATTGGACAAATGAAAACGGAGGCATTTTTAATTTCTTAAAAGCACATTCTACATTTTAGAAAAATGCATTCTGCAAATTTTAAAATGTTCACAATTGTTTTCTGTTTCTCACAACGATCACAAACCAATTGAACATTACCTTACTGCCAAATGGAACCACGCACGGAAATTACACTTGTTTTTTTATAAACGAACGTTCGTCACAAACCAAGTGGACATTATTTAATTGCCAAATGGAACCACGCACGGAAATACACTTGTTTTTTTATAAACGAACGATCACAAACCAATTGGACATTATTTAACTGTCAAATGGAACCACGCACGGAAATACACTTGTTTTTTATAAACGAACGTTCGTCACATAATACATAAAAAAACTTACTTTGTAAGATTGTTCGGGAACCGGTGGAGTTTCCCTACGTCTGGACATTTCATTATACATTTGCGGCTCCTATAAATAATATAAAATGTTTTGAAAAGTAATTAAAACTTGTTCCTTAGAAAGAAACGTTTTTCCTTAGGAAGAAAAATACTCACATTTTTTAACCTTCTTCTTAATCCTTTGCTACACAAATAAATGCTTTGCTGTTAAATAACACCTCTGCTGTAAAATTGGCAAGTAAATTGGCGCAAAAAATTAGAATATTATAGCTAAAAACGAACATTTTCTAAATATTTGCGCCAACTTGCATAAAATTGTAAAATAAAAATGTAAACAAATAAAATTCATTAACTCCTTTATATAAAAGAGACAGATGCATACAAATTGAATAGCATGCTGTCTTGTAAAAACAAAGCGGTTAACTGTGGCGGGCCACTTGCCGAGATTTTTTCCTCGTGTACTATCTAATTAATTATCTATGGAGTCTACATTGAACAATCAAAGGGAAAGGTTGTGTTGTTAATTATCCTCTTACATGGCGACCGTGACAGGACAGTGAAATTAGAACACGGAGAAAAGAAAGAATTAGAATGAAAAACGCGTGTAATATTAAAAATAATAATAATTTCTTAATATTTTAATTATAAAAATAAAACAAGTTTATTTCTTTGTTATGGAAGTTATCAAGTTGCATTTATTGGAATTATATTTAAATTAAACTTGAATGAATGTTAAAAAATTGTATTAATAATTATAAAATGAAACTAATATTTAAAATAAAACTAAATTATTTTTCTTTAAATGAACAAAATAATTAACAGAAATTGAAAATAAAAAAAAATTAAGAGTGAAAGGCTAAATTGTTTAGTTATAAAAAGTTTTTTCGCACACATACAATATTAGCAAACATAAAATTCAATCTTTGTATTAATTGCTGTTCTCATTAATGATAAAATAAATTATGTTGAACTAAAACATAATAATTTTCTGGGAAAAAGACATTTAATTTTTTTTAATAACTTAAACGCGGTAATAATAAAATAGTAGAAAAACCAATTAACAAACAAAAAACCGCTAGAAAACAGTTTAATTTGTATGTATCCAGTAAAAATAATTTCAGTTCAACAAGTTTACATATACCTTGGGAAAAACTCCGCTACATTTCCAAAATTAAAAACGGTGAAACGAAATCATGTACAAAAAGAATTAAAAAAAATTATGTATAACAAAAACTTGTAAAAACGGTAAAATAAACTCATGTTTTAATAAATACGTAAATTTAAAAAAAAAGGACCGATTGAAAAATACTACTAACAATAAACAGAAGAAATAATTAGAATCAAATGGTTAAAAAAAATACGAAAAAGAAGAAGAAACACTTAAATTACTTTTGTACTATTGTGAAAGAGGAAGCAGAGGAAAGAAGAAAGCTGAAGCGGTGAGTGAAACTGTGCTACAAGGGCTGCATGCTGATTGCAGTTTGAAGAGAAGCATTTATCATTTACTTGTGCAAACATAAATTAGATATCAACAAATTATAATGTAAGAGCAATGCTTTTCGTTCTTTTAAAATGTTATTGTTTCATATTGCTTTCCAACCCTTAAATTTTTTTTTTGGAAACGATCTAAAAAAATATTTATTATAAACAAAAAAGTAGTAAATTATTTTGAAAATATTAAAAATCATTGAAATTAAAATTTTTAAGAATTAATTATTATTAATTAATTATTATAAAAACTATTAAAATTATATATATTTTATATTTCTTAAGCATTTTTAAAATAAGTATAAAAGAAATGTTTAAATAAAAATTATTATGCATATTACAAAAAAAAAAAAAAAAATACAATTATAAACTACATTCATTTGCAACAATTTATACTTAAAAATCAAACACAAAATCTATAAAAAATACTTTAACATTAATGGCAATTATGCTGATATTTATTTAAGAGAAATATTTGCAAATTTAAAAAAAAAAAAGAAAAAAAATTAAAATCAAATTTGGTCAGATTTATTTTCTTCTCTTTTTAACTTAAAGTAGTTGTTATATATAACAAAAAATTTAAAAATTGTTTTTGCAACGTAAACAACAGAAAATACTTATCTGCTACTGTTAAGAATAAAACATTTAATTTTTCTTAACATACATGCAATAATGCAATTAGTTACAAATTTTAAGAGTAATCAATTTGCTAACTTTAATTTAATTTAAATTTTCTCTTTATCTTAACATTTACATTTTGTTTTCGGTAAATGTAAATAATTGAATATCTACACTAAACAAAAATAAAGAGTTTTTTTATGTGAGCAAAATTTTAAAATTTTTGTAGATGTCAGAAAGTCATAACGAGAATTTTAGAAAATTACTGGCAACATTTTATAAAATTAAGAAACGAGTGTTACAGAATCGACCCGTTTCAAATAATCAATCTAAAATTAATGAATATATTTGTTCTTTGGTAGAAAGTTACAACTCAATTTTAGTATATACAAAAACAACTTCAGAAAGCGTATCTGTTAGTCTTCAAAAAACCAATTAAAATAAAATTAAACATTGTAGTGAACTTTTAATTAGATGTTTTGGGAAACTTAACTGTAAGGTAAAAGTTCCAAAGGATTTGAGTTCTTTAGCACTTGTTGATGCAAGTGTTATGACAGAAAGTGATTCAGATTCGGAAACTCATTTAGAAAGTGAGCCAGAAAGTGACTCGGTTGTTGGAAAAGGTAATAGGGAATCAGATACAGATAGAAAAATGGCAACAGCAACAGTAGAAGATAAAAAATCTTTTATTGGCCTATGTGCGTCTATAATAAGGGACAATTATAATGGCAACCCACTTGGATTAGATTCATTTATAGACAAAATTGTTTTAATTGAATTAAATTTAAGCACAACATAAGCGCGATTTTATTTCGTGCTTGATTCCTTTAAATAAATATTTCATGATATTCTCATAAAATATTTATTACAAAAATTTTTATTAAAAATAAACATTTTATGATATTCTCATAAAACATTTATCCAAATAGAAATAAATTTGAAATGTATTGTAATGGGGGAGAGCACATCCATATTGCAATTTCGCTATTGCTCACATAGCTCGTCAGTGAATTTTACACCAATATTGTATTGAAAAAACCTAAAAGTCTTATATCCAAAGCCAAACTGATTTTATGAGAATTTTTTTCATAAAATCAACATAGCATAGACAGCAAGACTCACAGACACTTCCATACAAACACTACAAAACATTTCAAAAGCAACAAAAAACATTGTTTATTTTCAATCATTTCTACATAAGGGTTGCCATTGGAAACCATTCATATGCAATTTGAAAATTCAAGAAAAATAAAAAACATTTGTAAATAATTTTACAAAATTCCAAAAAAGCAACGAGCACATGCAATGGAAATAAGTAATTTATAATTATTCGGAATCTTTTTCAATATAAGCGCAATTTTATTTCATGCTTGAACAAACAGTTAGTGTTTGCCGTTTAAACGCAAAGTCAGATTTAGTCAAGGCTATATTAGCTTCATCCGTTTTTTCTGACCCTAAAGAAGTTGTTGCGAAATAGGTTGTCGAACAAACAACCGAAACTGAAGAAAAACAGGTTTTAGCATTTCGCAGTAACGGTCAATAAAGAACAGTTGGCATGAAAGAAATAACGTAAATCAAAACATTAATTTTTATCGTGGGAATAATCGCGGAAGTTATCGTGGCAGCTTTCGTGGTGGCAATTATCCCAAAGGAAATTATAATTACAATTTTCAAAATCAAAATAGATTTCAAAATAATTTTCGTGGAAATAATCGAAATAGTTACCACCGCAGTAATAATGCTAATAACCAAAGAGTTTCTGTTCGTTCTTTAAACGCGACGGCCCCTCAACAAACAGCATTGTTGAGGGAAGAACAAGATCAAGAAGAAGAGAGCCAGATTTAAATCTACCAAACATTCCCAAATCTGTTTATAGTTTAAATCTTAATTATGCAGATTTTATAAATTTAAAATGTATCGATACAGACAAGCCTTGCAGCTTTCTCGTCGATACGCAAGCAGATATTTCATTAATTAAAATTTTAACTTTAAATTCAAATTTATTTTTAAACAAAAACGATATTATTAGCATTACTGGCATTACTACGACAGCTATTTCTTCATTAGGAACAGTTGATTCAAATCTCATTATTTCAAATAAATTAGTTCCACAAATTTTTCATGTTGTTAGTGACGATTTCAACATTCCTTCAGATGGCATTCTTGGAAAAGATTTTCTTAAAAACAATAAATGTAAACTTGATTATGAAAACATGACTATATCAGTCTTGCTTCAGAATTTAAGATTTAAAATACCAATACATCATGGAACAAGTTCTTTTTCTTGTATTATTCCACCTAGATGTGAAGTTTATAGAGTATTTAAGTTAAGTGATATAAAAGAGCCAATGTTCATTGATTCGCAAGAAATTTGTGAGGGTGTTTTTATCGGAAAATCTATTATTGATTCAAACAACCCTATTTTACCAATGGTTAATACAACTGATGAAATAAAATGTATAAAGAATGTTCAATTAAAAACTGAAAAGCTCCAAGATTTTTACCTTTACTTAATCAATAAAACTGAAGTTAATTATGAACGTAATCAGAAGTTAAAATTAGTATTATAAAATCAAATGCCAAGCGATGTAGAAAGTTGTCTAATGCCTCTTTGTGAGCAATTTGCAGATATTTTGCCTTAAAAGACGATCAACTGTCAATCAATAATTTTTATGAACAAAAATTAAGACTCATTGATTCCTCAGCGGTATACATTAAAAATTATCGCCTTGCACACATACATACATACATACATACTCAACGCGAAGAAATAAACAAGCAGGTTAAAAATTTATTAAAAAATGATTTGATTGAACCTAGTACTTCAAATTTTAATAGTCCTTTAATCCTAGTTCCAAAAAAGAGCGTAGATAATCAATGGTCCTACCGACTGTGTGTCGATTAGAGATCTGTTAATAAAAAACTCATTGCGGACAAGTTTCCACTACCGCGTATTGACGACATTTTAGATAATTTGGGTCGCGCAAAACATTTTCAATCATTGATTTATTTTCAGGGTTTCATCAGATACCTTTACACAAAAATTCTCGCGACATTACTGCTTTTAGCACTGATGGTGGATCCTTTCGATGGAAGGTATTACCTTTTGGGTTAAACGTGGCCCCAAATTCCTTCTCAATAATGATGTCTATAGCATTTTCTGGCCTAAAACCAAACAAAGCTTTTTTATATGTCGATGATATTATTATTGTCGGTTGTACTAGATTACACCATTTAAATAATATAAAGGCCGTTTTTGAAATTCTTAGGAAAACTAACTTAAAAATTAATCCTTACAAATGTAATTTTTTTTGTCCTGAAGTGACATTTCTCGGGCATAAATGTACGTCAAATGGACTTTTGCCAGATGATTTAAAAATTAATGCGATCAAAAACTATACAGTTCCGTCCGATAAAGACTCTGTTAGACGTTTCGTAGCTTTTGCAAACTACTACAGACGATTTATCCCAAATTTCACTACTTTAGCTGCTCCTTTGAATATGCTCATACGTAAAAATATCCATTTTAGTTGGGACGAATGCGCTCAAAATTCATTTAATAATTTAAAATCTGCTTTGCTATCGCCAAAAATCCTGATTTTACAAAATCATTTTTAATAACTGTTGATGCATCGAAAACGGACTGTGGTGCAATATTGAGTCAAAACTTTAATGGAAACGATCTGCCAATTTACTTCGCATCAACAGCTTTTAACAAAGCTGAGCAAAAAAAACCAGTAATAGAGCTTGAGCTTCTTGCAATACATTTCGCTATTACACAATTTCGCCCATATGTTAATGGTACCTCATTCATTGTACGTTTACCTTTTTAATATGAAAGATCCATCATCAAAATTAACCCGTATCAGACTAGAGCTCTCTGAATATAATTTTACAGTTGAGTACGTCAAAGGTAAAACAAATGTATGTGCCGATGCTCTGTCTAGACTTTCTATAAATGATTTGAAAGATAAAAACATTTTTGCTATTTCTACAAGGGCTATGTCAAAAAAAAAAAAATAATCAACAATCATCGTCTTTAATTACACCCGAGAAAAATATTGAAAAATTATTAATTTATGACAAGTTTTCTCATAATTTTAATACAAATATTCCGAAAATTAAAACACAATTCTTTACTACAAATGAAAAATTAAATACAATTCGCGTGAAAATATATAAAAAATTTAAGTTATTGCTATCCGTGTTGTTAACGAAACAATAGATTTAGATCTGCTGCTTTCGAGGCTTCAAGCTGAAGCCAACAAACGAAAAATTCACAGTTTAGAATGGCCAAAAGAAGATGTGATTTTTACGAAAATTACAATTCAAAATCTTAAGGAATGTGGACATAAAATACTTAAGTCTTTAGAAATAATTCTAACAAATCCAATTGAAACAGTAAGCGAAGAAAAGCAGAAACAAAATATTTTAGAAATATACCGCAATGATCCAATCCTAGGCGGACACTGCGGTCAAAAAAAGTTATATGCTAAAATTCGAACAAAGTTTTACTGGAAAAATATGACTAGGGATATAGCAAAATTTGTCAAAAATTGTTCAAAATGCACTTTAAATAAAAACAAGCCATCAAATACAGAAAACATTATGTTAACACCAACACCAACTAATACATTTGATGTAGTAGTATTAGATACTATAGGACCATTACAGCAATCTGTGTACGGAAATAAATATGCTTTAACGCTAATGTGCGATTTATCGAAGTATTTAGTTACTATAGCTATACCGGATACACAATTAAAACAGATCAAGGTACCGAATTTAAAAATGAATTATTTATTGAATTATGCAAACTGTTTAAAATAGACCTTAACTTTTCTACAGCATATCATCATGAAAGTATCGGAACAGTAGAGCGAAATCACCGCCTCTTTAATGAATATATTCGAGCGTATATCAGTGAAAATTTATCTGATTTGGATACGTATTTAAAATATTTTACTTTCTGCTATAACACTGCCTTAAGTACGGTATTCGACAACAAATTTACACCTTTTGAACTTGTTTTTAGGAAAAAAGAACTTTACCAAACGAAATTAATAATTCTAAATTAGATCCACTGTACAATTTAGAAAATTATAGCAAGGAGAAACAAATTTACTAGCAAAGGAATTAATTGAAAAACACAAAAAGAGAAATAAAGATTTTTATGATAAATTTGCGAAGCCTTTGACATTGCAAATTAATGATAAAGTGTTGTTACAAAAGGAACCATACGATAAACACAAAAGTATTTACGATGGTCCATTTATAGTAAAAAAAATTGATAATGTAAATGTTACCATACATAACAATTTAACAAATAAATCAAAAATAGTTCACAAAAATAGATTGAGAAAAGTCTAAAATATTGTATTTAAAAGGAGATATAAAACATAGAAATTTTATTGTATTAAATTAAATAGAGGAAAAAAAATATTTTTTACAAAAATGTTTAATTTTAAACTTTGGAAAATATAAAAAAAATATGATAAACAAATGTTTAAATTTCAAAAATTTTAATTTGAAAATTATATTTTAAAGCCTATGTATAAAATAAAAAGCTTTATATATTAACTATATGTACAAAAAAAATTGAAGTAAACTTTTTAAATAAATATAATTATAATTGTAAGTTCTTAGAAAGTTCTCGAGATGTAAGTTTAAATTATATTCATTTACAAAAAATTAATTAAACAGAAATGATCAATCTGATTACTTAATTTGCAAGTCCTCGTGACAACATATCTGCTGGATTGCACTTGGTGCTTACGTGCCGCCATTGCTCTGCTCTAGTATTCTCTAGAATGATAGAAATTCGATTCGCTACAAAGGTATGATGTGATGCGGAGGAGTTGATCTATGACAACACAATATTTGAGTCAGTCCAATACCAGGCTGGGGTTGTTACCTTGAGAACGGCCATGATTCGTGTAGCAAGCTGGGCTCCAAGTGCTGCGGCACAAAGCTCCAATCGTGGTATGGTTTGAGTTTTGAGTGAGGCTACCCGTGATTTAGAGCATAGAAGACGTGTGTTAATTGTCCCATCTCTCATTGTTGGTCGAAGGTAAACTGCTGCCCCATACGCCTTTTCGGATGCGTCTGAGAAAATATGTAACTGGCTTGATGTTGGGACTCCCCCACTGCTCAGGTGTCTTGGGATTCTTAGGATATTCAATTCCTTGAGTCCTGCACGAAAGGTGATCCATTTAGTGTGTATGGATTCCGGTAGAGCCTGATCCCAGTCCAGTTTTAACTTCCACAGTTCTTGGATAAATATTTTTGCGGTAACCGCTATAGGCGACAGGAGCCCTAACGGATCAAAAATTCTTGCCAGATCCGATGTAACTGTACGTTTGGTGATTCTTCTATTTTCTGCGGTGTTTACTTTTATGCACAGCTGATCCTTTCTTGGCAACCACGTTAGTCCTAGGGTGCTAATGGAGGTTGACCGTGTGCTCTCCATGTCACCTTGTGGAACATTTTTGAGCAACTGAGGATGGGTGGCGCACCATTTTCGAAGGTTAAAACCGCTTTGCTGCATAATCTTCTTCAGTTGTTCTTGTAGTTGGATAGCGGCGGTTAGGCTATCGCTTCCACCGAGCCCGTCGTCTACATAGAATTTGTCTTGGATGAATTGAGCTGCTATCGGGCATTGTATGGCATGATCTTTCGCCAGCTGCTGTAAACATTTTGTTGCTAAGTACGAAGCTGCTCTTGTACCATATGTGATCGTGTTTAGTTGAAAGTAAGACAGTGGTTCGGAAGCGCTCTTTCGCCAAATTATGATTTGAAATCGCCTATCCTCAGGGGCGATCAAAACTTGCCGATACATTTTTTCTATGTCTGTAGAAAACACAAATCTGGGACGTCGAAATTTCAATAAAATTGAAAAGAGTTCGCTTTGGACTGTTGTACCTGTATACATCAGATCATTTAGCGATTGCCCTGACGTTGTTTTGGCTGAAGCATCAAACACCACCTTCAATTTGGTTGTGGAGCTCTCAAGTCTTAGGACGCAATGATGTGGAATGAAATAGTTTGGTGATCGAATCGATTCAAATGAGATCTCCATCATATGGTTCAACTCCTCGAATTCATCCACGAATTTTGTATATTGACTTCTTAATTCGGGGTTTTTCTGCAGTCGGTGTTCTAGAGACAGAAACCGATTAAGAGCAACTTTGTATGACTGACCAAGTCCTTTTTCGAGATTCGGATTTAATGGTATTTTTACTTCGAAGCGGTTTTTGTTGGTTTTGTAGGTGGTTTGCACAAAGAGCTCTTCACTCCTTCTCTCTGCCTCTGATAAACGTTTTTTAGCTGGCTTAATTTCGTCAAGCTTCCATAATCGGGCAATAGACGCGTCAAGATCGTCACTAGTCGTGGCCACTCCGCATGAGAATTGGGTTGCTCTGTGGTTGCAGTTTTTCTGAAATCACCCATTCAAGCATTGTATTTTGAAGAATTGGTAATTGTGAGGAGAGTTTGAATTGTCCCACGAACAGTAGCTGAAGAAAGTGTTCGGGCCCCAGCAAAATATCGATTTTGTCTGGTCGATTGAAATGTGGATCGGCTAATACCAGTTTTTTAGGTATTGGCCACTCTTAGATGTGAATGAACTGTGCAGGTTGCGGCGAAATGATGCGAGGAAGTACAAATGCTTCTAATGGTGTTGAAAACCCGTTTATTCGTGACTGTAATTCGACACTAACGCGATGCTGCGTTTTAGTGTTGATGATTCCACTGCCAATTATGTTTGCTGATGATGGCTGCATTGAGATACCTAGTCGTTTGACTAACCGCTCCATGACACAATTCACTTGCGAGCCGGAATCAAGCAACGCGCGACATTCAATTTGTGATGAGTCAGTTTTGATTTTGACTATTGCCGTGCCCAGGATCACCACTGAGGACGATGCTTGTGTCCTTGCAGCAGTTAATAAAGCTAATCCTGGACCTGTTGTCGGAGGCACTGCCTCCTTGATTATCATTGATAAATTCTTGAGGTTTGGTTGGGCCTTGTCTCCATTTCTTACTCTTGACTCAAACGCTTGGCTGTTGGATTCCATATGCAAAAGTGAGTTATGTTTGTTCTTGCATTTCGCGCAACCCCATGAGAGGCATTGCCTTGCTGAGTGATTCTTTCTTAAACAGTTGACACACAAGTGTTTTTTTTTGGACAAAATTTAGGCGATCGCGCGGCGTGAATTGTTGAAATCGGTCACAATGATACAAGAAATAAACACCAGTTTTACACAGTGGGCAGCTGACCTCAAGTTGTTTAGGTACTGCAATAGAGGCGCATACCTTTGTTGAACCCCTTTCCTTGGGACCCACTGCTTCCATTGATTGAAAGAGAGTTTATAAAAATCCTAAGAAGTGTCTGACTTGCGGCAGTTCTTTTCGATTTGTGATTGATCTTTCATATTGATTATGAAGATTTCGATCCAGTTTCTTTGTCAGAAGGTGCAGAAGGATCGGACCCCAGGATGTGGTGTTGATTCCCAGATTCTGTAATGCGTACAAGCATTCCTGAGTTGTATCATGTAATTGTTTGATGGATGATACTGATGTGCCGACAGAGGGTTGGTCGAGCAATCGTTGTATCACTGAGGCGACGAGAATTCTTTTGTTCTCATATCGCTCTCTGAGCATGGTCCTGGCGGGCTCGTAGTTTTCGGCAGTAGCAGCCAGATGACGTATAAGTCTTTCGGCTTCACCTGTTACGTTAGCCTTCAGGTACCACATTTTTTGGGCTGAAGGGATTTCTTGCTTGTCTACAAGTTGCATGAACAGGTCGTCGAAGGTCCTACATTTTAGGTAGTCGCCGTCGAACTTTGGAATCGTTATCTTGGGTAATGGTAGTGCATTACCTTGATTCCCGGGACTCCCTGAAGATACACCCCGCCTAGAAGCATTATTGAAATGGTTGGCAGCGTATGCTGTCATATCGTATCCCTCCTGCAACGGGTTTTGGCTATTTCCCCAAATTGAGAAGTGAAGATCCTGGATCTGCTCCCACAATATTTCTTTCAAGGGCATGTTGTCCGATGTTGGATCCATTGTGAGAACCCGTTGCAAGGACTACATTATCACCTTCTGCCTTCTTATTGCCGATGTGGTTGCGGTTGGGACAAATGGTCCCCCAGTGCCGTCCCCGGGATTACTGACTGCGGGTGTTTGGTCCCGAGCTGGTTGGCCAGCTGCGCCAGTAGGCCTCTCATCTGCAGGGGTGGTTAATGCGGACTTAAAAATGGTCTGGTACTGCTCCACCAGCTTTGCTATCTGGTTGTAATAGTCATTGATAAAGTACTCATGGTCCAAGGGAATGTCTTCTAAGCTTCGGATTTTATTGTCCGTGATCTCAAACTCGGACCATGCGTTGTCTAATTTTATTAGACGTTCTTTGTAGTAAACAACCGTTTTCCTACTGGCAGAGTCCTTCTCAAAGTTACGAACAATCGTCTCGATTACGTCACCTGACGCTTGCTGAGATTTGACCAGTTGGTTGAAGATGCACATGTCGGAGTCTTTCCAGGATACTGCCATGTTCAGGACGTTGCTTGCCTAGTATAGTATTGATGCTTCAGTGTAGGATATTGCTTTTCCTAGCTGCCTGAATGTGTACTGCTGCTTTAGTGTAGGATATTGCTTTTCCTAGCTGCCTGAAGGTGGGCTGCTGCTTCAGTGTAGAATTTTGCTGACTGGTTCCTGTAGCAGATCACGTTGGGGTCACCAATGTTTAACTCAGAGAATGGGCCGCACTAGTTTGTGTAGCCGGAAGCTCTCTTTTCTTTGGCGTTCGCCTAAAGATGTTCGGCTCAACTCAAGCATCATCCGGTGGTGTGAGGTATTTTGCCACTGACGACACGGACAATTACGAACTACCGACGGACAGGAAATTTACGGACTTTTATATGTTGTTATGTATATTAATCTTTGGTCTTTAAGGAAAACAGTATTTGTCGCTATTTATCCATTCCTCGGGAGAATTTGCTCTCGAGTACGTGTTCCAAGAACTGAGCTCAGGTCTGAGGTTCGCGCCATCACGGTGGGTCTAATTGCCCAATCTCAAAAGCGTCTTCCCTGAAAAAAAAGAAAACAAGACTTTTTGCAATTGATACCTAGGTAAATATATAAAATTAAAATATCTGTTTGTGTTACCGTGAACAGTAGTGTAAAAAAGAAAAAAAACCCGTACCGACTTGTAGACGGACGGACGGGCAAGCCTGTAGTGCTCACGAAGTTGCGGTCTGTCCCAGTCGCTCCCTTATCCTCACAGTTATTTACGGTCCGGAAATGTTCGAAGCGAGGGAAGATTCGTTTCCAGAAAATTGCCGCACTGCTTTAATAAGGAAATAAATTGCGTATTTATAGTCAATCGACGTATTTTACGTACGCATATATTTTACCTTCATCATGAATACTCCACACATGTTATTTATTAAGTTAAGTTGTTATTTACTAAGTTATTTATTTAGTTTATGAAATATATTGTTACGAATATGTCTTGCTTAAGATTTAAAATAAAATAAATAAGCAATAAAGCAAACTGCTGGTTACAAACTGCGTAGAAGTTTATATACACACACAACTACAATTTGATATGCTGTTTGCATGCGAGAAAAAAAAATACAAGTATGCTGTTTATCATCTAAATGCGCAAGACAAAAACTAATTTTACAACAACAAATATACAGTTGTTTATCATCTGCGTAATTTTCTAAGAAACCCTTTACAAAAGCAACAACAAATGTATTGAAATAAATCCCAAGCAGAAACCTTATCAGCATAAAAACAAAAACAACTATACACACAATACATACAGGCGCCTATAACGAATAAACAACCTACTACAACAAAAATGCGATACAAAGGGAGTAGAAGATTCTTAAATATTCTAGATTCTAATTGGACAAGTATAAATAGGTGAAGCGTCTGAGTGGATAATCAATCAGTAAATTAAACCTCATCAAGTGAAGAGGTGCATTTTTAAGTAAATTGTTTTATGTCAACTTTGTGTAGTTAAAGTAAATAAAATTGTTATAAATTTAAAAACTCTAAAAACTAATGTTAATTATTTTGCAATAAACAACTCACAACAAAACGTTTATAGAAGGTATAAACGAAACAATATATATGACCAACAATTATCTTTACTTAAGAATATCTTTTGTTATAAAATACTCGGCCTGGCCGATACGGGCCAATACTTCAATTTCAAAAAAAGACGGGAAAACATTAAACGTAAATTATTAAAAAACTTTCCATGATAATGGCATGCTAAACGTGACCATAAAAAATCAAAACTACAGGGTTTCTTAAATAAATTCATATTATTTCTTTATTAAGCGTTTTGAGAATAAATCTATTACATAACAATGTTTGTATATGACGTAATCTCTTGTAACAAAATGTATCACATTGTGGATTTGTGCTAAAAAGTGACTAGAATTATCGTAGATTGCAAATAGATAAGAAATGAAATGTTTGTTTTTTCTTAATTTTGTAATCATATAGATTGAATTGTCGCTTGGATTTAGTTTTAATTAAAAACCATGTATAAATTTTTTGAAATGAATTTTATGTTGTTCCTTTTTTGAAATGAAGGCTTAATTTAGCGGAGGGTAAGTAGGGTAAAAGGTTGCAAGGCTGATGTAGGGGGCATCTAAAGACAGGGGTTTAACTACGGTGCCATGGTGAGGTTATCCTTTGGCCTCAAGAGGGAGGAAACTATCCGGCGGACCATCTGCCAGACTTGTATCGGGCCTCATTGATTTTCTTTGTGTTTTTTTTGGTGTCATGATTATTTTTTGTGTAGCTGTGTAATAGCCGGATAGGTTGGCAAAGGATACCAGCCAAGACGGCGAGCCCTAGCCGGTGCTAAGCGCCAGCACGGCCAGCTATCTGGTAACTCATTTCATTTGTCGTTTTCATTTCGATCATAAGTAGCTGCTGCCACAGCAGTACATTCTATGAACGAGTGTCCAGGGACTTTACAGTTCCAGCAAAGAAGTTGTTTGGCAGCCCACGAATTGATTTTAAAAGCTTTTACCTCAATATTATTTTCAGGAATATTACTGAAATCCAGTTCGTTTACTTTACGTGGCATGAAGGATCGGTGGTAATTATTTCATTTTTTATGGTTTCGTTCGGCTTTTCTGCACTCTTCTATGTTAATTGGATAGTTCAATTGATAAATACTATCTTTTAAATTATCTTTCACAATTCTAACAAATGTTTATTTCGCGACTGAGTTGGTTTTTAAAGGCAATTATTTCAACAA
This sequence comes from Trichopoda pennipes, assembly GCA_030448955.1. Classification (NCBI taxonomy): domain Eukaryota; kingdom Metazoa; phylum Arthropoda; class Insecta; order Diptera; family Tachinidae; genus Trichopoda; species Trichopoda pennipes. The sequence continues at coordinate 640,777 of JASKUP010000042.1, read as the reverse complement.
TGACTATTTCAGCTGATTCAGAAGGGTGTTGTCGTCTCTCCATGATACATCTCTGAATTTCCGAGTCGCTTTAAAAACGTCTGGGAGTAACGCAATGCGTTCCTGTACTATAAATATAAGATTTGGTCTCGTTATATAGGAAATAAACAAATAAATAAAAAGAAGACAAATGGCTGATCAAACACTGATGGAACTGGGCACAAGTTTAGAAGTTTTAGCTGGAAATAATATATCTAGCGCTTAGACATTAAAGAACAGCCCTTTTAAGACCTGCAAAATACTATTAAGAAAAGATTAATTAAAACTTTTAACAATCCTATAAAAAATCTTCTTTTGTTTGCAGAGCCTTACGTACACGTGTAAATTATTTGAGTGACCATTGGAAAACGATAAGAATAGTGCTCTGAATTGAAAGTGTTCCTGAAAATAGAAAGTAAAATTACATTCCTATAAAAAAAATCTTTTTTGTTTACAGAGCCTTACGTATATATGTAAATTATCGTGTAGCTGGTGAAAAATGAATGTGAATGTGAATTTCCAAAACTAAAACTAGATTAAGGATAACTAAAAATATATTTTGTTTTTAAAAGGCTGATGGCGCTTACATATTAAAGAACAGCCCTTTTAAGAGCTATAAAATAATTTTAAAAAGAGATAAATTAAAACTTTTAAAACCATTTCGACGGCTATAAAATAAATAAAAATGAGATAAATTAAAAGTTCACACATTTTTGTTTGGCTGGTGGAAAATTGGAGCCTTAATATTCAAATGTTCCTGCAACATTCAATGCAGAGGCAGAATATTATCTGTGAAAAAATATGCAATCAATGTAGCAAGGAAAATGTTTTTTATATTTTATATCCTTTTTTAGATATTCCGTCGACCTTAAAAGAGCTTTTGTAAGTTTTAATGTTTATCCTATTATTTCCCAAAAGTTGATTTTTTCGACCTTGTCTAGTCTAGATCTATCATGTTTTGCTATGAACAGAATGACTTCTTGTGGGAAGTGACTCTTTACCCCGCATGACGGACGGCCTTGAGTAAAGAGAAGGTAATCGTGCATGGGCTAGCTCTTAATTGTAAAAATGTTAACACTTTTTAAAGCTCTTCGATTTCATTCCACCACATAAGCAAAATTTAATTTTTCAAATCAATGTTTCAATATAAACAACATAATACCAGTTTTCGACAAATTTTATGTAATTATAAATAAAATAATTCAGTTGTAAATTTTATATAACTATTTGTATTTCATTAAAGGAACAACAAGTTTTGAATTTTTAATTAAAAATAAACCCGATTAGGTATTTTTTTACCGTAGACATATAACATAAAAAGACATTTTTTAATATGTATTAAAAAAAATGTTTATGATGTGCAACGATTGTTTGCCGCCGCTGTTAAAATACCTTGTCTTTGTTGCTGAGTTTGTTTGCTACTTTTGTAGGCAATTTCTAAAGTACGTCGGCTTGCACAAAAGACTCTATACTTCCTGCCATATTCTCCACGTCACCTAATACTTTAAGCGCACTACTAAAGTTATCGATTAATTGCAACCATTGTTAAGTTTGTTTTGCAAAATTAGTAGCTCCGGATGCAACTGTTTCGCTTCCGCATCTAAACGCTTCTGATATATGTATACCTGCGCCAAACTAGAAACGATATAGGTATATTTAGTGTTGAAATCCTAAAATTTATTCAACTAAAATAGCAACACTTATTTCGTTTATTTACATACATATACTACTACAATAAATATTTTACTTACTTCATTTTTCATATTCGTAGAAGCAACACGTGTTTTATTTTCCAAATTACAACAGGGTATGGGCCCAGTTACACACCAGGATGGAAAAATTCATTGAGATAGAGCAGCTAACTGGGAGGGATAATTACCACAGATGGAAGTTTGCAGTGGAACACGCAATATAACTGCAAGGTAATTGGAAGTCAGTTGAAGGCACGGAACAAAATCAGGAAGTGAAAGAGAAGGCAACTTCCAGATTAGTATTGTACATTTCTCCAAGTCTCTATGTACACATACAAGATGTAATAACAGCAGATGGAATTTGGAAAAAGCTGGAGACTACATATGACGACTCTGGTCTTACTCATAGATGTGGGTTGTTAAGAAAATTAACTACAACACAACTGGTAAATGGTGGTAATATTAGTGACTACGTAGATACGATTATTGATGCTGCCTAAAAGCTAAATCAAATAGGTTTTAAAGTTACCGTTGAATGAGTTGGGAGCCTTTTGTTAAGCGGCTTGCCCGAACACTTTGGACCCATGATAATGGGCATCGAAAGCAGCAACATTAAAGTTACAGCCAACACAATTAAAACGAAATTGTTGCATGATTTTGACAACTACAACAGCTACACAATTTTCGAATTATTCTAAACAAAAAAATAGAAAATTTCCCGCAAAAGATAAGAAAATAGTTTACTACAACTGCAAAAAGGACGACCATATTGCAAAATATTGTAAATTGCCAAAGTAAAGACAAAATGGCGGCCACTATGAGAAAACGTTAGCGGCAAGTTTTGCAGCAAAATTCGATAATAACAACAATATATGGATAATTGATTCTGGTGCTACTTCCCACATAGTGAGCTGTAAAGATGCTTTTGTTGAGTTTAAAAAGTTTGAAAAAGTAGACTATGTCACTGTGGCTAATAATAACACACTTAAAGTAATTGGTATAGGAAAAATTCGTATAAAGCAAATATTAAACGGTAAGATAGAACTTATTACAATAAATGACGTTCTGCTAGTCCCAGAAATTTGTGCCAATTTGATATCAGTGAGCAAGCTTACAAAAAAGGATTTCGAGGTTAAATTCATTGGTTGTAAATGTGTAGTGCTTAAAAATAAAGAAATATTTTCAGAAGCGTTTTTAGAAAAAAGGATGTTTAAAATTAATGTATCATCGGAATATCATGCAGCTGTTAGTAGTGAAATTTGGCACAGACCTTTAGGTCATACATCAGATATTAATATTAAAAAATTACTACCTCATGAATTTTCAGATAGATCTAATGTATTGTCAGAAGCTGATCAAAAAAAGGCTGCTAGTGTGAATACATGCACACCCTGTTTGCAGGGTAAACAAACGCAGTTGCGTTATAAGCTTTCTGAATCGAAAACGAATACGCTTCTACAACTTGTACACACGGACGTTTGCGGCCCTATGGAACAAAAATCAATAGGAGGTACAGTTTATTATCTGTAATCTTGATGATTTCTCCAACAAGATTTTTGTGTATATGATGCGAAATAAATCAGAGGTTTCCAAGTTGTTTGAAGAATTTAAAAATTTAGTGGAAAACCAGACCGGTAAACGAATTAAAACACTTCGCTCCGACAACGGCCTGGAATATTGCAACAGTCAAATAAAACAGATTTGTGCCAACAGCGGCATAGTATATCAAACATCAGCACCTTACAGCTCACAGCAAAACGGGAAAGTCGGGCGTATGAATAGGACTTTAGTTGAAAAAGCGCGGTCAATGCTATATGATGCATACTTAGATTAAACGTTTTGGGCTGAAGCTATAAACACTACAGCGTATTTGCTTAATGTAATACCAAAAAAAGGCCTCAATAATAAATCTCCAGAAGAAATCTGGATCGGCAAGAGCCAAAGCATTAATTTTTTACGTGTGTTTGGATGTACTTTTATGGTAATGGCGCCGAAAGAATTAAGAAAAAAATGGGACCCCAGGTCGAAAAAGTGCATAATGGTGGGATACTGTAAAGATTCGAAAGCTTACAGACTATATGATCCGGAAAACAAAAAAATTCGCATAAGTCGCAACGTGGTATTTCTTGAGGATGAAATGTTTTATTTGAAACCTGATATGTCTACACCTTTACAAACAAATACAAAACAAATTCCGAATTCAGTGAGGGTGATATTAAACGAAAATTCGGTGAGGTTAAAAAAAGGTTAGAATCAGGATACTCAAATCATGAAGACGAACAAAGGCTGAAAGCGATGACACAGAAAATCAAACGCCGCGAAGCTCGTCGAAACGAAAAAAACCCAGTACGTATGGATGACTACGTCACTTATATAGCTCAAGGTAATACCGAGGATCCAATAAACTACAGTGAAGCTATAAACAGTCCTGAAAAAGATAAATGGCTAGAAGCAATAGAAAATGAACACAGTTCCTTACTGGAAAATAACACATGGAGCATGGTGAGTACTAAAAGCGAAATAAAAAGTTTGTCAACGAAATGGATTTTTAAAGAAAACTGCTAAAGGTGATGTAAAATTTAAGGCACGTTTAGTTGCGAGAGGTTGTGCGCAGCGTAACGGTATCAATTTTACTGAAACTTATTCCCCAGTGATAAGATATAATACATTAAGATACTTATTATCATTTGCTTTGGAGAGTTCGATTTACAAATCAGTCACTTGGATGTTTGCACAGCGTTTCTTCAAGGAACTTTAGAAGAAGAAATTTATATCGAAGTCCCAGAAGGAATATCCATTCCGGACGGCAATATTTTACGCCTCAATAAACCACTCTATGGTCTGAAGGAAGCCTCCAGGATGTGGAACAAGCGATTGAGCGAAAAGCTTATATCTTTGGGTATGAGGCAACTAAAAACTGATCAATGTGTTTACATTGCAAATGAAGGCAGTGAGAATTTAATTATCTTGGCAGTGTATGTAGACGACATGATCTTTTTATGGAAAAACGAAATTTCAAAGAATATCTTAATTCAAAGTTTGAAGGATGAATTTAGAATGAAAGACCTTGCTTGGGCTGGCAAAATCCTTTCTGGGAATTGAAAAATCTTTGAAAATTGATCAACAACAAAGTTTTGGAACGATTTAGTTCCTGCAACCCAGTGTCCACTCCAATGGACCCAAACAACAGGTTTAAAAAAATTAACGAAAAAAAGTTTCTTAAAAAGGACAACTATCCAAGAGCTTATTGGTAGCTTATTATTTTTAGCACAAGTTACCAGACCAGACATCAGCTATGCTGTTAATTTTCTTAGTCGTTTTAATAAAAACTTCGAAACACAACAGTGGACTGCAGCAAAGAGGGTGTGCGTTACTTAAAGAGCACGATGAATTTCCAACTGGTATTTGAGAAGAAAACTAGCTTCGATTGTGACGCTGACTATGCATCAGACTCTGAAGAGCAAAAATCTGTCAGTGGGTACTTATTGATGAAGAAAGGTGGAGCTATTGCATGGGGCTCGAAAAAACAACAAACAACTGTGAGGCCGAGTACATGGGAATGGCAGTTCAGGAAGTGCTCTGGCTAAGAGGTCTCGAAGAGGAGTTGTGCAGAAGTCAACTGCCATCAACTCAATTGTATTGTGACAATCAGAGTGCAATACAACTTGCCTTAAACGAGTCTTATCATCCAAAAACTAAGCAGATAGACATTAGGCACCATTTCATAACGGATAATATTCTTTCTAAGAAGAACAATTTGAAACCAATATGTGAAGAACTAACTGCGATAATTTACCCATTTAGCAATAAAAATTTGGAAAATGGAAAACGAAAATTTAACCATAAGCTGTTCACCAGGCACCTACAACCGAGTGAAAAATGGTAAGTAATATAAATAAATTATAAATAAATTTTTCATATTCTGCAGAGAAGGACTATATGCTACAAGTGACTCACGACGTTTTAGCGGAGCAAGGCTGCTCTTATAGCCAAGTCACATTTACCCAGACAGCGCATTCAGAAAGTGGTAAGCGTTAAATTTCTAAAATCGTCTAAACAAACTGAAAAGGAAAATGCCTGGCAAGAAGATATTTTTGTTCCAATTACAGACAGCCCAAATGGTAAGTTGAAATAAACTCAATATTTTATAGGAAGATATCGCCCTGAAATGAAAACTTATTTCAGAGAACAAATTTAATTGGCACGACGCACCAACAAAACTGATGTTAGCGCTAGTAGAAGAGTTAGGGCCAAAACTGGGGAAAAGCGTTTTAGTCAAAAGAAGGGGCGAATGTATAAACTAATTTCGCAAAGAATGGAAAAAGAGAGTTATAGTTACACCTCAATACAAATAGAAAACAAATTTAGGGGACTGGAGCGTAACTATAAAAAGACGGTACTGCACAACAGACACACTGGTAGAAACAGGCAAACCTGTTGTTTTGAAACGTTAGTACACAACGCATATAGTGTATTTTCAATTTTTTTAATCTTCTTATCTTTTTAACGAGCTAGATAAAATTTTAGAGGGAAAAAAAGGAATTAATCCTGAATACGTTTTAGATAGTGCTGATGTGGCAGGATGCTCACATAGTTCGGGGCCTATCGACGACAATCCGGATACAGACCACTCGGTTAGAGGTAAAGTTTCCCTACTATTATATAAAATTTGTACATCTTTGTTTACAACCTAATTTTTTTTTAATTGTATTGCAGATAATTTGGAAAGTCCAAACCAACTTGCTGGAAAGACTTCAAAATTAAGTGCACGCGGAAAACTGATGGTACAAATGGGGGAGATGGTAGAGGAGAGAAAAAACTTCCACTCCAAAGTGTTGAAGTTTCTTGAAAAGAGGGCTCAAAAGAGGGAGGAAATATCTAAGAGGAAACTCCAACTACTGGAAATATTAGTAGAAAAAAGAAAGTAACAAGCAATTTTATTTATTATATTTTTTAAGTGCCTTTTATTTTAAGTTTTATTTTTGTTTAGTTTTTAATGTCGAAAAAATGAAAAATAAATTATAAATTTTTTTTACTTTATTGAATTTTTTAACTTTATTGAATTTAAATATATTTTTATTAATAGTTTTTTATAATATTAAGTAAAACCAAATACAATTTTAAATTGCATTTATTTGTAGCTCCCTACAAATTTTGTCTCTTATTGCATTTCCACTAGGCGTCTCTGTAGATCGTTCAGTATCCAAAATTTCTAGCTCTTCTCTATTTTCTTCTTTAAACATCAAATCGTCTTCGTTTGCAATATTATGCAAGACGCAACAGGCTCTTATAAAATGACATAACTTTTTCATCCCTCGCAATTTGCAATAGTACAGTTGCCTAAATCTTTGCTTCAATATACCAAAGGTATGTTCAATACATACGCGGCCAGAACTTAATTTCACATTAAACTTTTTTTGTGCTTGTGATAAATGCCCATTGTCTTTATACGGTGTCACTATATGTTGGGAGCAAGGATAGGCCGAATCTGCCATACAAAATATGTTTATTTTTTTAAATCCTAAAAAATGTCTTTATTTACCTCCGCAAAACGTTTCTAAGTTTTGACACAAAAGAGAGTTCTTAAAAACCCAGCTACCGTGAGATAAGCCCGGAAATCCAACGAAAATATTGATGAATTTTTTATTTTCGTTACAAACTCCCTGCATTTGTAAAGTTACATTACCTTTTCGGTCAATGTAGTCATCCTTACATTTAGATGGAGGGTCAATAACTATATGAGTCCCATCAATACAACCTGCAGAATGGCAAAAATATGAAAATAATAAGCAGAAATTGCAATAATTTTTTTAATGTTTAAAGTTTGTTCCCGTACACTACTTTGGGAGCCCGCGGGTTCCCAAATTTATCCAAAAGTGTTCCCGTACACAAAGTTTGGGCTAGTGAGAATTTGAGAGAATAATATTCTTCTTCTTTCTGCCCAAAACAGCTAGCACTATTTCTTCGGGCTGATTTGGTAAGATTGTAAATCAATCAGCTGTTGTATAAAATAGACAATAAAAATTGTAAGCAAACAAGTTTTCTTTAGAGTTGAAAAAAATTTTTTTATTGAAGAATGTTGAAATTGGATTTTTTATTTATGTATGTATGTACTTATATATCTATGTATAAAAAACATACTAATGAAATATATATGTATACATGCATTGATAACTACATATGTACATATTTCCATGGGCATTTTATCTAAGTACATACATATCTCTCTTTAAAGTTCGGCAATTGTAGCGGAGTAGCAGGTGACAATGATTTCGAAGTTTTGGTTGCGGAACTAATAGACTCTTCCAGTGATTCGGAAGATGATGATATTCTTGAAATTTTCAACCACTCCTCTGATGACGAAGAATTTGTGATGCTTGACTTTTTTTTACAAGCTTTTAAAGGTGAAAAGAGGAACAGCATTCCAAATTACTTGGATGCCATTGTCCCTTCATATACAGAACAAGAATTTCGAAACCATTTTAGAATATCAAAAAACTTATACTTAAGTCTGTGGGAGAGATTTGCTGAATGTGATGCTTACAAGAACCTTAGACCTGACAAACGCTTGTCGGCCAGTTTTTTGGTGGTTTGCGGGACACGAAGCATGTAGTAACCGTGACTTGTATGATCGTTTTAATTTGTCAATATCGTCTGTGAGTAGAATTATAGCCACTATGTTCATCAGCAGTTTAAGCTTAGATGTAATAAAACCACCCGATGAAGCAAAAAAGATTGAATCAGCTACTTATTTTACATATAAATGTGGATTTTCTAAAGTAATAGGTACGAAAAGAAAGCAAAATATTAAAACTTTAAAAAAATTATTGCAAATTTCTGGTTGTTTTCATATTTTTTCCATTCTGCAGGTTGTATTGACGGCACTCATATAGTTATTGACCCTCCATCTATATGTAAGGATGATTACATCGACCGAAAAGGTAATGTAACTTTACAAATGCAGGGTGTTTGTAACGAAAATAAAAAATTCATCAATATTTTCGTTGGATTTCCGGGCTCATCTCACGATAGCTGGGTTTTTAACAACTATCCTTTGTATCAAAATTTAGAAACATTTTGCGGAGGTAAATAAAGACATTTTTTAATATTAAAAAAATAAACATATTTTGTATGATAGATTACTACCTGTTAGCAGATTCCGCATATCCTTGCTCTCAACATATAGTGACACCGTATATAGACAATGGGCATTTATCACAAGCTCAAAAAAAGGTTAATGTGAAATTAGGTTCTGGCCGTGTGTGTATTGAACATACGTTTGGTATATTGAAGCCAAGATTTAGGCAATTGTACTATTGCAAATTGCGAGGGATGAAAAAGTTATGTCATTTCATAAGAGCTTGTTGCGTCTTGCATAATATTGCAAACGAAGACGATTTGATGCTTGAAGAAGAAAATAGACAAGAGCTACAAGTTTTGGATACTGAATGATCTATAGACACGCCTAGTGGAAATGCAATAAGAGACAAAATTTCTAGGGAGCTGCAATTAAATGCAATTTAAAATTGTATTTTGTTTTTCTTAGAATTATAAAAAACAATATAAGAAAGAATCTATTTAAATTCAATAAAAAAAAGGAACAAATTTAATATTAAGTAGAATATGTAATGTATATGTAGTAGAATATGTATAAAGATGTTATTCATCCTTTTTCTTTACGAGTAGCTCCAATAACTCGAGCTTTCGTTTTGATCTCTCCTCTCGACTTTGGGCTCTCTCGTCTTTCTTTTCAAGGAATTTTAAGACTCTAGAGTGAAATTGCCTTTTCTCGTCAGACATTTGTGTAATTTTTTCATAAGGTTTTCTTTTATGTTTTTCCTTGAAACGTCGGGGCTTCTTTCATCTGAAAGAAAATAATTGCGTTTCCACAAAACATAAAGTTAAAAAAGCACAAAAATAAAATTGTAATACTGTTAAATGAAAATGTTACCTTTTGTCGATAGATCCGTGTCGGATTTATCTGCAATAGCAGAGCTGCAAGAGGCGCCTTCCAAGTCTTCACTATCCATTAAATATTCTGGATTAACACTTTTTTTGTCGCCCAAAATTCGATTTAAGTCGCTGAAAAAAATATACATACATATGTAAAGAACAAAAACGAATTTAATATAAAATATAGTCACCTTTCATAAGGACATGTTTGTCGATTTCTGCCGGTTTTTTTGCTATGCAGCACGGTTTTCTTATAGTTACGCTCCAGGCCTCTAAATTTATTTTCGATCTGCAATGGAGTATAACTATAGCCCTCGTCTGCCATTCTCTCGGAAATTATTTTATACATCTTCCCCTTTGTTTTTACGGAAAAAGTTTTTCCTAGCTTTGGACGCAATTCTTTTATCAATGCCAACAATACTTTAATTGGAGCGTCATACCAATTAGTTTTATCCTCGAAGCAAGCCTTTTGCTGCTCATCATCTGAAATACAAATACAGCATTGTATAAATTATTTACAAACTAAATACATTTTTTATATCATCGCTTTTATGCACTAGTTTTTTCAATTGAAGGGTTTTTCTATTGAATTGAAAATTTACAGACGTTGTATGTCAACTGCTGCCCAAAAATATAAAACTAATACTTGCTTTGTAGAGCCAGACATTCGTTTCTCTTCTTACCTTATGAATAATCACATATGGGAACAAATATGTCATCCATGCTTCCCGAGTTTTCATTTTGCCCCGGTGCTAATCAAAAAGAAAATTTAATTTTATTTGCGTACAAGATTTCGAATTATTACTCTTACCATTTCCTTCACTAAATGTAATTTGACTATATGAGCCTGGCTGTTCTGTTACAATACCTTTGGCAACTTCCATCATGTACTGCTTGTCTGAAAAATTAAATAAGTAAATAAATCTTCCCTGTAAATAATTATTTCAACTTACCATTTTTTACGCGACTATAAGTACCTGGAGAACAATATACTTCCAAATTTTCCATTTTATTTGTGTTTTCCATTTTCGAACTTCGTTGGCGGCATTTTTACACTAAATGATATTTTGCACTAATAAAAATTTTTTTACATAAAACAAGTAAAGGCCGTGTCAGATAAAACTTTTGCTTTCCGTCAGAGTTTCGCTTTGACATTTGAGTTAAAATGTACGTAAATGTATGAAAGTTGCCATATAAAGCACTTTTGACGCAGCGCAAAGCGAAAAGTTAACCAACATTCAACTTTTTGCGCGCTTTGACAAACACCTGGCTTTTATTATTTGTGTTTGTGTATTTGTGTGTGGGCGTAAACAAAAAATTCATGAGTGTTTTCAAAGGTTATTGTGACATACACAATTTGATTTACGCTTTTGCTTTAAAGTTTCAAATGTCACGCAAAGCAACAAAGTTTTATCTGCCATCGCCTTAAACAATTTTGACATTTTATTTCGGGCTAAAAATTTGGTTTTTAGTGTTCCCGTACTTTTAAACGTTTTACGGCTGTATGCATAAAAAACGCTTATTTGAGCTTTAAAGTACACGTTAGTTAACAAACACTTTAAGGCTAACAGACGTTTGTTAAAAATTGGTATTCATAAACAGTACTTTAGCTAATGTATGCTTTAGTAAAATTAGTATTTTGATTCTGGCAATGCCACTATTTTCAGTTATCACGTTGTAGTTAACGATGTATAAAAATGAATATTATTTACCCGGGTAGTCAGATCCATAAAAAATGTTTTTATTGTTTTTCATTTTTTTTCAGCAAAATAAACATATTTTTGTTTTTTTTTTTTATATTAATCTTTTTAATAAAAAGTAAAGCACCCAAAAAGGTTAATTTGCAAGGCTTACGAAGAACTTACAAAGAATTTGTTCATATTAAAAAAATAATTATTCGGATAACGAGCTTTGATTTGATTATATGTACATCAATAAAACTTTTGTTTAAAATAATTAATTATAATTATATTTTTGTAAAATATAAAATAAAGATGTAAAAATGTTTTATATTGAATGGCATGTTATGTTTTAGTTTTTATTATTATTTCTATACTACAATTTGTTTAAATAAATTTTTTTTAACATTTTTGGAATAACAAAGTATAATTGTCAATTGAGCCGTTTACATAAAAAGTGGCATAAGTCACAACTGAACAGTTTTTTTTTTTCATTTTTAATAAATTTGAAATTAAGAAGTATTGAGATTTGTTAAGAGTTAAGAAGTATTGAGATTTGCTTGAGAGAAGTGTTGATAATTAACGGTGCAACAAAAATGCTTATTTTGAAAGTGGCGTTAGTCGCTGTACTTAGGAAATTAATTACGGAGCTTAGTGTGAAAGAAATGGAAACATGTAATAAGTGTGTGTGAAGTATTGTTGTGATTATTTGACTTATTTTTATTAGTTCGAAAGTTTAGTGCAGTTTACGGAACAATATTATACTGATGTCTAATATACTACACATAATTACCATTATTTTATTTTTTTATTCTCAGGAGGTTGTTTCGTGTTGTATAAAATATCTAAGAATGTCACAACTCAAAAGCATATAACTGCACATAGTGACTTATGTAAAGGACAAAATAGTAATAGTAGTAATAGCCCCCTGTCGAAAATATCCTTCATAGTACACAACATGGAGAAAAAAGATTTTTTTTCAACACAATCATTAGAAAAATCCGTTTCAGAAAGAAAACTAAATACAGACTAGTAGAAATGGCTAAAAATTAAAATGTTTTATAAACTAATTTAATTAAAAAGATGACTATAACAAAGTAACTTATGCCACTTTGAAAAAAACGGCTCAGTTTATTGTAAACACAATTTTTTTGGTTTTTGAACTTTCAATAATAATTTGAACTGTCAATTTAATGTAGGTTTAACGTAGGTTTTTCCTACTTTAAAGTTAACAAACGTATTTTAAGGTAAAAGTGTTTTATGAATACAACTTTAGGAAATTGTGCTTAACAACAGCAGTTAAACCTACTTTAAGTTTTTATGCATACAGCCGTTAGTCTTTAATTGAGAGTATTTTTTCATTACTCTCATTTGCCCAAACTTTACCTAAAAAGTACGGGAACACAGCTATTAATAACTATTACGTAAGTTAATTAAATTTGATTATTTGTAGGAAAACTGATGAGTATTGGCTGCTGACAAATTAGGAGAATACAATCATTATTGGCTGCAAAAATAATGTTGGTTAGTTTGTTTTACGAACACAATTTGTTTCTTTTTTAAAGACACATATGAATGGAAACTATTTGTTTATCTGGTGGAAAATTGGCAGAACTGAACACAAGCTGGTAAGTATTGGCTGCAACTGAAATATACATTACTTTTATTAATACAACTTGGATTTGTTTATAGGTATTTACGTACATGTGCAAATTATTTGCGTGACTGCTGAAAAATTAGCAGAATTGTACTTAGAATGGTAAATTTCCTGAAATTAGAAAACAGATAAAACATCGTTAGAAGGCAAGGTCTGTCATTAACCTTTAAAACTGTAAATATCACGTTAAATTAGTTACATTAGAGATTTTCTTCAAAAATTTTGAAGCAATATACATAAGTATATAAAAGAGCCTTTAATGAAACAGTAAAATATTTTTTTTTTATTTTAAATTCCTTAAACGTGGAAAAAATGTTCAATTTTTTTTTTTTGGAAACTGGTCACCCTGGCTTTGTTTGCTAAGGGGGCTTTCAAATCCTTTTGCAGTATATTGCCAAGAGATGGAGCTTTAAAAATCTGTTTACCTTTTTTAATCGGTACTATGAACTTCAAGAAATGTTGATGCAATATAAAATTTTTATTTAAAATTCTCTATTTTTGGATACGGATGGAGTGTAGTTTTCACATTTTCCCAATTCAGACGTCGTCAACATTTTAACAAAGCATGCTATCAGAACCAAACTTGCTATGGTTTTATTATAAATTTTATAGAGAATAAAGCCATTATCTTCGAATAACAATCCGAGCACAAAGAAGTACACCACGTCAAAAATACTAGGGTCGCCCAAAAACTCAACTTTAGGAGCACACTCCTTTATCCTAGGGACTGATTGCCCATAACTTCACTCTGAAATATAATTGCTTCCAAAGATCGTTTTCAAACCCTGTACTTAGAAGGATTTGCACAGTAAAATTTCACTGAAACTTTATTTTTAGATGGATGCGAAATGAATTTAAAAATAAAAAACTTTGAAATAGCTTTGAATGCAATAAAACTAATTTCAAAAATTTAATATTTCTATTTACAATTAATACTTGGAATTCTGGGTTCCATTCTGAAAATTTTATATCAACCTAACAAAACAAGCTACATAAATATTTAAATTAGGACAAATTTTTATTTGATTTCAAGACGGGGAAATTTTTGACGTGTTTCGCTACTATTTCATGAATAACTCAAAACCTGAGTTAATAATGTTCAAATAATATTCATTCATTAAAATCTTACGATTCTGTCCAGAGCAATAGTGTGTCAGCTTCAGTTGTCACGTCTCTTACGAATCTGTACCAAAAAACCGTTAATGATAATCCTGTTCTCCGGCGCATTCAACCACATTTGGTTACTTTCACAGTATTTTCCACAATACTGACCAATTGCGTAAAGAAAAATATAGGCGAAAGAAATTAGATTCGTTGAATTTTTATTTGAAAGTCAATATATCTCAGGTTCTGAATTTAATTTGAAACATAGCAACCTTGGTTTACTTTAAATTGGTCTTCGGAGAAAGTTTTATCAACATAAGAACCGTTTATACAAATAAATAATATGGTGGAGCGTAGACCAAAATGGAAAACTAAATATAAATGAGAAAAGTCTAAATCGGTTTTCGCAGGTACAACTCCAAAAAATTTTAGTTTGGCATGCACACTTCTTTAGTAACATATTTTTTAAAAAAAATCTTTCAAATTTCATTTTTATAACCCCTTGCCCGAGTTTTAAGTAGTGGATCAAGATATGTTAATCCTTTTAAATGAAAAGCAACCAATTGCATGGTATTTAATGAATAGAAGCGTATTATATTTCGCATGTGCATGTTAATAACCACCTCTGTTTGGTGGTGCACCTCTTATTATTCCAGGCGGTGGAACCCGCATTGGCGGTGGACCTCCTCGACCAATTGCCCCTGGTATAGGTGGTATGCCACCCGGCATCATGCTTGGTGGGGGTCCCCCCATCATTGGGGCTCGCGGTAATCCTCTCCCCATTGGAGCCATATGTTGTTGAGAAGGACCACCGATACCACGTACTGGACCTTGAAGACCTGCCGGAACAGACGATATATTAACAGGAACGCCCCTTCCAGAAGCACGGCCCATCACAGAACTTGATGCGGCTCCTGGAATAGGTACACGCGGTAAACCTTCCTCCGGTGGTGGTGGCCCTTCAACAGTAAGTGAAACAATATTCTCTCCTCGCAGCAAAACAAATCCCAGCACACGTTTTTCCTCTCTCTCCGGAACTTTTGCATTCTTAGAACGAATTTTTCTAAATTCTTCACAATCGCCAAGAATAAGGTTCATATGTTTATCAAAAGCTTTAAATGTTCCAATAAATGTGCGCGAGTCTTGAAGAACAATACGTACCCGATAATTAAGGTGCTGTATCATTTTATTGTTTTTTCCAATGGTCTAAAAAAGAAAAGGACATTTTATAATTTTAGTCGCCAATTAAAAAAAAATTACCATTTTCCCTTATTTAATTCGCTTCAGAGAACACCAGAGTACGCAGACGATCAATTACTAGGCGCCGTTAACGTAGTTTTAAGTTTGCGAACCGTCGCCGCAGTATGCAAACAACTTTGGGTAATATTTTTAACAATTGAGCCTCTTCACGTTAGTCCCAATTTACATTTGACGATGTTTGTCGCTGCAATTCTTAGTTTGGAGTTGTAAATAATGGGCCAGTTCACATTGGATTAATATTCGTTTCGCACAACTTTAGTTCTTTCCAAAACACACTACACTAATTATTTTAGCACAAAATTCTATACGTATACACATCTTTGTGTGTATTAGTGTGTTTTATTCATTTCATGTTTGTTTTTCGTTCGGTATACACCACAGTATACGCATTACAAAATAAATATGGCTGTAAGTGATGATGAAATGTTTGTTTCCAATTTTATTTTATGTAAAATTACTTTTATTCTTAAGCAACCTTTTTTATTTTAATTAAATAAAAATAAAATTTTCAATTTGTTAATAATTTTTGTTATTAAAAATTAATTTTTCCATAGGAAAGCGAAATATTGAAAAAATATGTATATCGTTAAAATTTAATTAAAAAAACGTTTAAAAGATTAACACATATTTAATTTTCTGTAAAATATAAAAATATTATAACAAAAACTTGAATTCAATAATAAAAAAGATAAAATAGTAAAAACAATAAAAATAAATAGCATAAAATCTATTTATCTACTTTTGAATTCATATTCATATTTACACTACAATAGCCAACTGAAGACTAAAAATCGCTCTGCAAAAAAAAAACACACAAGACCTGTGTTTTCATAAATGCATGTGGATTAGTTTTGTTTTCGTTGTGCGGCGTTGAAGCTGATAGAAAAATTGTTTCAACCAAAAACTACCCCCCTCACCGAAAATGCCAACAAACTGCCAGCACAACTAATCCAATGTGAACTGGTTCAATGATTGTAAAGAGAATAGGGGAAGAAAGGAACTCTCCATTATTCTCCTTACACACATTATTTACAACAACAAACTAAGAATTGCAGCGACAAAAATCGTCCAATGTAAATTGGGACTTAGATGAAAACAACTTTTGTTCTTTCCAAATAACACGAAACTAATTAATCTAAAACAAAAATGTATACGTATACACAGCTTTGTGTTGGTTAAGGCGATGTCAGATAAAACTTTGTTGCTTTGCGTGACATTTGAAACTTTAAAGCAAAAGCGTAAATCAAGTGGTGTATGTCACAATAAACTTCGACAACACTCATGAATTTTTTGTTTACATAAAAAAGCTACATATTTTCAATTCTAGTGCTATTTGTTTTACTAAAAAAAATACATAAAAAAGCTACATATTTTCAATTCTAGTGCTATTTGTTTTATTCAAAAAAATACATAAAAAAGCTACATATTTTAAATTCTAGTGGTATTTGTTTTGTTTAAAAAAATACTAGTTAGACCCCTTTCACACAGACAAATTTTACTTTGCAAAGTTTTGATTTTATGTGAGAGCGAGGGAGAAAGCATGATTGAGAGTACAGACTTTGATATACTCGCAAAGTTGCTTTGTTTTTCTTTCGTCGCTTATACACAGTTGTACTTATACACAGATTGCATAAAACACCAAGTGACTAAAACAAAATTTGTAAAAGAAAACTTTTTGTGTTTGAACACCAAAGAAAGTTTAAAAGAAAATTAAAAAAACTTTGTCAAAGTAAAATTTGTCTGTGTGAAAGGGGTCTTAAAAATGTTAATTTTTACGCCCACACACAAATACACAAACACAAATAATAAAAGTCAGGTGTTTGTCAAAACGCGCAAAAAGTTTAATGTTGGTTAACTTTTCGCTTTGCGCTGCGTCAAAAGTGCTTTATGTGGCAACATTCATACATTTACGTACATTTTAACTCAAATGTCAAAGCAAAACTCTGACGCAACACAAAGCAAAAGTTTTATCTAATAAGGCCTTTAGTGTTTTTTATTCATGTCACGTTTGTTTTTCGTTCGGTATACACCACAGTATACGCATTACAAAATAAATATGGCTGGATTAAGTGATGATGTTTCTAAGTTTATTCGTTGTAAAATTATTTTTATTCGACCTTTTTTATTTTAATTAAATAAAAAAAATTTTTCAATTTGTTAATAATTTTTTTTATTAAAAAATAATTTTTTCTGAAGAAGCTTTCCATAGGAGAGCGAAATATTAAAAAAATATATCGTCAAAATTAAATTAAAACGATCTTTTAAAAGTTTAACACGCATTTAATATAAATAATATAATTATTTTCAGTTTTATCCGATTCTTTTAAACGGTCTTTTAAATTATAACGATTTAGTTTTTCGATATTTCTCTTTCCTGTGGAAAGCTTCTTCAGGAAATTATTTTTTATATTTTGCAAAAACAAAAAATTAGAACAATTTGAAAAGAAAAATTTTTTGAAAACATTTGACAAAACATATAAAATAATTTTCTTCATACATACAAACATACAAAAATTAAAATTTCAAATATTTAAACATACAAAAACAAGGAAACGGAAATTAAATAACAAATTCTTTCTTATGAAATAATTATAACAAATTATGTGTCTTTTGTATTAAGTACCTATAATTCTGCGCTAAATTGTCTGTGCCTGTTTTGAAATTTATTCTCCTTACATTTGGTACATTAACAATTTCTAACAGCTCTAAAATATAACGTCTCTTGTAGTTTTTTTCTATATCTAAAACTGATGTTTTATCAAACTTTGAATAACGATTATATTTCTTACAATGTGAAGATAAGGATGTCTTCTATGTTGAAATATTCCTACATTTTTCGTTACATCTATGACCAGCTAATCTTGCTTTAAGTTTATTCTTTGTTGTCCCAATAAAAGCTTTGTCACAGTTCACCTGGTCATTTCCTCCACATGGTATCCTGTATACTACATCAGATATTTCCATTTTCCCTATTTTGTCCTTCATATTGCTAAATAATTTATATAATGTGTTATATGTTTTGTGTGCAATTTTATATCTAGCAGTGTCGTATATTTTAGACTTTCTGATATTCCAGGAACATAAGTTAATGATTTATAAATTCTTGGTTCTGCTATAGTATTTCCTAATTAAGCCTATGATTATCATATTGTCTAATTAATCGGTTAGTTAATTCTACTGGAAAATCATTGTCATGAAGTATATCTCTTATTGTGTCCTTATTCTTCAACTGAAATTCTCTATCAGTTATAGTCAATATTCTGTCATCATATTTTTCGCCGTCTTTATTATCATTTTTCGCGGATGTTTGGAATAAAAATTAATAAGTCTTCCAAAAGATGCTGGTTTCTTATACCAATCAAACACTAACTTATTTCTCTTTCTTATTATCAATATATCTAAATATGGAAGTCTAGATTCTAACTCTCTTTCAATCGTAAATTTAATATCCGGATGAAAACTATTCAATTCTGTCAAAATATCATCCACTGCATCTTCCGAAGTTATACAAAATAAATCATCTACATATTTTGTGATAATCTTCGGGTTAATACGCATTTTACTAATACATGAATTTAGTAATTCCTCCATCACAATATCAGCTATAATTGGAGATGCTGGAGAACCCATAGGGAGGCCCTCCTTCTGTTGATATATCCTATTATCAAATTGAAAACACCTGCAAAACACATATATCCTATTATCAAATTGAAAACACCTTCAATGCAAAACTTAAGAATACGTAAAAATAATTCCTTCTCAATATTCGTATTTTGTTCTATTATCTGCCATTTTTCAAGTTTAGATGGTCATAGATGTGACCAAAAATATAGGAATATATCAACATAGAAGACATCCTTATCTTCACATTGTAAGAAATATAATAATAATCCAAAGTGTGATGAAACATCAGTATTAGATACGGAAAAAAACTACAAGAGACGTTATATGTTAGAAATGTTAGAAATTGTTAATGTACCAAATGTAAGGAGAATAAATTTCAAAACAGACACAGACAATTTAGCGCAGAAATATAGGTACTTAATACAAAAGACACGTAATTTGTTATAATTATTTCATAAGAAAGAATTTGTTATTTAATTTTCGTTTCCTTGTTTTTGTATGTTTAAATATATGAAATTTTAATTTTTGTATGTTTGTATGTATGAAAAAAATTATTTTATATGTTTTGTCAAATGTTTTCAAAAGATTTTTCTTTTCAAATTGTTATAATTTTTTGTTTTTGTAAAATATAAAAAATAATTTCCTGAAGAAGCTTTCCACAGGAAAGCGAAATATCGAAAAACTAAATCGTTATAATTTAGAAGACCGTTTAAAAGATTAAGATTTAATAAATATAAATCATTTAATTTTCATGTGATTTATTCAGGTTACAGGTATAAAGGTAAAAAAGATAAAAATAAAATCTATTTATCTACTCTTGAATTTATATTTACACTATAATCATAGATTATGACTATGATTGTAGTGTAAATACGATAGCCAACTGAAGACTAAAAATCGCTCTGCAAAAAAGAAAACACAAGGGTTTGACTATTAGTTTTTTTTTATCGTTGTGCGGGGTTGAAGCTGGTAGGAAAATTGTATCAACCAAAAACTACTCTCTTCACAGAAAATGCCTACAAACTGCCATGTTAGACCAGCACAACTAATCTAATGTAAACAGGCTAATTGATTAGTTCTGGAGTTTAAAAAGAAAATCTGAATCACAAACTATAAACAAACTATAAATAATATATATCTGATCTACTTTATAAACCGACGTGAAGCCTTTAACACACAGAAAAAGCAATAATCTGATTTTCTCCAACTCCTTAAGAAAGCGACTAATATAGTGATATTTTTTATGGAGGTGGGAAAATAAAAAACCAAGATATTTAATAGGAACTCATAAAGCTTACAAATTTAGTAGTTTATTAATGCTACTTTAAGAAATACAATTATTTCTTGTAAAGATTAATTGTATTTCTTAAAGTAGCATTAATAAACTATTAAATTATATGAAAATATTTCTTTCACTCGTTTTATTCACATATAAGTTTATTCATAAATAAGTTTCAGCTGCAATTGAAATGTTTATTAGTTTGTTAATAATAAAATTGCTTTTAGTTTACAGGCGCTTACATAGATATGGAAATTACTTGTGTAGCCAGTGGAATGCTCAAAATTGTAATCTGAATGGTAAGTGTTCCTAAAAATAGAAAGTGAATTATATTCCTGTAACAACTAAAATACATATATTTTGTTTGTAAAAGGCAAATGATTGGTCAAACACTGTAGTACTGGGTACAAGTTTAACAGTTTTGGCTGGAAATAGTATATCTAGTGCTTAAATATTAAAGAACAGCGCTTTTAAGAGCTACAAAATACTTTTAAAACGAGATGAATTCAGGCTTTTAAAAGCCCTTTTGAGTGAATTACAATCCTATTAAAAAAATCTTTTTTTGTTTACAGAGCCTTACGTGCATGTGAAAGTTATTTTTGTGGCTGGTGGAAACGGATAAGAATTGTACTCTGAATTTCTAAAACTAAAATTAGGTTAAGGATAACTAAAAATATATCAAAGAACAGCTCTTTTAAGAGCTATAAAAAACATTTAAAAAGAGATAAATTAAAACTGTTAAAAGCCCTTTTAAGGGCTATAAAATAACTAAAAGTGAGATAAATTGAAAATTTACTCATTTTTGTTTGGCTAGTGGAAAATTGGCAGAACCGAATCCAAAGTTCTTAGCATTGCCTGAAAATAAAAAGTAAGCAACTTTTTTACTAATGCGATGATGAAAAGCAGCTATATTTTGGACACCAATTGGTAAGTATTATCTGAAAATAGAATATGCATTACCCTACTACTCGCAGGAACTTTATGAAGCCTAAATATTAAAATATTCCTGCAACTTTCAATGCAGAGGCAGAATATTATATGTAAAAAAATATGCAAGCAAGATAACAAGGAAAATGTTCTTCTGATAGAATGTGGCTCTTCACCATGCATGGCGGTCTTGAATAAAGAAAAACTTACCGTACATAGGCTAGCTATACTTACCTCTGTAAAAATGTTAAGCCTTTTTAAAAATCTTCGACTTCATTCCACCCCTGCGGCACATAAATATGGTCTTTATAGAATTCACTATCTAGACACAGTTCAACTTGGGAAAAAGGGAGCCCAGTCCCCTGAAGACAGGCAGGGAGTCAACTGGAAACTCCACTTTATTTCCACGGGAATCAGTAAGCTCGCAGAGTTCATTATTTGTCTCTTTAGACATTTAATAGTTCTCTGGCTGATTATTGGGAGTATCGTGGTGGTTGTGGTTTTGCGGCCCCATAACAGTTATAATGGTTCTTATGGTGGCCAGGATCATCTCACTGATAATGACACGCAAAGTGAATAATCCAGTCCAGTGAGCATGCTAGACATGTGTTTTGGGCAGGAGTTGGAAAGTCTCCAACCCTTTAGCAAGGTGTGATGATTTGCAGCCCTGCTCTGGACTCATTAAAGTTGCAACGAGAAGGTTTCTGTTGCATAGAATTATAGCTTCGGCTTTCTAGGACGTGTATAACGTTCCAAATTATACATAGTGGCTTGACCACCATCTGATAAAGGCTACATAGCCAGGCGCGGATGTAAATCAAATCACACAATCACACTTCATTCCACCAAAGAAGTAAAATTAATTTTTTAAATCAATGTTTTGTTCTTTTTATTTCTAATGTTTATGTAATTATAAATAAAATAATTTAGTTGTAAATTTTATATAACTATTTGTATTTCATTGAAAAAACAAAAGGTCTTGAATTTATAATTAAAAGTAAACCCAGTACGGCATTTTTTTACCGTAGACATAATATAATAGAGAAATATTTTTAATATTTAAAAAATTGTTTATAATGTGGAACGATTACCTGCCGCTGCTGTTGAATTGCCTTGTATTTGTTGCTGAGTTTGTTTGCTACTTTTGTAGGCAATTTCTAAAGTACGTTGACTTGTATATTAACCTCTATACTTCAAGCCAAATTCTCCATGTCACCCATTACTTTGGGAGCACTGCTAAAGTTATCGATTAATTGCAACCATTGTTGAGTTTGTTTTGTAAAATTAGTAGCTCCTGCATGCAACTATTTCGTTTCCGCATCTAAACGCTTCTGATTTATATATGCCTGCGCCACACTAGAAACGATATATGTAAATTTAGAATAAGAAAATTTTATGAAAAAGTAGGACATACTGCAAATTGAAATGGTCCAATAAAGCTATAGTTAGCTTATTGGATGCTTCTTTGCGTTAGATTTCTACGTTTGGAAAATAAAAGATAAGCCAACACAAAGCACAAAGCAGTCAAATATTTATAATTATTTAATACACTGGCGGCTCCTAAAAAATAAGATACAATTTTTAATTATATAATTTAAGTTTGTTGCTTAGGAAGAAAAAAGCACATTCTACATAACGATCGCAATTCCAATTGGACATTATTTAATTGGCAAATGGAGCCGCACACTTATACACACTTGCTTTTTTTATAAGAGAACGTTCATTAACAACACAAAATTCATAAAACAACTTGAAAAAAACTTACCTTGTCGGATTCTTCGGGAAGCGGTGGAGTTTCCTTACGTCTGGGCAGTTCATTATACATTTGCGGCTCCTAAAAAATAAGATACAATGTTTTATGAAGTAATTTAAACTTGTTCCTTAGGAAGAAAAATACCCAAATTTTTTAACCTTCTTATATCCTTTGCTATTTTCTAACACCTCTGCATGCGGATTCACTTGTTGTGTTTTAACCAGTAAATTGGGGCAAAAATTAGAAAATTATGTCTAAAAATCAACATTTTCTAAATATTTGCGCCAACTTGCATAAATATGTAAAATAAAAATGTAAACAAATAAAATTCATTAACTTCTTTATGTAAAAGTGACAGATGCATACTAATTGAATAACATGCTGTCTTGTAAAAACAAAGGGGTTAACTGTGGCGGGCCACTTGCCGAGATTTTTTCCCCGTGTCCTATCTAGTCATAATCTATTGTTTTATTAGTGAAGTGTACCTCTTAAAAGTGAAAGCATAGATTATGGTTATAGATTATTTGTGAGTGAAAGCATGCACTATATTATGGACGCAGAAATGCATTATCAATTATTTTGTGTTAGCAAACAATAATACACATTGTCTGATCAGATTAGTACAAGCACATTTTTTATTTGTGACAGGAGTTAAATTAGTAGCAAGTTTTACAAACTTTTCAAAAAAGCGTCAAATATAGTGTTTTTTGTTTAAGAAGATTCATAAACAAAAACATAAATTATAGATTTTTTTATATTTGTACTTAAAATTTTTTACCAACAAAAAGTAATTTTATTTCTTAAAATAGGCACATGCAATGGAAATAAGTAATCCATAATTCATCGGAATTCTTCAAATAAATATTTCATAATATTCTCATAAAACACTTATTTAAATAAAAATATTTGAAATGTATTACTACGGGGGAGAGCATATTCATATTGCAATTTTACTATTGCTCAAGTAGCTCATCAGTGAATTTTACTCCAATATTGTATAGAAAAAAAGAGTCTTATATCCAAAGCCAAACTGATTCTATGAGAATTTTAATAAAATCAACATAGCATAGACAGCAAGACTGAAACACTTCTACACAAACACAGCAAAACATTTCAAAACAACAAAAACATTGTTTATTTTCAATTATTTCTACATAAGGGTTTCCATTGGAAACCATTCATATGGAAATTGAAAATTACAGGAAATAAAAAATATTCGTAGACAATTTAAAAAAAAGCAACGGGCACATGCAATGGAAATAAGTTATCCATAATTCATCGGAATCATTTTCAATCTAAGCAATTTTATTTCGTGCTTGATTCCTTCAAATAAATATTTCATGATATTCTCACAAAATATTTATTACAAAAATATTTAAATAATAAACATTTTATGATATTCTCATAAAACACTTATGTAAATAAAAGTATTTGAAATGTGTTACTGCGGGGGAGAGCATATTCACATTGCAATTTCACTATTGCAATTTGAAGGAATCAAGCACTAAATAAAATTTCTTAATATATTAATAAATTGTGTGAAAATATGATTTAAATTTATTTCATTAGTGAAGTTAGAACAGTTAATAGTGAAAATATCATGAAACCTGCAATATTGGTGCACTGTGATAGAAATACATTGTGTGTTAATAAACAACGTAAAAGAAAAATTTGAAAAAAGCATGTATTTATCTGGAGGAATTCCTTAATATTCCCCTGTACAAACAACTTTTGCGTGTTTGTTTGTTTTTGTTGCTACCAGTTGGCTGATCTTACGTCTAAAGACCGGGGCACAAACATAGAATCCGTCATGCGCTATACTTTGACGTATTCAACTGAAGTCAAAGTACCGACGGATGAGGTTGGCACAACGAGTACTTTGTTGACGGATAAGAAATCAGCTGTTTTTTGTTTGTCTTATTTTATATTTTTTTTGCAGCAAAGTTTTATTAAAGTGCACATTTGAAATGGAGTTAGACGACATCTTATTAATGGTGATTTTAATTTAAAAAGCCCGGGAGTGCCTTGATGTAATTAACAGAGGTAGAAGATTTTGGGTCAGGCCGCTTTATCCAGACCGAGATATTAATGGAATTTTTGCGGTGAATTTTGAGAAAATGTTTGAAAGTGATCCAGGATAATTAAAAAAAACTGTGAAAATGGATAAGGAAGTGTTCGATTTGCTTTTTAACTTAGTGAAGGAAGATCTTACTAAGAACTCCAACAGACCTTCAATACCTGCAAAGTGTAGACTTTTTCTTACGCTGGTGTAAGCAATATTTTTATGTATATATATATATATATATATATATATATATATATATATATATATATATATATCTATTTTTTTCAATAAACAATTTTTTGCATTTTTAAAGTTATTTGGCTCATGGAGGCAATAATCAATTATTTTCATCAGCGTTTAAGATGGGGCGTACGACAGTGAGAAAAATTGTACTAGAAACATGCGATGTGCTTTGGGCCACGCTCAGTTTTGTGTATTTGTCGGTACCTCAAAAACACGAGTGGAAACGCATTGCAAATGATTTTAACGCTATGTGGAGTTTTCCAAACTGCGAAGGAGCAATTGATGGCAAACACATAACATTAACATGTCCACCAAATTCCGGCTTCTAATTTTTTAATTACAAAGGCACCTACTCCATAGTACTTTTAGCAGCTTGCGACGCAAATTACACTTTCACAGCAGTCGATATTGGGCTCTCCAAGTAATGTCTAATTCGGGCTTTGGGCAGAAGCTTTTTAATGGGCAAGCAATTGGATTTACTTGAAGACAAATTTTTGCCAGGAACGAATTTGAAATTTCCTTTATTTCATGGTTTGAGATGCAGCTTTTCCTTTGAAAAGATGTTTAATGAGACCATATCCAGGTTTGTGCACAGAAAAATTTATAGCGCTTATTTAAAGACTTTTTGATTTTAGGTGCAAATCTGCCAATTGAACGAGAAATATTCAATAAACGCTTATCACGAGCTCGACGTGTTATTGAAAATGCTTTTGGAATCTTAGTAGCTCGCTGGAGAATTCTCCTATCACCTTTGCAAATGCACCAATCATCCGCAGGGAAAGTAGTAAAGGCCACAGTACTTTTGCATAATTTCTTGAAAATGAATGATGGTACCTATTGTCACCTGACCATTTGGATCAATACGAAGGTGATTCTATAATTAATGGATTGTGGCGCAAAGAAATTTCTGCTCCACTGCAAAAGTATGGCCGAATATTGTCCAATAACGCATCGAAAGACACATTCAAAGTTAGAGATGAGCTAACGAAACACATTTCCTCAAATCCTATTTAAATACTTTTAAATGTATTATTTTTATATGTATTATACTAGCAGGAAAGTTGTTGTGAAATTTAAATTAAAAATATAAAAAGTTTAATTTTAAATAAAAGTATGTATAAAAAATTAATTTTATTAATTATTATGAACTATAAAAAAATATAAACTTTAAAATTACTAATTACTCTCAACTCAACTTACGTAGATAGAATAAACAAACTTAAGACTACTTTCACAGTTCATTTAGTATTGTCTGTATTAAAATAAAATAACAAAAAAAAACCAATTCATGACTAGATTGCATACGAGATCCTTATAAAAATATTTTCTTTAAAAGAAAGCTTAATTTGTTTTAAAATTCATTTGCATAAAAAAGGCAGGATAATATATAACTAGTTTAATAAATAAGTATTTATCTTTATAAAGGACTTTTTAATTAAATTTAACACCTGTTTTCAATATTTCGTATTAAAAAGACCTTTAATAATAAAGATAAATACTAATTTATTAAAGAAGAAGAAAGGTAGAAAAAAATAATAATAAAAAAAAACTAGTAACAAGTTTTGTACACTAAATTAGCTTTCCTCGATTTTTTTTGAGCTTATTAATTCGGTGACTGCACCACACAGCTGAACAAATTTTTCATTTGCCTGTTGACGTTTCCGTCGCTTTGAGCTGCTAATTCTTCCTCAGTTGTCATACTCGAAGTATTTGGTGAATATGGAATTTCCTCTATTACTTCCGATTCTACCTTTCCAACTAAATTAAATAGCTCTGACGACGCCCATTCGATATTGGAAAACGTTCTGTAGGAAAAATATTATTGTAACCAAATATATTTCAAATAATTTTGTATAGTCTTTCAGCCGTATGCATAAAAACTTAAAACAGGTTGAACTGCCGTTGTTAGGCACAACTTCCTAAAGTTGTATTAAAAAAACGCTTTTACCTTAAAATACCTTTGTTAACTTTAAAGTAGGAAAAACCTACTTTAAACCTACAATAAATTGACAGTTCAATTTTATTATTGAAAGTTCAAAAACAAAACAAATTGTGTTTACAATAAACTGGGCCGTTTATTTTAAAAGTGGCATAAGTTACTTTGTTATTGTCATCTTTTTTATTTTAAATTAATTTATATAAATTTTTACCCATTTCAACTAGCCTGTATTTAGTTTTCTTTCTGAAACGGATGTTTCTAATGATTTTCTTCATGTTGTGTACTGTGTACTATTACTATTTTGTCCTTTACATAAGTCACTATGTGCAATAATATGCTTTTGAGTTGTGACATTCTTAGACAAAAAAAAAACAAAATAATGCTAATTATGTGTAGTATATTAGATATCACTATAATATAGTTCAGTAAACTTCACTATTCTTTCGAACTAATAAAAATAAGTCCAATAATCACTGTAGTGTGCACGCATCGCCGACACAAGTGTGGTGTCAATTAACATCCACTTTTGTTTTGACATACGTTGACCATTTGACACAGTTATTTTGTTTTACCAAATATGTTAATAATAAAATTGAGTGATTCTGGAATCACTCAATTCTAGATAATAAGTTTAATTCTCATAAGTAGTATATAAGCAATAGAAATTATAAAATAAAACAGACTTGAATATAGATAACATAACTGGCAGTATTGCCTTGTTTTTATTAAGAGTCTCTCATCTTGTGGCTTTTCTTGGAATGCCTTATTAGTAGCTGATACCCTTACAGCTAATTAAATATAGAAAGGGCTATAGGGTAAAAGTAATAGAAATCTGCGCACAAATCATTGCATGACAGGCCAACCCTCAAACATTTCTTGACGGTCCTTTAGGCAATTCCATTACATGGCGATCCTGCGGACGATCCTGTGAATCCTGAGCACCAATAAAAACAACCGATCCTGCGTACCGATCCTACACTTCTATAAACAAAACTTAAGATCCTGCAGTCTACCATCATGCATACCGGACCAATAGTTCCTGTCACCTAAATCCTGCTCATAACGGACCACATAAATAAAGACAGTAGAATAAATACAAATAAACACAAAACAAAAATAAAATAACTTAATTCAAATTTACATTTAAAATTTTATAAGCAGAAGCTAAATTCAAATTTAATAATTATACACCTTACCTAAAAATGGAAAATTCAAATTTAAGAAATAAATAAAAAAAAAGGAAAGCAAACAATATTAATATAAAATTGTTATGGTAGGTCCCATCTGGGGAAACAAAATAAGTCAAAAAATGGGTAAACCCCAAAGCAAGGTTGATATACAAGAAAACATTGTTAACTACGGAGAGGCCAAAAACGAAAAAATGATTCCGGATTATGTATTAACAATAGCAATAATAATAATAATTTTAATAATAGCTTATAGAATAAACAAGTATTTTAAGGATTATGTGTTAAAATATAGTAGAAATACAGCTAATACGGTAAACGCTGTAACAACTGTTTAAAATAAAAAGTATTTGAAAACCAAATGGAAAAAAACTTAGAAAAATTAAAAGACATATGGAAAACCTTAAAGAAAACCCCAAATAGAACTTACACCGCGAAAACAATTTAAGATAAACTAGGTTATATAGAAGATGTAAAAAAACTATTCCAACTAGAAGAATTAGAACGAAAAGATACAGAAACTATAACAGCATTAAAGATAGAATTTACAAGCATATACACAACAATTAGAACACACTTATTAGAAAGATCAAAAGATAACGAAAACTTCAAAATGGCTTCATTCAATTTGGATACCACAGCTAAAGCTCTCCCATTGTTTGCAGGTAGTTATGAGGAATTGGAAAGTTTTTTAGTAACGGCAGAAATAATTCATAAAACTCTATCCGACGTAGCAAAAACTGATTTTCTTCAGTATGTTTATCATGCTAAGCTTACTTCCACGGTAAAGACTGCTATAGGAACTTATGCAAAACCAGAAGATTTCCAAGCTTTAAAGAAATTGTTAGAGACAAGATATAAGCCCACTAGATCCATCCCAGAACTTCAAAATAAACTAAACTCACTATACCAGGGTAAAATGTCAGTAACTATATTTAGAGACAAAATAACGGCAATAATAGATAGTTTAAACAAATTAGGGATTGAAGAGCTAGGTAATGAGGCTACACAAGCAGAGAAAAATGTCGTAGTCAGACTAAACAATAAATTAGCTTTAGACACATTTAAAAAAGGACTAAATGAGCACTTTAAATCGACCATTTATGCTGCTCGACCAGATAACCTACAAGAAGCAGCAGAACTTGCATTGGAATTGGAGGTTGGAAACAGAACAAACCACAATTCCATACTACACGTTCGAAATCAGTATCAGGCTAATGACAGATATAACACTAACACTAACAGATATCACAACTCTCACAGAAACAACAATTTTAACAATAACACCAACAGGCATCACAACTCTAACTCCAACAGAAATAACAATTCTAACAATAACACTAACAGATATCACAATTCTAACAGAAATAACTATTTCAACAATAACACTAACTCTAACAGATATCACAGCTTCAACTCCAACCGAAACAACAGTTCCAACAATAATCCTAATAGATATAACAATAACAACCACAACAGAAATAACACTTTCAACAACAATAACAGAAACAATAACAACAGACACGTACACATAATACAGAACGAGGGAAACACGGTAGGCCAGGGATACACCAATATCCCGGAGGGCCAAAACTAAAAATTCATTAAGTATCTGACAACAACACAAACTACATCAATGTCATGTATAAAAACCAAACTTTAACTTTCCTAATAGATACAGGCGCGGACATATCACTCTGTAAAGTGCGAAACGAATTAATAGGTGAAGAATTCAGACCGGAAGAAAAATGTAAATTAACAGGTATAACAACCGAGGAAATAAATTCAATAGGTACGGCAGAACTCGAATTGGCAGTATCAAATGAGACTTGTATTCATACATTTCAATTGGTAGACGCAAAATTTCCAATAGAGACGGACGGAATATTAGGAAGAGACTTTTTCAAGAAATTTCTTTGCAAAATAGACTATGAAACATTCACAATTTCGTTATTCATAACTAACAATACTATAATCCTTCCCATGCAATCAAAATCCTTTTCATTAATACAAATAACAATTCCACCCAGAACGGAAATTATTCAACCCATAAAGTTAAACCTTAAAGAAGATTGTGTAATTCTAAATGATGAATTAAAAGAGGGCATTTTTTTAAGTAATTTAATAGCACCCAAAAGCGGCATGACACATATAAAAATACTAAATACTACAAACAAAACAGAAACTTTAAAAGGCATTAAACTACACACTGACCCACTAAAACATTATGAAATACTAAACTACAACAAAGAAAATAACAATAAACGATTCAAAAGAATTCTCAATGAATTACAACTACACGAAAATAACAAAGAAGCAAAAAATGAACTTATCAAAATATTTACAAAATACCAAAACGTATTTCACCTTGAAGGCGAAAAACTAAGCGTCAACAATTTTTACAGTCAAGAAATAACGACCTCGGACAACAACCCAGTATACATAAAGAACTACAGACTACCACATTCACATACCGACGTAATAACTGAACAAGTACAAACTATGTTAACCGACGGAATAATAGAACCATCAGTAAGTCCATATAATGCTCCACTCCTTTTGGTACCCAAAAAGAATGTAGAAGATAAAAAGAAATGGCGATTGGTCGTAGATTAAAGAAAACTAAATGACAAAATAGTGAATGATAAATTTCCACTAACAAGATTAGAAGACATTCTAGACAAGCTAGGAAGAGCTAAATGGTTCTCCACACTCGACATGACTAGTTCCTTTCATCAAATTAATCTGGACAAGAATTCAAGACCTCTGACAGCTTTTTCAACTCCACAAGGACATTTCCAATTTAATAGACTCCCATTCGGACTAAAAATATCTTCTAATAGTTTCCAAAGAATGCTCACCATAGCACTATCGGGATTAGAATCCGAAGCATTCCTATATGTAGATGATATTATAGTATATGGATGTAGCTTAAAACATCATAATGAAAATTTAATAAAAGTACTAGACAGATTACAAAATTACAACCTAAAATTAAACCCAAAAAAATGTTGCTTTTTGCGACCAGAAGTAGTTTACTTAGGACATTTAATTACAAAAGACGGTGTGAAAACAGACCCTTCTAAATACGATACAATCAAAAACTACCCTGTACCGAAGAACGCAGACGACGTACGACGATTCGTTGCATTTTGCAACTATTACAGAAAATTCATTCCAGAATTCGCTTACATCGCAAAAGACCTTAATCACCTACTAAAGAAATCAACAAAATTCACTTGGACAGAAAAATGCCAACACGCTTTTGATACCTTAAAGAACAAATTGATAAATCCACCAGTTTTACAATACCCAGACTTCGAAAAACCATTCATCCTAACAACAGACGCTTCAAACTATGCGCTAGGAGCAGTTTTATCGCAAGGCGAAATTGGACAAGATTTACCAATTTCATATGCAAGCAAGTCTTTACAGAAACACGACATAAACAAACCAGTAATTGAAAAAGAACTTCTAGCGATACACTGGAGTATAAATTTTTTTAAGCCATACTTATACGGAAGAAAATTCACAGTAGTGACTGACCACAGACCATTAATTTCCCTTTTCTCTCATAAAAACCCTTCTTCAAAAATGACTAGAATTAGACTAGACCTTAGTGACTATGACTTCACAATCATTTATAAAAAAGGAAAAATGAACACAAACGCAGACGCACTTTCTAGAATTCAAATCGATTCAGATACATTAAAACAAATGATACCACATGAAAATGATGAAAAAGAAAAAAAAATACTTGTAACGACAAGGGCCATGAATAATAGAAATACAAAGTTAAGAGGAGAAGCAATTAAAGAAAAGAATGAAAATCAAGAGGCAAACAACAATTTTAATAGCGCGCATATAAGTAAGAATAATATGGAAAAATGTACTTCTCAGAAGCCTGATCAACTTCAAATATGGGAATGCATCTCCATCAATGATATTAAAAAAATAAAGAAATTGCAATTTAATAAATTTAAGGATATAAAGAATGTCGACATTATAACTGAGAAAAATATTGTGCACATAGGTCGTAATGACAATTCATCGGAACCAGTTCCGACCATGAAGAAATTACGTACCCAGAATATAAATAACGAAGAAGAAAATAAGCTAGCAAGATTCAGTGATTACTCAGCGAAACTAGATTCGATTCTGAGGAAGCTGATATCTAAAATGAATAAAGAAAATATAAAAGAAGTAGCGCTCTCAACTGAAGATAAAATATTTAAAGTATATACGAAAGAAAATTTAAAAGAAACATATGAAAAGATATTAATAAATAACGAAAAGCCTCAACTTAAAATTATAATATATAAGCCTCCAAAAAGAATAACAGATGACATACTTAAGTATAAACTGATTAACGATTTTCACATAAACGGCCACTTGGGTATAAGAAAAACAATTATAAAATTAAAACAACGTTACATATGGAAAAACATGAATAAAATGGTAAAGAAATTTGTATCCTATTGCGACAGTTGCAATAAAAACAAACAAACAAAACACACAAAAGAACCACTTACACTTACTGACACACCAAACAATAGCTTTGAAGTGATTTCGATCGACACTGTAGGTCCTCTGCGTATTTCAAATGAATACCGCTACATTTTGACAATACAATGTGAGTTAACGAAATTTGTTGTGGCACACCCCATGCCAACAAAAGATGCAACCACGACAGCACAAACATTAGTTGAACATTTTATACTAAAATATGGTCAATTTAGGGTACTCAAATCCGACAAAGGCACTGAGTTTGCAAATGAGATAATGCGTAACATATGCTCATTGTTACAGATCAGACAAGTGTTTTCA
This sequence comes from Trichopoda pennipes, assembly GCA_030448955.1. Classification (NCBI taxonomy): domain Eukaryota; kingdom Metazoa; phylum Arthropoda; class Insecta; order Diptera; family Tachinidae; genus Trichopoda; species Trichopoda pennipes. The sequence goes on along the minus strand of JASKUP010000042.1, from coordinate 607,571 downwards.
ACACCTTACCATCATGAAACTTTAGGATCAGTTGAAAGAAACCATAGAGTTTTAAATGAATTTTTATTAACTACCGCAAATGACTACGAATGGGACAAGTGGATTCAATATTTCACTTTTGCTTACAATACTTCACCACATGTTGATACTGGCTACACGCCTTTTGAATTAGTGTACGGAAGATTACCAAGTTTGCCATATGACAACACAGATAACGAACAGAAATGTTATAATTACGATGACTATGCAAAAGAACTTAAATTTAAATTACAATACGCTCTAAATAGAGCTAGGAAATTAACAATAAAGACTAAGGAGAAGAGAATTTCTAAAAATAAGCATACAAATAAGCTCAATTTAAACATAGGAGATCTAGTTTTAGTAAAAATAGAAAATAGGAAAAAACATCAAAATTGTTATAAGGGACCATATGAAGTTATAAAAACAAATAATGTAAATACTACACTAAACTACAATGGAAAAGAAAAAGAATTCCACAATAACTTACTAAAACCATATAATACATTATAGATAAAATTATACATATATTAATATTTCATCATTAATACTTAGAATAAATTTATATTTTTATATTAGAATTATTACTACTTACAATACTATTTTATAACATAAACTTAAGCAAAAATATTTGTAAAATACATTATTAAGAAAGAAAAATTTTCAAAACAATCATTAACTTATAAAACTAGATATCACATAATTTAAGAAAGCACAAATAATTTTGTCCACCACTGATATCACAAGAAAAATCACCCTGTTTTATTCAAAAACAGTAAGATTTTTTTTAAGGGTGAGGGTGTAGTGTGCACGCATCGTCCAGTGACATGTAAATAGGTACATGCCAACTTCAACAGTGTAATGCAACAACCAATTGAGTTTCACATGTTGAAGTGTGGCAAAGACCACCAAAGTAAATCAGAACAAAAGTATCAAATGCATGAAACACTTTTGATTTGCTTTGTGGTCGTCCGTTTTCATGTTGCCGACACAAGTGTGGTGTCAATTAACATCCACTTTTGTTTTGACATACGTTGACCATTTGACACAGTTATTTTGTTTTACCAAATATGTTAATAATAAAATTGAGTGATTCTGGAATCACTCAATTCTAGATAATAAGTTTAATTCTCATAAGTAGTATATAAGCAATAGAAATTATAAAATAAAACAGACTTGAATATAGATAACATAACTGGCAGTATTGCCTTGTTTTTATTAAGAGTCTCTCATCTTGTGGCTTTTCTTGGAATGCCTTATTAGTAGCTGATACCCTTACAGCTAATTAAATATAGAAAGGGCTATAGGGTAAAAGTAATAGAAATCTGCGCACAAATCATTGCATGACAGGCCAACCCTCAAACATTTCTTGACGGTCCTTTAGGCAATTCCATTACATCACAACAATACTTCACACACACTTATTACATGTTTCAATTTATTTCACACTAAGCTCCGTAATTAATTTCCTAAGTACAGCGACTAATGCCACTTTCAAAATAAACATTTTTATACAGTTAATTATCAACACTCCTCTCAAATAAAACTTAATATTTCTTAACTTATTAATTTCAAATTTAAAAAAAGAAACTGTTCAGTTGTGACTTATGCCACTTTCAATGTAAACGGGTCAATTGACAGTTTTACATTGTTATTCCAAAAATTTTTAAAAATGCTTATTAAAAACAATTTTAATATACGAATAATAATAAAAACTAAAATATAATATGCCATTCAATATAAAACATTTTTACATCATTATTTTATATTTTACAAAAAAATAATTATAATTATTTTAAACAAAAGTTTTATTGATGTACATATAATCAAAACAAAGCTCGTTATCGGAATAATAATTTTTTTAATATGAACAAATTCTTTGTAAGTTCTTCGTAAGCCTTGAAAATTAACATTTGTTGGGTGCTTTGCTTTCTATTAAAAAGATTAATAAAAAAACAAAAAAAAAAAATGTTGATTTTGCTGAAAACAATAAAAACATTTTTTATGGATCTAAATACCCGGATAAATATATTCATTTTTATACATCGTTAACTACAACGTCACAACTGAAAATGGTGGCATTGCCAGAATTAAAATACTAATTTTACTAAAGCATACATCAGCTAAAGTACTGTCTTTTAATACCATTTTTTAACAAACGTCTGTTAGCCTTAAAATGTTTGTTGACTAACGTGTACTTTAAAGCTCAAATAAGCATTTTTTATTCATACACTTAACAAAATTTCAAACTAACCTGCGTGGTACAACATGCTTTTGCAGGAATGACAGTGCATCCATATAGCACTACTTCCTCTTCTCTTTGGCAGCAGATCCAGATTTCCCTTTTTCTGATACTGTTTCACGGACGTACCTGTCGCGGAGTGACCTCCATCGACTTCGACAAACTTCAACTGCAAATTTGTTAAATTTAAAACCAGCAATTTCATGTATAAAAACATTTCTTACCTGTTGCGCATGTTGCAGCGGCTACAGCTGTCCAAGCCTTTTCCATTTTTAACTTATTTCTGTATTCTTGCTTGCTTTTATCGTACAAGCAAGGAAACGTTTGCACTGCTTCAATTAGTTTATGTTCCATTATTTATTGTTATTATTAGTATTTATAATTTATTTAAAAATTATTTTGCTGCACTAGAGCGAAAACAGAAAAGAAGAAAAAAAAAAACAAGAAGAAGAAGTAAATGGAAAATGTCAAAGTACTCAACGTACGTCAAAAGTTAAAAGTTGATCAACTTTCGTACTTTGCGTTGACGGCGACGTACTGGTTGAGAAAACGCTGATAAGAAAACGTGTATTTCAACTTACTTATCAGTTGAAAAATACAACGTATGACGGATTCTATGTGCCCCGACCTTAATAATGATGTGTTTGAAACGGAACTCAGAAATGAAGAGTGCATCCAAATTTACTTTTCTCAAAACAGAAATCCAATTAATAGTTTGCAAACATAAGCAGCCGTATCCATTACAAATTGTTAGTGGTGTAAATTCTCTTCTCGCTTGTAGTACTGACAAACTAACCAACAATCGCCATTTATGGCAATGTCCTATATCAAATCGTACACTACCAATCTTTACACTAATCGCGGTAAAACTAAACTGATTAAGATCATTCCAACTGATTAAGATCAGTTTAGTTTTACCGCGATGGTGTATATGTTATTTACTATTTCATAAAGACCAATGGATGGAACTCCTGATATAAAGATAAGTTAAACATTTCACTAATAAGAATTTTCGGTTGTAAATTTCTCATAATGTTCTACACATCGCAAAAGTAAAAATTCAGAGAAAATTGCTCGGATTGTATATCTGAAAGGTGTTTTTCATTCGTCCTTAAGTTGGTGACGTATGCCCAACATCAAAAAAATCTATAAAACATGTTAAATATTGCTGATGACGGCAAACAAATTTACTTTTCCTAAGAAATGAATCTTAATACCAGTTACGTCAGAAGTTATAGTAAATAAAATAGACACTATTACAACTTAACAACTAAATCAAACTAACTAAATAATTAACTGATTTTTAATTTCATAAAAATTCTATGGGATTGCCTATCGGGAAGACGCTTAATTCGGTAAAAATGTTAGTTATGCTACTGCAATCGTGAAATTATTTCTAAATATTTCCCGGTACACAATACTTCTGCTGATGAGGGGTAGCAAATTTAAATTTCTTAAAAGATAAATATAATAAATAGGTTGCAACCGTAACCACCACAAGCACAACCTCATCCCCTACGACAAGTTAGTGCAAAAATTTTCATCACGAATGAACACTGCTAAATTTACAAACAACAGTCATTTATGGAAATATCACGTCTGATAACATACTAATAGTAAAAATATTTTCATTCAAAAACTATATTAAAAGTATTTTATTTAGTAGTCAATATGTTTATTTAATGTTTTTTTATTTTCATACAATAAAAATAAATAATACAATAAAGATTAACAGCAGTATGCTTAAAAACTGAAATCAGGTTTAATTGCTGTTGTTAAGCAAAAGTTGTATCCAAAAAAAGTTGTTACATTAAAATATCTTTGTTATCTTTAGAGTAGAAAAAAACCTACTTTAAACGTACAAAGAATTGATTGCAATATAAAAATAATAATAGAAACTACAACAAAATGCCATTTAACGTAAAAAATTTTTATATCGTACGACTTTTTATTTGTATGTAGTGCTTTTTGTCTCAATATATATCTAAAGGTATGTCTTGGAAATTCAATTATATTCAACACAGATAAAGGATTCCCAAAAGATTGGAAGCGAGTTCAAATATGAAGAGTTAATATTAGATTTTGGTCTGCCAACTGCGGCTTATGCTACAATATTGTTAGAAAATTACTTAAATTGAGACAACTGCTGCTCGGCAATCATTACTGCAAAAGGAAGGTTCGAAGCAACATGCTAACAAACTCGAAGAAGATATTTAAATATTCACAGAATGTAAGGGCAAACGCAAAACGAAAAATAATGAAGTATCTAAACTGAAATTTTTCATATATCAAAAAGTCAGAACTATAACTTTTTATAACGTTTTTCTACTAAACTTTATTTTGGATACTAAATAAAGTTAACTGTCAAATTAAATTAAAATTAGGCCTAAAAAGACTTTAATCTTTTGTTGCAATTTCTTAACTTAAAGAGAAATATATTTAGTTTTTCTAAAAATATGTATGAAGAATTGCTTTCTTTCATCAGAACACATGCCATTGTAGTAACGATAAAACATTGCAGTACAATCCATATTGCTTCAGCAACTCAATAGAACTGAACCCCCTAATATTACCTTAATATTACGTAAAATTTTTATGCCAAGAACATTAGGAACTTCTAGTTCTCTAATAACTAGGTCTACCATAAATACACACGAGGTAGTACAGCGCTCCCAGTGTTCGCATCAATCAAACCCTTAGTAGCCAACGTATTATTTTCATTTTAATGTGTTAAATAAATTATCTTGGAGGATAACTAGCTAAAATTAAAACCAAAGTCCAATGAGATACCTTTAAATTTCTTATAAAAGCCGTTGCTTTTGAATTTTAAATATTCGTTTAAGTAATTTTCAATAAGAAAACCCATAAATATTTGTATTTAATTTTCACTAGGGCCCATGATGTTATATTTAACATAACATTTCAATAAAACATTTAAATGAACATCGAAAAATTGTTATTAAATTTGTAGCTTTTCATCCATTAACTCGATCATAAAGGTTAGACCATTAACACAACAAAGTACAAGACACTAATTGAAATAGATGGTTCAAGTGCTGTTATTAAAAACAACAACATCATATCAAACAGTTCTAGTTGCTCAGAAATCTGTAAGGGTGACTATAATCTATGAGATATTTGATCTGCTATATTTTGCCTTTAGAAACTGCATAATATTTCAGTATTTTGAAAGACCAAATGGGACAGACAATGCCTAAAATTTCCATACAACTTATAGAACGTTGGGATTCTTGCTCTTGAGTTTGTGCACCTACTACTGAAGCCACTTTTATTAGGCAAGTACCAACAATTTTATTTTTAAAAAGGCTCGCTTCATCACGGGATAATATGCACATTGTATTTAAGCACAATATATGATACTCGTTCAATTAATCATCTTTTAATTTATTAAAATTTGCTTTCTACAAAGTTAGTTTTTTGAAATTGATCAAATTGACATTTTAATTTAATATGTGTTATATATTGTTATTTTGTTTTTGGGCAAATAATTTTTTATTACATTAAGTTAAAACAAACATTTTATTGACGTACTTATAATCAAATGAAGCTCGCTATCCGAATACTTAGTTTTTTAATATCAAAACATTCTTAATCGTTTTTCTTGCAAATTTCTTCTAATCTTTTTTTGTGTTTTTTTTAATAAAAAAATATAAAAATTATGTTAATTTTAATGAAAACAATTAAAACATTTTTTATAAATCTAACTGATAAAATAATATTCATTTTTATACATCATTAACTACAAACTGAAAATAGCTGTTGTTAAGGTAGCTGGAGTTGATATCCGATGTATGTTATTGTGAATATTATACAAACGGTCTTACCCACTTTAAAGAAGTAATTTTTTGCTATTGCCGGATTATAAAAGGGGGCTAAAAATCAATAAAGAGAAGTTTTTTTTAAGTCTCTTTAAAGGAGAATAGTATAGGCCGGCTTAATTCCAATAAAAATGGTTCAAGGTTACTTTTAAAGGGGACATTGACCCTGTTTTAATGCTTGTGAATATATGTTGTAGTTGTCATATCGGTTGTTCGTTTTTTTTTGCATAGGTTGTGTTGGTAGTAAATATCAGTTAGAATATTGTTAATACTGGTATAAATACTTTAGAAGGAAGAAAAAAATAGGTTGTTGAAAAATGTTTGCCAGAAGTTTAAGTGTTAATTAAAAAGAATATAATTTGAATTATTTTTAATTTTGTTGAGTGAAAGAAGTGAAAATATCTTGTGGAAAAGAAGAACAAAACATCTAATTTGTTGCAAAGGGAAGTTTAGTGAAAAGAATTTAAACTGCAAAAGGAGAAAATATATTGTGTGGAACGCTGGTAATCCTTATTTAAGGAGGAAAAAGTTGTCCAAAGGAAAAAAAGGACCCAATAATGTACAGCCCATTGGTTATTCCAGGATCACTGGTAACAAACAAAATTATTTTTATTTAAAACACTTTAAAGAAGAAAAGAAAGGAACAAAGATCAGTGCCATACCGAAATATATAAAAGATAAAGGAGTAAGGCCATCTGGCGGGAAGGAGATAAGTTAAAGTTCACCCACTTGTAAAAGCTAAGAGTAGGATAAAGAAGGCGAGAACCCAGAGAAGCCATAATTAATATATAAGTTATAATTATAGGTTATAGAAGTAAGGTATTGTAAGTTGATATAGGGTAATTTTATATGTTAGTTTTGTGTTTTAATAGTGATAGTGAAACATTAAGCGTTATTGTGAAAGAATACTCCGTAAAAAAAGGTTAAAACAATTTATTGTTTGCAAAAATAGAGGCTTAGAAAACAAACAAAAAATAAATCTAAAGCCAGAAGGAAACAACCTTAAGAGAGCTGCTTTGGGGTAGAAAAAAAAAGAATCTCATAAGGACAATTAAAGTTAAAGTATAAAAAAAGGAAAAATTTCAAATTAGTTAAAAAAATACCGTTCGCAAAAATAATCTTTTTTTTAAAAAGTGAAAAATTCAAAAATTATGCTTATATAAAAAAATACAAAATTATAAGGTATATTAAAGAAAAAGAGAAAATAACAAGAAAAGGGCAAAATAGCCAATTAAATTTTTTTTTGGTTATTAGTCTTTTTTTTGTACCCAAGATTAATTATAATCTAAATAAGAAAATAGAAATACTTTATTCTTTTTAAAATAAAAATACACAGAAAAATGGTCTAATGTAAGAGTTTGGTAAGTGCTGAGCAATAAAAAAAAAAAGAAACCATTATAAGGGGTCATTATGATGATGACTAAGGTTGGAAGGGTAGCGTTTGTGGGAGTTTCATCTTTCCCATGTCTTAGTGGTCCGAATTATTTTGGAATTAGTTAAGTATTCAGTTTTGTTGGATTAGTAGTGTCAATGAGATTTTTTCTTTGGGTTAGGTGTTTTCGGGTTGAGTTCCCACGCCGAGGATTTGAGCTGGCCGTGGTGGCATCCTTAACGCCACAAAAATAACATCGGAGGAACCCGTAACAATAAATAAAAGTATGTATAAAAAATTAATTTTATTAATTATTATGAAGTTTAAAAAAATACATAAACCTTAAAATTACTAATTACTCTTAACTCTAGGTACTTAGAAAGAATAAACAAACTTAAGACTACTTTCACAGTTCATTTAGTATTGTCTGTATTAATTTTTTTGTTTTTATTTTTTAACTCTCAATAATTATTTATTGTATCTTCAAGAAAATGAACTAACAATAATTATTAAAATCTTAAATTCTAAAAAAAAGTTACATTAGTCCCTAATCTTTTGGGTAAAAAAAATTGTCATAACAAACAAATATTTCTGAGATGTGTCGTCTGTAGCATTGAGAATTAAAGCTGCGGTATCCTTCTTTTTTAATCGGCTATGTCCACTATAATTCAAGATATTGCTAGCAAGGGGGTTAGGATGGTATTCACGCTTCATTAAGTATTTGCCTGCGTATTTGATGAATTTCTGATGTACCATGGAGCTGAAGTTATCAACCGTAAAATTTTATTTTGCATACGTTGGATTCTATCCACATTTGAAGCTGAGGCAGTGCCCCAAAGTTGGATTCCGTAAGACCACATTGGTTTTAAAATAGTCTTGTAAATTAGAAGCTTACAATCTAGGCTAAGTTTTGAGTTCCTGCCAATAAGCCAGTGTAGTTGTGTTAGCTTAAGTTTCATCTGTGTTAGCTTTGAGTCAATATGATGTTTCCATGTAAGGCGACGGTCAAGATGTATACCAAGATATCTCACATAAGTATGGTGTGGAACAATCTGATTATTGTTTCGAATGCTACCTTGTGGTACGCCTGAGGAAATTGGTTTGGATACACTAACGAAGTCTCCTTCAACAACAGAAAATTTCCGTCCACTTATGTAGCTTTTTAATAGGTTGCTTATATTACAAGGCAAGTGAGCGGTCAGTTTCAGAAATAGACCTTCATGCCAAACTTTGTCAAAAGCCTGAGAAACATCAATAAAAATAGCTGAACAATGCTTCTTCTCTTCAAAAGTCCTTCTTATCACCTGAACCAATCTATGGGTTTGTTCAATTGTGCTATGTCTACTTCTAAAACCAAATTGATGGGCTGGGATACACCCACTATCCCTTAGCATCGGAGACAATTTATCCATAAGCAACTTTTCAAAAACCTTTGAAATATTTGGTAATAGACATATGGGCCTATATGACTCGGTTTTGGTTAGGTCTTTACCCGGTTTTGGAATCATTCTAACTTTAGAAATCTTTCAGTGGTCAGGATAGTATTCAAGCCGTATAATGGCATTAAAAATGAATAGCATGATTCTGACTGCAATACTGGGAAGCTCATTCAACATTTTGTTACTTATGCCATCCATACCAGGAGCTTTTTCCGGGTTTACTTCAGAAATTAATTTTTGTACTTCACGCAACCTAAAACTCAAGGGTCGAGGGGGTAATCCAACTACGCTCGGCAAATTAACACCATCAGTACATATGTGTGGGGTGAATACATCTTTCAAGTAATCGGCAAATAAGTTGCCTTTTTCAGCGTCCCTTCTTGCCCAATCTCCATTGATATTACGTAGAGGTGGCTTGTACTCAACGGGCCTTTTAAGGTTTTTTGTAGCACTCCATAAAGAATAATTGGAGTTTGGGTTAGCATCGAGGCCCTCCAGATATTTCTCAAAAAATGCAGTTTTTTCAAGTGCTAGTAAGTCTCTAAGCCGCTTTGTGCATTCCCTAAGTCTCTGCCTTTGCAGGAGCGATCTGTGTTGTTGCCAATCTCTTCTAGCTCTTCGTTTTTCCGCTACGAGACGTTCTATGTCAGAAGATTAGATGTGACCTAAAGTAGTCTGCGGAAGTTTAGTTGTTGCAAGTTGAGCTGCTTGTTTAATATTTTCACTAAAAGTTGCAAGGCCATACTCCACGTCCTCCTGTGTTTCTAGCAAAATATTTTCCGAACAATGGCTGCTGAGATATTTTTTAAAACTCAACCAGTTGATGCGACTGATCATATTTCTATCAGGAAAAAACAAATGTCTTCTAAGCGAGTTGCAAATAGTTACAATGGTTGGAGAATGATCCGAAGATAAATCCATGGAAGATTCTATTGTGACTGAATTTCTTGAAATATTTTTTGTGACAGCAAAATCTATTACATCCGGAATTTGTTGTCTGTCAGTAGGCCAGTATGTAGGCTGACCACTCGAAGCAGATCCAAATCATTACTACTAATAGCGTTGTACAATGCTCGGCCCCTAGGTGTAATTAAGCGCGAACCCCAGTAAGTGTGTTTCGCATTATAATCGCCAGCTGCCAGAAAACATGATCCAAGACCTTTAAAAAATTGTTCATACTGCTCCCCGGTTATTGAAAACCTGGGAGGAGAGTAGACTGATGATATTACTATATCATTAAAAAGATTTTCAACACAAATAGTTGTGGCTTGCAAATAGTTTTCATACTTGCTGTCTAAAAAATTGTGTTTCAGTCTAGACTTTATTAAAATTGCTGAGCCGCCGCATGCTCTTGCTCTCGGATCCTTTGTATCATAAAATGTGAATCCATTAATTTTAAAAATACCTCTTGTAGTCAAATGCGTTTCAGAGACCAGCATGTTATTTTCCGTGAGGAAGTGTTCGAGGTCGTTTTTATGTTGGCGAATGCCATTTGCATTCCAGAAACATATTTTCAACGAATTCATTTTTTATTTACGTTTGCTTGAAGCAAATTAGTCTGCATTTGCAGCATTTGTTGCATCATGCTAGTCATACTAGTTGTGGAATTGTTTATTATTTGCACAAGGTTGTCAAAAGTAGCTTCAAGACGAGTAAAATTGAAGCTTGACTTAGCGTCTGCATTGGTATTTGGTGATGGAACATTTTTTGGTGGAACAGCATTGATTTTTACGGCGTCGGTATACGATTCATGAGTATTGATTGGTCGGACCATTTGGGGATACGAAGTAGATAAAATATGCTGATTTTGGGCTGATGTAACTTTAGATGCCGGGGTTGCACCCTGTCTTACGAAAGAATAAACGGGGCAACCTCTGCAGTTTGCAGTGTGATTATCGCCACAATTGCTGCATTTTTTAAGATTTGTTTCCCCTTTAGGTTTATTGCAACTAGCAGTAGAATGCAATTCTCCGCATATAACGCAAACAGATGGCAGTTAGCAGTATGATTTTGTGTGCCTAAACTCTTGACAGTTGTGACACTGTACGGGCCCTGAACGTTTGCGTGGTTCTTCTACCATGATCTTTCTATGCAGAAGAAATTGCAAATTGTAAATTGGGTGCGTTTCATTTTTCTTCAGTTTTACGTCGTTGGGCTCCAATTCTACTCGGAACAGAGGTTGTGGTATTTTCTCCCTAGTAATTATGTTTACGACATTTTTAATTTTGAAAACTTTTATTTCGTCTGGTTCAACACTTGGATCTACACCCTTTACTACAACTTGCAAACATTTTGCACTTTTAAGCTGATATGTGTTAAAGCTTAATTAACTCTTTTCAAGTTCGTTAACCACTTTAAGGAATTTCGCCTCCTCGTGAACCTGTATTTTGGTTTCATCAATTTTGCCACGTTTTATTGGCATGCCATAAAACGCTTTATCACCAATAGTCGAAATTAAATTTTTAACAAGGGCGTTTGAATTTTTTTCCCTTAAATAGGTTGGTGGAGGTTTAAAGTATTTGGTCGTGCAGACAGATGTCTCGTTGTCTTCTTGTAACAAAGAAAACCGATTTTGAGAAATTGTTATTATTAGTATTTATAATTTATTTAAAAAATATTTTGCTGCACTAGAGCGAAAACAGAAAAGAAGAAAAAAAAAACAAGAAGAAGAAGTAAATGGAAAATGTCAAAGTACTCAACGTACGTCAAAAGTTGGCCAACTTTCGTACTTTGCGTTGACGGCGACGTACTGGTTGAGACAACGCTGATAAGAAAACGTGTATTTCAACTTACTTATCAGTTGAAAAATGCAACGTATGACGGATTCTATGTGCCCCGACCTTAATAATGATGTGTTTGAAACGGAACTCAGAAATGAAGAGTGCATCCAAATTTACTTTTCTCAAAACAGAAATCCAATTAATAGTTTGCAAACATAAGCAGCCGTATCCATTACAAATTGTTAGTGGTGTAAATTCTCTTCTCGCATGTAGTACTGACAAAATAACCAACAATCGCCATTTATGGCAATGTCCTATATCAAATCGTACACTACCAATCTTTACACTAATCGCGGTAAAACTAAACTGATTAAGATCATTCCAACTGATTAAGATCAGTTTAGTTTTACCGCGATGGTGTATATGTTATTTACTATTTCATAAAGACCAATGGATGGAACTCCTGATATAAAGATAAGTTAAACATTTCACTAATAAGAATTTTCGGTTGTAAATTTCTCATAATGTTCTACACATCGCAAAAGTAAAAATTCAGAGAAAATTGCTCGGATTGTATATCTGAAAGGTGTTTTTCATTCGTCCTTAAGTTGGTGACGTATGCCCAACATCAAAAAAATCTATAAAACATGTTAAATATTGCTGATGACGGCAAACAAATTTACTTTTCCTAAGAAATGAATCTTAATACCAGTTACGTCAGAAGTTATAGTAAATAAAATAGACACTATTACAACTTAACAACTAAATCAAACTAACTAAATAATTAACTGATTTTTAATTTCATAAACATTCTATGGGATTGCCTATCGGGAAGACGCTTAATTCGGTAAAAATGTTAGTTATGCTACTGCAATCGTGAAATTATTTCTAAATATTTCCCGGTACACAATACTTCTGCTGATGAGGGCAAGCAAGGTTGCAACCGTAACCACCACAAGCACAACCTCATCCCCTACGACAAGTTAGTGAAAAAAATTTTCATCACGAATGAACACTGCTAAATTTACAAACAACAGTCATTTATGGAAATATCACGTCTGATAACATACTAATAGTAAAAATATCTTCATTCAAAAACTATATTAAAAGTATTTCATTTAGTAGTCAATATGTTTATTTAATGTTTTTTTTTTATTTTCATACAATAAAAATAAATAATACAATAAAGATTAACAGCCGTATGCTTAAAAACTTAAATCAGGTTTAATTGCTGTTGTTAAGCAAAAGTTGTATCCAAAAAAAGTTGTTACATTAAAATATCTTTGTTATCTTTAGAGTAGAAAAAAACCTACTTTAAACGTACAAAGAATTGATTGCAATATAAAAATAATAATAGAAACTACAACAAAATGCCATTTAACATAAAAAATTTTTATATCGTACGACTTTTTATTTGTATGTAGTGCTTTTTGTCTCAATATATATCTAAAGGTATGTCTCGGAAATTCAATTATATTCAACACAGATAAAGGATTCCCAAAAGATTGGAAGCGAGTTCAAATATGAAGAGTTAATATTAGATTTTGGTCTGCCAACTGCGGCTTATGCTACAATATTGTTAGAAAATTACTTAAATTGAGACAACTGCTGCTCGGCAATCATTACTGCAAAAGGAAGGTTCGAAGCAACATGCTAACAAACTCGAAGAAGAAATTTAAATATTCACAGAATGTAAGGGCAAACGCAAAACGAAAAATAATGAAGGATCTAAACTGAAATTTTTCATATATCAAAAAGTCGGAACTATAACTTTTTATAACGTTTTTTTACTAAACTTTATTTTGGATACTAAATAAAGTTAACTGTCAAATTAAATTAAAATTAGGCCTAAAAAGACTTTAATCTTTTGTTGCAATTTTTTAACTTAAAGAGAAATATATTTCGTTTTTCTAAAAATATGTATGAAGAATTGCTTTCTTTCATCAGAACACATGCCATTGTAGTAACGATAAAACATTGCAGTACAATCCATATTGCTTCAGCAACTCAATAGAACTGAACCCCCTAATATTACCTTAATATTACGTTAAATTTTCATGCCAAGAACATTAGGAACTTCTAGTTCTATAATAACTATGTCTACCATAAATACACACGAGGTAGTACAGCGCTCGCAGTGTTCGCATCAATCAAACCCTTAGTAGCCAACGTACTATTTTCATTTTAATGTGTTAAATAAATTATCTTGGAGGATAACTAGCTAAAATTAAAACCAAAGTCCAATGAGATACCTTTAAATATTTGTATTTAATTTTCACTAGGGCTCATGATGTTATATTTAACATAACATTTTAATAAAACATTTAAATGAACATCGAAAAATTGTTGTTAAATTTGTAGCTTTTCATCCATTAACTCGATCATAAAGCTTAGACCATTAACACAACAAAGTACAAGACACTAATTGAAATAGATGGTTCAAGTGCTGTTATTAAAAACAACAGAATCATATCAAACAGTTCTAGTTGCTCAGAAATCTGTAAGGGTGACTATAATCTATGAGATATTTGATCTGCTATATTTTGCCTTTAGAAACTGCATAATATTTCAGTATTTTGAAAGACCAAATGGGACAGACAATGCCTAAAATTTCCAAACAACTTATAGAACGTTGGGATTCTTGCTCTTGAGTTTGTGCACCTACTACTGAAGCCACTTTTATTAGGCAAGTACCAACAATTTTATTTTTAAGAAGGCTTTCTTCATCACGGGATAATATGCACATTGTATTTAAGCACAATATATGATACTCGTTCAATTAATTATCTTTTAATTTATTAAAATTTGCTTTCTACAAAGTTAGTTTTTTGAAATTGATCAAATTGACATTCTAATTCAATATGTGTTATATATTGTTATTTTGTTTTTGGGCAAATAATTTTTTATTACATTAAGTTAAAACAAACATTTTATTGACGTACTTATAATCAAATGAAGCTCGCTATCCGAATACTTAGTTTTTTAATATCAAAAAATTCTTAATCGTTTTTCTTGCAAATTTCTTCTAATCTTTTTTTGTGTTTTTTTTTAATAAAAAAATATAAAAATTATGTTAATTTTAATGAAAAGAATTAAAACATTTTTTATAAATCTAACTGATAAAATAATATTCATTTTTATACATCATTAACTACAAACTGAAAATTCCATGAGAATTTTTTCATAAAATCAACATAGCATAGACAGCAAGACTCAAAAACACTTCTATACAAACACAGCAAAACATTTCAAAACAACAAAAAACATTGTTTATTTTCAATCATTTCTACATAAGGGCTGCCATTGAAATCAGTTTGGCTTTAGATATAAGACTTTTAGGTTTTTCTATACAATATTGGGGTAAAATTCACTGATGAGCTATGTGAGCAATAGTGAAATTGCAATATGGATATGCTCTCCCCCGCAGTAATACATTTCAAATACTTTTTATTTTTATTGAAATAAATGTTTTATGAGAATATCATAAAATGTTTATTTTTTAATAAAAATTTTTGTAATTAATATTTCGTGAGAATATCATGAAATATTTATTTAAAGGAATCAGGCACGAATAATAAAATTGCTTACATAGTAATTATTTGTATACATAATTGTTTAAAATTATATTTTTATTTTTCATTTATTATTTTGACACTGTTTAATATTTTATTTATTTTTATATTTGTTAAATATTTTACTTAGTTTATTTATTGTTTGTTTCACATATTTTTTTATACATAGTTATAATTTTCATAGGTGGTATTTTGCTATTTTTTGTTTATTAATAGTTCTTTTAATTTGGAATATTTAATTTTTTTTTTGTCAGTAATCGTGCTTCAATTAAAAAATTTAAAAAAGGTAAAGGAATAAAAATGCCAGTTGGTAGAACTTTAACGAGTGAGAATAGTGATCCTAGAGAGATAGGGAGTATTATTGATATGTCTGAAACTATTAGAACTTCTAGTACTCACCAAGTCAATAGTAAAAACGCCGAGGAACTCAATGAGGCTGCTAATCGTCAGACGGCAACGATTCCAAAGAAGTTACCTCCTCTGTACAACTTTCCTCCACCCAGTTTTCCATGGGGGCGGAAGGAGAATAGTCCTGATTAATAAAAGAGCGGATAAATGAAATAAGTAAAACATGTCAGGTAGAATTAGAAACCAAATTACATATGAAAATTCAGAGTAGTCTACAGAAAGGTTTTTTGAGAATGATTAGGGAACTCAAAAATATGAATATTAGTGGAAAGAAAAGTAGCGATGAAGTAGAATCATTGACCAGTGAGAATAGTTAAAACAGACCTACGATTGCTGGAAGCGTTCCAACAAATGGAAGCTCAGAAGCTCACCGAATACACAAAGAAGGTTGAACTTTTGGGACTCTCTAATTCTTCGCCAGAAAATGTTCAGTTCATCTACCGCAAATGCGACAACCAATAGGAGTTGATAACTGGGACATAAGTTTCGATGGCAATGTGGACAAGCTCCACATTGATGATTTTATTTTTCCTATCGAATATATGTTGAGATACCATTCTTTATCATGGCTCGAAGTACATGGCGAATTCCACAAATTATTAAAGGAGGATGCCAAAGATTGGTATTGGCTATTGGTACAGCGTAAAGATATTGTCACCTGGGAAGGAATGAAGGAAGCCCTAAAAGTACAATATGGTCCCAACAGGAGCGAGTATGAAAGGTTAAGAGATTTTGAAGAGCGGCGTCAGCTCAATGGAGAATCAATCAATGATTATTTTCAGGCAATGAGAAAATTAACATCCAGACTGAGAAATCCACAGCCAGAGTCTTAAGTTGTTAGAATATAAAAACGAAACGTACGTCAAAATATTTCCCAAATTGTATTTTCTGTACAAGTTTTTTCTGTCGAGCATTTAAGGAATGCTTGCATAGAAGTGGAAAAAAATTATTTTCGAAAGGATAATATTTCAGCACCACAGCAATGCTTTTTACCAACCAGAAGACAGGTGGAAGAAATTAATCTGAATGTACCCGAAGAAGAAGAGTCATTACAGTTTTTGGATAAAATTCAAAATAATCTGTTGTGTTGGAACTGTAGATTACCTAGACAAGTGTTCATGGATTGTACAAGCACAGTATTCGGGAAACAGAGTAGGAAGTGTGTTGAAGAGGGCGGAGTTACGCTCCACACAAACATCCCCCGATCAAAAAGGGAATCAGTCAGAAATTAAGAAAATGGAGACAACATATGCATTGCTAAAAAACTCTATAAATAAGGAAAAGTTGAAGCAGAAGGATAATAAATTACAGCAAACAACAGATACTTACGAGGAGCATCTTAAAAAGTACCAAGAATCTAGAAATATAATATTTAGTAACAGTAAACAGAATAGAGGAAATTTAAAAAGCGTGAAGGAAACGAAAGATAGATTTAAAAATAAAATATTAAATTATTAAAAAGTGGTACGAAAGTGACGACTTCGATCCCAGAGCATTTGTAGAAATAAAGATAGGAGGTATGTCGGTTAAAGGACTGTTAGATAGTGGAGCCTCGATAAGTTTAATTTGGAAGAATTTTGAAAAGTTATTGGAAAATTCTAACTTTGAAGTTAAGCCTTTTTTTCACATATAAAGGTAGCTGGAGTACATATCCAGTTTTACGAAAAGTTGAAGTGATAGTAGAATATGAAGCAGTAAAGCAAATTATGGAATTTTATTTATGCCCAAGTATAGGTCATGCCGCTTATTTGGGTGTTGATTTTTGGAAAAAGCTTTAAATTGCTCCGAATGTGTTCAATGTTGAAGAAATAAATCCAGAAATGATTACCGAAAACTTTCCACTGAAGCTAAACGAGGTAGAGCAGCATACACTTAGAACTGAACAGATTAATAAGCTAGGCGAAGTAAAATCAATGGTTCGAAGTTTTAAGAAAATGATCTGGAAAAACAGATTTAGAGATGGACACGATTGAACTTTTGGAGGGAACCATTCCAGTCAAAGAAAGATATTATCCAATACCACAGGCGGTGCAGGAACTTATTTATGAAGAAGTAGATAACATGCTAAAATTAGGCGTTATCGATGTAAGTAATAGCCCATGGAATAACAGGTGCACTTTGGTGAGAAAACCTGGCAAAAATAGGCTATGCTTAGCCGCGAGAAAATTGAATGAAAGAACTGTTAAGGCCGCATATTTAAAAATATAGAAGGCATACTAAGTAAAGTGGAAACTTATTATATAAGCAGTGTGGATTTAAAATTTGCTTTTTGGCAAATTCAGCTGGAAGAAAAGTCCAGATCTTGGACAGCCTTTACTATACCGGGCAGACCATTGTATTAATATGTCGTCATGCCATTTGGGTTGTGTAATGCTGCACAGAGGCTGTGTAGATTAATGAACAAGGTAATACCGCAGAAATTAAAACAAAACGTTTTTGTATGTCTAGACGATCTTTTTGTAATCTCCGCTAATTTTGATGACCATATTAGTTTGTTAAAAAAAGGTGACTGACCGTTTAAGTAGGGCAAATTTAACGATCGGCTTAGGCAAATCAAAGTTTTGTTTTAAGGAATAAGCATATTTGGGTTTCATCGTAGGAGGGGGTGCAATGAGAACCGACCCTAGTACGATTGAAGCGATTGGAAATATAGCGTTACCAAAGTCTGTAAGAGATGTACGTAGTTTTTTAGGTACACTAGGTTGGTACCATAGATTTATTCGGGATTTTTCTACTTTAACTGCCCCATTGACCGACCTAATTAAAAAAGGAAAAAAGTTCCAGATAACTAAAGAAGCGATTGAAAGTTTCAACAAGCTGAAACAAGTCTTGACAAAGGTTCCGGCGCAGGCCCATCCAAACTTTAATAAACGTTTTTTCATTCAATGTGATACTTCGGACTATGGCAGTCCTGTTCCAGAAGGATGAGCAGGGAAATGAACCGATTTCCTTCTTTTCGCAAAAGTTGAATGAAGCCCAGAAAAATGATAGCGTTACTGAGAAGGAATACTTAGTTGCGGTGTTGGCGGTAGCTTACGTCGAGCTTATGCCATTTGCGGTAATCACGGATCATGCAAGTCTTAAATGGCTCATGTCGTTCAAGGATCTGAATGGAAGGTTACCCAGGTGGGCGCTATAGCTTCAAAATGATGACTTCTTAATAGAGCGCAGAAAAGGTTGACAATGTTGTGGCAGATACATTATCTAGGATGATAGAAGAAATTGAGGTAAATACGGAAAATATTTTGGGGTTCGAGACATTGGAGTGCGAACCTGTAGAATATAAAGGTTTGATAAAAACGATTAATGATAACAAAAACAAATTAACAGATATTAAAGTGTCAAATGGTTAACGGCTTTATGTATAAAAAACGCTTACTTGAGTTTTAAATTACACGTTAGTTAACAAACACTTTAAGGCTAACAGACGTTTGTTATAAAATGGTATTCATAAACAGTACTTTAGCTAATGTATGCTTTATACCTAGTTCACGCATACGCCTTTATTGAGATTATCGCAATAAATGCCATTATTGAGCTCAATATTCCATACAAAATCTCAATTAAGTTATTGCGCAATAAGAACGAAATTGTTATAATATTGTATGTATGTTAAGTGAGCCGAAATTATCTACAATTATCTGCAATGACATATGTATGTAAACATAAACAAAGTAAAAACCACCCCCATCAAGAAGAAGAGTATGTTTTTTTTAATTTATTACAATTGTTTTAATAATAATTAATTAGTTTTTAGATTAAACGGAAGAAAAAACTATTTTAATTTATAACAATGCGTACCTTTTCGTGTAACCTGCTCGCAGTGCAGACAGGAGGGCAAAAATTTTTATACATTACAAACAACTTATTTGTTTGTTTCCCATTATTATAGTTATTAAATAAAAGAAGAGTCGTATGGGGTGGAGTAAGGCAAGTTTGTTAAATATGTGGCCTAGCAGGGTCGACGAGTTGCGTGGCCACCGCAAAAACGGCCACGTAAATGCGGAGATGGCGGACGAGCTCCAGCAGCAGGGATACTCCTGTAGCCCACGAGACGTACAGGTGAAGTTGCAAAACTTTACGCAGCGGTACAGGTACTTGTATTTTTAAAGAACTTTACTTTTTTTTATAGAACTTTACTTAAAAATTTAATGTTTACAGGAAGGAAAAGGCAGCAGTGGGAATATCTGGTGGGTCATCCTCCATTGGAGGCTTCAAGGCAAACTCTTTTGCAGACTTGGTCCTTGAGAGTATTGACAGTAAGTGCTGTGTTCTCGGAGATGAAAACTTTTGCGTTGTTAAAAGAAAACATTAAAAGTTAAAAGATTTAATTTTGTATGTATTAACTTTATTAATTTGTTTTAATTAGTGGTAACTGTTATTATTATGTCTCGTTAACTATTATGTCTCATTATTTGGTATTTTTTACTTTACTTATACATAGTCAAATTCGTCACCAAGCACACCGCCAGCTGTACCATTATCTGCCCCATCATCGCCTCTATCGCCATGTTCTCCGTTACCTGGGCCGAGCTCCACATCAGCTAGCGAACCTCAAAAAAAAAAAGAATTTATTTAAAACAAACAATTTTAGAGAAATTTGATGAAGTTTCTACTGAAATCTCTAATTATTTAAAAAGAAGCTAGGAGACGGACAAGGAATTAATAGAAATTGAAAGAAAAAAAGCTGAAGCTCTGGTAAAAATTGCAAATTATTGAAAAGAAAAATTAAAATAAAAATAAATAATAATTTTTTCATTAAAATGTGTTATAAAAATATGTTGTTACTACTTACTAAAATATGAATATAGGGCTTGTCTACTGGTTTCAGGGGCTGCTGCGTTATCACCACTCGTAACGTTATATGATGGACTTTCTGGGCTACTCTCCGAATCTTGTAGAGTTTCTATCCACACTTCTTTTATGCTATCATTTCTTTCATTGAGGAAGTTATGCAAAACGCAGCAAGCTCGAATAATTTGTGGAGCGTTCCCTACTCTGTTGTCAATCCCCTTGCCAATACGACGGAAAGGTGCTTTTAAATGACCAAAGGCGTTCTCCACCACTCTTCTACATTTCGATAGCCAGTAGTTAAATAACTTTTGTTCATTAGACAAGGCAATTGAAAAGGGATACGGTTATATCCCAAAATGCAAACTGGCATTTGAATACCACTTATTTCCTTCATATTGCCTTTTAGTATTTCGCTGTCATGCAGTATGTTTTTTAAGCGAGATGAATTGAAAATTTGGGAGTCATTGCAGCGTCCGGGTGCACCAATGTTTATGTACAAAAACCGGTATCTACGTTAATATGGAAGTATTGACACGCTGCATTCAAGCACACTATACATATGTGAATAAGTATTTCCACCTGTAATCCACAAGAGCAGAAGTACCATAGAATACCACTCCTTATAATTATAGTAGTCAATGGCATCGTGCTCATTTGTTTTTATTTCGATATGACAACCATCTGAAAATATTTTGCCATTTATAATAACTTTTGCGAATTCTCTTTATGAATACAATGTACTTTGACTAAGCAACATTCTTATGTGCATGCTTTGAAAAAAATTCAAACTTACCGACAGCCCCTTGACATGGTGGAAAACCAAGATTTCGAAATCCTTCAACACATTCTTTTACAGTTTCTTGTATTATGTGGACAATGCTTCCCATACTTCCTCACAAAATGTTAACAAAATTTTGCAGACTGTTGATTTGCCAACGCCAAACAGCTCAGAAACCACTCGGTATTCGCCAGATGTACTGAGAGTAAATAAATAAATAAAGCAATGGCAACACGCTTTTCAAGAGTTATTGCACTTTGGAATTCACTTCCCAGAATGTAGAGTGCCGATTCTGTAAGTAAACGGAAAATGTAATTGATTTTAGAAAAACTGTTGCTTGCTCACTTACCAACTTCCATAACAATCTTCGATTTGAGTTTTCTTGTATTGCAAGAAAAAGCAGTAGCTGTTGTTTTCTTACGCTTTGCAGAATCAGGAGATTCTTTTGCTTTCGCTTTTTAAAGAAAGCCACTTTTGAATCCAAAGTTGATAGCACTAACTGCAACTTATTTAACATAGCATTTGATTCCATTTTTGCAGTTATTTATATTTATTTACAAGTTTCAAGCAACAGTTTTCACAAAAAAACACAAATTTTCACAACTAATATAAAAACAACGTTGCTTTTCACCTGTCAAATGGTTATTGAGCAAACTCAATTTTTGTATGTGTGAACAGTAAAATAAATTGAGGCAATAAACAGAATATTGACTCAATAAAAGTTCATGTGTGAACTGGGTATAAGTAAAATTAGTATTTTGATTCTGGCAATGCCACTATTTTCAGTTGTCACGTTGTAGTAAACGATGTATACAAATGAATATTATTTATCCGGTTAGATCAATAAAAAATGTTTTTATTGTTTTCAGCAAAATCAACATATTTTTTTTTGTTTTTTTTATTAATCTTTTTAATAAAAAGCAATGCACCCAATAAAGGTTAATTTGCAAGGTTTAGGAAGATCTTAAAAAAGAATTTGCCCATATTAAAAAAATAATTATTCGGATAACGAGCTTTGGTTTGATTATATGTACATCAATAAAACTTTTGTTTAAAATAATTAATTATAATTATATTTTTGAAAAATATAAAATAAAGATGTTAAAATGTTTTATATTGAATGCCATGTTATATTTTAGTTTTTATTATTATTATTATTTGTATTGTATTTTTAAAAACTTTTGGAATAACAAAGTATAATTGTCAATTGAGCCGTTTACATTAAAAGTGGCATAAGTCACAACTGAACAGTTTTTTTTTTATTTTTAATAAATTTGATATTAATAAGTTAAGAAGTATTGAGATTTGTTTGAGAGGAGTGTTGATAATTAACGGTGTAACAAAAATGCTTATTTTGAAAGTGGCGTTAGTCGCTGTACTTAGCAAATTAATTAGACCGAATTGCAGCGACAAATATCGTACAATGTAAATTGGGTGTTACGGAACTTAGTGTGAAAGAAATGAAAACATGTAATAAGTGTGTGTGAAGTATTGTTGTGATTATTGGACTTATTTTTATTAGTTCGAAAGAATAGTGCAGTTTACTGAACTATATTATAATGATATCTAATATACTACACATAATTCGCATTATTTTGTTATTTTTTTATTCTCAGGCGGTTGCTTCATGTTGTACAAAATATCGAAGAATGTTACAACTCAAAAGCATATTATTTCACATAGTGACTTATGTAAAGGACAAAATATTAATAGTAGTAATAGCCCCCTGTCGAAAAAATCCTTCACAGTACACAACACGGAGAAAAAAGATTTTATTTCAACACAATCATTAGAAAAATCCGTTTCAGAAAGAAAACTAAATACAGTTGAAATGGCTAAAAATTAAAATGTTTTATAAACTAATTTAAAATAAAAAGATGACAATAACAAAGTAACTTATGCCACTTTTAAAATAAACGGCTAGGTTTATTGTAAACACAATTTATTGTAAGTTTAACGTAGGTTTTTCCTACTTTAAAGTTAACAAAGATATATTAAGGTAACAGCGGTTTTTTAATACAACTTTAAGAAATTGTGCTTAACAACGGCAGTTAAACCTACTTTAAGTTTTTATGCATACAGTCGTTAGTCTTTAAACGAAATAAAACAGATTCCGAATTACAAGATACCGGTGAATTAAAATGGAAATTATGGGTCCCAAGTACATTAACAAATGCCTTAATTCAAGAAGCACATGAGCCAGAAGATAAAGCTCACGGAGGTATTGTCAAAACCATAAATCGTCTTAGGACAAGATATTACTGGCCTAATATGATAACACAGGTAAAACATTTCATCAATAACTTTACCATATGCGAAGAAACAAAACCCACGAACGTAGTGTTAAAACCCCAAATAGGAAACCAAGTTATAACTGATAGACCGTTTCAGAAAATTGATATTGATTTTCTCGGTTAATACCCAAGGTCGAAAAGTGGAAATGCTTATATATTTATCGTTTTGGGTCATATGACAAAATTTGTTTTCCTGAAAGCTATGAAAAAGAATATGCTCAACTTTAGTTGTGGATTGCCCAGCTAACTCTGTATACTTCCTGCGGTGTGGGTGTAGCCTACGTTGGGCGCTGAAGTAATTTAATGTACACGTCATATTTTTTTTAATCTCACACTGTCGATCCCACGACAGGTCTTGTAACGTCAGAGTTTTGTTGAGGTAGCTGGGATTGATATACGATGTATGTTATTGTGAATATTAAATAAACGGTCTTACCCACTCTAAAGAAGTAAATTTTTGGTATTGCCGGATTATAAAAGGGTGCCAAAAATCAATAAAGAGAAGTTTTTTTTTTTAAGTCTCTTTAAAGGAGAATATTAAAGGCCGGCCTGATTCCAATAAAAATGGGTCAGGGTTACTTTTTAAGGGGACATTGACCCAGTTTTATGCTTATGAATATATGTTTTAACTGTCATATCAATTGTTCGTTTTTTTTTGCATAGGTTGTGTTGGTAGTAAATATCAGTTAGAATATTGTTAATACTGATATTAATACTTTAGAAGGAAGAAAAAAAGAGGTTAAAAAATTTCTGCCAGAAGTTTAAATGTTAATTAAAAAGAATATAATTTGAATTATTTTTAATTTTGTTGAGTGAAAGAAGTGAAAATATCCTGTGGGAAAGAAAAACAAAACATCTAATTTATTGCAAAGGGAAGTTTAGTGAAAAGAATTCAAATTGCAAAAGGAGAAAACATATTGTGTGGAACGCTGGTAATCCTTATTTAAGGAGGAAAAAGTTGTCCAAAGGAAAAAAAGGAACCAATAATGTAGAGCCCATTGGTTATCCCAGGATCGCTGGTAACAAAAACAAAGTTATTTTTATTTAATGCACTTTTTTAATGCACTTAAAGAAGAAAAGAAAGTAACAAAGATCAGCGCCATACCGAAATATATAAAAGATAAAGGAGTAAGGCCATCTGGCGGAGAGGAGAAAAGTTAAAGTGCACCCACTTGTAGAAGCTAAGAATAGGATAGAGAAGGCGAGAAGCCATACTTAATATATAAGATATAATTATAGGAAAGAAGTAGGGTATTGTAAGTTAATATACGGTAATTTTATATGTTAGTTTTGTGTTTTAATAGTGAAAGGAAACACTACGAAAAAAAAGGTAAAAACAATTTATCGTTTGCGAAAATATAGACTTGAAAAAACCAAAAAAAAAAAAAATAAATACAAAGCCAGAAAGAAACTGCCTTAAGAGAGCTCCTTTAGGGTAGAATCATAAAATTAAGAAAGAATTTTTTTTTTGATAGTTGAAATAATTTTTTTTTTAACGCAATACATTTTTAAAATATGTGTTCTTAATATATGCGTGACTATGTTTAAGCAAAAAAAAAAAAAACAAAAAAAAATAGGTTAAGTTAATTTAGTAAAAGTTATGGAAAAAAAGGAGAAAATTTCAAATTGGTTGGAGAAAGACCGTTCGTGAAAATAATGTTATTTATAAGTTTATAAATTATTCATATATAAGAAAGGAAAGGAAATTATTAGAAAACTTAAAGTATAAATTTAAAATAAACAGGAAAAATTTCAATTTGGTTAAAAAGAAAGAAAAAAGACCGTTCGCAAAAATAACCCTTTTTATAAGTGGAAAATTTAAAGATTATTCATTTATATATAAAAAAGAAAGAATCTCATAAGGACAATTAAAGTTAAAGTATAAAATAAAAAGGAAAAATTTCAAATTGGTTGAAAAAAGACCGTTAGCAAAAATAATCTTTTTTTTAAAAAGTGAAAAATTATAGCTATGTTAAAAAAATACAAAATTCTAAGGATTATTAAAAAAAAAGATAAAATAAAAAGAAAATGGCCAAATTGCCAATTAATTTTTTTTTTGTTTATTAGTCTTTTTTTTGTAGCCAAGATTAATTATAGTCTAGATAAGAAAATAGATGTACTTTATTTTTTTAAAGATAATTGTTTAGTTTAAGAATCATTGTTAATAAAAAAAATATGTGATTGTGTTTTAATAAGAAATTTGGAATGAGTGGTTAGTCAGTTGTGGTCTAAGAGAAGAGTTTGGTAAGTGCTGAGCAATAAAAAAAACATTACAAGGGGTCATTATAGATTATGATGATGAATAAGGTTGGG
This sequence comes from Trichopoda pennipes, assembly GCA_030448955.1. NCBI lineage: Eukaryota > Metazoa > Arthropoda > Insecta > Diptera > Tachinidae > Trichopoda > Trichopoda pennipes. The sequence continues at coordinate 581,782 of JASKUP010000042.1, read as the reverse complement.
AGAGTACCGTTTGTGGGAGTTCCATCTTTCCCATGTTTTAGTGGTCCGGATTATTTTCGAATTAGTTAAGTTTTCAGTTTTGTTGGATTAGTAGTGTCAATGAACTTTTTGAGAGAGGATTTGAGCTGGCCGAGGTGACATCCCTAACCCCACAAATATAACATCGGAGGAACCCATAACACTGTATTTCCATGATAAAAATACTAATCATGCTCAAGCATACAGTAGTTAAAGCACAAATATAATAATGATAATCTATGGTAACACATTGCAATTTTTGAGTAATAAATATTTTATGAGAATATCATCAAATATTTATTTGATTATTATTTTTGTTCGACCATTTTTTTCTCTTAAATAAATAAGTATTAATCTTAATAATGGTCTTTTTTAAATAAATTTAACACTATATTTCAAAGCTTCTTCAGGTAATTAATTTTAGCAATAAGAATATAAAAAGCGGCAAAAGTGTAGTGTTATTTAGCTACAATAATTCAACAGAAAACCCCAATGCTTTATAGCATTTAGAATAAATAACAATAATACATAGCGATAAAAAACTAAAATTCACCGATAAAACTTTAATCATAACAAAATTGTGATAGTAAAATTAAAAATAATAAGAATAACAAAGTAAAATAACAATTCACCAATAAGAATTCAATCATAACAAAGTTTCGATAGTAAAAATGAAACACAAAAAAAAATTATTAATATAACAATATAACAAATTAAATCTAGAATAGGCTCATCTAAATTTATTGGTAACACAAAAGTATTTTATTTTGAAATTTGGTTCTTTTAAGTTAGCATTAAAGAAGCGAATAGTAAAATGTATCCTAATTCGCATAAATAAATGCAATAAACCTTAATGCGATAAACCTTTAAATTCAGTTTGCCATTTTCTTCATTATGAACGGTATTTCAGTATTTCTCTTTCTTTCTTTTTAACTGTCTACTTCGATCAATACTAACTCTTGCTTTCTGCTTGACAATTCCACAAAGAAAAAAATTCAGCAAAGCTGAAATGGCCAATGTGGTCAAATCTTCATCTTCAAGTAACAGGTTCAATATATTTGCTGCTCACAATGAAATAGACTTCACTGATACGGCGTCGAATATTTTAGAACCCAAGCCTCCACCAATTGTTACAGATGGTGTTAGACCAATAAGCGAACTCCAAAGTCTTCTGTTAAAGGACCGCGCAAGGGAATATATATTTAAGCGAACCTCTACAGGTACGAAAATGTTTACCCCTAACCAATTACAATATAATAGCTGCAAACAAGTTTTAAAAGAAAGCCAAATTGAGTTTCACTCATACAGCTTCAAAGACAGTAGATTGTATACAATCTTCCTACACGGTCTTCTCCGCATCAATGTTGACGACGAAATCAAAAAAGAATTGGCAAGTTACAACTTATCCCAAACAAACGTTATTAAAATAACAACAAAATACAGTTCCCGCGACAATACAGTCTACAAAATACAGTTTTCCAGAAAAACATTTAATATCATCTCATTAAAAATGTGAAAACCATCTCCAATGTTATCATTTAATGGATAAAATACAAACCAAAAAGGGGTGACAAACCAACACAATGTTGGAGGTGTTTAATCGCGGTCACGGTCACGGTGGTGAACATTGTCATCGCAAACCCGACTGTCTTTTCAATATTAGCGAAAAAAGACCAGACAGATCACGCGGCGAATGATATAAATTGCCCTTTCCGTTCATTATACCTAGAGGCAAGATCTGGAGCGACACGTACAGCAACAAAAATTAACAGACAACAATTAAACAACAATGAGTTTCCATCCTTAGACAAGCTAAGCTAAGATAGGATCAAACCTATTTAACATAGATGAACTTTTTGATATTTTCACCACCGCAATGGTGGATTTACAAAGATGCACTTCTAAGATGGCACAAATTAAAGTAGTAATGTCCATGGTTAAAAATGCATATGACTTACACTAGTTCTAACAGTCTCAAAACTCTTCATATGAATGTAAACGGAATTACAAGTTTTTTTAAAATAAAATAACTCAAACTGTTGCTCGAAAGAGCGAATTGCTTCACTAAACGAAACACTTCCCAACGAATATCACAAACCTTTTATGAACAATTATTGGTTTTACAGAAATGACAGACGCAATGCAAGGGGTGGGGGCGTTGCTCTGTTAATCCATAAATCCATCAAACATATGAACATTAATTCATGTAATACAAAAAAATTCATAGTATTCGGAGACTTTAACGCAAAACACACGTCTTGGAACTGTCATAACAACAAAGCAGGATCCGTGCTCAATAACTTACAACTTGCTCATAACTTTTTATGCATTACCCCAATAGTCCATCTCTATATCCACATCAACGAAATCGCTCTTCGTCAACTGTCGATATCATTATCAGCAATTCTACTCTAAATATAAATAAAAACATCTGAAGCATCAATAATAAATCTAGATTACTTTGATTATAATTTAACGAACTGGAACAGTTATACAAAATACATTGAAAACAGAATAGCATTAGTCAACAATGAATACATTTCCAAAACTGCTATTGCTCAGGAAATAAATAAATTCATAAACATTATGTTACTTGCACAAGATGTGTCTACACCTAAAATATCGCAAGAAAATACCTATACACTACCGGAAAAATTAATGAAATACGCAAGGCTTAGAACTTATAAACGTAAATCCCAAAGAGCCTCTAACCGAGAAGAAATCAATTTTTACAAACAATACACAAATCTGCTAAGTAAAATGTTAGACAAACAAATTAACGAAGAACGAAATAAGAAATGGAACACCCTAATATCAAAGTTAAAATCGGGAGACAAAACCTTTTGGAAATTAGTAGAAATTTACGTGACAAAGACAAAAATTCAATACCATATGTAAAAATAGGAAACACCAAAGTAATATCGGATGACGGCAAAACCGAAATTCTTGCAAACACGTTTGCGGAAGCCAATAATACCTCTAACTACAAACACACAATAGATAATTTAATTAATTCAACGGTTAACGGCTTTAAATCTAAAATTATATCTTCACAAACTGAAAAATTTACAACACTCAATGAGATAACTAACATTATATCAGAACTCAAAGCCACAAAAACCTGCGGGTTTGATAAAGTTCCCAACTAACTGCTAAAAAATTACCAATTAAAACTTTAAAATTACTCACAATCATTCTTAACAGTTGCATAAAATTAAGCTATTTTCCTAGTATAATTAAAAATGCTAAAGTCGTAGCCATTAGCAAGCCAAACAAACCAAAAAACTCCCCGACTAGATATCGAATTATAAGTCTTCTAAGCAACTTACGTAAAATTTATAAAAAAATAATTTATGCTCGGCTTAATGAACACGCCACTAATAACTCAATTGTCACTAAGGAACAATTCGATTTAAAAAAAGAGCATAGCACAACAAATCAATTAAGCATTAATGTTAATAAAACGCAGTTAACTATTAGTTATCTTTTTGATCTGGTTTTATTATCTAAAAATTATAAAAAATGTCGTCCAAGTTAAAATAAAGAAATTCAAATAATATTAAAATGAAAAAATCGTTCTTACTGGCATTGACGTTATTTTCAAAAAGGCTTTAAGCGGTTACTTGAAATTGGTACCTTTATACCAAGTGAATAAGTCAATACCAATTATTGAGCGCAGAGTGTTGCCAAATGCAAACAAATGATATAATAAAATAAGTAAAAGACATAAATTTGATTTAATTCTCGACATCCTACCACCCGTGAATCACGGAGAGTCACCATTAACGTCGAGAACAGCCAGTTTTGACGCTGGTCTTCTTAGCCTGCCCATTGCCGTCTTAACCACCGCCGAGCGTACTTGTCGGCGGCCAAAAGCACTTCTTCCCTACGCCCATTTTCCATTGTCCACGAGTTTCATTATCGTCACATACAATCACCACATCACCCACCTTGATTGGCTTTACTGGCTGATGCCACTTTGTTCGACGTGTCAATTCTAGAAGGTATTCCAGCACCCACCTCTTCTTGTTTAAGTTGCTGCAAAATGTGCCATTGTTTTCTTAGGCATATCTTATCAGCCACAGCTGACGTTTTCACCATATTCGCGCAACCAAGCAAAAAATGTTTTGGTGTTAAAGGTTCTTGATCAGTATCTATTGAAGTATGCGTCAGCGGACGAACAACTTATTTGTTTGTCTCCCATTATTATAGTTATTAAATAAAAGAAGAGTCGTATGGGGTGGAGTAAGGCAAGTTTGTTAAATATGTGGCCTAGCAGGGTCGACGAGTTGCGTGGCCACCGCAAAAACGGCCACGTAAATGCGGAGATGGCGGACGAGCTCCAGCAGCAGGGATACTCCTGTAGCCCACGAGACGTACAGGTGAAGTTGCAAAACTTTACGCAGCGGTACAGGTACTTGTATTTTTAAAGAACTTTACTTTTTTTTATAGAACTTTACTTAAAAATTTAATGTTTACAGGAAGGAAAAGGCAGCAGTGGGAATATCTGGTGGGTCATCCTCCACATGGACATATTTTAGAATTTTCCACCAGATAATTGGAGGCTTCAAGGCAAACTCTTTTGCAGACTTGGTCCTTGAGAGTATTGACAGTAAGTGCTGTGTTCTCGGGGATGAAAACTTTTGCGTTGTTAAAAGAAAACATTAAAAGTTAAAAGATTTAATTTTGTATGTATTAACTTTATTAATTTGTTTTAATTAGTGGTAACTGTTATTATTATGTCTCGTTAACTATTATGTCTCATTATTTGGTATTTTTTACTTTACTTATACAGAGTCAAATTCGTCACCAAGCACACCGCCAGCTGTACCATTATCTGCCCCATCAGCGAACCTCAAAAAAAAAAAAGAATTTATTTAAAACAAACAATTTTAGAGAAATTTGATGAAGTTTCTACTGAAATCTCTAATTATTTAAAATAAAGCCAGGAGACGGACAAGGAGTTAATAGAAATTGAAAGAAAAAAAGCTGAAGCTCTGGTAAAAATTGCAAATTATTGAAAAGAAAAATTAAAATAAAAATAAATAATAATTTTTTCATTAAAATGTGTTATAAAAATATGTTGTTACTACTTACTAAAATATGAATATAGGGCTTGTCTACTGGTTTCAGGGGCTGCTGCGTTATCACCACTCGTAACGTTATATGATGGACTTTCTGGGCTACTCTCCGAATCTTGTAGAGTTTCTATCCACACTTCTTTTATGCTATCATTTCTTTCATTGAGGAAGTTATGCAAAACGCAGCAAGCTCGAATAATTTGTGGAGCGTTCCCTACTCTGTTGTCAATCCCCTTGCCAATACGACGGAAAGGTGCTTTTAAATGACCAAAGGCGTTCTCCACCACTCTTCTACATTTCGATAGCCAGTAGTTAAATAACTTTTGTTCATTAGACAAGGCAATTGAAAAGGGATACGGTTATATCCCAAAATGCAAACTGGCATTTGAATACCACTTATTTCCTTCATATTGCCTTTTAGTATTTCGCTGTCATGCAGTATGTTTTTTAAGCGAGATGAATTGAAAATTTGGGAGTCATTGCAGCGTCCGGGTGCACCAATGTTTATGTACAAAAACCGGTATCTACGTTAATATGGAAGTATTGACACGCTGCATTCAAGCACACTATACATATGTGAATAAGTATTTCCACCTGTAATCCACAAGAGCAGAAGTACCATAGAATACCACTCCTTATAATTATAGTAGTCAATGGCATCGTGCTCATTTGTTTTTATTTCGATATGACAACCATCTGAAAATATTTTGCCATTTATAATAACTTTTGCGAATTCTCTTTATGAATACAATGTACTTTGACTAAGCAACATTCTTATGTGCATGCTTTGAAAAAAATTCAAACTTACCGACAGCCCCTTGACATGGTGGAAAACCAAGATTTCGAAATCCTTCAACACATTCTTTTACAGTTTCTTGTATTATGTGGACAATGCTTCCCATACTTCCTCACAAAATGTTAACAAAATTTTGCAGACTGTTGATTTGCCAACGCCAAACAGCTCAGAAACCACTCGGTATTCGCCAGATGTACTGAGAGTAAATAAATAAATAAAGCAATGGCAACACGCTTTTCAAGAGTTATTGCACTTTGGAATTCACTTCCCAGAATGTAGAGTGCCGATTCTGTAAGTAAACGGAAAATGTAATTGATTTTAGAAAAACTGTTGCTTGCTCACTTACCAACTTCCATAACAATCTTCGATTTGAGTTTTCTTGTATTGCAAGAAAAAGCAGTAGCTGTTGTTTTCTTACGCTTTGCAGAATCAGGAGATTCTTTTGCTTTCGCTTTTTAAAGAAAGCCACTTTTGAATCCAAAGTTGATAGCACTAACTGCAACTTATTTAACATAGCATTTGATTCCATTTTTGCAGTTATTTATATTTATTTACAAGTTTCAAGCAACAGTTTTCACAAAAAAACACAAATTTTCACAACTAATATAAAAACAACGTTGCTTTTCACCTGTCAAATGGTTATTGAGCAAACTCAATTTTTGTATGTGTGAACAGTAAAATAAATTGAGGCAATAAACAGAATATTGACTCAATAAAAGTTCATGTGTGAACTAGGTATAAGTAAAATTAGTATTTTGATTCTGGCAATGCCACTATTTTCAGTTGTCACGTTGTAGTAAACGATGTATACAAATGAATATTATTTATCCGGGTAGTTAGATCAATAAAAAATGTTTTTATTGTTTTCAGCAAAATCAACATATTTTTTTTTGTTTTTTTTATTAATCTTTTTAATAAAAAGCAAAGCACCCAATAAAGGTTAATTTGCAAGGTTTAGGAAGAACTTAAAAAAGAATTTGCCCATATTAAAAAAATAATTATTCGGATAACGAGCTTTGGTTTGATTATATGTACATCAATAAAACTTTTGTTTAAAATAATTAATTATAATTATATTTTTGTAAAATATAAAATAAAGATGTTAAAATGTTTTATATTGAATGCCATGTTATATTTTAGTTTTTATTATTATTATTTGTATTGTATTTTTAAAAATTTTTGGAATAACAAAGTATAATTGTCAATTGAGCCGTTTACATTAAAAGTGGCATAAGTCACAACTGAACAGTTTTTTTTTTCATTTTTAATAAATTTGATATTAATAAGTTAAGAAGTATTGAGATTTGTTTGAGAGGAGTTTTGATAATTAACGGTGTAACAAAAATGCTTATTTTGAAAGTGGCGTTAGTCGCTGTACTTAGCAAATTAATTAGACCGAATTGCAGCGACAAATATCGTACAATGTAAATTGGGTGTTACGGAACTTAGTGTGAAAGAAATGAAAACATGTAATAAGTGTGTGTGAAGTATTGTTGTGATTATTGGACTTATTTTTATTAGTTCGAAAGAATAGTGCAGTTTACTGAACTATATTATAATGATATCTAATATACTACACATAATTCGCATTATTTTGTTATTTTTTTATTCTCAGGCGGTTGCTTCATGTTGTATAAAATATCGAAGAATGTTACAACTCAAAAGCATATTATTTCACATAGTGACTTATGTAAAGGACAAAATATTAATAGTAGTAATAGCCCCCTGTCGAAAAAATCCTTCACAGTACACAACATGGAGAAAAAAGATTTTATTTCAACACAATCATTAGAAAAATCCGTTTCAGAAAGAAAACTAAATACAGTTGAAATGGCTAAAAATTAAAATGTTTTATAAACTAATTTAAAATAAAAAGATGACAATAACAAAGTAACTTATGCCACTTTTAAAATAAACGGCTAAATTGTAAACACAATTTATTGTAAGTTTAACGTAGGTTTTTCCTACTTTAAAGTTAACAAAGATATATTAAGGTAACAGCGGTTTTTTAATACAACTTTAAAAAATTGTGCTTAACAATGGCAGTTAAACCTACTTTAAGTTTTTATGCATACAGTCGTTAGTCTTTAAACGAAATAAAACAGATTCCGAATTACAAGATACCGGTGAATTAAAATGGAAATTATGGGTCCCAAGTACATTAACAAATGCCTTAATTCAAGAAGCACATGAGCCAGAAGATAAAGCTCACGGAGGTATTGTCAAAACCATAAATCGTCTTAGGACAAGATATTACTGGCCTAATATGATAACACAGGTAAAACATTTCATCAATAACTTTACCATATGCGAAGAAACAAAACCCACGAACGTAGTGTTAAAACCCCAAATAGGAAACCAAGTTATAACTGATAGACCGTTTCAGAAAATTAATATTGATTTTCTCGGTTAATACCCAAGGTCGAAAAGTGGAAACGCTTATATATTTATCGTTTTGGGTCATATGATAAAATTTGTTTTCCTGAAAGCTATGAAAAAGAATATGCTCAACTTTAGTTGTGGATTGCCCAGCTAACTCTGTATACTTCCTGCGGTGTGGGTGTAGCCTACGTTGGGCGCTGAAGTAATTTAATGTACACGTCATATTTTTTTTAATCTCACACTGTCGATCCCACGACAGGTCTTGTAACGTCAGAGTTTTGTTGAGGTAGCTGGGATTGATATACGATGTATGTTATTGTGAATATTAAATAAACGGTCTTACCCACTCTAAAGAAGTAAATTTTTGGTATTGCCGGATTATAAAAGGGTGCCAAAAATCAATAAAGAGAAGTTTTTTTTTAAGTCTCTTTAAAGGAGAATATTAAAGGCCGGCCTGATTCCAATAAAAATGGGTCAGGGTTACTTTTTAAGGGGACATTGACCCAGTTTTATGCTTATGAATATATGTTTTAACTGTCATATCAATTGTTCGTTTTTTTTTGCATAGGTTGTGTTGGTAGTAAATATCAGTTAGAATATTGTTAATACTGATATTAATACTTTAGAAGGAAGAAAAAAAGAGGTTAAAAAATTTCTGCCAGAAGTTTAAATGTTAATTAAAAAGAATATAATTTGAATTATTTTTAATTTTGTTGAGTGAAAGAAGTGAAAATATCCTGTGGGAAAGAAAAACAAAACATCTAATTTATTGCAAAGGGAAGTTTAGTGAAAAGAATTCAAATTGCAAAAGGAGAAAACATATTGTGTGGAACGCTGGTAATCCTTATTTAAGGAGGAAAAAGTTGTCCAAAGGAAAAAAAGGAACCAATAATGTAGAGCCCATTGGTTATCCCAGGATCGCTGGTAACAAAAACAAAGTTATTTTTATTTAATGCACTTTTTTAATGCACTTAAAGAAGAAAAGAAAGTAACAAAGATCAGCGCCATACCGAAATATATAAAAGATAAAGGAGTAAGGCCATCTGGCGGAGAGGAGAAAAGTTAAAGTGCACCCACTTGTAGAAGCTAAGAATAGGATAGAGAAGGCGAGAAGCCATACTTAATATATAAGATATAATTATAGGAAAGAAGTAGGGTATTGTAAGTTAATATACGGTAATTTTATATGTTAGTTTTGTGTTTTAATAGTGAAAGGAAACACTACGAAAAAAAAAGGTAAAAACAATTTATCGTTTGCGAAAATATAGACTTGAAAAAACCAAAAAAAAAATAAATACAAAGCCAGAAAGAAACTGCCTTAAGAGAGCTCCTTTAGGGTAGAATCATAAAATTAAGAAAGAATTTTTTTTTTTGATAGTTGAAATAATTTTTTTTTTAACGCAATACATTTTTAAAATATGTGTTCTTAATATATGCGTGACTATGTTTAAGCAAAAAAAAAACAAAAAAAAATAGGTTAAGTTAATTTAGTAAAAGTTATGGAAAAAAAGGAGAAAATTTCAAATTGGTTGGAGAAAGACCGTTCGTGAAAATAATGTTATTTATAAGTTTATAAATTATTCATATATAAGAAAGGAAAGGAAATTATTAGAAAACTTAAAGTATAAATTTAAAATAAACAGGAAAAATTTCAATTTGGTTAAAAAGAAAGAAAAAAGACCGTTCGCAAAAATAACCCTTTTTATAAGTGGAAAATTTAAAGATTATTCATTTATATATAAAAAAGAAAGAATCTCATAAGGACAATTAAAGTTAAAGTATAAAATAAAAAGGAAAAATTTCAAATTGGTTGAAAAAAGACCGTTAGCAAAAATAATCTTTTTTTTAAAAAGTGAAAAATTATAGCTATGTTAAAAAAATACAAAATTCTAAGGATTATTAAAAAAAAAGATAAAATAAAAAGAAAATGGCCAAATTGCCAATTAATTTTTTTTTGTTTATTAGTCTTTTTTTTGTAGCCAAGATTAATTATAGTCTAGATAAGAAAATAGATGTACTTTATTTTTTTAAAGATAATTGTTTAGTTTAAGAATCATTGTTAATAAAAAAAATATGTGATTGTGTTTTAATAAGAAATTTGGAATGAGTGGTTAGTCAGTTGTGGTCTAAGAGAAGAGTTTGGTAAGTGCTGAGCAATAAAAAAAACATTACAAGGGGTCATTATAGATTATGATGATGAATAAGGTTGGGAGAGTACCGTTTGTGGGAGTTCCATCTTTCCCATGTTTTAGTGGTCCGGATTATTTTCGAATTAGTTAAGTTTTCAGTTTTGTTGGATTAGTAGTGTCAATGAACTTTTTGAGAGAGGATTTGAGCTGGCCGAGGTGACATCCCTAACCCCACAAAAATAACATCGGAGGAACCCATAACACTGTATTTCCATGATAAAAATACTAATCATGCTCAAGCATACAGTAGTTAAAGCACAAATATAATAATGATAATCTATGGTAACACATTGCAATTTTTGAGTAATAAATATTTTATGAGAATATCATCAAATATTTATTTGATTATTATTTTTGTTCGACCATTTTTTTCTCTTAAATAAATAAGTATTAATCTTAATAATGGTCTTTTTTAAATAAATTTAACACTATATTTCAAAGCTTCTTCAGGTAATTAATTTTAGCAATAAGAATATAAAAAGCGGCAAAAGTGTAGTGTTATTTAGCTACAATAATTCAACAGAAAACCCCAATGCTTTATAGCATTTAGAATAAATAACAATAATACATAGCGATAAAAAACTAAAATTCACCGATAAAACTTTAATCATAACAAAATTGTGATAGTAAAATTAAAAATAATAAGAATAACAAAATAAAATAACAATTCACCAATAAGAATTCAATCATAACAAAGTTTCGATAGTAAAAATGAAACACAAAAAAAAATTATTAATATAACAATATAACAAATTAAATCTAGAATAGGCTCATCTAAATTTATTGGTAACACAAAAGTATTTTATTTTGAAATTTGGTTCTTTTAAGTTAGCATTAAAGAAGCGAATAGTAAAATGTATCCTAATTCGCATAAATAAATGCAATAAACCTTAATGCGATAAACCTTTAAATTCAGTTTGCCATTTTCTTCATTATGAACGGTATTTCAGTATTTCTCTTTCTTTCTTTTTAACTGTCTACTTCGATCAATACTAACTCTTGCTTTCTGCTTGACAATTCCACAAAGAAAAAAATTCAGCAAAGCTGAAATGGCCAATGTGGTCAAATCTTCATCTTCAAGTAACAGGTTCAATATATTTGCTGCTCACAATGAAATAGACTTCACTGATACGGCGTCGAATATTTTAGAACCCAAGCCTCCACCAATTGTTACAGATGGTGTTAGACCAATAAGCGAACTCCAAAGTCTTCTGTTAAAGGACCGCGCAAGGGAATATATATTTAAGCGAACCTCTACAGGTACGAAAATGTTTACCCCTAACCAATTACAATATAATAGCTGCAAACAAATTTTAAAAGAAAGCCAAATTGAGTTTCACTCATACAGCTTCAAAGACAGTAGATTGTATACAATCTTCCTACACGGTCTTCTCCGCATCAATGTTGACGACGAAATCAAAAAAGAATTGGCAAGTTACAACTTATCCCAAACAAACGTTATTAAAATAACAACAAAATACAGTTCCCGCGACAATACAGTCTACAAAATACAGTTTTCCAGAAAAACATTTAATATCATCTCATTAAAAATGTGAAAACCATCTCCAATGTTATCATTTAATGGATAAAATACAAACCAAAAAGGGGTGACAAGCCAACACAATGTTGGAGGTGTTTAATCGCGGTCACGGTCACGGTGGTGAACATTGTCATCGCAAACCCGACTGTCTTTTCAATATTAGCGAAAAAAGACCAGACAGATCACGCGGCGAATGATATAAATTGCCCTTTCCGTTCATTATACCTAGAGGCAAGATCTGGAGCGACACGTACAGCAACAAAAATTAACAGACAACAATTAAACAACAATGAGTTTCCATCCTTAGACAAGCTAAGCTAAGATAGGATCAAACCTATTTAACATAGATGAACTTTTTGATATTTTCACCACCGCAATGGTGGATTTACAAAGATGCACTTCTAAGGTGGCACAAATTAAAGTAGTAATGTCCATGGTTAAAAATGCATATGACTTACACTAGTTCTAACAGTCTCAAAACTCTTCATATGAATGTAAACGGAATTACAAGTTTTTTTAAAATAAAATAACTCAAACTGTTGCTCGAAAGAGCGAATTGCTTCACTAAACGAAACACTTCCCAACGAATATCACAAACCTTTTATGAACAATTATTGGTTTTACAGAAATGACAGACGCAATGCAAGGGGTGGGGGCGTTGCTCTGTTAATCCATAAATCCATCAAACATATGAACATTAATTCATGTAATACAAAAAAATTCATAGTATTCGGAGACTTTAACGCAAAACACACGTCTTGGAACTGTCATAACAACAAAGCAGGATCCGTGCTCAATAACTTACAACTTGCTCATAACTTTTTATGCATTACCCCAATAGTCCATCTCTATATCCACATCAACGAAATCGCTCTTCGTCAACTGTCGATATCATTATCAGCAATTCTACTCTAAATATAAATAAAAACATCTGAAGCATCAATAATAAATCCAGATTACTTTGATTATAATTTAACGAACTGGAACAGTTATACAAAATACATTGAAAACAGAATAGCATTAGTCAACAATGAATACATTTCCAAAACTGCTATTGCTCAGGAAATAAATAAATTCATAAACATTATGTTACTTGCACAAGATGTGTCTACACCTAAAATATCGCAAGAAAATACCTATACACTACCGGAAAAATTAATGAAATACGCAAGGCTTAGAACTTATAAACGTAAATCCCAAAGAGCCTCTAACCGAGAAGAAATCAATTTTTACAAACAATACACAAATCTGCTAAGTAAAATGTTAGACAAACAAATTAACGAAGAACGAAATAAGAAATGGAACACCCTAATATCAAAGTTAAAATCGGGAGACAAAACCTTTTGGAAATTAGTAGAAATTTACGTGACAAAGACAAAAATTCAATACCATATGTAAAAATAGGAAACACCAAAGTAATATCGGATGACGGCAAAACCGAAATTCTTGCAAACACGTTTGCGGAAGCCAATAATACCTCTAACTACAAACACACAATAGATAATTTAATTAATTCAACGGTTAACGGCTTTAAATCTAAAATTATATCTTCACAAACTGAAAAATTTACAACACTCAATGAGATAACTAACATTATATCAGAACTCAAAGCCACAAAAACCTGCGGGTTTGATAAAGTTCCCAACTAACTGCTAAAAAATTACCAATTAAAACTTTAAAATTACTCACAATCATTCTTAACAGTTGCATAAAATTAAGCTATTTTCCTAGTATAATTAAAAATGCTAAAGTCGTAGCCATTAGCAAGCCAAACAAACCAAAAAACTCCCCGACTAGATATCGAATTATAAGTCTTCTAAGCAACTTACGTAAAATTTATAAAAAAATAATTTATGCTCGGCTTAATGAACACGCCACTAATAACTCAATTGTCACTAAGGAACAATTCGATTTAAAAAAAGAGCATAGCACAACAAATCAATTAAGCATTAATGTTAATAAAACGCAGTTAACTATTAGTTATCTTTTTGATCTGGTTTTATTATCTAAAAATTATAAAAAATGTCGTCCAAGTTAAAATAAAGAAATTCAAATAATATTAAAATGAAAAAATCGTTCTTACTGGCATTGACGTTATTTTCAAAAAGGCTTTAAGCGGTTACTTGAAATTGGTACCTTTATACCAAGTGAATAAGTCAATACCAATTATTGAGCGCAGAGTGTTGCCAAATGCAAACAAATGATATAATAAAATAAGTAAAAAACATAAATTTGATTTAATTCTCGACATCCTACCACCCGTGAATCACGGAGAGTCACCATTAACGTCGAGAACAGCCAGTTTTGACGCTGGTCTTCTTAGCCTTCCCATTGCCGTCTTAACCACCGCCGAGCGTACTTGTCGGCGGCCAAAAGCACTTCTTCCCTACGCCCATTTTCCATTGTCCACGAGTTTCATTATCGTCACATACAATCACCACATCACCCACCTTGATTGGCTTTACTGGCTGATGCCACTTTGTTCGACGTGTCAATTCTAGAAGGTATTCCAGCACCCACCTCTTCTTGTTTAAGTTGCTGCAAAATGTGCCATTGTTTTCTTAGGCATATCTTATCAGCCACAGCTGACGTTTTCACCATATTCGCGCAACCAAGCAAAAAATGTTTTGGTGTTAAAGGTTCTTGATCAGTATCTATTGAAGTATGCGTCAGCGGACGAACAACTTATTTGTTTGTTTCCCATTATTATAGTTATTAAATAAAAGAAGAGTCGTATGGGGTGGAGTAAGGCAAGTTTGTTAAATATGTGGCCTAGCAGGGTCGACGAGTTGCGTGGCCACCGCAAAAACGGCCACGTAAATGCGGAGATGGCGGACGAGCTCCAGCAGCAGGGATACTCCTGTAGCCCACGAGACGTACAGGTGAAGTTGCAAAACTTTACGCAGCGGTACAGGTACTTGTATTTTTAAAGAACTTTACTTTTTTTTATAGAACTTTACTTAAAAATTTAATGTTTAAAGGAAGGAAAAGGCAGCAGTGGGAATATCTGGTGGGTCATCCTCCACATGGACATATTTTAGAATTTTCCACCAGATAATTGGAGGCTTCAAGGCAAACTCTTTTGCAGACTTGGTCCTTGAGAGTATTGACAGTAAGTGCTGTGTTCTATGGGATGAAAACTTTTGCGTTGTTAAAAGAAAACATTAAAAGTTAAAAGATTTAATTTTGTATGTATTAACTTTATTAATTTGTTTTAATTAGTGGTAACTGTTATTATTATGTCTCGTTAACTATTATGTCTCATTATTTGGTATTTTTTACTTTACTTATACAGAGTCAAATTCGTCACCAAGCACACCGCCAGCTGTACCATTATCTGCCCCATCATCGCCTCTATCGCCGTGTTCTCCGTTACCTGGGCCGAGCTCCACATCAGCTAGCGAACCTCAAAAAAAAAAAGAATTTATTTAAAACAAACAATTTTAGAGAAATTTGATAAAGTTTCTACTGAAATCTCTAATTATTTAAAAAGAAGCCAGGAGACGGACAAGGAGTTAATAGAAATTGAAAGAAAAAAAGCTGAAGCTCTGGTAAAAATTGCAAATTATTGAAAAGAAAAATTAAAATAAAAATAAATAATAATTTTTTCATTAAAATGTGTTCTAAAAATATGTTGTTACTACTTACTAAAATATGAATATAGGGCTTGTCTACTGGTTTCAGGGGCTGCTGCGTTATCACCACTCGTAACGTTATATGATGGACTTTCTGGGCTACTCTCCGAATCTTGTAGAGTTTCTATCCACACTTCTTTTATGCTATCATTTCTTTCATTGAGGAAGTTATGCAAAACGCAGCAAGCTCGAATAATTTGTGGAGCGTTCCCTACTCTGTTGTCAATCCCCTTGCCAATACGACGGAAAGGTGCTTTTAAATGACCAAAGGCGTTCTCCACCACTCTTCTACATTTCGATAGCCAGTAGTTAAATAACTTTTGTTCATTAGACAAGGCAATTGAAAAGGGATACGGTTATATCCCAAAATGCAAACTGGCATTTGAATACCACTTATTTCCTTCATATTGCCTTTTAGTATTTCGCTGTCATACAGTATGTTTTTTAAGCGAGATGAATTGAAAATTTGGGAGTCATTGCAGCGTCCGGGTGCACCAATGTTTATGTACAAAAACCGGTATCTACGTTAATATGGAAGTATTGACACGCTGCATTCAAGCACACTATACATATGTGAATAAGTATTTCCACCTGTAATCCACAAGAGCAGAAGTACCATAGAATACCACTCCTTATAATTATAGTAGTCAATGGCATCGTGCTCATTTGTTTTTATTTCGATATGACAACCATCTGAAAATATAGGTTTTGCCATTTATAATAACTTTTGCGAATTCTCTTTATGAATACAATGTACTTTGACTAAGCAACATTCTTATGTGCATGCTTTGAAAAAAATTCAAACTTACCGACAGCCCCTTGACATGGTGGAAAACCAAGATTTCGAAATCCTTCAACACATTCTTTTACAGTTTCTTGTATTATGTGGACAATGCTTCCCATACTTCCTCACAAAATTTTAACAAAATTTTGCAGACTGTTGATTTGCCAACACCAAACAGCTCAGAAACCACTCGGTATTCGCCAGATGTACTGAGAGTAAATAAATAAATAAAGCAATGGCAACACGCTTTTCAAGAGTTATTGCACTTTGGAATTCACTTCCCAGAATGTAGAGTGCCGATTCTGTAAGTAAACGGAAAATGTAATTGATTTTAGAAAAACTGTTGCTTGCTCACTTACCAACTTCCATAACAATCTTCGATTTGAGTTTTCTTGTATTGCAAGAAAAAGCAGTAGCTGATTCTTACGCTTTGCAGAATCAGGAGATTCTTTTGCTTTCGCTTTTTAAAGAAAGCCACTTTTGAATCCAAAGTTGATAGCACTAACTGCAACTTATTTAACATAGCATTTGATTCCATTTTTGCAGTTATTTATATTTATTTACAAGTTTCAAGCAACAGTTTTCACAAAAAAACACAAATTTTCACAACTAATATAAAAACAACGTTGCTTTTCACCTGTCAAATGGTTATTGAGCAAACTCAATTTTTGTATGTGTGAACAGTAAAATAAATTGAGGCAATAAACAGAATATTGACTCAATAAAAGTTCATGTGTGAACTGGGTATAAGTAAAATTAGTATTTTGATTCTGGCAATGCCACTATTTTCAGTTGTCACGTTGTAGTAAACGATGTATACAAATGAATATTATTTATCCGGTTAGATCAATAAAAAATGTTTTTATTGTTTTCAGCAAAATCAACATATTTTTTTTTGTTTTTTTTATTAATCTTTTTAATAAAAAGCAATGCACCCAATAAAGGTTAATTTGCAAGGTTTAGGAAGATCTTAAAAAAGAATTTGCCCATATTAAAAAAATAATTATTCGGATAACGAGCTTTGGTTTGATTATATGTACATCAATAAAACTTTTGTTTAAAATAATTAATTATAATTATATTTTTGTAAAATATAAAATAAAGATGTTAAAATGTTTTATATTGAATGCTATGTTATATTTTAGTTTTTATTATTATTATTATTTGTATTGTATTTTTAAAAACTTTTGGAATAACAAAGTATAATTGTCAATTGAGCCGTTTACATTAAAAGTGGCATAAGTCACAACTGAACAGTTTTTTTTTTATTTTTAATAAATTTGATATTAATAAGTTAAGAAGTATTGAGATTTGTTTGAGAGGAGTGTTGATAATTAACGGTGTAACAAAAATGCTTATTTTGAAAGTGGCGTTAGTCGCTGTACTTAGCAAATTAATTAGACCGAATTGCAGCGACAAATATCGTACAATGTAAATTGGGTGTTACGGAACTTAGTGTGAAAGAAATGAAAACATGTAATAAGTGTGTGTGAAGTATTGTTGTGATTATTGGACTTATTTTTATTAGTTCGAAAGAATAGTGCAGTTTACTGAACTATATTATAATGATATCTAATATACTACACATAATTCGCATTATTTTGTTATTTTTTTATTCTCAGGCGGTTGCTTCATGTTGTATAAAATATCGAAGAATGTTACAACTCAAAAGCATATTATTTCACATAGTGACTTATGTAAAGGACAAAATATTAATAGTAGTAATAGCCCCCTGTCGAAAAAATCCTTCACAGTACACAACACGGAGAAAAAAGATTTTATTTCAACACAATCATTAGAAAAATCCGTTTCAGAAAGAAAACTAAATACAGTTGAAATGGCTAAAAATTAAAATGTTTTATAAACTAATTTAAAATAAAAAGATGACAATAACAAAGTAACTTATGCCACTTTTAAAATAAACGGCTAGGTTTATTGTAAACACAATTTATTGTAAGTTTAACGTAGGTTTTTCCTACTTTAAAGTTAACAAAGATATATTAAGGTAACAGCGGTTTTTTAATACAACTTTAAGAAATTGTGCTTAACAACGGCAGTTAAACCTACTTTAAGTTTTTATGCATACAGTCGTTAGTCTTTAAACGAAATAAAACAGATTCCGAATTACAAGATACCGGTGAATTAAAATGGAAATTATGGGTCCCAAGTACATTAACAAATGCCTTAATTCAAGAAGCACATGAGCCAGAAGATAAAGCTCACGGAGGTATTGTCAAAACCATAAATCGTCTTAGGACAAGATATTACTGGCCTAATATGATAACACAGGTAAAACATTTCATCAATAACTTTACCATATGCGAAGAAACAAAACCCACGAACGTAGTGTTAAAACCCCAAATAGGAAACCAAGTTATAACTGATAGACCGTTTCAGAAAATTAATATTGATTTTCTCGGTTAATACCCAAGGTCGAAAAGTGGAAACGCTTATATATTTATCGTTTTGGGTCATATGACAAAATTTGTTTTCCTGAAAGCTATGAAAAAGAATATGCTCAACTTTAGTTGTGGATTGCCCAGCTAACTCTGTATACTTCCTGCGGTGTGGGTGTAGCCTACGTTGGGCGCTGAAGTAATTTAATGTACACGTCATATTTTTTTTAATCTCACACTGTCGATCCCACGACAGGTCTTGTAACGTCAGAGTTTTGTTGAGGTAGCTGGGATTGATATACGATGTATGTTATTGTGAATATTAAATAAACGGTCTTACCCACTCTAAAGAAGTAAATTTTTGGTATTGCCGGATTATAAAAGGGTGCCAAAAATCAATAAAGAGAAGTTTTTTTTTTTAAGTCTCTTTAAAGGAGAATATTAAAGGCCGGCCTGATTCCAATAAAAATGGGTCAGGGTTACTTTTTAAGGGGACATTGACCCAGTTTTATGCTTATGAATATATGTTTTAACTGTCATATCAATTGTTCGTTTTTTTTTGCATAGGTTGTGTTGGTAGTAAATATCAGTTAGAATATTGTTAATACTGATATTAATACTTTAGAAGGAAGAAAAAAAGAGGTTAAAAAATTTCTGCCAGAAGTTTAAATGTTAATTAAAAAGAATATAATTTGAATTATTTTTAATTTTGTTGAGTGAAAGAAGTGAAAATATCCTGTGGGAAAGAAAAACAAAACATCTAATTTATTGCAAAGGGAAGTTTAGCGAAAAGAATTCAAATTGCAAAAGGAGAAAACATATTGTGTGGAACGCTGGTAATCCTTATTTAAGGAGGAAAAAGTTGTCCAAAGGAAAAAAAGGAACCAATAATGTAGAGCCCATTGGTTATCCCAGGATCGCTGGTAACAAAAACAAAGTTATTTTTATTTAATGCACTTTTTAATGCACTTAAAGAAGAAAAGAAAGTAACAAAGATCAGCGCCATACCGAAATATATAAAAGATAAAGGAGTAAGGCCATCTGGCGGAGAGGAGAAAAGTTAAAGTGCACCCACTTGTAGAAGCTAAGAATAGGATAGAGAAGGCGAGAAGCCATACTTAATATATAAGATATAATTATAGGAAAGAAGTAGGGTATTGTAAGTTAATATACGGTAATTTTATATGTTAGTTTTGTGTTTTAATAGTGAAAGGAAACACTACGAAAAAAAAAGGTAAAAACAATTTATCGTTTGCGAAAATATAGACTTGAAAAAACCAAAAAAAAAATAAATACAAAGCCAGAAAGAAACTGCCTTAAGAGAGCTCCTTTAGGGTAGAATCATAAAATTAAGAAAGAATTTTTTTTTTGATAGTTGAAATAATTTTTTTTAACGCAATACATTTTTAAAATATGTGTTCTTAATATATGCGTGACTATGTTTAAGCAAAAAAAAAAAACAAAAAAAAATAGGTTAAGTTAATTTAGTAAAAGTTATGGAAAAAAGGAGAAAATTTCAAATTGGTTGGAGAAAGACCGTTCGTGAAAATAATGTTATTTATAAGTTTATAAATTATTCATATATAAGAAAGGAAAGGAAATTATTAGAAAACTTAAAGTATAAATTTAAAATAAACAGGAAAAATTTCAATTTGGTTAAAAAGAAAGAAAAAAGACCGTTCGAAAAAATAACCCTTTTTATAAGTGGAAAATTTAAAGATTATTCATTTATATATAAAAAAGAAAGAATCTCATAAGGACAATTAAAGTTAAAGTATAAAATAAAAAGGAAAAATTTCAAATTGGTTGAAAAAAGACCGTTAGCAAAAATAATCTTTTTTTTAAAAAGTGAAAAATTATAGCTATGTTAAAAAAATACAAAATTCTAAGGATTATTAAAAAAAAAGATAAAATAAAAAGAAAATGGCCAAATTGCCAATTAATTTTTTTTTGTTTATTAGTCTTTTTTTTGTAGCCAAGATTAATTATAGTCTAGATAAGAAAATATATGTACTTTATTTTTTTAAAGATAATTGTTTAGTTTAAGAATCATTGTTAATAAAAAAAATATGTGATTGTGTTTTAATAAGAAATTTGGAATGAGTGGTTAGTCAGTTGTGGTCTAAGAGAAGAGTTTGGTAAGTGCTGAGCAATAAAAAAAACATTACAAGGGGTCATTATAGATTATGATGATGAATAAGGTTGGGAGAGTACCGTTTGTGGGAGTTCCATCTTTCCCATGTTTTAGTGGTCCGGATTATTTTCGAATTAGTTAAGTTTTCAGTTTTGTTGGATTAGTAGTGTCAATGAACTTTTTGAGAGAGGATTTGAGCTGGCCGAGGTGACATCCCTAACCCCACAAAAATAACATCGGAGGAACCCATAACACTGTATTTCCATGATAAAAATACTAATCATGCTCAAGCATACAGTAGTTAAAGCACAAATATAATAATGATAATCTATGGTAACACATTGCAATTTTTGAGTAATAAATATTTTATGAGAATATCATCAAATATTTATTTGATTATTATTTTTGTTCGACCATTTTTTTCTCTTAAATAAATAAGTATTAATCTTAATAATGGTCTTTTTTAAATAAATTTAACACTATATTTCAAAGCTTCTTCAGGTAATTAATTTTAGCAATAAGAATATAAAAAGCGGCAAAAATGTAGTGTTATTTAGCTACAATAATTCAACAGAAAACCCCAATGCTTTATAGCATTTAGAATAAATAACAATAATACATAGCGATAAAAAACTAAAATTCACCGATAAAACTTTAATCATAACAAAATTGTGATAGTAAAATTAAAAATAATAAGAATAACAAAATAAAATAACAATTCACCAATAAGAATTCAATCATAACAAAGTTTCGATAGTAAAAATGAAACACAAAAAAAAATTATTAATATAACAATATAACAAATTAAATCTAGAATAGGCTCATCTAAATTTATTGGTAACACAAAAGTATTTTATTTTGAAATTTGGTTCTTTTAAGTTAGCATTAAAGAAGCGAATAGTAAAATGTGTCCTAATTCGCATAAATAAATGCAATAAACCTTAATGCGATAAACCTTTAAATTCAGTTTGCCATTTTCTTCATTATGAACGGTATTTCAGTATTTCTCTTTCTTTCTTTTTAACTGTCTACTTCGATCAATACTAACTCTTGCTTTCTGCTTGACAATTCCACAAAGAAAAAAATTCAGCAAAGCTGAAATGGCCAATGTGGTCAAATCTTCATCTTCAAGTAACAGGTTCAATATATTTGCTGCTCACAATGAAATAGACTTCACTGATACGGCGTCGAATATTTTAGAACCCAAGCCTCCACCAATTGTTACAGATGGTGTTAGACCAATAAGCGAACTCCAAAGTCTTCTGTTAAAGGACCGCGCAAGGGAATATATATTTAAGCGAACCTCTACAGGTACGAAAATGTTTACCCCTAACCAATTACAATATAATAGCTGCAAACAAATTTTAAAAGAAAGCCAAATTGAGTTTCACTCATACAGCTTCAAAGACAGTAGATTGTATACAATCTTCCTACACGGTCTTCTCCGCATCAATGTTGACGACGAAATCAAAAAAGAATTGGCAAGTTACAACTTATCCCAAACAAACGTTATTAAAATAGCAACAAAATACAGTTCCCGCGACAATACAGTCTACAAAATACAGTTTTCCAGAAAAACATTTAATATCATCTCATTAAAAATGTGAAAACCATCTCCAATGTTATCATTTAATGGATAAAATACAAACCAAAAAGGGGTGACAAACCAACACAATGTTGGAGGTGTTTAATCGCGGTCACGGTCACGGTGGTGAACATTGTCATCGCAAACCCGACTGTCTTTTCAATATTAGCGAAAAAAGACCAGACAGATCACGCGGCGAATGATATAAATTGCCCTTTCCGTTCATTATACCTAGAGGCAAGATCTGGAGCGACACGTACAGCAACAAAAATTAACAGACAACAATTAAACAACAATGAGTTTCCATCCTTAGACAAGCTAAGCTAAGATAGGACCAAACCTATTTAACATAGATGAACTTTTTGATATTTTCACCACCGCAATGGTGGATTTACAAAGATGCACTTCTAAGGTGGCACAAATTAAAGTAGTAATGTCCATGGTTAAAAATGCATATGACTTACACTAGTTCTAACAGTCTCAAAACTCTTCATATGAATGTAAACGGAATTACAAGTTTTTTTAAAATAAAATAACTCAAACTGTTGCTCGAAAGAGCGAATTGCTTCACTAAACGAAACACTTCCCAACGAATATCACAAACCTTTTATGAACAATTATTGGTTTTACAGAAATGACAGACGCAATGCAAGGGGTGGGGGCGTTGCTCTGTTAATCCATAAATCCATCAAACATATGAACATTAATTCATGTAATACAAAAAAATTCATAGTATTCGGAGACTTTAACGCAAAACACACGTCTTGGAACTGTCATAACAACAAAGCAGGATCCGTGCTCAATAACTTACAACTTGCTCATAACTTTTTATGCATTACCCCAATAGTCCATCTCTATATCCACATCAACGAAATCGCTCTTCGTCAACCGTCGATATCATTATCAGCAATTCTACTCTAAATATAAATAAAAACATCTGAAGCATCAACAATAAATCTAGATTACTTTGATTATAATTTAACGAACTGGAACAGTTATACAAAATACATTGAAAACAGAATAGCATTAGTCAACAATGAATACATTTCCAAAACTGCTATTGCTCAGGAAATAAATAAATTCATAAACATTATGTTACTTGCACAAGATGTGTCTACACCTAAAATATCGCAAGAAAATACCTATACACTACCGGAAAAATTAATGAAATACGCAAGGCTTAGAACTTATAAACGTAAATCCCAAAGAGCCTCTAACCGAGAAGAAATCAATTTTTACAAACAATACACAAATCTGCTAAGTAAAATGTTAGACAAACAAATTAACGAAGAACGAAATAAGAAATGGAACACCCTAATATCAAAGTTAAAATCGGGAGACAAAACCTTTTGGAAATTAGTAGAAATTTACGTGACAAAGACAAAAATTCAATACCATATGTAAAAATAGGAAACACCAAAGTAATATCGGATGACGGCAAAACCGAAATTCTTGCAAACACGTTTGCGGAAGCCAATAATACCTCTAACTACAAACACACAATAGATAATTTAATTAATTCAACGGTTAACGGCTTTAAATCTAAAATTATATCTTCACAAACTGAAAAATTTACAACACTCAATGAGATAACTAACATTATATCAGAACTCAAAGCCACAAAAACCTGCGGGTTTGATAAAGTTCCCAACTAACTGCTAAAAAATTACCAATTAAAACTTTAAAATTACTCACAATCATTCTTAACAGTTGCATAAAATTAAGCTATTTTCCTAGTATAATTAAAAATGCTAAAGTCGTAGCCATTAGCAAGCCAAACAAACCAAAAAACTCCCCGACTAGATATCGAATTATAAGTCTTCTAAGCAACTTACGTAAAATTTATAAAAAAATAATTTATGCTCGGCTTAATGAACACGCCACTAATAACTCAATTGTCACTAAGGAACAATTCGATTTAAAAAAAGAGCATAGCACAACAAATCAATTAAGCATTAATGTTAATAAAACGCAGTTAACTATTAGTTATCTTTTTGATCTGGTTTTATTATCTAAAAATTATAAAAAATGTCGTCCAAGTTAAAATAAAGAAATTCAAATAATATTAAAATGAAAAAATCGTTCTTACTGGCATTGACGTTATTTTCAAAAAGGCTTTAAGCGGTTACTTGAAATTGGTACCTTTATACCAAGTGAATAAGTCAATACCAATTATTGAGCGCAGAGTGTTGCCAAATGCAAACAAATGATATAATAAAATAAGTAAAAGACATAAATTTGATTTAATTCTCGACATCCTACCACCCGTGAATCACGGAGAGTCACCATTAACGTCGAGAACAGCCAGTTTTGACGCTGGTCTTCTTAGCCTGCCCATTGCCGTCTTAACCACCGCCGAGCGTACTTGTCGGCGGCCAAAAGCACTTCTTCCCTACGCCCATTTTCCATTGTCCACGAGTTTCATTATCGTCACATACAATCACCACATCACCCACCTTGATTGGCTTTACTGGCTGATGCCACTTTGTTCGACGTATCAATTCTAGAAGGTATTCCAGCACCCACCTCTTCTTGTTTAAGTTGCTGCAAAATGTGCCATTGTTTTCTTAGGCATATCTTATCAGCCACAGCTGACGTTTTCACTATATTCGCGCAACCAAGCAAAAAATGTTTTGGTGTTAAAGGTTCTTGATCAGTATCTATTGAAGTATGCGTCAGCGGACGAACAACTTATTTGTTTGTTTCCCATTATTATAGTTATTAAATAAAAGAAAAGTCGTATGGGGTGGAGTAAGGCAAGTTTGTTAAATATGTGGCCTAGCAGGGTCGACGAGTTGCGTGGCCACCGCAAAAACGGCCACGTAAATGCGGAGATGGCGGACGAGCTCCAGCAGCAGGGATACTCCTGTAGCCCACGAGACGTACAGGTGAAGTTGCAAAACTTTACGCAGCGATACAGGTACTTGTATTTTTAAAGAACTTTACTTTTTTTTATAGAACTTTACTTAAAAATTTAATGTTTACAGGAAGGAAAAGGCAGCAGTGGGAATATCTGGTGGGTCATCCTCCACATGGACATATTTTAGAATTTTCCACCAGATAATTGGAGGCTTCAAGGCAAACTCTTTTGCAGACTTGGTCCTTGAGAGTATTGACAGTAAGTGCTGTGTTCTCGGGGATGAAAACTTTTGCGTTGTTAAAAGAAAACATTAAAAGTTAAAAGATTTAATTTTGTATGTATTAACTTTATTAATTTGTTTTAATTAGTGGTAACTGTTATTATTATGTCTCGTTAACTATTATGTCTCATTATTTGGTATTTTTTACTTTACTTATACAGAGTCAAATTCGTCACCAAGCACACCGCCAGCTGTACCATTATCTGCCCCATCATCGCCTCTATCGCCGTGTTCTCCGTTACCTGGGCCGAGCTCCACATCAGCTAGCGAACCTCAAAAAAAAAAAGAATTTATTTAAAACAAACAATTTTAGAGAAATTTGATGAAGTTTCTACTGAAATCTCTAATTATTTAAAAAGAAGCCAGGAGACGGACAAGGAGTTAATAGAAATTGAAAGAAAAAAAGCTGAAGCTCTGGTAAAAATTGCAAATTATTGAAAAGAAAAATTAAAATAAAAATAAATAATAATTTTTTCATTAAAATGTGTTATAAAAATATGTTGTTACTACTTACTAAAATATGAATATAGGGCTTGTCTACTGGTTTCAGGGGCTGCTGCGTTATCACCACTCGTAACGTTATATGATGGACATTCTGGGCTACTCTCCGAATCTTGTAGAGTTTCTATCCACACTTCTTTTATGCTATCATTTCTTTCATTGAGGAAGTTATGCAAAACGCAGCAAGCTCGAATAATTTGTGGAGCGTTCCCTACTCTGTTGTCAATCCCCTTGCCAATACGACGGAAAGGTGCTTTTAAATGACCAAAGGCGTTCTCCACCACTCTTCTACATTTCGATAGCCAGTAGTTAAATAACTTTTGTTCATTAGACAAGGCAATTGAAAAGGGATACGGTTATATCCCAAAATGCAAACTGGCATTTGAATACCACTTATTTCCTTCATATTGCCTTTTAGTATTTCGCTGTCATGCAGTATGTTTTTTAAGCGAGATGAATTGAAAATTTGGGAGTCATTGCAGCGTCCGGGTGCACCAATGTTTATGTACAAAAACCGGTATCTACGTTAATATGGAAGTATTGACACGCTGCATTCAAGCACACTATACATATGTGAATAAGTATTTCCACCTGTAATCCACAAGAGCAGAAGTACCATAGAATACCACTCCTTATAATTATAGTAGTCAATGGCATCGTGCTCATTTGTTTTTATTTCGATATGACAACCATCTGAAAATATAGGTTTTGCCATTTATAATAACTTTTGCGAATTCTCTTTATGAATACAATGTACTTTGACTAAGCAACATTCTTATGTGCATGCTTTGAAAAAAATTCAAACTTACCGACAGCCCCTTGACATGGTGGAAAACCAAGATTTCGAAATCCTTCAACACATTCTTTTACAGTTTCTTGTATTATGTGGACAATGCTTCCCATACTTCCTCACAAAATTTTAACAAAATTTTGCAGACTGTTGATTTGCCAACGCCAAACAGCTCAGAAACCACTCGGTATTCGCCAGATGTACTGAGAGTAAATAAATAAATAAAGCAATGGCAACACGCTTTTCAAGAGTTATTGCACTTTAAAATTCACTTCCCAGAATGTAGAGTGCCGATTCTGTAAGTAAACGGAAAATGTAATTGATTTTAGAAAAACTGTTGCTTGCTCACTTACCAACTTCCATAACAATCTTCGATTTGAGTTTTCTTGTATTGCAAGAAAAAGCAGTAGCTGATTCTTACGCTTTGCAGAATCAGGAGATTCTTTTGCTTTCGCTTTTTAAAGAAAGCCACTTTTGAATCCAAAGTTGATAGCACTAACTGCAACTTATTTAACATAGCATTTGATTCCATTTTTGCAGTTATTTATATTTATTTACAAGTTTCAAGCAACAGTTTTCACAAAAAAACACAAATTTTCACAACTAATATAAAAACAACGTTGCTTTTCACCTGTCAAATGGTTATTGAGCAAACTCAATTTTTGTATGTGTGAACAGTAAAATAAATTGAGGCAATAAACAGAATATTGACTCAATAAAAGTTCATGTGTGAACTAGGTATAAGTAAAATTAGTATTTTGATTTTGGCAATGCCACTATTTTCAGTTGTCACGTTGTAGTAAACGATGTATACAAATGAATATTATTTATCCGGGTAGTTAGATCAATAAAAAATGTTTTTATTGTTTTCAGCAAAATCAATATATTTTTTTTTGTTTTTTTTATTAATCTTTTTAATAAAAAGCAAAGCACCCAATAAAGGTTAATTTGCAAGGTTTAGGAAGAACTTAAAAAAGAATTTGCCCATATTAAAAAAATAATTATTCGGATAACGAGCTTTGGTTTGATTATATGTACATCAATAAAACTTTTGTTTAAAATAATTAATTATAATTATATTTTTGTAAAATATAAAATAAAGATGTTAAAATGTTTTATATTGAATGCCATGTTATATTTTAGTTTTTATTATTATTATTATTTGTATTGTATTTTTAAAAACTTTTGGAATAACAAAGTATAATTGTCAATTGAGCCGTTTACATTAAAAGTGGCATAAGTCACAACTGAACAGTTTTTTTTTTCATTTTTAATAAATTTGATATTAATAAGTTAAGAAGTATTGAGATTTGTTTGAGAGGAGTGTTGATAATTAACGGTGTAACAAAAATGCTTATTTTGAAAGTGGCGTTAGTCGCTGTACTTAGCAAATTAATTAGACCGAATTGCAGCGACAAATATCGTACAATGTAAATTGGGTGTTACGGAACTTAGTGTGAAAGAAATGAAAACATGTAATAAGTGTGTGTGAAGTATTGTTGTGATTATTGGACTTATTTTTATTAGTTCGAAAGAATAGTGCAGTTTACTGAACTATATTATAATGATATCTAATATACTACACATAATTCGCATTATTTTGTTATTTTTTTATTCTCAGGCGGTTGCTTCATGTTGTATAAAATATCGAAGAATGTTACAACTCAAAAGCATATTATTTCACATAGTGACTTATGTAAAGGACAAAATATTAATAGTAGTAATAGCCCCCTGTCGAAAAAATCCTTCACAGTACACAACATGGAGAAAAAAGATTTTATTTCAACACAATCATTAGAAAAATCCGTTTCAGAAAGAAAACTAAATACAGTTGAAATGGCTAAAAATTAAAATGTTTTATAAACTAATTTAAAATAAAAAGATGACAATAACAAAGTAACTTATGCCACTTTTAAAATAAACGGCTAGGTTTATTGTAAACACAATTTATTGTAAGTTTAACGTAGGTTTTTCCTACTTTAAAGTTAACAAAGATATATTAAGGTAACAGCGGTTTTTTAATACAACTTTAAAAAATTGTGCTTAACAACGGCAGTTAAACCTACTTTAAGTTTTTATGCATACAGTCGTTAGTCTTTAAACGAAATAAAACAGATTCCGAATTACAAGATACCGGTGAATTAAAATGGAAATTATGGGTCCCAAGTACATTAACAAATGCCTTAATTCAAGAAGCACATGAGCCAGAAGATAAAGCTCACGGAGGTATTGTCAAAACCATAAATCGTCTTAGGACAAGATATTACTGGCCTAATATGATAACACAGGTAAAACATTTCATCAATAACTTTACCATATGCGAAGAAACAAAACCCACGAACGTAGTGTTAAAACCCCAAATAGGAAACCAAGTTATAACTGATAGACCGTTTCAGAAAATTAATATTGATTTTCTCGGTTAATACCCAAGGTCGAAAAGTGGAAACGCTTATATATTTATCGTTTTGGGTCATATGACAAAATTTGTTTTCCTGAAAGCTATGAAAAAGAATATGCTCAACTTTAGTTGTGGATTGCCCAGCTAACTCTGTATACTTCCTGCGGTGTGGGTGTAGCCTACGTTGGGCGCTGAAGTAATTTAATGTACACGTCATATTTTTTTTAATCTCACACTGTCGATCCCACGACAGGTCTTGTAACGTCAGAGTTTTGTTGAGGTAGCTGGGATTGATATACGATGTATGTTATTGTGAATATTAAATAAACGGTCTTACCCACTCTAAAGAAGTAAATTTTTGGTATTGCCGGATTATAAAAGGGTGCCAAAAATCAATAAAGAGAAGTTTTTTTTTTTAAGTCTCTTTAAAGGAGAATATTAAAGGCCGGCCTGATTCCAATAAAAATGGGTCAGGGTTACTTTTTAAGGGGACATTGACCCAGTTTTATGCTTATGAATATATGTTTTAACTGTCATATCAATTGTTCGTTTTTTTTTGCATAGGTTATGTTGGTAGTAAATATCAGTTAGAATATTGTTAATACTGATATTAATACTTTAGAAGGAAGAAAAAAAGAGGTTAAACAATTTCTGCCAGAAGTTTAAATGTTAATTAAAAAGAATATAATTTGAATTATTTTTAATTTTGTTGAGTGAAAGAAGTGAAAATATCCTGTGGGAAAGAAAAACAAAACATCTAATTTATTGCAAAGGGAAGTTTAGTGAAAAGAATTCAAATTGCAAAAGGAGAAAACATATTGTGTGAAACGCTGGTAATCCTTATTTAAGGAGAAAAAAGTTGTCCAAAGGAAAAAAAGGAACCAATAATGTAGAGCCCATTGGTTATCCCAGGATCGCTGGTAACAAAAACAAAGTTATTTTTATTTAATGCACTTTTTTAATGCACTTAAAGAAGAAAAGAAAGTAACAAAGATCAGCGCCATACCGAAATATATAAAAGATAAAGGAGTAAGGCCATCTGGCGGAGAGGAGAAAAGTTAAAGTGCACCCATTTGTAGAAGCTAAGAATAGGATAGAGAAGGCGAGAAGCCATACTTAATATATAAGATATAATTATAGGAAAAAAGTAGGGTATTGTAAGTTAATATACGGTAATTTTATATGTTAGTTTTGTGTTTTAATAGTGAAAGGAAACACTACAAAAAAAAAAAGGTAAAAACAATTTATCGTTTGTGAAAATATAGACTTGAAAAAACCAAAAAAAAAAATAAATACAAAGCCAGAAAGAAACTGCCTTAAGAGAGCTCCTTTAGGGTAGAATCATAAAATTAAGAAAGAATTTTTTTTTTGATAGTTGAAATAATTTTTTTTTTAACGCAATACATTTTTAAAATATGTGTTCTTAATATATGCGTGACTATGTTTAAGCAAAAAAAAAAATAGGTTAAGTTAATTTAGTAAAAGTTATGGAAAAAAAGGAGAAAATTTCAAATTGGTTGGAGAAAGACCGTTCGTGAAAATAATGTTATTTATAAGTTTATAAATTATTCATATATAAGAAAGGAAAGGAAATTATTAGAAAACTTAAAGTATAAATTTAAAATAAACAGGAAAAATTTCAATTTGGTTAAAAAGAAAGAAAAAAGACCGTTCGCAAAAATAACCCTTTTTATAAGTGGAAAATTTAAAGATTATTCATTTATATATAAAAAAGAAAGAATCTCATAAGGACAATTAAAGTTAAAGTATAAAATAAAAAGGAAAAATTTCAAATTGGTTGAAAAAAAACCGCTAGCAAAAATAATCTTTTTTTTAAAAAGTGAAAAATTATAGCTATGTTAAAAAAATACAAAATTCTAAGGATTATTAAAAAAAAAGATAAAATAAAAAGAAAATGGCCAAATTGCCAATTAATTTTTTTTTGTTTATTAGTCTTTTTTTTGTAGCCAAGATTAATTATAGTCTAGATAAGAAAATAGATGTACTTTATTTTTTTAAAGATAATTGTTTAGTTTAAGAATCATTGTTAATAAAAAAAATATGTGATTGTGTTTAAATAAGAAATTTGGAATGAGTGGTTAGTCAGTTGTGGTCTAAGAGAAGAGTTTGGTAAGTGCTGAGCAATAAAAAAAACATTACAAGGGGTCATTATAGATTATGATGATGAATAAGGTTGGGAGAGTACCGTTTGTGGGAGTTCCATCTTTTCCATGTTTTAGTGGTCCGGATTATTTTCGAATTAGTTAAGTTTTCAGTTTTGTTGGATTAGTAGTGTCAATGAACTTTTTGAGAGAGGATTTGAGCTGGCCGAGGTGACATCCCTAACCCCACAAAAATAACATCGGAGGAACCCATAACACTGTATTTCCATGATAAAAATACTAATCATGCTCAAGCATACAGTAGTTAAAGCACAAATATAATAATGATAATCTATGGTAACACATTGCAATTTTTGAGTAATAAATATTTTATGAGAATATCATTAAATATTTATTTGATTATTATTTTTGTTCGACCATTTTTTTCTCTTAAATAAATAAGTATTAATCTTAATAATGGACTTTTTTAAATAAATTTAACACTATATTTCAAAGCTTCTTCAGGTAATTAATTTTAGCAATAAGAATATAAAAAGCGGCAAAAGTGTAGTGTTATTTAGCTACAATAATTCAACAGAAAACCCCAATGCTTTATAGCATTTAGAATAAATAACAATAATACATAGCGATAAAAAACTAAAATTCACCGATAAAACTTTAATCATAACAAAATTGTGATAGTAAAACTAAAAATAATAAGAATAACAAAATAAAATAACAATTCACCAATAAGAATTCAATCATAACAAAGTTTCGATAGTAAAAATGAAACACAAAAAAAAATTATTAATATAACAATATAACAAATTAAATCTAGAATAGGCTCATCTAAATTTATTGGTA
Source organism: Trichopoda pennipes (assembly GCA_030448955.1). Classification (NCBI taxonomy): domain Eukaryota; kingdom Metazoa; phylum Arthropoda; class Insecta; order Diptera; family Tachinidae; genus Trichopoda; species Trichopoda pennipes. The sequence continues at coordinate 549,447 of JASKUP010000042.1, read as the reverse complement.
ACACAAAAGTATTTTATTTTGAAATTTGGTTCTTTTAAGTTAGCATTAAAGAAGCGAATAGTAAAATGTATCCTAATTCGCATAAATAAATGCAATAAACCTTAATGCGATAAACCTTTAAATTCAGTTTGCCATTTTCTTCATTATGAACGGTATTTCAGTATTTCTCTTTCTTTCTTTTTAACTGTCTACTTCGATCAATACTAACTCTTGCTTTCTGCTTGACAATTCCACAAAGAAAAAAATTCAGCAAAGCTGAAATGGCCAATGTGGTCAAATCTTCATCTTCAAGTAACAGGTTCAATATATTTGCTGCTCACAATGAAATAGACTTCACTGATACGGCGTCGAATATTTTAGAACCCAAGCCTCCACCAATTGTTACAGATGGTGTTAGACCAATAAGCGAACTCCAAAGTCTTCTGTTAAAGGACCGCGCAAGGGAATATATATTTAAGCGAACCTCTACAGGTACGAAAATGTTTACCCCTAACCAATTACAATATAATAGCTGCAAACAAATTTTAAAAGAAATCAAATTGAGTTTCACTCATACAGCTTCAAAGACAGTAGATTGTATAAAATCTTCCTACACGGTCTTCTCCGCATCAATGTTGACGACGAAATCAAAAAAGAATTGGCAAGTTACAACTTATCCCAAACAAACGTTATTAAAATAACAACAAAATACAGTTCCCGCGACAATACAGTCTACAAAATACAGTTTTTCAGAAAAACATTTAATATCATCTCATTAAAAATGTGAAAACCATCTCCAATGTTATCATTTAATGGATAAAATACAAACCAAAAAGGGGTGACAAACCAACACAATGTTGGAGGTGTTTAATCGCGGTCACGGTCACGGTGGTGAACATTGTCATCGCAAACCCGACTGTCTTTTCAATATTAGCGAAAAAAGACCAGACAGATCACGCGGCGAATGATATAAATTGCCCTTTCCGTTCATTATACCTAGAGGCAAGATCTGGAGCGACACGTACAGCAACAAAAATTAACAGACAACAATTAAACAACAATGAGTTTCCATCCTTAGACAAGCTAAGCTAAGATAGGATCAAACCTATTTAACTTAGATGAACTTTTTGATATTTTCACCACCGCAATGGTGGATTTACAAAGATGCACTTCTAAGGTGGCACAAATTAAAGTAGTAATGTCCATGGTTAAAAATGCATATGACTTACACTAGTTCTAACAGTCTCAAAACTCTTCATATGAATGTAAACGGAATTACAAGTTTTTTTAAAATAAAATAACTCAAACTGTTGCTCGAAAGAGCGAATTGCTTCACTAAACGAAACACTTCCCAACGAATATCACAAACCTTTTATGAACAATTATTGGTTTTACAGAAATGACAGACGCAATGCAAGGGGTGGGGGCGTTGCTCTGTTAATCCATAAATCCATCAAACATATGAACATTAATTCATGTAATACAAAAAAATTCATAGTATTCGGAGACTTTAACGCAAAACACACGTCTTGGAACTGTCATAACAACAAAGCAGGATCCGTGCTCAATAACTTACAACTTGCTCATAACTTTTTATGCATTACCCCAATAGTCCATCTCTATATCCACATTAACGAAATCGCTCTTCGTCAACCGTCGATATCATTATCAGCAATTCTACTCTAAATATAAATAAAAACATCTGAAGCATCAACAATAAATCTAGATTACTTTGATTATAATTTAACGAACTGGAACAGTTATACAAAATACATTGAAAACAGAATAGCATTAGTCAACAATGAATACATTTCCAAAACTGCTATTGCTCAGGAAATAAATAAATTCATAAACATTATGTTACTTGCACAAGATGTGTCTACACCTAAAATATCGCAAGAAAATACCTATACACTACCGGAAAAATTAATGAAATACGCAAGGCTTAGAACTTATAAACGTAAATCCCAAAGAGCCTCTAACCGAGAAGAAATCAATTTTTACAAACAATACACAAATCTGCTAAGTAAAATGTTAGACAAACAAATTAACGAAGAACGAAATAAGAAATGGAACACCCTAATATCAAAGTTAAAATCGGGAGACAAAACCTTTTGGAAATTAGTAGAAATTTACGTGACAAAGACAAAAATTCAATACCATATGTAAAAATAGGAAACACCAAAGTAATATCGGATGACGGCAAAACCGAAATTCTTGCAAACACGTTTGCGGAAGCCAATAATACCTCTAACTACAAACACACAATAGATAATTTAATTAATTCAACGGTTAACGGCTTTAAATCTAAAATTATATCTTCACAAACTGAAAAATTTACAACACTCAATGAGATAACTAACATTATATCAGAACTCAAAGCCACAAAAACCTGCGGGTTTGATAAAGTTCCCAACTAACTGCTAAAAAATTACCAATTAAAACTTTAAAATTACTCACAATCATTCTTAACAGTTGCATAAAATTAAGCTATCTTCCTAGTATAATTAAAAATGCTAAAGTCGTAGCCATTAGCAAGCCAAACAAACCAAAAAACTCCCCGACTAGATATCGAATTATAAGTCTTCTAAGCAACTTACGTAAAATTTATAAAAAAATAATTTATGCTCGGCTTAATGAACACGCCACTAATAACTCAATTGTCACTAAGGAACAATTCGATTTAAAAAAAGAGCATAGCACAACAAATCAATTAAGCATTAATGTTAATAAAACGCAGTTAACTATTAGTTATCTTTTTGATCTGGTTTTATTATCTAAAATGAAAAAATCGTTCTTACTGGCATTGACGTTATTTTCAAAAAGGCTTTAAGCGGTTACTTGAAATTGGTACCTTTATACCAAGTGAATAAGTCAATACCAATTATTGAGCGCAGAGTGTTGCCAAATGCAAACAAATGATATAATAAAATAAGTAAAAGACATAAATTTGATTTAATTCTCGACATCCTACCACCCGTGAATCACGGAGAGTCACCATTAACGTCGAGAACAGCCAGTTTTGACGCTGGTCTTCTTAGCCTGCCCATTGCCGTCTTAACCACCGCCGAGCGTACTTGTCGGCGGCCAAAAGCACTTCTTCCCTACGCCCATTTTCCATTGTCCACGAGTTTCATTATCGTCACATACAATCACCACATCACCCACCTTGATTGGCTTTACTGGCTGATGCCACTTTGTTCGACGTGTCAATTCTAGAAGGTATTCCAGCACCCACCTCTTCTTGTTTAAGTTGCTGCAAAATGTGCCATTGTTTTCTTAGGCATATCTTATCAGCCACAGCTGACGTTTTCACCATATTCGCGCAACCAAGCAAAAAATGTTTTGGTGTTAAAGGTTCTTGATCAGTATCTATTGAAGTATGCGTCAGCGGACGAACAACTTATTTGTTTGTTTCCCATTATTATAGTTATTAAATAAAAGAAGAGTCGTATGGGGTGGAGTAAGGCAAGTTTGTTAAATATGTGGCCTAGCAGGGTCGACGAGTTGCGTGGCCACCGCAAAAACGGCCACGTAAATGCGGAGATGGCGGACGAGCTCCAGCAGCAGGGATACTCCTGTAGCCCACGAGACGTACAGGTGAAGTTGCAAAACTTTACGCAGCGGTACAGGTACTTGTATTTTTAAAGAACTTTACTTTTTTTTATAGAACTTTACTTAAAAATTTAATGTTTACAGGAAGGAAAAGGCAGCAGTGGGAATATCTGGTGGGTCATCCTCCACATGGACATATTTTAGAATTTTCCACCAGATAATTGGAGGCTTCAAGGCAAACTCTTTTGCAGACTTGGTCCTTGAGAGTATTGACAGTAAGTGCTGTGTTCTCGGGGATGAAAACTTTTGCGTTGTTAAAAGAAAACATTAAAAGTTAAAAGATTTAATTTTGTATGTATTAACTTTATTAATTTGTTTTAATTAGTGGTAACTGTTATTATTATGTCTCGTTAACTATTATGTCTCATTATTTGGTATTTTTTACTTTACTTATACAGAGTCAAATTCGTCACCAAGCACACCGCCAGCTGTACCATTATCTGCCCCATCATCGCCTCTATCGCCGTGTTCTCCGTTACCTGGGCCGAGCTCCACATCAGCTAGCGAACCTCAAAAAAAAAAAGAATTTATTTAAAACAAACAATTTTAGAGAAATTTGATGAAGTTTCTACTGAAATCTCTAATTATTTAAAAAGAAGCCAGGAGACGGACAAGGAGTTAATAGAAATTGAAAGAAAAAAAGCTGAAGCTCTGGTAAAAATTGCAAATTATTGAAAAGAAAAATTAAAATAAAAATAAATAATAATTTTTTCATTAAAATGTGTTATAAAAATATGTTGTTACTACTTACTAAAATATGAATATAGGGCTTGTCTACTGGTTTCAGGGGCTGCTGCGTTATCACCACTCGTAACGTTATATGATGGACTTTCTGGGCTACTCTCCGAATCTTGTAGAGTTTCTATCCACACTTCTTTTATGCTATCATTTCTTTCATTGAGGAAGTTATGCAAAACGCAGCAAGCTCGAATAATTTGTGGAGCGTTCCCTACTCTGTTGTCAATCCCCTTGCCAATACGACGGAAAGGTGCTTTTAAATGACCAAAGGCGTTCTCCACCACTCTTCTACATTTCGATAGCCAGTAGTTAAATAACTTTTGTTCATTAGACAAGGCAATTGAAAAGGGATACGGTTATATCCCAAAATGCAAACTGGCATTTGAATACCACTTATTTCCTTCATATTGCCTTTTAGTATTTCGCTGTCATACAGTATGTTTTTTAAGCGAGATGAATTGAAAATTTAGGAGTCATTGCAGCGTCCGGGTGCACCAATGTTTATGTACAAAAACCGGTATCTACGTTAATATGGAAGTATTGACACGCTGCATTCAAGCACACTATACATATGTGAATAAGTATTTCCACCTGTAATCCACAAGAGCAGAAGTACCATAGAATACCACTCCTTATAATTATAGTAGTCAATGGCATCGTGCTCATTTGTTTTTATTTCGATATGACAACCATCTGAAAATATAGGTTTTGCCATTTATAATAACTTTTGCGAATTCTCTTTATGAATACAATGTACTTTGACTAAGCAACATTCTTATGTGCATGCTTTGAAAAAAATTCAAACTTACCGACAGCCCCTTGACATGGTGGAAAACCAAGATTTCGAAATCCTTCAACACATTCTTTTACAGTTTCTTGTATTATGTGGACAATGCTTCCCATACTTCCTCACAAAATTTTAACAAAATTTTGCAGACTGTTGATTTGCCAACGCCAAACAGCTCAGAAACCACTCGGTATTCGCCAGATGTACTGAGAGTAAATAAATAAATAAAGCAATGGCAACACGCTTTTCAAGAGTTATTGCACTTTGGAATTCACTTCCCAGAATGTAGAGTGCCGATTCTGTAAGTAAACGGAAAATGTAATTGATTTTAGAAAAACTGTTGCTTGCTCACTTACCAACTTCCATAACAATCTTCGATTTGAGTTTTCTTGTATTGCAAGAAAAAGCAGTAGCTGTTGTTTTCTTACGCTTTGCAGAATCAGGAGATTCTTTTGCTTTCGCTTTTTAAAGAAAGCCACTTTTGAATCCAAAGTTGATAGCACTAACTGCAACTTATTTAACATAGCATTTGATTCCATTTTTGCAGTTATTTATATTTATTTACAAGTTTCAAGCAACAGTTTTCAGAAAAAAAAACACAAATTTTCACAACTAATATAAAAACAACGTTGCTTTTCACCTGTCAAATGGTTATTGAGCAAACTCAATTTTTGTATGTGTGAACAGTAAAATAAATTGAGGCAATAAACAGAATATTGACTCAATAAAAGTTCATGTGTGAACTAGGTATAAGTAAAATTAGTATTTTGATTCTGGCAATGCCACTATTTTCAGTTGTCACGTTGTAGTAAACGATGTATACAAATGAATATTATTTATCCGGGTAGTTAGATCAATAAAAAATGTTTTTATTGTTTTCAGCAAAATCAACATATTTTTTTTTGTTTTTTTTATTAATCTTTTTAATAAAAAGCAAAGCACCCAATAAAGGTTAATTTGCAAGGTTTAGGAAGAACTTAAAAAAGAATTTGCCCATATTAAAAAAATAATTATTCGGATAACGAGCTTTGGTTTGATTATATGTACATCAATAAAACTTTTGTTTAAAATAATTAATTATAATTATATTTTTGTAAAATATAAAATAAAGATGTTAAAATGTTTTATATTGAATGCCATGTTATATTTTAGTTTTTATTATTATTATTTGTATTGTATTTTTAAAAACTTTTGGAATAACAAAGTATAATTGTCAATTGAGCCGTTTACATTAAAAGTGGCATAAGTCACAACTGAACAGTTTTTGTTTTCATTTTTAATAAATTTGATATTAATAAGTTAAGAAGTATTGAGATTTGTTTGAGAGGAGTGTTGATAATTAACGGTGTAACAAAAATGCTTATTTTGAAAGTGGCGTTAGTCGCTGTACTTAGCAAATTAATTAGACCGAATTGCAGCGACAAATATCGTACAATGTAAATTGGGTGTTACGGAACTTAGTGTGAAAGAAATGAAAACATGTAATAAGTGTGTGTGAAGTATTGTTGTGATTATTGGACTTATTTTTATTAGTTCGAAAGAATAGTGCAGTTTACTGAACTATATTATAATGATATCTAATATACTACACATAATTCGCATTATTTTGTTATTTTTTTATTCTCAGGCGGTTGCTTCATGTTGTATAAAATATCGAAGAATGTTACAACTCAAAAGCATATTATTTCACATAGTGACTTATGTAAAGGACAAAATATTAATAGTAGTAATAGCCCCCTGTCGAAAAAATCGTTCACAGTACACAACATGGAGAAAAAAGATTTTATTTCAACACAATCATTAGAAAAATCCGTTTCAGAAAGAAAACTAAATACAGTTGAAATGGCTAAAAATTAAAATGTTTTATAAACTAATTTAAAATAAAAAGATGACAATAACAAAGTAACTTATGCCACTTTTAAAATAAACGGCTAGGTTTATTGTAAACACAATTTATTGTAAGTTTAACGTAGGTTTTTCCTACTTTAAAGTTAACAAAGATATATTAAGGTAACAGCGGTTTTTTAATACAACTTTAAAAAATTGTGCTTAACAATGGCAGTTAAACCTACTTTAAGTTTTTATGCATACAGTCGTTAGTCTTTAAACGAAATAAAACAGATTCCGAATTACAAGATACCGGTGAATTAAAATGGAAATTATGGGTCCCAAGTACATTAACAAATGCCTTAATTCAAGAAGCACATGAGCCAGAAGATAAAGCTCACGGAGGTATTGTCAAAACCATAAATCGTCTTAGGACAAGATATTACTGGCCTAATATGATAACACAGGTAAAACATTTCATCAATAACTTTACCATATGCGAAGAAACAAAACCCACGAACGTAGTGTTAAAACCCCAAATAGGAAACCAAGTTATAACTGATAGACCGTTTCAGAAAATTAATATTGATTTTCTCGGTTAATACCCAAGGTCGAAAAGTGGAAACGCTTATATATTTATCGTTTTGGGTCATATGATAAAATTTGTTTTCCTGAAAGCTATGAAAAAGAATATGCTCAACTTTAGTTGTGGATTGCCCAGCTAACTCTGTATACTTCCTGCGGTGTGGGTGTAGCCTACGTTGGGCGCTGAAGTAATTTAATGTACACGTCATATTTTTTTTAATCTCACACTGTCGATCCCACGACAGGTCTTGTAACGTCAGAGTTTTGTTGAGGTAGCTGGGATTGATATACGATGTATGTTATTGTGAATATTAAATAAACGGTCTTACCCACTCTAAAGAAGTAAATTTTTGGTATTGCCGGATTATAAAAGGGTGCCAAAAATCAATAAAGAGAAGTTTTTTTTTTTAAGTCTCTTTAAAGGAGAATATTAAAGGCCGGCCTGATTCCAATAAAAATGGGTCAGGGTTACTTTTTAAGGGGACATTGACCCAGTTTTATGCTTATGAATATATGTTTTAACTGTCATATCAATTGTTCGTTTTTTTTGCATAGGTTGTGTTGGTAGTAAATATCAGTTAGAATATTGTTAATACTGATATTAATACTTTAGAAGGAAGAAAAAAAGAGGTTAAAAAATTTCTGCCAGAAGTTTAAATGTTAATTAAAAAGAATATAATTTGAATTATTTTTAATTTTGTTGAGTGAAAGAAGTGAAAATATCCTGTGGGAAAGAAAAACAAAACATCTAATTTATTGCAAAGGGAAGTTTAGTGAAAAGAATTCAAATTGCAAAAGGAGAAAACATATTGTGTGGAACGCTGGTAATCCTTATTTAAGGAGGAAAAAGTTGTCCAAAGGAAAAAAAGGAACCAATAATGTAGAGCCCATTGGTTATCCCAGGATCGCTGGTAACAAAAACAAAGTTATTTTTATTTAATGCACTTTTTAATGCACTTAAAGAAGAAAAGAAAGTAACAAAGATCAGCGCCATACCGAAATATATAAAAGATAAAGGAGTAAGGCCATCTGGCGGAGAGGAGAAAAGTTAAAGTGCACCCACTTGTAGAAGCTAAGAATAGGATAGAGAAGGCGAGAAGCCATACTTAATATATAAGGAAAGAAGTAGGAAAGAAGTAGGGTATTGTAAGTTAATATACGGTAATTTTATATGTTAGTTTTGTGTTTTAATAGTGAAAGGAAACACTACGAAAAAAAAGGTAAAAACAATTTATCGTTTGCGAAAATATAGACTTGAAAAAACCAAAAAAAAAATAAATACAAAGCCAGAAAGAAACTGCCTTAAGAGAGCTCCTTTAGGGTAGAATCATAAAATTAAGAAAGAATTTTTTTTTTTGATAGTTGAAATAATTTTTTTTTAACGCAATACATTTTTAAAATATGTGTTCTTAATATATGCGTGACTATGTTTAAGCAAAAAAAAAAAACAAAAAAAAATAGGTTAAGTTAATTTAGTAAAAGTTATGGAAAAAAGGAGAAAATTTCAAATTGGTTGGAGAAAGACCGTTCGTGAAAATAATGTTATTTATAAGTTTATAAATTATTCATATATAAGAAAGGAAAGGAAATTATTAGAAAACTTAAAGTATAAATTTAAAATAAACAGGAAAAATTTCAATTTGGTTAAAAAGAAAGAAAAAAGACCGTTCGAAAAAATAACCCTTTTTATAAGTGGAAAATTTAAAGATTATTCATTTATATATAAAAAAGAAAGAATCTCATAAGGACAATTAAAGTTAAAGTATAAAATAAAAAGGAAAAATTTCAAATTGGTTGAAAAAAGACCGTTAGCAAAAATAATCTTTTTTTTAAAAAGTGAAAAATTATAGCTATGTTAAAAAAATACAAAATTCTAAGGATTATTAAAAAAAAAGATAAAATAAAAAGAAAATGGCCAAATTGCCAATTAATTTTTTTTTGTTTATTAGTCTTTTTTTTGTAGCCAAGATTAATTATAGTCTAGATAAGAAAATAGATGTACTTTATTTTTTTAAAGATAATTGTTTAGTTTAAGAATCATTGTTAATAAAAAAAATATGTGATTGTGTTTTAATAAGAAATTTGGAATGAGTGGTTAGTCAGTTGTGGTCTAAGAGAAGAGTTTGGTAAGTGCTGAGCAATAAAAAAAAACATTACAAGGGGTCATTATAGATTATGATGATGAATAAGGTTGGGAGAGTACCGTTTGTGGGAGTTCCATCTTTCCCATGTTTTAAAGGTCCGGATTATTTTCGAATTAGTTAAGTTTTCAGTTTTGTTGGATTAGTAGTGTCAATGAACTTTTTGAGAGAGGATTTGAGCTGGCCGAGGTGACATCCCTAACCCCACAAAAATAACATCGGAGGAACCCATAACACTGTATTTCCATGATAAAAATACTAATCATGCTCAAGCATACAGTAGTTAAAGCACAAATATAATAATGATAATCTATGGTAACACATTGCAATTTTTGAGTAATAAATATTTTATGAGAATATCATCAAATATTTATTTGATTATTATTTTTGTTCGACCATTTTTTTCTCTTAAATAAATAAGTATTAATCTTAATAATGGTCTTTTTTAAATAAATTTAACACTATATTTCAAAGCTTCTTCAGGTAATTAATTTTAGCAATAAGAATATAAAAAGCGGCAAAAGTGTAGTGTTATTTAGCTACAATAATTCAACAGAAAACCCCAATGCTTTATAGCATTTAGAATAAATAACAATAATACATAGCGATAAAAAACTAAAATTCACCGATAAAACTTTAATCATAACAAAATTGTGATAGTAAAATTAAAAATAATAAGAATAACAAAATAAAATAACAATTCACCAATAAGAATTCAATCATAACAAAGTTTCGATAGTAAAAATGAAACACAAAAAAAAATTATTAATATAACAATATAACAAATTAAATCTAGAATAGGCTCATCTAAATTTATTGGTAACACAAAAGTATTTTATTTTGAAATTTGGTTCTTTTAAGTTAGCATTAAAGAAGCGAATAGTAAAATGTATCCTAATTCGCATAAATAAATGCAATAAACCTTAATGCGATAAACCTTTAAATTCAGTTTGCCATTTTCTTCATTATGAACGGTATTTCAGTATTTCTCTTTCTTTCTTTTTAACTGTCTACTTCGATCAATACTAACTCTTGCTTTCTGCTTGACAATTCCACAAAGAAAAAAATTCAGCAAAGCTGAAATGGCCAATGTGGTCAAATCTTCATCTTCAAGTAACAGGTTCAATATATTTGCTGCTCACAATGAAATAGACTTCACTGATACGGCGTCGAATATTTTAGAACCCAAGCCTCCACCAATTGTTACAGATGGTGTTAGACCAATAAGCGAACTCCAAAGTCTTCTGTTAAAGGACCGCGCAAGGGAATATATATTTAAGCGAACCTTTACAGGTACGAAAATGTTTACCCCTAACCAATTACAATATAATAGCTGCAAACAAATTTTAAAAGAAAGCCAAATTGAGTTTCACTCATACAGCTTCAAAGACAGTAGATTGTATACAATCTTCCTACACGGTCTTCTCCGCATCAATGTTGACGACGAAATCAAAAAAGAATTGGCAAGTTACAACTTATCCCAAACAAACGTTATTGAAATAACAACAAAATACAGTTCCCGCGACAATACAGTCTACAAAATACAGTTTTTCAGAAAAACATTTAATATCATCTCATTAAAAATGTGAAAACCATCTCCAATGTTATCATTTAATGGATAAAATACAAACCAAAAAGGGGTGACAAACCAACACAATGTTGGAGGTGTTTAATCGCGGTCACGGTCACGGTGGTGAACATTGTCATCGCAAACCCGACTGTCTTTTCAATATTAGCCAAAAAAGACCAGACAGATCACGCGGCGAATGATATAAATTGCCCTTTCCGTTCATTATACCTAGAGGCAAGATCTGGAGCGACACGTACAGCAACAAAAATTAACAGACAACAATTAAACAACAATGAGTTTCCATCCTTAGACAAGCTAAGCTAAGATAGGATCAAACCTATTTAACATAGATGAACTTTTTGATATTTTCACCACCGCAATAGTGGATTTACAAAGATGCACTTCTAAGGTGGCACAAATTAAAGTAGTAATGTCCATGGTTAAAAATGCATATGACTTACAGTAGTTCTAACAGTCTCAAAACTCTTCATATGAATGTAAACGGAATTACAAGTTTTTTTAAAATAAAATAACTCAAACTGTTGCTCGAAAGAGCGAATTGCTTCACTAAACGAAACACTTCCCAACGAATATCACAAACCTTTTATGAACAATTATTGGTTTTACAGAAATGACAGACGCAATGCAAGGGGTGGGGGCGTTGCTCTGTTAATCCATAAATCCATCAAACATATGAACATTAATTCATGTAATACAAAAAAATTCATAGTATTCGGAGACTTTAACGCAAAACACACGTCTTGGAACTGTCATAACAACAAAGCAGGATCCGTGCTCAATAACTTACAACTTGCTCATAACTTTTTATGCATTACCCCAATAGTCCATCTCTATATCCACATCAACGAAATCGCTCTTCGTCAACTGTCGATATCATTATCAGCAATTCTACTCTAAATATAAATAAAAACATCTGAAGCATCAACAATAAATCTAGATTACTTTGATTATAATTTAACGAACTGGAACAGTTACACAAAATACATTGAAAACAGAATAGCATTAGTCAACAATGAATACATTTCCAAAACTGCTATTGCTCAGGAAATAAATAAATTCATAAACATTATGTTACTTGCACAAGATGTGTCTACACCTAAAATATCGCAAGAAAATACCTATACACTACCGGAAAAAGTAATGAAATACGCAAGGCTTAGAACTTATAAACGTAAATCCCAAAGAGCCTCTAACCGAGAAGAAATCAATTTTTACAAACAATACACAAATCTGCTAAGTAAAATGTTAGACAAACAAATTAACGAAGAACGAAATAAGAAATGGAACACCCTAATATCAAAGTTAAAATCGGGAGACAAAACCTTTTGGAAATTAGTAGAAATTTACGTGACAAAGACAAAAATTCAATACCATATGTAAAAATAGGAAACACCAAAGTAATATCGGATGACAGCAAAACCGAAATTCTTGCAAACACGTTTGCGGAAGCCAATAATACCTCTAACTACAAACACACAATAGATAATTTAATTAATTCAACGGTTAACGGCTTTAAATCTAAAATTATATCTTCACAAACTGAAAAATTTACAACACTCAATGAGATAACTAACATTATATCAGAACTCAAAGCCACAAAAACCTGCGGGTTTGATAAAGTTCCCAACTAACTGCTAAAAAATTACCAATTAAAACTTTAAAATTACTCACAATCATTCTTAACAGTTGCATAAAATTAAGCTATTTTCCTAGTATAATTAAAAATGCTAAAGTCGTAGCCATTAGCAAGCCAAACAAACCAAAAAACTTCCCGACTAGATATCGAATTATAGTCTTCTAAGCAACTTACGTAAAATTTATAAAAAAATAATTTATGCTCGGCTTAATGAACACGCCACTAATAACTCAATTGTCACTAAGGAACAATTCGATTTAAAAAAAGAGCATAGCACAACAAATCAATTAAGCATTAATGTTAATAAAACGCAGTTAACTATTAGTTATCTTTTTGATCTGGTTTTATTATCTAAAAATTATAAAAAATGTCGTCCAAGTTAAAATAAAGAAATTCAAATAATATTAAAATGAAAAAATCGTTCTTACTGGCATTGACGTTATTTTCAAAAAGGCTTTAAGCGGTTACTTGAAATTGGTACCTTTATACCAAGTGAATAAGTCAATACCAATTATTGAGCGCAGAGTGTTGCCAAATGCAAACAAATGATATAATAAAATAAGTAAAAGACATAAATTTGATTTAATTCTCGACATCCTACCACCCGTGAATCACGGAGAGTCACCATTAACGTCGAGAACAGCCAGTTTTGACGCTGGTCTTCTTAGCCTGCCCATTGCCGTCTTAACCACCGCCGAGCGTACTTGTCGGCGGCCAAAAGCACTTCTTCCCTACGCCCATTTTTCATTGTCCACGAGTTTCATTATCGTCACATACAATCACCACATCACCCACCTTGATTGGCTTTACTGGCTGATGCCACTTTGTTCGACGTGTCAATTCTAGAAGGTATTCCAGCACCCACCTCTTCTTGTTTAAGTTGCTGCAAAATGTGCCATTGTTTTCTTAGGCATATCTTATCAGCCACAGCTGACGTTTTCACCATATTCGCGCAACCAAGCAAAAAATGTTTTGGTGTTAAAGGTTCTTGATCAGTATCTATTGAAGTATGCGTCAGCGGACGAGAGTTGACCAAATTTTCTGCCTCTATAAGTAAACTGACAAAGGTGTCAATTTTGGGTGGTTTTTCTTTAAGCGTAAAGGCTAACAACCTTTCCACTGCATGAACCATTCGCTCCCATGCGCCTCCGGCTGTTGGGTTCGCTGGTGTATTAAATAGCCATTCAATCCCATGGCGACTGCATTCATCTGCTACCTTTGAATCATCCATGACACAAGCATCTTTACTCGCCCCGACGAAGTTCGTTCCTCTATCGCTACGTATGCGCACCGGCACGCCTCTGCGAATTACGAAATTTCTTGCACATAATATGACTGCATCTGTTGTTAAGTCTCTGGCGACTTCCAAGTGAATCGCCCTTATTGTTAGACATGTAAAGAGTGACAACCAGCGTTTTTCACTTCTTCGCTCTACGGACACTGACAATGGCCCCAAATAATCGATGCCTGTGTATAAAAACGGTTCACATACGGGGAAAGGCGATCTATTGGAAGTTGACCCATTAAAGGGGGTTTTGGAATTACACTTTTATTCTTGCATAACTGACACCTTGTCTTAATGGATCTTATCATTTGCCTTGGAATCGGAATCCAAAATTTTAAACAAATAGCAGCACAAACCGAATCCTGATTTTGGTGTTTGAAATCTACGTGATATTGCTTTATAATCAGATAAGTTAGCTGGTGCGTCTTTGGTAGAATAATAGGTTCTCTTGTACATTTAGAAAGGCAGATAGCTTTGCTGATACATCCAGAGAGTCTGATTAGACCGTCATCACTTAGATAATGCGTAAGTTTATAGATGGCGCTTGATTTTGATATAGGTTTATTCAGCTGTACTTGTCTATGTTCATCAGAAAAGCTATCAACCTGAGCCACTTTGCACAAAAACAATTCTGATTCGCTAAATTCCGCAACTGTTAAATATAACTGTGAGTTTGGTAATGACTCTTTGTTTTTTTTGGCGTTAGCTTTAAAAAGTTTTACTGCACGTGAGTTTCTTATTAATATTCACTCTTTGGAGTTTGTAATATCAATGCTTTCTTTATTCAAAATTTCTTATTTTTTATACAATAATTTCTTAATCTAGAAAACTTATTGCCATGTGTACAATATTCTTAGCAAGCAAAATCGATTGCTGTATTTCTTCATATCGATTTTGCTTGGTCATTGGTTTAAATAATGAAACAATACATTGTAAAATTAACTTCCTATAATAGTCAAATTTCATAAACAAATTGAAGCAATTGGAAACAAAGTAGTTGTAGTTAAAAAGGAAGAATAAAATTTCATAAACAAATTGAAGCAATTGGAAATAAAGTAGGCAAAATGTCATTAAACTCAGTTTTGAGTTTGTATGAAATGTTGCCTAATAAACTTTCTGTTGTAGTTAAAAGAGAAGAATCAAATTTCATAAACAAATTGAAGCAATTGGAAACAAAATAGGCAAAATGTCATTAAACTCAGTTTTGAGTTTGTTTATTATATTTGGCGATAATTGTATTTATGTCCACGAGGGGTGGTTGTGGAAGTACATATGTAACTCCTCCCCCCTTGTATAAAGGATTCTTCTGAATTCTTTTGCTTGACCTTTTACACTTATCGTACAATATCACAATGCAAGTTTTATAATTACTGCTATTACAATTGGTGGTATACTGTAAATCATAATTTTTTTATTATATTTTATTTCTTCTATTTCTTTTAAATTTTGTAACGTTGTTAATTTTACTTCTTCCATCGTAAGTGTGGCGTTAAATGTAACATTTGTAAATTTTGGAACAATTATCTTATCTAAATACATTTTATTCTTGTTTGAGAATATTTGGTTTGCTAACCTTAATGAACAATTGTTGTAGTGTATTAAAAAGTTTCCTTTTAAGACTTTATTTGTGGTATTATAACTACTTGTTAATAAGGCATTTTTTGCATTTTTTACTAAAATAGTATTATCGTTAACATTTAGAATTTCACTATTTTCATTTTTTATTAATTTACACATTTCATGTATTGTACAATGTTTTGATACCTTACATTCATTTATATAATTATTTTCTTTGTATGTATAAATTTTATTATCATAATGAAAAACATTTTAAATTTCTGCCTCGATTTCCTTGTTATAACATGGTATAGGTATTATAGTTATTACTTGTATGGTTTCGAAGGTCTTGGATACCTTGATTACAAAAATTAACTCATTTTTTTTCTCAAGAATTGCTGTTCTTAAATATTTACGGCTGTATGCATAAAAAACGCTTATTTGAGCTTTGAAGTACACGTTAGTTAACAAACACTTTAAGGCTAACAGACGTTTGTTAAAAAATGGTATTCATAAACAGTACTTTAGCTAACGTATGCTTTAGTAAAATTAGTATTTTGATTCTGGCAATGCCACTATTTTCAGTCGTCACGTTGTAGTTAACGATGTATAAAAATGAATATTATTTATCCGGGTAGTCAGATCCATAAAAAATGTTTTTATTGTTTTTCATTTTTTTTCAGCAAAATCAACATATTTTTGTTTTTTTTTATATTAATCTTTTTAATAAAATGCAAAGCACCCAAAAAAGGTTAATTTGCAAGGCCCACGAAGAACTTACAAAGAATTTGTTCATATTATAAAAATAATTATTCGGATAACGAGCTTTGTTTTGATTATATGTACATCAATAAAACTTTTGTTTAAAATAATTAATTATAATTATATTTTTGTAAAATATAAAATAATGATGTAAAAATGTTTTATATTGAATGGCATGTTATATTTTAGTTTTTATTATTATTTGTTTACTACAATTTGTTTTTAATAAACATTTTTGAAAATTTTTGGAATAACAAAGTATAATTGTCAATTGAGCCGTTTACATTTAAAGTGGCATAAGTCCCAAGTGAACAGTTTTTTTTTTTCGTTTTTAATAAATTTGAAATTAAGAAGTATTGAGATTTGTTAAGAGTTAAGAAGTATTGAGATTTGCTTGAGAGGACTGTTGATAATTAACGGTGCAACAAAAATGCTTATTTTGAAAGTGGCGTTAGTCGCTGTACTTAGGAAATTAATTACGGAGCTTAGTGTGAAGGAAATGGAAACATGTAATAAGTGTGTGTGAAGTATTGTTGTGATTATTTGAGTTATTTTTATTAGTTCGAAAGAATAGTGCAGTTTACGGAACAATATTATACTGATATCTATCTATATATATAAAAGAGGATGTGTGTATGTATGTAAGAAATGGACTCGAAAACGGCTGGGCCGATTTTGATGAGATTTTCAGAGAATCTTCAGAATATTCAGGCGGGTGACACTGTGAAGTCCGTTTTTGATTTTCGGTCTGTGGGCGGAGGGGCGTGGCAAAACCCACCAATGACATATACATATTTTTTTTTCTTTTTTATTTTATTTTTTAAAGCCATTGTTATGCTTTTCAAAACGAGATATCAATCTCTTAAATCGGTTATGTAGTTCCGAAGATATTTACAAAAAAAAACTCACTTATATATAATAAAATATCAAAATTTTAAAACTTCCGAAATGTTGCATTCAAAAATCCGAGTTTTCGGTTTATTTATATTTACAAAATATTTACATTACTATATAATACAACATATTCCCCGCTACGCTGGTAAAAAATAACGGTACAATCCAACAAACTTTGCTGTTTTGTGTTCATAAGTGAGAAACCTATAAGTGAAATCAATTTAGTAAATAACAAGTGTTTTTAAATTTACAATAGTGAAATAACTTCACAAATTTTTTTTAATGCCAATTCATCAAATAGGTAATATGATTACTGTCGTTCCAACAACCAATAATAAAATGTTATAAAATTAAAAAAACAAAACACATCATTGTTCCTTTTGCACTATTCCAGTTTACTAAAATGCCACCTAAAACAGCTCTTGCTAAAAAAACCATCGCAACGCGGCAGCAGAGGACAAGAAGAGCCGCTGAATCAGCTGAGGAACACGAATCACGTCTTCAGGAAAATCGTGAAAGGGCATCTACGTCCGCGAATCAAAATCAATCGAAGAATGTTGTATATGCTTTTACATATGCAATAGAATAAGACGTATATTAGCACACAAAAATATTGAATTGTGAAAAAAATAAAATTATTAAAAAAAAAACTAAAAACGAAAAAAAAAGAAATTCTGTTCTTTCTGATTAATTTTCTTAAATGATTGAATTTTTTTGCGCACAAATGACTTGCAAAGCAGTCACGGGCACGCTAGTCTAATATACTACACATAATTACCATTACTTTATTTTTTTATTCTCAGGAGGTTGTTTCGTGTGGTATAAAATATCTAAGAATGTCACAACTCAAAAGCATATTACTGCACATAGTGAATTAATTAATTAAAGGACAAAATAGTAATAGTAGTAATAGCCCCCTGTCGAAAATATCCTTCATAGTACACAACATGGAGAAAAGATGTTTTATTTCAACTCAATCATTAGAAAAATCCGTTTCAGAAAGAAAACTAAATACAGACTAGTTGAAATGGCTAAAAATTAAATTGTTTTATAAACTAATTAAAATTAAAAAGATGACTATAACAAAGTAACTTATGCCACTTTAAAAAAAACGGGTCAGTTTATTGTAAACACAATTTGTTTGGTTTTTGAACTTTCAATAATAAAATTGAACTGTCAATTTATTGTAGGTTTAACGTAGGTTTTTCCTACTTTAAAGTTAACAAAGGTATTTTAAGGTAAAAGTGTTTTATGAATACAACTTTAGGAAATTGTGCTTAACAACGGCAGTTAAACCTACTTTAAGTTTTTATGCATACAGCCGTTAATCTTTTTTATATTTATATCGTAGTCGTCTATCTCTTGTTTTGTCAAGATATTAGCATCAGTCAATCCATTCTTAGCTGTTGTGATGTAGTTTTGTATGTGTTCTATGCTATTTTTGATCGCGGCCAACACAAATAGCCTTTCAAAGTACAAATTTCCCTAACGTCCCTAACAGTTTTTGTGAGTCCCTGTATACGATTTATTACGTTTTCCTGGTTGTGTGACAGAATATCCCTTATCGAATATTGTGTTTTGTTGAAATGATCGTTGATTTTTATTTGTTGACTAGCTGTACGACCCGGCTACGCTCGGAAACTATTTGCTAGTGATTAATATTACATATGGAGTTAGAAAAAAATTTTCAGTACAAAGAAGAAACGACACAAATTTTTTTCAATTTATTGTTTTAATAATTCTTAAGGTAATTCTTTAAAAAATAAACAAACAAAAAAGGTAAGCATATAGTTTATTTTAAAGCTTGATAGTAAACAATATATTTTGTTTTTCTGATGGGAGAAAAAATAAACAGTGCTGACGGTGTCCCAACTCTTGAGCATGCAACATACAGTTGCTCGTGGAAAAAACATTGGGATTCTAGGTTTAACCCACACACTTTTAGCGATTGTCTTTGGGATTTATTAATCGTCATTGCGAATGCAAGGCGAACGGGAAATTGGAGACGTTTAAACTTATCAAATCAGTTGGTATGATAGGTATCCTTGGAGTAAGCAGCTCTTCACCTACTTAAGTCATTGAGTTCTGAGAATATCGCAATTTTTCCTTTATTAACATATCTTCTGATTAAATTAATAACACCATTATATTCAAAATCATTTTTATCCACAAATATTTTTTTGTTATTGAAGATAGTTGTTACTTCAACCTCTTTAGTTTCCGTAAAAATTAGTTGGTATTTAAAACGATTAACAATTGTATCAAGGATCGGAATGTGGTCATTGAAGTTCTATACTTGTGAATGTACAGTTTGATCGTTCTCTGATTGACTGTGATTACTAGTACTTAGAATTTCGGTCAAATGTTCCTCTTGATTATGGTCAGTGTGGACCGCAAGAGAAGCTTCTGATGTTCTCCTACATTTATATCTTTGATTTTTTGAACTTCATTTATAGTGAATCCCAAATTGTCGGGATCGCATTCTTTGCATTTAATTCTGCTGAGAAAATCAGCTATTTTATTTTCTTTCCTAGGAATATATTCTATTTGCACATCATATTCCCCCAAATGTATAAGCCATCTTTGCAGTCTGGGATTGATATCCCTTCCTGAGTTCTTGGCCTGTAACCACTTAAGTGGTTGGTGATCAGATTTCAAATCAAATTCTTTCCCATATATGTATGGTCTAAAATATTTTACTGCCCAAACCACAGCTAACAATTCTTTTTCAATTGTTGCGTAATTGGTTTCGTGTTTATTTAAGGTTCGCGAAGCATATGCTATTGGGTGACCATCTTGTGTTAAGACGGCGCCAATTGCGAAGTTGCTGGCTTCCGTAATGAGCTGAGAGCGTTTACTAAAATTAGTATATCTGAGAATAGGAGGGTTTGTTATAATGTCTTTTAGTTTTTCAAAAGCGGCAATATAATTTGGGTCTTTTATGTTAACCCTTGTATTTTTCTTTAAATAGTTTACCATAGGATAGGCTATTTTAGAATAGTCTTTGACGAATTTTCTATAAAAACCTGTAATTCCCAAAAATGATTTAATCTGTTTTTGTGTCGTCGGAAGGTTTAGTTTTTGAATAACTTCGATTCTTTTTGGATTTGGTTTTATACCCTTAGGTGTAAGGATATGGCCCAAAAATTCAGTTTCCTTTTGTAGGAAACTACATTTATCAATTTGAATTTTAAGTCCTGCTTTCCTTAGTGCTTGGAATATTTTCCCAATACTCTCTATATGTTCGGATAATGATGTACTAAATATTAATATGTCATCTAAATATACGACACAGATTTTGTTTATATATTGACGTAGGACAGAATTCATAAGACGCTGGAAAGTCTATGGAGCATTTTTAAGTCCGAATGGCATTCTTATGTCCAAAAGGTGTAGAGAATGCAGTTTTTTTCTGTCATTTTCATGCATCAAAATTTGATGGAAGCCGTTAGCAAGATCAATAGAGGAAAAATATTGGGCTTTTCCTAACTTGTCCAAAATTCCGTCTATATTAGGAATTGGAAATTTATCATTTATTGTATTTTTATTCAATCTTCTATAATCGATAAAAATTCCCCCCTTTTGAATTCCCGAATTGTCGATCTTTTTTGGCACCACCCATAAAGGACTATTGTAAGGTGAATTGCTCTCCTTAATTATATTCTGATCCAATATATCCTTTATCTGTATCCGGATTTCTTTTTCATGTACTTGTGGATATCTATAAATTCTTTTATTTCATTGTAGTGTATCCAGTAGTCATACGGCATGTATAGTGTATGCAAGCCAACACAACTCATATAGAGTGTTACAATAACTCAGTTGTAAATATGCTGACACATTTAAGATATCAAATTCATCAATACAATGTATTTGGCATGTGTTGTGTTGTTGACCGCTTGCATGTTGCTGATACTATTTGTTTATGTAACAAATTGAGTGGAATTAGAAACCACTCAATACTACGTGATAAGTTAGATTTTCATAAGTAGTATAAGCAGTAAGCAGTAAAAATAACCAAATAAATTAAGATTTTGATTACAAGCTAATACTGGCAGCATTGCCTCTGTTTTTATTTAAAGTCTTCATTCTAGCAGTTCCTTTGAACGCTTTCCTCCACTAGCTGACACCCTATACAGCTATTAAAATATAGAACGGGCTATAGGGATAAACCTTTACTTAAGATCCTGCCATGATTAACATACCTTTACATGGCGATCCTGTTATACCTTTACATGGCGATCCTGCGAACAATCAATGAATTCTGAGCTCCTGTTCCTGAAACAACATACCTTTACATCATGTTTAATTTCGTGAGTGGCAGAAAGCCGATCCCCTTCTTAATAAAACAATTCGCTGTAATGGCGATCCTGCGAACAATCAATGAATTCTGAGCTCCTGTTCCTGTAACAACATACCTTTACATCATGTTTAATTTCGTGAGTGGCAGAAAGCCGATCCCCTTCTTAATAAAACAATTCGCTGTAATTGTACAGCAATTTTGTGAGCAATTGGTTTTCAATTTTTTTACATCGCCGTGTTTGAGTGAACAAATCTCCTGGCCACCGTATGGATTGTAATACCCAAACGGTATTTTGTTGCCAAAAATGGAAACAAATCCATTCTCAACATCAATCTTAGCTTTAAGAGGTATAAGAAAGTTTTGGCCAATTATAGCCGTCTTCAATTATATAGTCTTCATTTGAGCCAAATAAAGTGTTACCCAAATTAGTCCTATGTACGGAAAAACTTTCGTCCAAGTTAATCACATCAAATGGGCGTACGAGCCCTATATGAGGTAACCCAATCAATAACCTTGGATTTGCGTTGAAATAATCTTTAATATTAATTTTATTTAAAATCGGAAATTTACTCTTAAAATTTTTAAAATGTAAACTCTGTGGTGGTAATTTTAAATATTCAGTAGTCCATAGATTTTTCATATTAAAACACGAATTATCTTCATTAGTACCACTAATATCCAAATTTACCTTTTTTAATACTTCATTTGTTGTCTTGCCTCCAATCCAGCCCAGACACAGTTTACTTGTTGTACCTCTCAAACCAATACGTGTTGAAATTTCTTATTCTATCAGAGAGATTTTTGAACCCTTTGGTCAGCTTAATTTAACAGGCAACAATTTAAATAGTGTTTCTTTAATAACAGTATCATCAAGAACTGCGTTGACAGCACTGTTTTCATTTTTCCTACGTATCGAGTTTGTGTCATCTCGAACTAACGTATGTTTTGCCTTTGTTTACATTTTTACAATTGTTAAATTTAATACTTTCGTGAAGTAATCTGTTGTGATATTTAGTACAATTAGCCAATCTACATTGTCGTTTTGTTCGGCAACTAAGCAAATTGTGTCCAGCTAAAAGACAACAAAAACAAAGATTTTTATCTTTAACTATTTTCCATCTATCAGCCGTGGTCATTTTCTTAAACGTGTTACATTGAAATAGCTTGTGGTTCTGCTGACACAATAAACATTTGGTATGACGATTTTCTTTAGTGATTGTAAATGATGGACCCATTTTATCCTTTTTAATGCACAGCACATCAGTTTTCTCTGTTTCAGTAGCAAGAGCTATGTGGGTTGCAACTTCCTGCAACCAATTGCTGAATTGACGAACACTGGGGTATTGACCGAGATTTTGCAAAGAATATTTCATCCATTTCTCCTTTTTCGATGCCGGCAGTTTGTTGACTAATTCGTTGATTAGCGTGGAATTAGACAAATGAGGAATTGCGCCTGCATTCAAAGAAAACTGTAAGGTTAGATACCATTGTGCTCAAATTAACCAACTCAAACATTTTTTTCCAGGTACTTGTGGAAAGGCACGTACTTTAGCAATTTGACTTCTTATGAGAACTTGTGGGCGAACAAAATGAAATTCCAACGTATACATGACTTGGCTAGCGCTGTCCGGGTGTATCAAGAACATTTCGACCCTTTTTTTGGCGTTTCCTTTTAAGGCCTTTTGAAGCCTCATTTAATTTTCTAAATTTGTGTAATTGTATAATTTTGTAGTTTCATTGTGTGAGACTATAACATTGGCCAATGCTCTGGCCGATCTGAAAATTCAGGCAAGTCGTGTAGTGTGCGTAATTCACGTTAGGTTTGTCGGTCTGCAGCCTGTGGTGCAGAAGTAGACATGGCGACATTTTGGGAATGTGACGGCAAATAATTATAAGATGCACCCGGTGTCATTTGTGGTGCTGTGTTTGAAAACATTTGTGTTGGCTGTGTCTGTACAACAGTAGTTTCCACAAATTGTTGTGGGGCAGTGTTTGGCAAATAAAAATTAGAAACATTATTATACTCACTTTGCTGATTTGTTGCATCGGCGGCATTGATGCTTGATCGATTGACAAGCTGCTATGGCGGGCGACACAGTACCCCCCGGGGGCACATATATGTGGTCTTTAGAGATAGCAACAACTTAGACCAGTGCAACTGGGGGGAAAAGGGAGCCCACTCCCCTGAAATCAGCAGGGGTACAACTGGAAACTCCACTTTATTTCCACGGGAATCAGTAAGCCGCAAAGTTCGTTATCTGTCTCTTTAAACATTTAACTGTTCTCTGACTGATTATTGAGGTTGGCCCCTATATGGGAGTATCGTGGTGGTTGTGGTTTCGCGGCCCCATAACAGTCTATGGTTGTATGGTGGCCAGATTCATTTCACCTTTAATAACATCTACCGGGTGAAATCTTCCCAGACCCAGTGAGCATGCTAGACATGTGTTCTGGACAGGAGTTGGAAAGTCTCCAACTCTTAAGCAAGGAGTGATGATTTGCAGCCCTGCTCTGGAATCATCGAAGTTTCAACTAGAAAGTTCTGTTGTATAGAATTATAGTTTCGGCTTCCTAGGACGAGCATGACGTTCCAAATTATGCAGTGGTTTGATCTACCATCTGATTAAGGCTTCATGGCCAGGCGCAGATGTAAATCTAATCACACAGATACGACACATTTGGCTGTTGTTCCGGTGGGGACATATCCGTATTGTGGCACTTTTCCATCAATAATTTTACGGCGTTCTTTAATTGTAAAATTTTCTCTTGAAAATCCTCTGCTCCACTACAGTGCGTTCATCGTCATCAAGACTTTCTAAAGATTCGGCAATATTTTCTTCGAACATTTTCCTTCTTTGCAGAAAATAATAAAAAATGTTGCGATAGCAACTTGATAAGTAATAATAAAACGCAGTTTACTATTAGTTATCTTTTTGATCTGGTTTTATTATCTAAAAATTATACAAAATGTCGCCCAAGTTAAAAAAAAGAAATTCAAATAATATTAAAATGAAAAAATAAAAAAACTTACTTTAGTCCGTCCCACTCGGCGTTCCTATCGGCATTGACGTTATTTTCAAAAAGCTTCAAGCGGTTACTTGAAATTGGTACCTTTGTACCAAGTGAATAAGTCAATACCAATTATTGAGCGCAGAGTGTTGCCAAGTGCAAACAAATGATATAATAAAATAAGTAAAAGACATAAATTTGATTTAATTCTCGACAGTTATAGTTCAATTCAAGTGAACAGGTTGCATTTTTTATTTCTTGTCATGTTGTTCTTGGCCGCAATTTCGCTAAACTTTTTAATATCACTGCCCGAAGAACATTTTCAGTGGCATATAGATAGCAATTCGAAATTACTGAATTGCTCTATATAGCTGCCGGTGTGGAAAGAGCTCCTCATCGTACATTTTTGGCGCCCAACATGGGGCACTGTAACAGCTGCCCTATGCACATGACGTTAAGTAAAACTCGGGTTACCAGACCATTGGCCGCGCTGGTATGCTGGAGTAAGCACCGGCTATGGCTTGCCGTCTTGGGGTAGTTCTTGCCAACGCTTCTAGTTAGTGCAGCAGCTACAAAACTCATACCAACTAACTGAAACAGTATCGAAAGGAAATAAATTTGGAGCCCGAAGAAAGTCTAGTCAGCTCCCTGCAAGTAAACACACAGATAATCTCCATGGCTGATGTTATACCATGCTTCTGTCCTCGCACAAGAAGTCACGAGACCTCACCATGACATCGTAAAAACAAAATACCTAAAATGTTGGATGTCCCGAACATCGCCTTTACCTTTCTTCTTCTCCTTTTTACCCCTACTTACCGCTTATAAAACGTCTAAGCCATCATATCTGAGAAGAAAAATCTAACAAGAATTT
Organism: Trichopoda pennipes; assembly: GCA_030448955.1. Classification (NCBI taxonomy): domain Eukaryota; kingdom Metazoa; phylum Arthropoda; class Insecta; order Diptera; family Tachinidae; genus Trichopoda; species Trichopoda pennipes. Next base: position 523,864 of record JASKUP010000042.1, on the reverse strand, counting down.
CATTATCCAATTTACATATTTTATTATTATAAAAATAAATTCAAAGCAAAATGATGATAATTTTTAAGTTTACCGGATAAAAAAATGAGTTAAATTCAAGATACAATATGGCAACAAAAATTCAGGTAAAAGGCAAACAAATTAATTAAATTTTCTAATATACAATATCCGAACAAAAATTCAGGTAAAAAAATATAAGTTTATACAAAAGGTTAACTAAATTTTAATATATCCTCTTGCAGCAAAAATTCAAAACGTAAATAAATTAATTAAATTTCATACGTACAATATTGCAGCAAAAATTAAAAAAAATAAATTGATTAAATTACATATAAAAAATGCAGGTAAAAAAAATAAATTATAAAAACAAACATTTGTTCTCCGACCAAACGGAATTTCTGCTATTCCTATTCGCCAGGTTCGTTCCCCCTTTGCTGGATCGTAAATCTGCCACGACTTTGGTGCAGGAACTGCCGTCCGTCCGTCACGTGTCCTACGTCCGGATTCTTGGTCAAGGTAAGGTTACACAATATTACCTATATATATTTCACTTTCGCCTCTCTATCTATATTTCTTTTCTAAGCTAAGGAAAACACTACAGTGGGAAACTAAAACGCCCATGATCGCGCAGTGAAAAACAGGTTTGAGCTTAACCCTAAACGCGCACTCTTGTCCTAAAGCGTCTCAAGAGGATTAAAATTTTTAAGCGGTTAGTATTTTCTCTAAATTCTTACTGGCTAGAGCTAAATACATATATATCAACGTTTTAAATTACAGTCCGTGGGTCGTTCGTCGTTAAGTTTTGTGGTCGAATGGCTGTTACCTGTTACTCCAGGAGTGGTGGCGGAAAAAGTTGACTCCCTCGGTGGAAGCGACAGCGATTGCAGTTTTTATATTTTTATTAATTTAATTTTTTTTTTTAATTCAGGTAAAAAATATAAGTGCGTACAAAAGGTTAACTAAATTTTAATATATCCTTTGCAGCAAAAATTCCAAACGTAAATAAATTAATTAAATTTCATACGTACAATATTGCAGCAAAAATTAAAAAAAATAAATTGATTAAATTACTTATAAAAAATGCAGGTAAAAAAAATAAATTATAAAAACAAACATTTGTTCTCCGACCAAACGGAATTTCTGCTATTCCTATTCGCCAGGTTCGTTCCCCCTTTGCTGGATCGTAAATCTGCCGCGACTTTGGTGCAGGAACTGCCGTCCGTCTATCACGTGTCCTACGTCCGGATTCTTGGTCAAGCTAAGGTTACACAATATTACCTATATATATATATTTCACTTTCGCCTATCTATCTATATCTCTTTTCTAAGCTAAGGAAAACACTACAGTGGTTTGAGCTCAACCTTTAACGCGCACTCTTGTCCTAAAGCGTCTCAAGAGGATTAAAATTTTTAAGCGGTTAGTATTTTCTCTAAATTCTTACTGGCTAGAGCTAAATACATATATATCAACGTTTCAAATTACAGTCCGTGGGTCGTTCGTCGTTAAGTTTTGTGGTCGAATGGCTGTTACCTGTTACTCCAGGAGGGGTGGCGGAAAAAGTTGAGTCCCTCGGTGGAAGCGACAGCGATTGCAGTTTTTATATTTTTATTAGTTTAATTTTTTTTTAATTCAGTTTTAATTTTTTTCTTTGCGTTTCACTATTTAACAGTTTAGTGTCCTTTGGCACAGTTCTTTTAATAATATTAATCCTTTAATTTCTAGCTACTTCTTTCCTCTTTTTTTTTGTCAATATAATTATAAAATTTAGTTCACTTTTCACTTTTTACTTTTTTTCCTATAATATAATTTTAAGTTTTTCACTTTTTTTTTAAAAATGTTTTATTCGTTTCGCAAAAAAAAATTCGTTCACACAACTATTAACAAATATAATTTTTTTGGACACCTTTTTTGTGTTTCCTTTTTTTTGTGTTTTTTTTCTGCGGCCATCACTTCGCTCCGTAAGTACTCAAACCAAAAAGAACCCGATTCCGCCATCTTGCGTCCAGCAAACCTCCTAGACGCCACAATATGTCCTCCATCCACCGTTTTTTCGATTTTCGGACATGTCGCTGCATGTTTCTCCTCTAGTTATCCTCTTCTTTCCCTATTCATAATTACCTAACAGCTTGCCATTGCACTGCCTTATAATTCATTGCACTACCCTATCATTCATTGCACTGCCCTCTATCATTCATTGCAGTGCCCTATCCTCACACAGGGTGCACATGACAAACCGAACCATTCCGACCGACCCTAGATGGTCACGGGATGGGAGGGAAAGACAAATAAATATGTAACAAAAGTCACGGCGAAATTCAGCTCAACTGCCCAATGGTAATACTGCCACAATGGTAACACTTCCTCCTACTTAATATCAACACTGACTAATATTGTTGATCTGGCCACTCATTATACATACCAACGAAGACGAAGAGAAAGAAGACTGGAAAAATTACTACGACACATGGGTAAGTATTAATGAACGAAATTAAATTAAAACTATTAATCGTAGGTTTAGAATTTTGCAAACAAAAATTTTAACTATTCATCACATTTTCCTTTCAGCTTAGGGTTGGGTATGTGTACTTATTATTGGATTAAAGTAAGTGACAAAATAAATTACTTCATTCATAACACATGAGTAAAACAATTGCCGATAAAGATATAAAGATACGTACCTATAAATCAAATTAGTTAGAAGATGAAAATAAAAACAATTTATAACTTGCATGTTGGCGGCCCTGCACTAGAAGTCCAAATGAAGGCGGAACCAATGAATTCATGGGTAAGTATTTAAAATAAATAGAGAATAATATTCATAATCTTACTTTTGTTTTTTTTTTTTCATTTTAGGAAGATGGGAAACCAAAACTGGTCAACGAATTACGCCGGAGTCTAAAGTAATTGAGCAATAAGAATTTATTGAAATTAACCCCGACCCAAAAAAAAAACATCACAACAATACCGCGAGTGCCTCGAACAACAGAAAATTGGAGTTAGTCTTAAATTTTGCAGCATACTTGTAGGTTCAGTTCGAAAAATAGTCATACTGCTGAAGAATCCTCTGTATATAAAATTGATGAATGAAATAAAATGCTGGAGATAGAATTAAAAAGGGTCATAAAAAAATTATTATTTACCGTGACTAAAAAAAGAAGAGAAAGGGTAAATAAAAATCGACGTTATTAAAACAATATTCCAATTTATTTCAAAATGCAGTTTAACTGTAAAATTGTATCCACTACCGTTCGATTACTTAATAAACCAAACTTTTCCGTCTCCTCCACAGGTATCGACCATACGCAACCAGGGCCAACCTTTGCCGTAAAGAATACCAGCGACCTGGACAGAAGCTATAAGGGTTAGAACGGCCAAAGATTCCAAACAAAAGGTAAGAGTAATGTAATGAAAAAACACAAATATAAATAAATAGGAATAATGCAAAATTTTCCTGGGAACCTTAAAAACTTAAAAAAGCAAACAAAGAAATCCAAAAATCCCAGAAAACTATAATTCAACCCTCTAAAAGGAAGTAAAAAAAATCAACCATACTTCATTCATTTCCTTTTAAAAGATTTACACTTAAATTCTACAAATAAATAAAATGGATAAATAAGATTAATCTTATTTATTGAATAAAAAAAGGTTGAATAAAAATACTAATCAAATAAATAAAATGATTATTTCATCAGGTTTATGAAATTGACGGGAGCCGTAAAGAGGAAAAGATACACCGAGTAGCCTGCTCCTGAATGAGTGAAAAATCCACACTAGTATATAAATTAAAAGTTTGTACCCATAGTAACGCATTTCTTTCTTACAGATTTCAAAAGTTATCAGCAGATTGAGAGACGATCAACCGAGCCTAAGAATTAAATTAAAATTAAATATTTTACAAACAAAGTATTTCATTAACAAGTTTACCAATAAAAATAGGGTTTCCATAAACAAGTAAATTAATTGGGTTTCTATAAAAGTGTTAATACATTTAATACATGTGTAATGACTAAATTATACATATAACTTCCCCATCATTAGATTGATGCTCTGAGGAAAGTTTACATAAATTGACAAAAATAATTAAATTTACATATATTTTTAATAACATTTATTGATATTCTGCTTTTAAGTTTAAAGATTCATAAACATAGTAATAAGAATACATACGGATTTACATATACATGATATATTAGTTAACAATTATTGCAAAAATTCAATTCTGCAGTTTTTTCTTTCTTTTAATATCCGACTTTTAATATTTACGAAATTTAGCATGATTTTTTCCACCTCGATTACTTTTTAAGTACACATCCCCAGTTTGAATCTCACAATCTTCTCGATTATGATTTAAGTTTTATATTTATTTTTCTTTCAATTTCAAAATTCTTTCCTTAATTTTCTGATAATTCTCAGCTTTTATTAAACCGCTTTGAAAATCAGTAGGTTTGCATTTTGTGGTAGAGTAAATTGTGTTGTTATAAAACATGATTACTTTATAAACTTTCTCTTCAAGCGTATCACTATCTTTTTCGGGGTCTGAGTAAACGAATATGTTCGTTCAAAGTGTTGTGAAGACGTTCTACATCTGCATTCGAAGTGTGCTTATTGTTTGAAGTAAAATGTATTGCACCTAACTCACCAACCTAACTCATTGTCAGTTATTATTTTATCAATATTACCTACAATACTCAAATATTGAACCAGGGCTCTTTTAAATTCTACCCATGATCTGCTCTGAATTTTAATTGCCTGTGCAAATTTAGAAAATTTATCAGTTATCGTTAAAAATAATGTTTTTCAAGACTATAAAAAACATCTATATGTACAATTTGACCAGGTCTATCAGGCTTGCGGTCATACTTTTCTACATTACAAATATGATAATTATTTATAAATTGTTAAATTCTTAACTTTAATTTGGGATGATATATTTACCTTCTTAATTGTTCGAAATTTTCGTTTATACCGCGATGGTTATTTTTCTTATGTTCATTTTGAATAAATTCATGAAGATCATTCTCATCCAAAATGTCATCAAGACAGTTATTGCACTTGCAATTTTTAAATTAGAACCTAAAAAATATTTTAAAATTGTTTCTTTAAGAACATCATACATTAAATTATCTTTAATGCAATTAACTTTTTGGATGAAAATGATTCTTTATAATATTTACAATATCAGATTCATTGATGCTATTCACCATTATTATTTTCCTAGAATTTTTAAATATCGATTGAGTTGTTACTTTAAGAGATACAGAATCTGACTTTTCTATGATAAACTGATTTTTATAAACATTAATTGGAGGATTGCTTTCCGATATAATTCCTGTTCGAGGTTGGTGAATCAAATTTATCGCGGGTTCAATACGGGGCAGTGCATCTGCATTTCCATTTTTTATGCCATGTTTATATGAAATTTCATAGTCAAACTCTTCATATTTTAATCTACATCGAACTAATTTTGAATTTGGCTCTTTAATTGAAAAAAGCCACTGTAAAGGCTGATGGTCTGTTTGTATAACAAACTTCCTCCCGAATAAATATGGGCGAAAATACGTAACAGCCCAAACTACTGCCAAAAGTTCCTTTTCCACTGTACTATAATTAATTTCATGTTGGTTGAGAGTCCTGCTAGCATAGGAAATGGGATGGTCGTCCTGCGACAGCACGGCTCCCAAGGCGAAGTTGCTCGCATCAGTATTTAAAACAAACTTTTTATTAAAATTAGGATAAACTAAAATTGGATCATTGATAAGAAGCGTTTTTAACGTTCTGAAACTATCTATGTAGTCGCGATCATTTACATCTATTTTAGCTTCTTTTTTGAGATATTTCGTTATCGGCCTTGCAATCTTCGAAAAATTTTTCATAAATTTCCGGTAATATCCGCTTAGCCCTAAAAATTGCTTAATTTGTTTCTGTTTTCTTGGTAAAGGATAATCCACTACAGAGTGAACTTTTTTTGGATTAGGTTTTATACCCTTCTGTGTTACTACATGACCTAAAAATTCTGTTTCCCTTTTTAAAAATTCGCATTTATCTATTTGTGTTTTCAAATATGCATTTCTTAATTTATTAAATACGAGCCGAAGTGATTTATACGCTCCTGAAGGGAAGTGGAATAGATATTTACGTCATTTTATATACCAAACAAATTTTGTTCACTAATTCACCTAAAATGTTATTCATAAGCCTTTGAAAAATAGCTGGTGCTGTTTTGAGGCCAGAAGGCATTCTAAGAAGTTCATAGTGACCACCTTCAACTAAAAATGGCGTCTTATGAACATCCCTTTTGTCTATTTCAACCTTGTGAAACCTTTCGCTAAATCCAAAATAGTAAAATACATACACCTACCAAGTTTTTCTAAAATTTCCTCAATATTTGGAATAGGGAAACGATCGTCTACTGTCTTTTCGTTAAGTTTTCTATAATCGACAACAAATCTCCACTTTTTTTACCCACTTGCATCTACCTTTTTCGGTACGATTCATATAGGAGCAGAATGCGGCGAGTTCGACGATCTAATTATTTTACTATCTAGCATTTCCTGAACTTGCCTTCTCACTTCATCTTTATGTATATATGGATACCTGTATGGTTTTGAGAAAATGGGAATATCATCTTCTGTAATAATTCTGTGTTTGATAGGTTAGTAAAAGAAATATTAGAATTTGTTTTATAAAACAAATCAAAATAATCTTTCAAAATAAGCTTAAGACTATTTTTTTCTTTATTTAAATGATCCATTCTAATTTTGTCGAATAAGGATATCTCACAATTATATTCTTGCAGTAAAGCATCACTAACCAAATGGTAATTTTCGGAGGTAACCGGCCACGCATTTTTTCCGCTAATATACATTATATCTGGACATTTAGCAATAGTTTCAAATTCCATTTTAAAATTTTCTGTATTATATACCCCTTCACTAAAAATTATTTCGCCAAAATGATTCCGATGTTCTTTGATATTAATATCAGTAATTAACTCAACTTTTCATAATTTTAGAAATAATAAAGGCACAATTTTATTACTTATCCTAAGTTCACTACTATTATAACCTATCACAGCTTTGTATATTCGTAACACATCATTTCCGATGATTCCATCAAAATAATTATGAAACCTACATTCTATTAGTCTCATTTGTATCACCTAACTCTGAAAACATGGGAACTGGATAAATTGTGTCCGAAATTATCTAATTTTGAACGGCTTTCAAGATCACTTTTGTTGAATTAACTTTCCAATTTGGATTACATAAACCCGGATTTACAAGCGAATGAGTCGCACCAGTATCCACCATAAATTTAAGATTTTCTTTTATTATTATATACGGTAATTCTCCGGAGAGGCTGGAAAACGAAAATTTTCTGTTGCTATATTTTCAATTGAATTACCCAAATTTCGAAATTGATTAGGAAAGTAACAATTTTGATTCAACAGTTCAGAAGAAGAATTATTTTGTAACACATTATGAGAAACTGGTATTTTCCGTAAATTACTTACAGTATTACAATTTTCAATCATATTAACATCCATTGGTTCAGGATGCTGTTGTTTTGGAAAAGGATTTGGATTAAAATTATAGCTGAAAGTTTCCATATTACGATTATAATTTGGATTAGGAATATAATTTTACGATTATAATTTGAATTATTTTGAAAATGGTTATTATTGTGTTGATACTTATTGTTACTATAAGATTTATTAGAATTAAACTGATTATGTTGCTATGACTGCCTCTATTATCTTGCAATCTATTGCTGTTATTATTATTAGTACTTAAATAATTTTTAATTCTATTATCAAAAACATTTTCCCTTCCATTACTTCCATAGTTAGCATATCCCGATGAAAAAGAATATTCATTGCACTCTCAAGAGTATCAGGATTCCTACATGCTAGTATGGTCTTCATTGGTTCGGCAATTTTTTGTTTAAAAGTATCCACAGAAGTTCTCAAATTATTTTTGGCGATTTGTTCACTATTTGCATCTACTCCGAAATCTGAAGCTACCTTATTATTTAAACTTCCAAGTTTTTCTTTAATCTTATTATAAAAATCAACTACCTTTGTTCTAAAAATCACGAAGTTGGTCCTAAAGCTCCTCTACACTTCGATTCCCCCAAAATAATTTACCAGAACTGTTTTATTCTCCGGCCACGTACGCACATGAAAATTAATTTCAATTGCCTCTTTTACTTTACCTTTAATTTTACTTTTAATCAAATCGAGAAATAAAAGCTGGGAAGTTCATCATACTGTAAAAAGAGGGGGTTAATTTTATCAACAAGTGGTATAAAGGTATATAAATCTTTACTCTCCCTAAAAATTCTGGTAATCGTCCCAAAAATTTTACGGGGTTTAGAGTATGTGCCATTTTTGAATATTCAATAAATATTTTATAAAATTTTATAATTAAAAGAAAGAAAAACTGAGAAATTAACGAGAAATAACAAAATATAATTTATATGCACGTATAAATGCGAAGAAAAAGTAATTTAAATAATTACTTCATCTATTAACAATATTTTTTTATATAAACAAACAAATACTTATAACAATTTGAAGATAAATATAACCACTTCATTTAAAATAATAATAAACATAATTTTAATCTGGAGGAAATGACCAGGTGAACTGTGACAAAGTTTATATTGGGACAACAAAGAATAAACTTAAAACAAGATTAGCTGGTCATAGATGTGACCAAAAATATAGGAATATTTCAACACAGAAGACATCCTTATCTTCACATTGTAAGAAATATAATCATTATCCAAAATCTGATGAAACATCAGTATTAGATATAGAAAAAACCTACAAGAGACGTTATATGTTAGAAATGTTAGAAATTGTTAATGTACCAAATGTAAGGAGAATAAATTTCAAAACAGACACAGACAATTTAGCGCAGAATTATAGGTACTTAATACAAAAAACACATAATTTGTTATAATTATTTCATAAGAAAGAATTTGTTATTTAGTTTCCGTTTCCTTGTTTTTGTATGTTTTAATACTTTTAATTTAAATTTTTGTATGTTTGTGTGTATGAAGAAAATAATTTTATATGTTTTGTCAAATGTTTTTCAAAAATTTTTTCTTTTCAAATTGTTATAATTTTTGTTTTTGAAAATATTACTTTTATTTTTATTCGACCTTTTTTTTTAAATTTAATTAAATATGAAATAATCTTTTAACGGTCTTTTTAAAAAATTTTTAACGATTTTATTTTTCTCGATATTTCGCTTTCCTGTGGAAAGCTTCTTCAGGAAATTATTTTTTATATTTAACAAAAACAAAAAATAATAACAATTTGAAAAGAAAAATTTTTGAAAACATTTGACAAAACATATAAAATAATTTTTTTCATACATACAAACATACAAAAATTAAAATTTCAAATATTTAAACATACAAAAACAAAGAAACGGAAATTAAATAACAAATTTTTCCTATGAAATAGTTATAACAAATTATGTGTCTTTTGTATTAAGTACCTATAATTCTGTGCTAAATTGTCCGTGTCTGTTTTGAAATTTATTCTCCTTACATTTGGTACATTAACAATTTTTAACATTTCTAACATATAACGTCTCTTGTAGTTTTTTTCTATATCTAATACTGATGTTTCATCAAACTTTGGATAATGATTATATTTCTTGCAATGTGAAGATAAGGATGTCTTCTGTGTTGAAATATTCCTATATTTTTGGTCACATCTATGACCAGCTAATCTTGTTTTAAGTTTGTTCTTTGTTGTCCCAATATAAACTTTGTCACAGTTCACCTAGTCATTTCCTCCACATGGTATCCTGTATACTACATCAGATATTTCCATTTTCCCTATTTTATCCTTCATACTGCTAAATAATTTACTTAATGTGTTATATGTTTTGTGTGCAATTATATATCTATCTGTGTCATATATTTTAGACTTTCTTAATCTTTCTGATATTCCAGGAATATAAGTTAATGATTTATAATTTCTTGGTTCTGCCGTAGTATTTCCTAAATTATGCCTATAACTACCATATTGTCTAATTAACCTGTTAGTTAATTCTACTGGAAAATCATTGTCATTAAGTATATCTCTTATTGTATCCCTATTCTATAAATGAAATTCTCTATCACTTATAGTCAATATTCTGTCTATCATATTTTTCGCTGTGTTTATTATCATTTTCCTTGGATGTTTTGAATAAAAATTAATAATTCTTCCAGAAGATGTTGGTTTCTTATACCAATCAAATACTAACTTATTTTTCTTCCTTATTATCAATATATCTAAATATGGAAGTCTAGATTCTAATTCTCTTTCAATCGTAAATTTAATATCCGGATGGAAACTATTCAATTCTGACAAAATATCATCCACTGCATCTTCTGAAGTTATACAAAATAAATCATCCACATATTTTGTGATTATCTTAGGTTTAATATGCATTTTACTAATACATGAATTTAGTAGTTCCTCCATCACAATATCAGCTATAATTGGAGATGCTGGAGAGCCCATAGGGAGGGCCTCCTTCTGTTGATATATCCTATTATCAAATTGAAAATACCTATTGTCTTCTATGCAAAACTTAAGAATGCGTAAAAATAATTCCTTCTCAATATTCGTATTTTGTTCTATTATCTGCCATTTTTCCTCTATAATACTTAAAGCTAAACCTACAGGAATACTTGGAAAAAGTGAAACTACATCAAATGAAAACAATCTATCATTATCTTGTATATTTATTCTCTTGGTTTTATCCTTAAATTCCAAGGAATTTCTAATATTATATACTGATTGTCCTGTTATCACCTTAAGAATATTGGTTATATACTTGCACAGTCCATAGGCCGGGGAATTAATGCAAGAGCAAATAGGCCTTAAAGGAAAATTCTGTTTATGGATCTTAGGTACTCCATACAGCTTTGGAGAATTTGATACATTAGTCTTAGTTTTTGAAAATATAAAAAAATAATTTTCTGAAGAAGCTTTCCAAAGGAAAGCGAAATATTGAGAGAAAAAAAGAAAAATAAATCGTAATAAACATAATTATAATAACAACAATAATAGTAATAAAAAAAATTGTTTTAATAAAATGCACTTTCCTGTTTATGATGATACTACGTCTTCACCGGTAATAATTTGCATGAAAATACTTCTTCTTCTTCACGAACACCAATTCATTAGCTTTTTGATATGGGTTTGATTTGACTGCACTTCTTTTTCTTTATAATTTTAAACTACCTTTGTATTTGTTTTTACTTTATCATCTTCTTTCATAATTTTTTTTTTAAATTTTCTTTTTTAAATGCTTTCATTTCAAATGCTTTTTTTTTTTAAGTTTATATTTTATGTTCTTTCTTAGAAATGTAGCTAATAGTAAATGAACATGTTGTTCCTTTTTCAATGTTTCTGTTTTTAATCTTTACATTTATATATTTTTTATTTTTTATATTTTAATTTTTGTTCAAATAAAAATCATACACATATTCATTACATCTATTTACGTCTTTAGAATTTTTGTTTATATAACCTGGAGGGTCCCTTCGAAATCGCAAGATTATTAAATTAGAATTATATTTGTTTAATGTTTCTAATTAAAATTGTTTATTTTTTAGTTTTTTTTTTTTTAGATGCACATACACACTATTATTTTACTTGGCCGTCTTTACTTTATTTACGCCAAAATCTTTTTAAGTTTATCGTTTTTACTGAAACATTTTTATATTAGATTTTATAAATTCATTTTCATCTCTTCTTCGTATATTTTCTTGTTTTGTTTTTTAACGATGTGTTCAATTTGTTTTTATATTGATTTTTTATAGATGAAAAGGTTAGATGATATTCAGTTTTTACTTACGGTTCAGTATTTCTTATTTATTGCAAAAAGTTTTATTTTCCAAAATTATTATTTTTATATTATTCCATTTCTTGTTAATTAGTTTTTTCCTGTTGAAAAGTTTTATATTTAAAAATTTTGTCAGACTTTTGTTTGTTTTTTTTAAGTTTTGTCTTTTTTGTCACACACTTACACGTCATTTATTTTGTTCCAATCAAAATTAATCTTTTTCAACTTTTTTTTTACACAAATAATGTAGTTCGATGTTTTTTTGTTTGTGTTCAATATTTAAGAGCTCCTTAAATTTTTCCTTCTAGTTTTTAATTAGTGTTTTTTATAATCTTCTGTTTTATTTTCATTATTTGCCTTTTTTTGCATTTATAATATGTAATTATTTAAAATTTTTTTATCAAATCAAATTTTATAATCCTTTTTTTTACAATATGTAATTATTTTAAGTTTTTTATCAAATCATATTTTATAATCCTGGAGGATCCCGTAGGATTCGCAGGATTAATTTTATATTTAGAAAAAAAATCCTTTTTGTAAAGAAACAAACGAATCACTGATCCTTTTTAATAAAAGGATCCTACCGACTGCGCCAATTAAATTAAAATTACTTTTAATTTTTATTTTTTATTTCATTCAAAGGTTTAAATGAATTTCAGTTTAAAACTAAAACAAAAAACAATTGTCATAAAAATGTATTCAATTTCTTATGATATTATGATAAACAAAATATTTTACAAAGTATTTCATTAACAAGTTTAACAATTAAAATAGGGTTTTCATAAACAAGTAAATAAATTGGGTTTCTATAAAAGTGTTAATACATGTGTAAAGACTAAATTATACAAATAACTCCTAAGCCCAGAAACACAAAAATTCACTGGTCTGAAATCTTGAGGTAAGTCTTAGTTTCAATGATATTAGTATATGATTCTATTATTCCCGCTGCGTAGCTAAGAGCCCCCGTAGTCTATCAATCGCTCCGAAAATACAAAAAAACAACTGCCAGAAGGTAACAAGCACTCATAGATTTGTTTTACCTTTGCCTCGATTCGCTCCAGTTCGCTCTTAAAGAGAGGTTATTACTCCAGGTGACTAACAACCTCTAGCTCTTAATGGCATAGTTCCCCAGAGTAATTATGGGATTGCACCAATGGAGTAATAAAATTTACAAAGTAACAAGAAAGAACGCATGCTTGAGACGGCAACATGGATAAAGCTTACTGTGTAGAACGATTCCACTGGCAGACGATTTCAAATTTCGAGTAAAAGCTGGAAAAGACTATGGTATGAAAATGAAAACATTAGCTACGCTGACCCTCTTCCGTCATTACTAAAAAGTATACATTCAAATATAGAAAATTAATATAGAAGAGTGGTTCGGATGGTGTCTCCGCAAGTTCTTTTTTTTCATTCGCGACGGTTTTCCCAGTTTCGTAAAGTTATTGTTTTAGATCTTTCCCATGAAATATACCTAAAGACCTGCCTCTTAAGTCCTTAACCTCGTATAGGCTTTACAATTCGGCATTTTACAAATTTACGGGCGAATTTTCCGTTAAAGCCGCCTTTAAAATCACTTTGTTGAAAGTTACGACGGAAAACTTCTTGTCCCGGGCCAAACTTAACTTGATTTCTCGTTGCGCAAATATGCCTTATGCAATGAGTCCCTTACTTTCTGCCGTATCCAGGAAATTTAGTCTGGGTTTTAGCAAATACTTAGCTCAGGATCGGCTAGGCTTTTAAGTTTTCTGGCCAATTTTTATAAGCCACCATGCCCTATCATATTCATGCCGAAAAAGGCAAAATAAGGAGTAACTCCTATCGAGGTTTGCACTGACGACCTTAAGGAAAACTCAATTTCGGACAGATGCTTGTCCCAATCAGAATGATCGTCCTGCATATATGATCTTACTGCGGCTAAAATGGACTGGTTTACGCGCTTGGACGGGTTGGCCTGCAGTGAATGAATAGCCGTCCGAATGTGTTTTACGCCAAAATTCCTCACTAAGTCGGCAAATTCTCCACTCACAAACTGTTTGCCATTGTCGGATACGAGTGTTTCAGGAGTACCAAATTTATGGAAAACCTCATCTATTAAAAACTTAATTATGCCTTTAGCATTTGCCTTTTGTAAAGCTTTGAGCAAAACGAATTTTGTAAGGTGGTCTAAAACGATAAAAATTAAACAATTCCCGTTTTTAGAACGCGTGTAAGGACCTAGAAAGTCTACAAAAATTCGTTGAAATGGACGTTCACTAATTGATTCTGCTCCCATAGGTGGCCTTAACGTCACATTTGCCGGTTTCGACTCTTTGCATACCTGACAGTTGGCCACAAAATCTCGTACTTCAGTGCACTGGTTTGGCCAGTAAAAATATTCCCTTACTCTGCGCAAGGTCTTCCCTATGACTCCATGAAAAACTTGCGGTGAGTTGTGGGATTTTTCTATAATGGTCTTGGTTAATTCTAGAGGAATCCATAGCTTCCAGGCAAAATCTTCATTTAAGACCACACCATCATAAGGCCGAACTCTCTTGTATACTAGGCCGTTGACTACCTTTAAATCAGGTAATTGTTCAGAATTTGCTTCTATAGTAGAAACAAGTTCTAAGTAATCACCAGCCTTAAACGCATCAGAATCCAAATCAATCAGCCCATTTACGTCTGCTGCGACTTCCTCCATCTCATAGCGTGATAGGTTATCGGGTACTACGTTTTGCTTCCCCTGCATATGCTCTACGAAAAAATCATACGCCTGGAGGTGCAGACTCCATCTTGCTAGGCGACCACTCAAGTCCTTATGAGACTTAGCCATTTTAGACTGCTGTGATCTGTAATCACTGAAAAAGGCATAAGCTCTATGTAGGGCCTAAACTTTTTAATCGCCAAGACAACTGCTAGACATTCACACTCAGTTACAGAATAGTTTTTCTGCGCCGGCGTCAGCTTGTGGGAAAAATAGGCTATCGGGTGTTCTCCATCCCTCTGAAAAAGCACAGCCCCAATACATACATCTGACGCATGGCTCGAAATCAGAGCTTTCTTGAGCTGATCGAACGCGACCTTAGCTTCATCCGAAAAGTTGAATTGTTTACCCTTCTTCAGCGTTTCAAAGATTGGAGCCGCAATGGTGGCATAGTCTAGTATAAATTTCCTATACCAGCCTGTTGCCCCCATGAAACTCCGCACCTCTCTTCCTGATTTAGGATAAACAAAACGAGTAATCGTTTCCACCTTGGCCGGATCAGGTTTTATTTTGCCGCGTCCTACAATATAACCCAGGTATCTTAACTCCTTGAAACAGAATTTAGATTTTGGTACATTGATGGTCAGACCTGCTTGTGTTAATCTATCGGCTACCCGTTTCAACAACTCCAAGTGCGTTTTAAAATCTGGCGATACGATCAAAAGATCATCTAGATATACGAAAACTCTACACGAAGTGCCGCGGGGATCACTTTATCCATTAGACGGCATAATCTCTGGGCTGCGTTACATAACCCAAAAGGCATGACCGTGAAATGGTAAAGTGGTCGCCCTGGTACCGTGAATGCAGTTTTCTTCCTATTAGATTGATTAAGTGGTATCTGCCAGAAAGCGTATTTTAAATCTACGCTAGATCTTAGCCTCATTATATTCTTTTAATCGAATATACAGAGGCTTAAGTCCTCTAAGTCGCAGTTCAAAACTCACTGTAGAAGCTACCCTATCGTTGTTAACTAAAACTCTAACTTTACCTCCCTCAGATTTTATTTGTTGTATTGCAACATCGGTCGACCGCGTCTCCCAAGCTCGAGACGGGTTCCGAGACCGGTTTCCCTGACACTTGGGACATTTCGGTGTCACTACATTTTCCCTACCACAACGGAAACAAAACTGCCTAGTTAAAGGTTCCGGACAGTCTACAAAGCCATGCCCAACTACCTTACAGTTCCAGCAAGTATAATGACTCGTAGAACGCACCGCATCCATTTCCAGGTCAAACAAAGACAAACCTTCGTTCTTACGAGACATTTCGCTCACACGCTGAGTAAAATTTGAGCGCTGCTGGTAAAGTTGGCGCTGACCAGCTATCAAATTTTCGGCTCTCCGGACTTCACGGCAAAACTCGGCTAACGTCTTAATGTTCACCGAAAACATCATTTGAGCCAGTGAAGGCTACAGGTTGCTCCGCATTATCTCCACGAGTTGCTCCTCTTCGTATGGGGTCTCCTGCTGATTGCGCAACTTTATTACTGCGTGGTAGAAGTCATCAAAAGGCTCCTGCGACAACTGACGGCGATTCAAAATTTGCATCTGGACTTGGTACTCCTTTGCAAACCGGCGATACTGGGCTAGAAGAGCTTTTTCTAACTCCTCACAGGTATTAATGTGCCCTATCTTCCGATAGTCCCAGCACCAGCCCAAAGCTAGGCCATCCAGTAACAGGTGAAAGAACCGCAAAATCTCGATGTCAGAACAGTTATAGTCCCTTCGCAGTGCTCCTAGGCGTAAAATAAATTCCTGCACATTAATTGTCCTGCTGGTATCGTCAAATTTTACTCCCCATTTGGCCAATTTGAATTTATCTAGTGACTCTGGCTGACTGGTCATCGATATATCCGGCTGACGGGCTGGTGGTTGATAAAAAACTGCTGCAGACCAAGCATCCTGTGGGTAATCGGCCTGAGCGTTAAGTGAATGCTGATAATTTTGAAAAGTTGGGCCACTCTGCTGCGGCACTTTGTTTAGCGGTGGCAGTACCTGCTGTTGATTCGGATGTTGATAAGGTTGTTGATAATACAACAGCAGATTTTGCTGTTGCCAGGCAAACTGCTGCTGCTGATATGGTACTGTTGGAGCCGCTACCCTAGTTGGTAGTTTCTGCGACTGCAGGCCTGGTTCAACGTAATGCAAAGCTGGAATTACCGGTGCCGGTTGCGTCCATGCATGCGACATCTGCACAGAGGTAATCTGTGGATGATCACATCCAGTCGCAACAGAAGGCCGGGAACCAACTGGCGGCTGGGTAAAGGTTGACTGCACCTGAGCAGGTCTAACTGGCAGCCTCTCGACGTAAGGAGCAGCACTAGAGGTTTGTGCTGGCGCCGGATTGTGGCCTGCTTGTGATAATAAAACCTGCATGATCTCCGACAGGGCTTTATCGATTTTGTTACCGACCTCCCTCATAAATCTGGCCTGGCATGTGTCGACTGACGCCTCTACGATCTGCCGAAGATCATTCGTGGTAATATATCCTTCCGTAATGGTCTTGTTGGCGTTACCCTCTCGTAACTCTGGACGAATATTCTGAACGGTAACGCCACTAAAAGTTGGCGAAATTATCGCCTGGTCTGCGTTTTCAGAGAAGAGGGATAGATCATGCGACGGAGACGACATAACAGGATCATCCCCGGTTGAAAAAGTCACCACGCTGGTAGTTGTAGACGCTGGATTTGCTCTTGATGCAACTGTAACCGTGGTGGCAGTATTCGTACTACAAGTAGCACTTGCTGTAGATGTCGGCATACTGTTGGATTCCATCATAAGCTTGTTGGTACGGCAAAGAAAACGCATGTATCAAAAAGAAATTAAAAATAATATTGTTAGTATATATAATGTTAGTATATTTAATATATACAATTGTTAAATTGCGTAACAAAACAAAAGAAAAAAAAATTACACTTTTAAATCATTTTTGATTTTCATATAAAACATTGAATTGCAGAAACTGCAAAATGCAGGAAATTAGTCATTCACCTTTGGGAATAACTAGGTCAAGTATTTCTACAATAAAGCATTCATCAAAAGTGCTGAATATTAAGTTATTAAAATAAGGAAATGATCAAAGGTGCTGAATTGTCTGTTTTTTATTTATTTTATTGTTAATTTTAATTACTTTTTTATTTTATTTTTGTTATTAATTTTAGACGTAAGCAATTAAATTGTATAAAAGACTAATGGAAATAAAGAAATTTAGGCAAAACAAAGTTAAACTTTCTTCTTGCTTGATGAGTCTTAGTGTTTCTACTAAGTCTTAAACATAAAACTTATTAATAGAGTCTTAGTGCATCTACTAAGGCTTAAAACTCAATTTTATAATCTTAGTGCTTCTACTAAGGTTAACTTATCCTTAACATTTGGTGACCCCGACCTTTTTAAATATTTTTAATTTTCCCCCCACCAGTGGTAAGGAACTTTTAGTAATTTAAAAGGTATCAGCGAATCCTTTTGATCTTGGAACCACAACAGATCACTTACACAATTTGGTGACCCCAACATTTTTAGATATTTTTAAGTTTTCCCCCACCAGTGGTAAGGAACTTTTGATTATTTAAAAGGTATCAGCGAATCCTTTTGATCTTGGAAACACAACCTGGTGAATCCAAAGGTTCTAAAATCTAGAACGAAATTTATTCCACTCATTTGTACATCTGTAATGTTAATTCTTAGGGATGGTTGTGTGACGGTGAAGGATGCCCTATAGCCCATATATTGATATTTAAACAGCTGTCTGGGGAAACAGCTTAAAGACAGGCGTTTTAGGAACAGCCCAATCAGAAGATTCAATTAAATAAAAGACAGCAGTTGTTACCGCTTAGAGCTTATCAAATTCAATCTTATTTTATTAATGGCATGCAGCCCTTTTTATATCTAATTTACCTTTTTAACTTAGCCTTTCTAACTTATTGTAACTTATTGCTAATACATATCTGTCTCACTTCAATAACATGCATTATCGATTCATTGCTACATGTGACGAATCAAATGCATGATAAAATAAAATACTCAAATGAATATGACACCTAAAAGTGTGTCACTCATTTGTGTCATAGATCGAATGCATTTGAGTCGACACATGTTGTACTTTGGTAAGTGGTTGTCTGGTGTGTTTATGTGTTACAGTGCAGTACACATATTGTGGTACACTACACCCTTACCCTTAAGAGAAAAATTATATGAAAGATAATTTTTCTTAAAAATGCATGTCATTGTTACAATATTTTTACTTACACATATTTTCTTTAGTGATAATAACATATTAATAATATAATGACAATGATAGTAAATTTTATAATAATAATAATAATAATAGTAATAATAATATAATAATAATAATACAATGATAAAAATTAAAAAGTATATCTTACACTAGTTTATATGGTTTTAAATTTTTATTATGTATTTCTTTTTCTATTCCATTATAGTCTATTATTGTATTAACATTATTTCTTCTTATAATTCTATATGGTCCTTTGGACTTTGATATTTTTTTCTATTTTCTACTTTAATTAAAACTAAATCTCCTATGTTTAAATTTATTTTATTTGTATATTTAGTATTGTTTATTCTTTTAGTTTTAGTTTTAATTGTTAGTTCTTTTGCTATATTTAATGCATATTTTAATTTGACTCGTAATTCTTGTACGTAGTCATCATAATTATAAAATGTTCTTTTATCAGACAAAGTGTCAGATGGCAGGGTAGGTAATTTACCATAAACTAATTCAAAAGGCGAGTAGCCTGTGTCTATATGGGGTGCTGTATTATAAGCGAAAGTAAAATATGGAATCCATTTGTCCCATTCATAATCATTTGCGGTTGTTAACAGGAATTCATTAAGTACTCTATGATTTCTTTCTATTGAACCAAGTGTTTCGTGGTGATAAGGTGTTGAAAATATTTGTTCAATGTTAAGTAGTAAACAAATGTTACGCATTACTTCGTTAGTAAATTCTGTTCCTCTGTCAGACTTAAGTACTTTAAATTGACCATATTTTAGGATAAGTTGTTCAACTAGTGTTTTTGCTGTTGTAATTGCATCTTTTGTTGACATTGGATGGGCGATAACAAATTTTGTCAACTCGCATTGCATAGTCAAGATGTATCGGTACTCATTTGATATTCTAAGTGGTCCTACGGTGTCAATTGAAATCACTTCAAAACTATTGTTTGGTGTGTCTGTCAATGTAAGTGGTTCTTTAATGTGTTTTGTTTGTTTATTTTTGTTGCAAGTGTCGAAATATGATATGAACTTTTTTACTATTTTACTCATGTTTTTCCAAATGTATCTTTTCTTTAGTTTGATGATTGTTTTCCGTATTCCTAAGTGGCCTGAGTGTGTGGTATTGTGGAATTCGTTAATTAGTTTATATTTTAGGATATCATCTTCAATTTGTTTAGGGGCATTATATATTAAAATCTTAAGTTGAGGACTTTCATTATTTGTTATTATTATTCTTGCATATGCTTCTTTTAAATTTTCTTTTGTATATACTTTAAATATTTCATCATTCGTCGATAGCGCTAATTCTTTAATATTCCTTTTTTTCATTTTAGATATCAGTTTCCTCAGAATCGAATCTAGTTTCGCTGAGTTATCGCTGAATCTTGCATGCATATTATTATTCATATCCTCTGTATGTAACTTCATCATAATCGAATCTGGTTTCGGAGAATTATCATTACATACTTTATTCTTATTAATCTTATCCCTGGCACATAACTTCTTCATGGTCGAAACTGGTTTCGATGCATTATCATTATGTCCAATGTGCACAATATTTTCTTCTATAATTATATCTTCTTCTTCTATATTCTCTATTTTATTAAATTGCAATTTCTTCATTTTCTTTACATCATTAATGGAGGTGCATTCCCATATGTGAAGTTGATCAGACTTCTGAGAATTGCATTTTTCCACCTCGTTCTCTTTTACACGTGTATTATTATTTTCTTTATTTCTTTTATTAAATTTCCTCTTGTTCTCATATGCCTCATTTTCATTATTTTTATTTGCCTCGTTATCCTTATTTTCATTATTCTTATTTTTCATTGCCCTTGTTGTTACTAATATTTTGCTTGTCTTTTCATCAATTTCATTTGGTATTATCTGTTTAAGAATATCTGAATTAATTTCTATCCTGGATAGTGCGTCTGCATTAGTATTCATCTTTCCCTTTTTGTATATTATTGTGAAATCATAGTCGCATAAATCTAACCTTATTCTCGTCATTTTTGAAGATGGATTTTTGTGTGAGAATAGCGAGATTAATGGTCTGTTACTACTATGAATTTTCTACCGTACAGGTATGGTCTGAAGTAGTTAATACTCCAATGTATTGCCAATAGTTCTTTTTCAATAATTGGTTTATTGATGTCATGTTTTTGTAATGCTTTACTTGCATAAGAAATTGGTAAGTCTTTTCCTATTTCTCCTTGTGATAAGACTGCTCCTAATGCATAGTTTGAAGCGTCTGTAGTCAAAATGAATGGCTTGTCAAAGTTTGGGTATTGTAGTAGAGGGGGGTTCATTAGTTTTTCTCTAAGAGTGTCAAATGCCGTCTGGCAGTCTTCTGTCCATATGAATTTGGCTGATTTTTTCAATAAAGCGTTTAGGTTTTTTGCAATGTCGGCAAAGTTCGGAATAAATTTTCTGTAGTAATTGCAAAATGCTATGAATCTTCTAACTTCGTCAGTGTTTTTCGGTATAGGATACTGTTTTATAATTTCATACTTAGCGGGATCTGTCTTTACACCGTCTTTTGTTATTAAATGTCCTAAGTATACTACTTCTGGTCTTAAGAAACAACATTTTTTTGGATTTAATTTTAAATTATACTTTTGTAATCTGTCCAGAACTTTGATAAGGTTTTGATTGTGGTGCTTTAAACTGCATCCAAATACGATAATGTCGTCTACATATAGAAAAGCTTCGGAATCTAATCCTGAAAGTGCTATGGTAAGCATTCTTTGAAAGCTATTTGAAGAGATTTTCAGTCCAAATGGGAGTCTCTTGAATTGGTAATGATTTTGTGGTGTCGAGAATGCTGTTAGATGTCTTGATTGTTTGTCTAATTTTATCTGATGGAAAGAACTAGTCATGTCAAGTGTAGAGAACCATTTCGCTCTTCCTAATTTATCCAAAATATCTTCTAATCTGGTTAAAGGAAATTTATCATTAACGATTTTGTCGTTAAGCTTTCTGAAATCCACTACTAGTCTCCATTTCTTTTTATCTTCCGTACTCTTTTTGGTAACGGAAGGTTCTATTATGTCATCATTAAGCATTTGTTTTACCTGGTCATTAATGATGTTTGTATGTGAGTGGGGTAGTCTGTAGTTTTTTATGTACACAGGTGTGTTGTCTGTTGTTGATATTTTTTGTTCGTAAAAATTGTTTACTGTCAATTTTTCGTTGTCCATGTGAAATACGTTTTGGTATTTTCTAAAAATGTTTATTAGTTCTGTTTTTGCATAGTCATCATTATTGTCAATTTGTAATTCGGTCATTATTTTATGAAAACGTTCTTCGTTGTATACGTCATTGTAGTTTAATATTTCGTAGTTTTTCAGTGGGTCAGTTTGTAATTGAATATTGTCTAATGTTACTGTGTCGGTTGTTGTATTTAAAATTTTAATGTGTGTCATTCCATGTTTTGGTGCTATTGAATTACTAAGAAAAATACCTGGTTTTAATTCATTGTTAAATATGACGCAATCTTCTTTGAGTTGTAGTTTTAATGCATGAATGATTTGTGTTCTTGGTGGTATGATTATTTGTGACGTATGAAATGTTTTTGTTTGCATAGGGAGTGTTATTGTGACGTCATCTTTAATTAAAGAAATTGTAAATGTTTCGTAGTCTATTTTGCATAGATATTTTCTTAAGAAATCTCTTCCTATTATACCGTCGGTTTCTATTGGGAAATTTGAATTTACTAATTGGAATTTGTGTTCGTATGGTTTGTCAGATAATGTTAGGTTTAGTGATATTGTTCCTAGTGAGTAAATTTCTTCCTTAGTAATGCCAGTAAATTTACATTTTTCTTCAGGGTTATATTGTTCATTTTCGAAATTTATGTTCATACGACAAAGAGATATGTCGGCTCCTGTATCAATAAGAAATGTAAGTTGTGTGTTTTTATATGTTGTGTATATGAAATTTGTGTTATTATTGGATACTTTGTGTATTTTTAGTTCTGGCTCTCCGGAATATCTGTGTATTCCTGGCCCATCATGTTTCCCGATTGTATTGTATGAACGTTTCTATTGTTACTGTATCTGTTTATATTGGTGTGGTTGTTGTTATTACTATTGTTTCTGTTATAATTGTTGTTATTAGAATTGAATCTACTATAGTTGTTGTTATTAAAATTGTTTCCATTGGGTTTCCTGCTGTTATTACTATGTCCATTTGAATTATTATTAAATCTGTTATTCATGTGCGGATTGATATTTCTATGGTCATAATTTTGTCTGTTATTGTATCTATTGGAATTGTAGCTATTATGTTGTTGGCGTGTGTTAATGTTGTTGTATTTGTTGTTATTATGTTGTTGATGCCACGGTGTTATTCTCTTAAAATGCAATATCGAGTTGTGACTCAATTTTTGCTCGTTCTCTAGTTCCAATGCGAGGTCAGATGCTTCTTGTAATGTTGATGGTCTAGCTGCGTATATGGTCGATTTAAGGTTTTCGTTTAAGCCTTTCTTGAACGATTCTAATGCTAACTTATTGTTTAATCTTATTATGACATTCTTTTCAGCTTCAGTAGCTGTATTTCCTAACTCTTCTGTTCCTAATTTATTCAAGTTATCTATAAGTGCTATAATTTTTTCTTTATAAGAGTTTACGGACAATCGTCCCTGGAATAGTGAGTTCAATCTGTATTGTAACTCTGGAATGGTTTTGTTGTCCTTATATCTGGTCTTTAATGCATTAACGAGGGATTCGAAATTTTCAGGTTTTGTATAAGTACCTAGTGCTATTCTGACAGTTGAAGTCAACTTAGCGTGGTAAATGTACTGAAGGAAATCAATTTTTGCTATATCTGAAAGAGTTTTGTTAATGAGTTCGGCTGTTATGAGGAAACTTTCCAATTCCGCAAGATTACCAGTGAATAAAGGTAAAGCCTTTGAAACAAATTCTAGATTGAAGGATGCCATCTTGTCACTTTGTGTAGTTTTTGTATTATTTAAAAGATATGTTCTCATGTTTTCGTAAATACTCTTAAATTCTAATTTTAATGGTACAATTATATTTTCGTCCTTTTCTTCACTTTCACTTAATTGAAAGTTTTTCTTTATATTCTCAATATCATCTAATTTATTTTGCACAGTTTTTTGTGTATATGTTCTACCTGGACTTTTCTTTAAATTTTTCCATATGTTCTTTATTTCATTCAAATATATTTCCATTTATTTTTTTATTACTTAATTTATACATTTGTTATGGCGTTATTTCTATGTTTCAAAATATAGTTTTTAAAGTATTTATTTATTTTAAAGGCTACGTATAAAATAATAATTACTATGATCAGGGTTAAAATGCTCTCTGGTATGGGTTGTATTAATGGTCGTTCATTCTTGGCATCGCCATTGTTAACAATGTTCTCCTGTATCTCTACTTTGCTTTGGGGTTTTCCCATGTTGATTTTTGGCTTTGTGCCCCAAATTGGTCTTACCATGAATTTATATATATAATCTTTTCTTTTTTTTTTTTTTTGTTTTCCTTTCTTATTATTGATTCTAATAGAATTGATTAGGATGGCTATATAATAAAGTTATATTAATGCTTATATTTTTTTTTTTTTTATTACATTTACATTCTTTAAAATATAGTTATATTAAATCTTATATGTTTTTATTAAATTTTACATATGTTTTTCTTTATTTATGTTGCTGATCGCCTTCTTTATCTGTCTCTGCTCTATTGCTGATGTTGCTAACGTCAGCTTCTTATATTCCACGGCTAATTTTTTTCTCAATTGGAATTTTTTTCCAGCACGTTTCCTTTTCCTTGTTTGAGGATTTTGTGCTCTCACCTCCTCTTGGTTGTTGTGTTTGACCTGTCGTCTTCTGTACTCCTCAATTGATATCGCCTTTGGTCCTGCTGTTAGTGGAAGCGGTGTGTAGGTTGGGGCTGTTGCCGATGTACCCTGGGCAGGATCGCCATGTAATGTTAATTCTTAGGGATGGTTGTGTGACGGTGAAGGATGCCCTATAGCCCATATATTGATATTTAAACAGCTATCTGGGGAAACAGCTTAAAGACAGGCGTTTTAGGAACAGCCCAATCAGAAGATTCAATTAAATAAAAGACAGCAGTTGTTACCGCTTAGAGCTTATCAAATTCAATCTTATTTTATTAATGGCATGCAGCCCTTTTTATATCTAATTTACCTTTTTAACTTAGCCTTTCTAACTTATTGTAACTTATTGCTAATACATATCTGTCTCACTTCAATAACATGCATTATCGATTCATTGCTACATGTGACGAATCAAATGCATGATAAAATAAAATACTCAAATGAATATGACACCTAAAGGTGTGTCACTCATTTGTGTCATAGATCGAATGCATTTGAGTCGACACATGTTGTACTTTGGTAAGTGGTTGTCTGGTGTGTTTATGTGTTACAGTGCAGTACACATATTGTGGTACACTACACATGATTCAAGGATTAATTTCAACATTTTAAAAAGTAGTGCAGGATTACACCTTCATCAGCTACAATGTCGACCCTGGAAGAACTTGTGCGGATACAGGACGGAAATCCCGAGAAAATAAATAAGGCTATTTCCAATATAAAGAAAACCCCAAAGGAAAGAAGATCTGTTGAGTATTATGAGAAGAAGTCAAAGGAGCTCGAAGAACTATGGAAAAATTTTGAACGCTATGACAACACAATCAGAAGTAATCTGAAAGCAAAGGAAGATCATCCATACTTCACACAAAGGCTACATGTAATAATGAGTCAAAATTATAGAGAAGCTGAGGATGACATTCAACGGCACATTCAAGCAATAAAAAAGGAAAATTCTAAGTATGAAGCATCAGACTCGAAAAGACAAGGTCTTACAGAGCAACACACATCAAGGGCAAATGGTATAAACAATTTGGTAAAAACTCAGAATGCCACCATATCAGCAGTAATGAAGTCATTGGGCAACTTATTGGGAACAGGTGGTCAGCAGACAAGGCAACAACTAGATGTTAAACTCAAACAAATTTAGTATAATCTGAACACGATACAACAACTACAAGATAGAATATGTATTGAAGACATCGACCAAGACATCGACGAATTTCTCAGCAAGCAATCAGAAATCATAGAAAAGAACACCCAATTACAAGAATTAAAGGCTAGCTTGACGCCACAGACAAACAACCAACAAGAAAATCAAACTCAACACCTTCCAAAAGTTCAAATTCCAAAATTCAACGGCAACTACCTACAATGGGTAGCGTTTAAGGACCTCTATACTCATCTTGTACACAACACACAAATGAGCGAGGTGGAAAAAATGTTTTATTTGATCACCCACCTGACAGACGAGCCAAAAAGATTAATAAAACATTTGCCAATTGCAACGACAAATTATGAAGTGGCATGGAATATTCTAATAGATAGATATGACAATAAACGGCTTATTGTTACAACGTTATTAAATAACTTGCTTGCCCACCCACAAATAAAGAATGAAACGCCACAGGCACTAAAAAGCTTACCAAGGAATGCACACATGGCTTGAACGCACAAGGACTTCCGGTGGACAAATGGGACGCCATCTTGGTTCACATTTTATTGAAGAAACTCGATCATTCAACTCAAGACAACAAAAAGCTCGTGCATCTAAATGAATTGCTTAGATTCATAGAGCATAGATTCCAAGCACTGGAAACTCGCGGAAAATCTTACGAGTTTGGTGGGGGAAAGGACCGAACAAAAATCATAGCAGCAACTGCATCACCGTTAAACTGCAAGGTATGTGGATCAACAGGACATCCCATATATTATTGTGAAAGGTTCTTAAAAATTTCCCCAGTTCAGAGGCTACAATGGACCCAAAGGAATAGGCTTTGCGTCAACTGCCTCAAATTGGAGCATGCTGCCAAGGCATGTACATCAAGGTGTTGCTCCAAATGCACAAAAAAACATAACACCCTATTGCATTTGGAGAAAGCAACAACGACTCCATCTGAAAATAATCAAAAAATAGTCGCAATAAAAAATCTTCAAAAGACAGCTACTACATCAAACAAAAATACTCCGATTATAGCTGCAACAAATAAACATTTCAGCGATACTACCCATGTATTACTAGCCACAGCAATGGTAAGGGTAATTTGAGCCAATGGGCGCACCTGCGTATTTCGAGCCTTGCTAGATTCAAGTTCGCAAGTGTATCTAGTTTCAAATAAAGTAATAAAGAAGCTATCGTTGGATTCATCAGAGTCTGCTCTACATATCGAAGGCATAGGCCGTAAGGTTCACAATATGAACCGACGAATCAATATAGAATTACATGCATGTTCAGGCAATTATGCAACGGAATTCGAAGCCTTTGTCCTTCCGATTATTGTGTCACCCCAGCCTACTACATCATTCGACACTTCTGATTGGGATCTTCCCGACAACATTACTTTAGCTGATCCGATACTCAACCAGACAGATAAAATTGATATTTTGGTTGGAGCAGAATTTTATCATCAATTGATGCACCCTCAGCAGATAAGAATCAACAAGAGACTACCAATTCCAGCTCTGGGCTGGGTCGTCACAGGTAGGCTTCAAGAAGGTAACAACAACATAGTAACCTGTGCAGTATTCACCCAAGAAGAACAAACAATGAGCCAACTAATAGAAAAATTCTGGAAACTCGAGGACACTAATTCTACAGATCGAACACTATCAGTAGCTGAGAAACGATGTGAAGCACATTTTGCGACAAACGTAAAAAGGAATAAGGACGGTAGATTCGTTGTTCGTTTACCATTTTCTGAAAATCCAGCAATTTTGGGAAGTTCGAAAACAATGGCCTTTAATCGGTTTCTGGCATTGGAAAAACGATTGACGCGTAACCCCGAACTTAGAGCAGAATACAATAAATTCATGCAAGAATATGAATCCTTGGGACACATGGAAGAAGTACCAGAAGAAAACATGCCTCATCACTGCGTACTGAAACCTGAAAGTTCTACTACAAAACTACGGGTCGTATTCGACGCATCAGCAAAAACATCTAGCGGAAGCTCATTCAATGACATCATACATGCCGGACCGACAGTACAAAGTGAATTATTTACTGTTTTACTACGATTTCGAATGCACAGATTTGTTTTTACTGCAAACATCGAGAAAATGTATCGGCAAATTCAAGTCGAGGACGCAGACCAGGTGTTCCAGCTTATCATTTGGAGATACAACGAGCATCAAGACATCAAATATTACCGCCTTAAAACTGTGACCTACGGCACCTCATCAGCACCATTTTTAGCTACCAAATGTCTTCAGCACCTAGCTACTCAAAACACAACTAAGTACCCTTTGGGCGCCTTAATATTAAAAGATGATTTTTATGTGGACGATTGCTTTAGTGGAGCTGACACCATCAGCACAGTATTGGAATCACAACGTCAATTGAAATCACTCTTAGGAGAGCCTGGGTTTAAGCTTCGAAAATGGTGTTCAAATCATCCTAAGTTGTTGAATGAGATTGCTTCTGAGGACCAAGAGATTAATTTGAACTTAGACGAAACCTCTAACTGCTCAGTTAAAACACTTGGGCTGATATGGCTGCCAAAATCTGATCAGTTGTGCGGTCGATCACAAAAACCAACGACAACATGCGTGACAAAAAGAATAGTCAGTTCAGAACTCGCCAGGATCTTTCATCCATTGGGAATTTTTGGGCCGGTGGTCGTACGTGCCAAGATATTTTTGCAAGAGCTGTGGCAATAACCGATGTCCTGCGATGATGAACTGCCCATGAATCTTCAAACCGAGTGGAATAAATTTCGTTCCAGTATAGAGACATTAAACAAATTGAAGATCGATCGGTTCGTACTAAAAACAGGAAACCCACTCATAATCACAATGGAACTCCACACATTTGTTGATGCCTCTGAACGAACTTATGGAGCAGCAGTTTATATTCGCGCAACATATAAAGACAATATTGTAACAACCAGATTAATATGTTCTAAGTCCCGTGTGGCACCCATTAAAAAGCAAACTCTGCCTCGACTGGAGCTATGCGCTGCGGTACTAGGTGTAGAGCTATCAAACAGAGTAACCCAAGATCTTCGCCTACAAAATACTGAAGCCTATTTTTGGTCAGATTCAAAAATTGTTCTTGCTTGGATAAATTCATCAGCAGCTTCTCATCACACTTTTGTAGCAAACAGGATAGCTAAAATACAATGTTTAATCAATTGAAATCAATGGCGACATGTCAGTTTTAAACAAAATCCTGCCGACGCAATTTCTCGAGGTCTGGCACCGGAAAACTTATCACAACACTCAATCTGGTTTTATGGACCTCTATTTCTGTATGGGCAAAAGAGTGAATGGAAAAACTCACCTTCACAAGTTATTAGCACTTGCAATGAAGAACGTAAATTGACGAATCAAGTCTTAACAGCATCAAGCGTCCATCAAAATTATGACGACATCGTTAGTCGTATAAACCACCAAAACCTTCGCAAAGCGAGAGTTATCATGAATACATCAATTTTTTATTAAGTTAATTATTGTCTATATTCTTTCGCTATCCGCTCAACGCGGCGGAGAATGTTAGTATATGTAATGTTAGTATATTTATACAATTGTTAAATTGCGTAACAAAACAAAAGAAAAAAAATTACACTTTTAAATAATTTTTGATTTTCATATAAAACATTGAATTGCAGAAAGTGCAAAATGCAGGAAGTTCAGTTATTCACCTTTGGGAATAACTAGGTCAAGTATTTCTACAAAGGTGCTGAATTGTCTGTTTTTTATTTATTTTATTGTTAATTTTATTTAATTACTTTTTTATTTTATTTTTGTTATTCATTTTAGACGTAAGCAATTAAATTGTATAAAAGACTAATGGAAATAAAGAAATTTAGGCAAAACAAAGTTAAACTTTCTTCTTGCTTGACGAGTCTTAGTATTTCTACTAAGTCTTAAATATAAAATTTATTAATCGAGTCTTAGTGCTACTAAGGCTCAAAACTCAATTTTATAATCTTAGTGCTTCTACTAAGGTTAACTTATCCTTAACATTTGATTTCCTTATTGTAATAACTTAATATACAATTCAGCACTTTTGACGAATGCTTTATTGTAGAAATACTTGACCTAGTTATTCCCAAAGGTGAATGACTGAATTTCCTGCATTTTGCACTTTCTGCAATTCAATGTTTTATATGAAAATCAAAAATTATTTAAAAGTGTATTTTTTTTTCTTTTGTTTGTTACGCAATTCAACAATTATATAAATATACTAACATTATATATACTAACAAATATAATATAATAAAAATACAACACCAACTAAATTTGATCACCTCCCAAAAAACGCAAAATCTCTCTGCTCAAAAACCTAATCAAAAAGGTTAAATAAACGGAAATAAGTAAAGAACAGATAAAAAGCAAGTACAATTAAGACTATTTACCAAAACGCTGAAAAAGCAAAAGGAAACAAAATCTATGTCCAAAAAAAAAAAAAAATTAAAAAAAAATATTTTAAAGATAAAATAAAATCCTGTAAAAAAATGGTTTTTACAAAATAATTCCTTTCGGTATATTTCGGAAAAAAAATCGAAGTAAAACAAAAAAGGTAAATGTATGTATATCAGATTCCGTATGTGTCTGCTTTGTAAAAAAATTGGTAAATATTTTCAGGGGCTGATCAATAGGCACTTAAAAATTGAACAATTTGGGAAATAGTTGTGTCACCCAACACCTATAGTAATTTGCGCCAACTGAGTTGTAAAACAAAGAATAACTTACTCCCAGGACTAGCAAAACCACCATTGACGTTGCATTTGGTGTTCCACAGAATAACTATGGAAAAGGGTAGGTATCAATTTTTTTTTTATCATAATATTATTTATTGAATCTTCTAAATTAATAGAACTAACAATAAGTAGATAAATCGTAAATCTAAAAGTAAAAATTATCTTTATGTCTAGCCAATGCCAGCCAAAAAGTTTTAGTTAACAAGAAATAAAAAATAAAAAGGAAAACACTAGAAATTACTTGTACTAATAGCCCTAACGTCTCTCCTCTTCAGACGATTTTAGCCTCTATCATTTAATATATCACGTGCCAAAATATTTGGATGAAATTCCAGTTTTCTCAAATATTTGGATGCGTACTTCTGTATTTCCTCTCTTACAGAGTGCACTTTCAAATCCTTGTGAATGTTTGAGTTTTTCACATACCATGGGGCAGCAGTTATGAGTCTGAGGATTTTGTTCTGGCTTCTTTGTATCCGTTCGACATTTGACACTGAGGCAGTGCCCCACATTTGAATTCCATAGCTCCATATTGGCTTTAGAATAGACTTGTAGATCAAAAGTTTGCAGTCCAGACTGAGAACAGAATTCCGACCAATTAGCCAGTTTAATTGAACAGTTTTAAGTCTTATTTGTATAAGTTTAGCTTCTATGTGGTGCTTCCATGTTAGACGCCTGTCAAGGTGCATACCGAGGTACTTGACGACCGAACGTTGAGGTATTGTCTGATTATTTATTGTGATAGGTGGGCATGCACTCCTGCGTAATGTAAAAGTAATATGAATGCACTTCTGTTCATTAATTTTTATTCGCCATTTTCTTAACCATTTTCGACTTAGAACACATGACTTTGAAGACGTAGTGAAGCTTCGTGTGGTTCTACATGAACACAAAGCAGGGCAGTATCATCAGCAAATGTTGAAACGTGAACGTCGTCCCGTGTAGGCATATCTGAGGTATATAATAAATACAAAATCGGACCACAGATGCTCCCTTGAGGAACTCCGGCTCTAATTGGCTGTGGTGGGCTCAAAAACTCCTCGTGCTTTACAACAAATAAACGGCTACTCAAGTAGCTTTCCAGTAATGTGGAAATATTTTGAGGCAAATTCTGCCTTAGTTTATGAATTAAGCCCTCGTGCCAAACTTTATCGAAGGCCTGGGAAACAATAAAGAGAGCAGAACAGTAATGTTTATTTTCAAAGGTTTGTTTAACAGCATTAACAAGTCTATGCGTTTGCTCTATTGTGCTATGCTTTTTCCTAAATCCAAACTGGTGATCCGGTACACACTTCTTTTCGATCAATATGGGATACATTCTATTTATTAAAAGTTTCTCGAACAGTTTAGATAAATTGGACAGCAAGCTTATTGGCCTGTAAGAATCTATTTTAGAATGATCCTTGCCCGGCTTGGGAATCATTATCACCTTCGAAATCTTCCACTTCTGAGGGTAAAAACTGAGGCGCAAAATGGCGTTATATATAAACAATAAGATTCTCACCGCTACATTTGGTAGCTTCAGAAGCATCCTATTACTAACTTTATCAATACCAGGTGATTTTTTAAGTTTTAAGTCGGCGATAGCCTTTCTCAACTCTTGTACTTCCAGTCTCAAAAGCACAGCTTCTATAGGTATTATTTCAGGTAACACTATAGGGTCTGTCGATAAATTAGAAGAAAATACTTTTAGGAGGTGGTTGGAAAACAGATAAGCTTTTTCCTCGTTGCTTCTCGTCCAATCACCGCTTGGGGTACGCAGTGGCGACTGGCGTAAAGTTGGTCGCTTAATGTTTTTTGTTGCGCGCCACAGAGAGTAGTCTGAAGGCGAGGTTGCATCAAGATTTTCCAAGTATTTGTTAAGTGAAGCAATTCTTTGCACTTCAAGTAAATCACGAAGCTGTTTGGTACACTCTTTCAGCCTGTTTCTTAGTTGGGGTGATCTGCACGCTTGCCATTCTCTACGGATTCTCCTTTTCTCTAGGAGGAGTTGTTGTACATCTACTGAATATATTCTGCTGTATCTTTTTATCGGAGCATTTGTGGTTGCGTGAACTGTGGCTAGTCTGATTTCGTCATTAAAGTCGTCAATAGCTTTTTCCACTTCTCCTGAAGTACGCAGCGGTATATTTTCCGAACAATGAGAGCTTAGATATTTTCTAAATTTAAGCCAACTAATATGAGTCTTAGTTGCCAATGCAGATCGATTTTCAGAATCCAACGGGTTCCATAACGTAACAATAGAAGGTGTGTGGTCGGAGGATAAGTCTAATGAAGACTCTACATTCGTAAACTCCCTGGTACATTTTTTGCGACTCCAAAGTCAATGACGTCAGGGATTTTTTGCCTGTCGGTGGGCCAATAAGTTGGCCTTCCGCTAGAAATTACAGTTAACTTTAGCCTCGAAATTACATTAAACAATGTGCGACCCTTCGGGGTTATCAGACGTGAGCCCCAATGGATATGCTTCGCGTTATAGTCGCCAGCAGCCAAAAAGTGAGGACCTAAAGATTTATAGAACCCGCAAAATTGATCCTCTGTGATTGGAAAACTCGGCGGACAATACACAGACGAAATCACTAAATTGCTATTGTTCTCTAAAAGACAAATAGTTGTCGCTTTTAAATATAACGAGCAAAATTCGTCCATTACATGGTGTTTGAGTCGGCCCTTCACTAGGATAGCTGACCCGCCACAAGCTCTTCCACGAGGGTCCTTGGTGTCATAAAAGGTATAACCATTAATTTTAAAAATACTCCTGGCTGTTAGATGGGTTTCGGAAATAAGCATTACGTCAATATTCTGCACCTTCATGAATAGTTCAAGCTCGTTCTTATGTGAGCGGATGCCGTTGGCGTTCCAAAAACATACTCTTAGGCAGTTCATGGTTTATTGACGACTGCTCGTAATAATTCGGACTGCATCTGCAGCATTTGCATTATCTGTTGCATCATAACTGTAATGTTGTTGGTGAAATTATTTACCGTTTGAACTAATGTCTCTATAGTTGCCTCGAGATAAGTTGTGTTACGTGAAACTGGGACCTCCTCCCTAGGCTTGAAACTAGTATTTGCTGTGGACGTGTTTTGAGTAGAGCCATGTCTGGACTTCAAAATGTTGGCATACGATAATTGGTGACCTAAGGATGCGACCGGCTGAGGTTGGCTTAAGTGGGGAAAACTTTGCTCTGTTGCAATTTTGGTTTGGGTAGTAATAGCAATAGAAGGGCTGGCTTTCATTATTTTACGGTTGGCCAAGTAGACTCGGCATCCTCTGTAGTTTGCTGTATGATTTTCACCGCAGTTACCACATTTTCTAATTGACGCATTGTTTTTTGGCTTGTTACATTGTGCCGTGGCATGAAGCTCGCCACACACCACACATACGGGAGTCAATTTGCAGTATCTTTTGGTATGACCAAATTCCTGGCAGTTTCTGTATTGGGCTGGGCCAGACCGTTTGAGAGGCTCTTCTACAGTCACCTTACGATGTAAAACGTAGTTTACGTTATAAATAGGGTGAATTTAATTTTTCTTCAATCTAATATAACCAGGTTCCAATTCGACATGAAATATTGGTTGAGGTACACGTTCCCGATTTTTTATGTTGAACACATTTTTAATTTTAAAACCGCTTCCCTGTAAGAATCCTTTGACGTCCTTAGGATCAACACATGGGTCAATCCCCTTAATAACGACCTGCAGTCCCTTGCTACTTTTCAACTGGTAGGTGTAAAAACTTTTTTTAGCTTTGTCAAATTCCGAAACCAATTTGCGGTAATCATTTTCGTTTTGCACCTGGATTTTCGTTTGGTTGATATTACCCTGCTTGATGGGTATAACGTAGAAAGCGTCTGCTCCAATCAATGAAATTAAACTCTTTACCAGTTCGTTTGAATTCTTTTCTCTCAAGAAAAGAGGAGGGGGTTTGAATAACCTGGGAGGTGTTGTAGTTTCGATGACTTCATTATCCAAAATTGAAAAGCGGTTTTTAGAAGCCGTGCCATCAGTTCCAGAATCCCTGGGTAATTTTGAGGTCAATTCAACTCTAGACGATTTAGGGCTGCGTTTGCGCTTTGTGACTGTTATATAGCGGTCCATTCCTGTTTGAATTTTATTTGGCTCGTCACAGGTAGTTGCTGGAGTTATTTGGGGTAACGCTTCCGTCGAAGCCTTATTTTCGCTATTAATTGCTGTTTTTCCTAGTGAAGATATCACCGTAGAACTAGTTTCATTCGGTAAAATTATATCATTCAATGAATGAGTACGAGAACGAAATACCGGTTTCGCGTTTAAATATAAATTATTACTAATACTAGGCTTATTAATTTCTGGCTCTTCAGCGGTTAATGTAATATAAGCATTTCTGGCCTTTACATTTGCTTTATTGCTTTCACTTGGATGACTCATCCACTAAGAATGTCAATGAAATGAACAAATATAAGTATAAAATTCAAGCCTTCTATGCGCTTCTCAAGAAGGTAACGTATATCGGTTTCTTTAAAGACAAAAGTTTTCCTTCTCTTTTCAAATGCTATCTGTCACACACAATCGTTCGAAAAAAAACACTTATAAAAAACTTATTGCGGATTTGCCGTACACGAGAAAATACAACCACTCGCACCGGCGTCACTTTCACTAATGAGGTATCAATTTAAGTTACAACTACTTCTTGGGCTATGGTATCTCTCGGAAAAGAAAATGCTATCTCTGACTTTTTCTCGCAACTTGAGCCATTAAAATCCTTACTAAATTTGTACTTTAAGACATTTAAGCCTTCAAATTGAGAGATAAAGGCAAAGATATTAGAATCTGTAAATCTTCCTGTCGCTCTTACCATATGTCTCAACGCGATACCAGATCCTGCATCTTTGCCATCGGGACACATATGCGCGAGAAACAGGACGACTTACTAGTGTAATGTTATGGCAGGATTGCCATGTAATGTTATGGCGGGATTGCCATGTAATGTGATGGTATGCGACTGGTAAAGGATCGCTATGTAATGTGATGTTTTAGGGTGCAGGATAAATTTGGTGACTGTGTAGAATAAGAGAATGCCCTATAGCCCATATATTAATCTTTAAGCAGCTGTCTGGGGATTCAGCTTAAAAACAGGCGTTTTATGAACAGCCCAATTTGAAGGTTTAAGATATTAAAACAAGGGCAATTATTGCCGTTTTGAGTTTTCTAAATTAAATCTTGTTTTATTAGTGGCTTGCAGCCCTTTTTATATCTAATTTACATTTTTTTACTTAGCCCTACTAACTTATGGTAACTTATTACTAATACATATTTGTCTCACTTCAATAACATGCATTATTGATTCATTGGTTCATGTGACGAATCAAATGCATGATAAAATAAAAATACTCAAATGAATATGGCACCTAAAAGTGTGTCACTCATTTGTGTCATAGATCGAATGCATTTGAGTCGACACATGTTGTACTTTGGTAAGTGGTTGTCTGGTGTGTTTATGTGTTACAGTGCAGTACACATAGTGTGGTACACTAGATTCACCTGATTTAGATCCTAATTTAAAGATTTATTCCTTGTTGAACCACGTAGCTACTAGATAGGGACTCTTGCAACTGACCTAACTGGACATACGTACTTCAACAAAAGGAAAAATAAATAACTAAAAGATTGAAAAAAAAAAATATAAACTAATTCTTTCTGCCAGAACTTGCCTCGGGCCCCACGTTGGGCGCCATTTTTGTAACAGCTGCCGTATGCACATGACGTAAAGTAAAACTCGGGTTACCAGACCGTTGGCCGCGCTAGTATGCTGGCGTAAGCACCGGCTAGGGCTCGCCGTCTTGGGGTGGTTAGTGCAGCAGCTACAAAACTCATACCAACTAACTGAAACAGTATCGAAAGGAAATAAATTTGGAGCCCGAAGAAAGTCTAGTCAGCTCCCTGCAAGTAAACACACAGATAATCTCCATGGCTGATGTTATACCATGCTTCTGCCCTCGCACAAGAAGTCACGAGACCTCACCATGACATCGTAAAAACAAAATACCTAAAATGTTGGATGTCCCGATCATCGCCTTTACCTTTCTTCTTCTCCTTTTTACCCCTACTTACCGCTTATAAAACGTCTAAGCCATCATATCTGAGAAGAAAAATCTAACAAGAATTTCATTATCCAATTTACATATTTTATTATTATAAAAATAAATTCAAAACAAAATAATGATAATTTTTAAGTTTACTGGATAAAAAAATGAGTTAAATTCAAGATACAATATGGCAACAAAAATTCAGGTAAACAAATTAATTAAATTTTTTAATATACAATATCGGAACAAAAATTCAGGTAAGAAAATATAAATTCATACAAAAGGTTAACTAAATTTTAATATATCCTCTTGCAGCAAAAATTCAAAACGTAAATAAATTAACTAAATTTCATACGTACAATATTGCAGCAAAAATTAAAAAGAAATAAATTAATTAAATTACATATAAAAAATTAAGGTAAAAAAATATATTATAAAAAAAAAAAACATTTGTTCTCCGACCAAACGGAATTTCTGCTATTCCTATTCGCCAGGCTCGTTCCCCTTTTGCTGGATCGTAAATCTGCCGCGACTTTGGTGCAGGAACTGCCGTCCGTCCGTCACGTGTCCTACGTCCGAATTCTTGGTCAAGGTAAGGTTAGCAATTTACACAATATTACCTATATATATTTCACTTTCGCCTATCTATCTATATCTCTTTTCTAAGCTAAGGAAAACACTACAGTGGGAAACTAAAACGCCTACGATCGCGCAGCGAAAAACAGGTTTGAGCTCAATCCTAAACGCGCACTCTTGTCCTAAAGCGTCTCAAGGGGATTGAAAATTTTAAGCGGTAAGTATTTTCCCTAAATTCTTATAGGCTGGAGCTTAATACATATAAGTATATCAACGTTTCAAATTACAGTCCGTGGGTCGTTCGTCGTTAAGTTTTGTGGTCGAATGGCTGTTACCTGTTACTGCAAGAGTGGTGGCGTCTTCTGGTGGCGGAAAAAAATGAGTCCCTCGGTGAAAGCGACAGCGATGTCAGTTTTTATATTTTTATTAATTACATTTTTTTTTTAATTCAGTTTTAATCTTGCTTTTTTCTTTGCGTTTCACTATTTAACAGTTTAGTGTCCTTTGGGACAGTTCTTTTAATAATATTAATTCTTTATACCAAGTTCACACTTGTGTTTTTGAACGTGTTTAAGCAAAATGTTTTAAAATTTAAACACAGCCGTTCACACTATAAGTAAGATGTTTAAGGCTGATGTTTTATCTACTTTTTTTACCTTAAAAATGATTTTTTGTAGTGAAAACAGCCATTTTAGTTGGGATTTAAACCCAAACCCCAGACTACTACCCTACAGGGTAAAAACGCACTTAGCATGTTCAAAAATTATATGAAATTCAGAGTTGTATTGGAAATTTTCGTGTTTAACGACGTGTTTAAATCAAAAACAACTCATTTGAGATGTTTAACAAAACACGTCAATGTATGGTAAAACACCTCAAATTCGCCGTGTTTAATGCTTAAACACGATTGAGATGTTAAACACGCTAGGTGTGAACTTAGTATTAATTTCTAGCTATTTCTGTCCTCTTTTTTTTGTCAATATAATTTTAAAATTTAGTTCACTTTTCACTCTTTCCTTTTTTTTTTTTAATATAATTTTAAGTTTTTCACTTTATTTTTTTCAAAAATGTGTTATTCGTTTCGCAAAGAAAAATTCGTTCACACAACTATCAACAAATATAATTTTTTTGGACACCTTTTTTTGTGTTTCCTTTTTTTTGTCTTTTTTTTTCTGCGGCCATCACTTCGCTTCGTAAATACTCAAACCAAAAAGAACCCGATTCTTCTTTCCCTTTTCATAATTACGTAACAGCTTACTATTGCACTGCCCTATCATTTATTACACTGCCCTATCATTCATTGCACTGCCCTATCATTCATTGCACTGCCCTATCATTCATTGCAGTGCCCTATCCTCACACAGGGTGCACATGACAACACGTGATCATTAAAGTTTTTCTAAAGGTTTGTTACGCGGTCCGAGAAAATTCAAAAACTTTGTCGTTGAAGTACATCTTAAATTTAAGTGTACAGGTCGTTAAGTGCTATAAAAACAAAAAAAAATTACAAACAGTTCAAATAAAATTGCAAATAGTGTGGTGCATTGAAAACATTTTAAAACTTTCCGTGGTATACATAAAAGTTAATTCAACATTAAAAAATTCTGTCGATTTAAACGTTCATATATGTACATATAAAACAAAATATTTATTGTTGTGCTCTCGGCTGGTTCCAGTATATCGTGTGAAATTTTCTGTACACCATATTTTTGTCGCTCATATTTTTCCAGTGTACAAATTAAATACATAAGAACAATATATAAAACAGTTTTGCGGGCTAATTTTTGGCGTCGTACAGTGATCAACAAAATTGTGTCTCGAATTTTTGGACGTTTGTAGTACTTTTTCTGGTCTAATTATCAAATTATTTTTATTCTGTAAACATAATTTGTTTTCAAAATTTATATGATGAATCTCGATGATCTGAAGCAACAGCGATCGAATACGAAGAAGACTATTACTCGCATTAAAAATCAAATTGAAGCCAATAGAAGGGGTGATGGTAAGACATTATCGACAGCTGAATTGAAGTGCCGATTGGGGATTATGGAGTCATATTTTAAGCAGATATTAATGTATCAAACTGAACTTGAGAAATATGATCCAAATGACAATAGTAGGCCCGAAATTGAAGATTTGTACATTGCAGCAAAAATGAGTATACAAACGCAACTATGTGAAGATGCTTATAATACAACGACATCCGAATCTACAATTTGTTTCCCTGTTGCCAATCACAAATTACCGCAGCTCAAATTGCCCATATTTAGTGGTAAGTACAGCGAATTTAAAAATTTTATAACGTCGTTTAACCAAATCATCGATCGTGAATTTGGCCTATCAAATATTGAAAAGTTTAACCATTTGCTAAACTGGCTCCATGGGCAAGCATTGGAAACGGCCAAAGCAGTCCAGATTACAAATGAAAATTACCCAATGGCGCTGGAAAAGCTAAAAATGCGTTACGACAATAGCTCGCTAATTTTTATGGAGAATATTACCACTCTGTTTGAACTTCCAGCAGTTTCAAAATATAATTGTGTTCAATTGCGAAGTCTTGTTGATAATGTTTCTGCTCTTTATAGCTCTCTAATGTCACTTGGTTCACATAGTGACATTGCGAAGTCGGTGCTTATTTATATAGTGATGGATTAAGTTGAGGTTGAGACTAAAAGAAAGTGGAAAGACGCTTTGGATTTCACCAAACTGCCATCTTGGGATGATTGCTCCAAACTCCTCGAGACACGTTGCAAGTTTTTGGAATCGATTGACACCAGCCACACTTACCAGACCCCTTGAAAATCTGATAATCATCAGCCTTGGAAGTCTAAATATAAAAATTCAAAGCCCTTTGTTCAAAGGCTGACCATACTATTATTCGTTGCTCTCGCTTTAAAGATATGGATGTCAGTCAAAGTTTTGAAAATATTAAACGTTTAGCGCTTTTTATAAATTGGTTGTCGAAAGGGCATCAAGTCAACAACTGTTCCTCTACTTTTAAGTGCAAATTTTGTTCTCGCCAGCACCACTTTGATTCATCGGTCTCAGCCATTTATAAGGCTCTCGTCCCCTGCTGCTGAACCATGTACTTCTCGTGCTGCCTTGAATGATATTGCTGCTTCAGTTCATACTAACATGGAAAGATCTTCGCCGGAACAGGTGCTGCTTGCTACTGCCATGGTTTTCGTACGCGACGTAACTGGTTGCTATCAGTTAGGACGCGCCTTGCTAGATTCTTGCTCGCAATTAAATTTCATTACTGATGAATTTTCTCAAAAACTACATCTACCTCGAATAAAACAAACTACTGAAGTCGCCAGCACTATCGAATAACAAAAGAAAACATAAAAAATAGCAAACAAATTAAAATATTCATAACACAAAACAAAAATAAAAATATAATCTGGAATAAAAATATAATCTGCCCTTTTTGTTGTTCTTACATTCTAATTATCACCTTTACACTACCCTCAAGTTAGATTGCTGACTAATCTTGTTCCTTTCCTTTTCGTCCCATATGTCCATATTTTCTTATCATGTGTCTGTAAGCATTCGCACAATTCTCAGTGTCGACTTTAAAGTTAATTCTACGTTCTGCGGGAGTATTTATTATGTGGAGCATTTCAATTGTATATCTTTTTCTTTTGTTTCTCTCTTGTTGTAATATTATTGTGCTCTCAGTGGCCTGTGAGTGCTGTTCTGGTTTCCGTTGTCCCATATCTATTTTTGTAATCCGATTGGTGTGCTGTTAATCTAGTCCTTAATTTTAATCCAGTGGTTCCAACATATGTCTTATTACATACGTTAGATCCGTCACCATTACACGGTATTCCATATACCACCTCCGATTTTTCCAATTTGTCCATCTTCGTCTTTGTATTTGAATATAGCATATTGAGTGTATTATTCGTTCCCAGTACAATTTTAATATTCTGTTCCCCAACTATGTTAGAGTGTATAATTCTCTCAGAGAAGCCAGGGACATGCGTCAACGATTTAAAAACTCTATCATTGGTTTTTTCTCTTTGTGTTTTGTCAAAATTGTTTATTGCGTTTGTTATAATATTTTCTGAGATATAGTTCGGAAAACTATTTTTGTGCAATATTTCCCTTATTTTATTAATATTGTCACTATGAAAAATCGTGTTGCTAATTTTAAGCACACGTTTCGCAAAGTTCGTAGCAGTATTCATTTTAATATGTCTAGGGTGACAGGAATAAAAATTAATCAGACGACCCGAAGCGGACGGTTTTTGATACCAATTCACCATTATCGAGTTATCATTCCTAATAAAAAGTGTATCCAGATATGGCACTTATGATCATCCTCTATTTCCTTCGTAAATTGGATGTGTCTATGAAAACTGTTTAGGGTTGCCAGTGTTGTTTCAGTGTCCTTTCTCTTAACAATGCAAAAAATATCATCAACATATATGCTCAAAAGTCGTGGCTTATCTTCTAATTTTTCTACTACCGAATCTAAGAATCTAACAGTTCCTCCATGATAATATCTGCTACTTCTGGCGATGCAGGTGAGCCCATTGGCATTCCTTTCAATTGCTTATATATTTTTTCGTCATACTTAAAATATCGATATTTCCTTAAACAATACCTTAAAATGTCAAAAAATAATTCCTTGTCCATTTTTGTGTAATTTGTGATTTTGTCCCATTTTTTATAAATAATTTCAATTGCCAAATTTACTGGAATGCTCGGAAAAAGTGATATTACGTCATAGGAAATTAAAATCTCGTCTTGATATCCTGTTTTTAAACTCAACTGCGTCTTTTACATTGTATCTTGACTCTGCTGTAATATTTTGCAAAATGTTTGTTATGTATTTACATAATCCGTATGAGGGGGAATTTACTGATGAGCAGATTGGTCTAAACGGCATATTATCTTTATGGATTTTTGGAAGTCCATATAGTCTTGGAGCTGTAGCAACGTTTGTAATTAATTTGTATTTCTGTACTGTATCTATAATGTTTGTTTTCAACAATTTTTCAACCAGAATATTGTGACGTTTTTGTAGTTTTGTCGTTGGATCCGTTTTCAGTCTCCTGTAAGTGCACATATCTTGAACAATATTTTTCATCGTTGTGCCATAATCCACTTTTTCTACTGCTACGGTTGTGTTTCCTTTGTCTGATTTTAAAATTAAGATATTTTTATTTTTGGTCAAGAATTTTCTAGTCTGCTCCACTGTGCACATTATATCCTTTTCTTTTGTACTTAATGATCTTTTATTAAGGTAATTATCCATTGTCATTACAAATTGTGTTCTCGCTATTTCTTGTTTCTCTTTTTTCTTATTGGTTTGTATGATCTCTTCACCGTCAGCAATACATTTAAATAATGGAAATTGTTTTTGTCCAGTTGGTAATGCAAATTTCGGTCCTAAAGATAAAAGTTTTTGTATATGTGTCGGTATATCCATGTTTGTTTTGTTTATAAACCAGTCTTTATTGTACGTTATTTATGATTTATTTTCATAAGTAAGTTTGAGATTGTTGAATTTTTTTATTTGTTTTTTTTTTGTTCTTGTTCTTTTTAGTTTTTCATAAATAATGTTTTCACTCTTGTTGTACATCTCAAAATCCTGTTATAATACATTCTGTCGTATGTATGTCATACTTTTTCTTAATTCGTTGTTATTTTATTTGATCTCCTCATGTTTAAGTTTGATAATAAGATTAAAAATTTTCATATGGAACTTATCAATGTGTTTTTCCAAACTATTATTAATATTAATTCTTAAGTTAGATTGTATCTTACTGTCATTAAAGAAGAATTGTTTTTCCACATGTTTAGTTGTGTTACATAAAAAGTTAGGTATAAATGCAACTTTTCTACATCTTATTAAGAATGTTAATATTGTTGCTAGTTTTGCCTTCAATTTGTTAGAATTTAAGAGCGAATGGCTCTTTGGATGTTGTAGTTGTAGCCTTCACGTTTTTCGATATTTTGTCAGTTGGTCAGATTAAACTTGGCCCTTATTTACCGAAAACACACAAAACACTTTTTGGATGGATTGTAGCAGGTCGGTATGTTTCACATAAATCATACGTTTCTAGCTCCTCTTGTATGTTGTCTATAGAAGAGGAGATTGATCTTAAATTACAACGCTCTTGGGAAATTGAAGATATTAAATTCGGCTCAAATGTTTTAACTCCAGAACATTCTGAATGTGAATCATTTTACATCACTAATGTCCATCGTGAATCAACTCGTAGTATTGTTGTTAAATTGCCTTTTAAGGAACCAGCAGTCGGCTTAGGTCAATCTCGAAATACTGCCCTTAAAAGATTTGTTTCTCAGGAGAGACAGTTTGCTCGTGAAAGCAAGCTTAAATCACAGTATGTCGCTTTTATGAAAGAATATGAAGATTGTGGACATATGAGCCTAGTTCGTAATCCACGCTTAAATGAGCCCCATCACTTTATTCCTCACCATTGCGTTTTCAAGCCCAACAGCACCTCAACAAAATTTAGAGTAGTCTTTGACGCCTCTTGTCCTTCATCTTCCCAGAAATCTCTCAACGATAATCTTATGGTTGGTCCAAGGATCCAAGATGAGCTGTATAAGATATTACTCCATTTTTGTCTTCATCGCTATGCTATAACAGCTGATATAGTAAAAATGTACCGGCAAGTGCTGATTGATTCTTGCGACCGAAAATATCAATACATTTTGTGGAGAAATTCTGATGAAGAAGAGATACGCACATATCAGTTAAATACAGTTACCTACGGAATATCAGCTGCACCGTAACTTCCTATTAAAAGCCTTCACTATCTCGCTGATCAATATCTGCATAAATTTGAACTAGGAGCAAAAACTATTAAATCATCCTTTTATGTTGATAATTTTTTGGGTGGTGCAAATACATTGGAAAAATTGGCTCGAATAAAAACCGAGGTAAATGAAATTCTAACCCGTGTTTGTTGTATTTTAAGAAATTAATACATGTTAGTAGTTGGCACATTGGAAGTGAGAAGCAAAACAACAACAAAACTGTAGCATTAATGTTAGGGTTAAGTTAAAGAATATTAAAAATAAAGAAATCATGGTCATAGTTGAATTCAAGTTGCATTTTTGATTTCTTGTCGTGTTGTTCTTGGCCGCGATTTCGCTAAACTTTTTAAAAAGAACATTTTC
The DNA here is from genome assembly GCA_030448955.1 of Trichopoda pennipes. Classification (NCBI taxonomy): domain Eukaryota; kingdom Metazoa; phylum Arthropoda; class Insecta; order Diptera; family Tachinidae; genus Trichopoda; species Trichopoda pennipes. The sequence continues at coordinate 479,428 of JASKUP010000042.1, read as the reverse complement.
AGTGGCATATAGATAGCAATTCGAAATTACTGAATTGCTCTTTATAGCTGCCGGTGTGGAAAGAGCTCCTCATCATACAATTTCAATATAGCTTATTACGCTCTAATTTTTTCTAGCAAAATCACAAATGCACTTTTGAAGAAAATGGAAAGAGGATTTGCAAGTTGCATGAAACATCTGCGCAAGTGGAAAATTAATTTTATTTGGGTACGGTTTTCCGTCGACCATCGTCAAATTTGGTTTGTGAACAAACCGGTTTCGGCTGTTTGCTATCTTCAGTGTTCTTTTCGTACTATTTGCGTTCTATTGTCAGTTGTGTTTATATAGTTCGTGTTATTATTACGTTATTACGTTCATCACTTTTTGTCTTTTTTTTGTCTGTGTTAATCTCTCTCCTTTTTCGTTTGTCTCTTTTTACCTAATTTGTCGCTCCCTTTTTCATTCGTCTTTTTTTTCTAACTAAATCCTTTTACGATCATGCTTGTTGTCCGTTTTTATTTATGTGTGAACCTATTGGGTTTTATTTTTTCTTTTTTTTTATGTGACATAATATTCGGTAATTGTACGTTTATGATGTTCTTTTTTGCTTTGGTCTTGTGCACCTGCGTAAAGTAGATAACATCAAGAAACAAATTAGAACGAACAAAGAACAGGAGAATGAAAGGAAAAAATGGGCTACATTAACATATATGGGAAAAACAACGTACAAACTGGCGAAATTCTTTGGAAAACACAACTTCAATACCGCATTCAGAACAAGAAACAACCTAGGCAGAGTACTACGGAATAAAACAACCGAGCAAATATACTAGGCAAACAAGGAGTGTACAAATTAACTTGTACATGCCATTATAGCTACATCTGGCAAACAGGACGAAAAATCAATAACAGATTTAGGGAACATATTAGAGACTATAACAAAAAACTACGAGAACCAAAATCAACTCCAGAATCAAACTTTGCGAACCATATATTTAACAGCAAATGTACACCAGGACATATAAAAACAACGGTTAAACTGCTTCATACACAGCACAAAGGAAGGAGACTAAATGTATTAGAAAACATGGGAATATACAAACAAAAAACATTTGACGGACGAATAATAAATGAACAAATAAACACTGCTTCGGACACAATATTTGAACCATTGAAACATTTTTTCAAGAAAACAAACATTACACCAACACAAACACTTTACGCAGGTGCACAAGACCAAAGCAATAAAGAACATCATAAACGTTCAATTACAGATTATTATGTCACATAAAAAAAAAGAAAAAAATAAAACCCAATAGGTTCACACATAAATAAAAACGGACAACAAGCATGATCGTAAAAGGATTTAGTTAGAAAAAAAGACGAATGAAAAAGGGAGTGGCAAATTAGGTAAAAAGAGACAAACGAAAAAGGAGAGAGAGACACAGGCAAAAAAAAAATGATGAACGCAATAACACGAAGGGAGACACGAACTATATAAACACAACTGACAATAGAACGCAACTAGTACGAGAAGAACACTGAAGATGGCAAACAGCCGAAACCGGTTTGTTCACAAACCAAATCTGACGAAGGTCGACGGAAAACCGTACCCAAATAAACGTAATTTTAGCCCCGTCGGAAAATCCAAGCACATATGAAAAATTAAGGTTCACCCCGACAAAACGCAGGCAAAAGACTACCAAGACGTCAACTAGTAATTGGAAACAATTCTGTAAATATAATAAACGAGGCCAAATATCTTGATGTAGTCTTAGATAAAAAACTAATCTTTAGAAAACACATTAACGAAATAAGTTCCAAGGCTAACATAATACTCAGAGCTTTATACTCTTTACTAAACAGGTGCTCTTATTTGAACCACAAAAACCAAAACCTTCTCTTCAAAAGTGTTATCAGAACGATTCTAACATACGCATGTCCCATTTGGAGCTCTGCTGCAAAATGCAAACTATTCAAAACAAAACTCTCAAAATAATCAACAACAAACCTTGTTGGTATCCAACATATCTCCTCCTTGAGGAGACTGGATACGAAAAAATCATCGAATTTATAAATAGACTAAAAAATAAGTATTTAGACAAAACCGAAAGTTCTTCTTTTACATTAATAAGAGAATGCAACGAATCAATATAAAAGTAATAATAAATTAACAAACCGAATAGGATGTGCTTATAACACTATTAAAAAAAATAGTCACTCTATAATCACATGAACCTTTTCAACTAATGTTTGACTTTCAATAATTCTCATACATAGGTTTTTAACACATTTTTTTCCTCTAAAGTCCTCAATGTAAATAACATAAACTGTACATATGTATATATTAAACAAACTATCCACTTGCTGTAATATCTTAAAAAAAGATAAGATGTCATTTGTAAATATCAATTAAAGTAAATCTAAATAAAGGAATATTTTGAAATTTAAAACAAACCTTTAATAGTTAATTAGAAAGCACTAGGTCAATTTTAATAAAAAAATGTTTAAAAAACTTTTATTTTTTATTTTTTTTTTCGATATTTCGCCACACCGTTGGTTGGCATCATCAGGAAAACAAAAATAATGAACAAACAAATTGATAAAAATTTTTTGATTAACAAATTTGATGCCAACCAACGGTTTGGCGAAATATCGAAAAAATAATAAAAAATAAAAGTTTTTCAAACATTTTTTTATTAAAATTGACCTAGTGCTTTCTAACTAACTACTAAAAAATATTAAAAAGGTCAAAAAACTATAACTTTGATAAAAAACCTTTAAATTATCGCAACACAGAAGTTGTTTTATTTTGATTCGATCCGAAGGCATATTAAAAATAGCCTCAAATTTGTCTTCTAACAATAACATGTAGTTTGATCAGGTTACAATTGTTGAATCGATTTTCAAATATTAATAGAAATACATCTGAATTCGGTTTACTATCGAGCTAGGGTAGTGGCAGTTTCTATTTTGTATACTTATAATTTTAATTTGTCTTCTAACAATAACATGTAGTTTGATCAGGTTACAATTGTTGAATCGCTTTTCAAAGATTAATAGAAATACATCTAAATTCGGTTTACTATCGAACTAGGGTAGTGGCAGTTTCTATTTTGTATACTTATAAGTAAAAATACCCACGCACGTAAACAAATGCAATTTTGTTTTAAAATTCTTGTGCATCAAAAGAAGGTGATTCCATATTCATATCAGCAGGTAGCACAAAACTTGAAGGGTTAGGCAATGCATGAAAATCTTCCCAGATCTGGTTAATTCGAGTACTTCTGCCATCCTCATCCACTGTGGAGAAATCAATTATTGGGTCATCTGAGGTAATCTTTGCAGTATTTCCACTGAAAACAAAAAGTTAATGAAGGTGAGTCCAAATTTCTTTTGAAAAATGATTATAAAAAATGTATATGAAATAGAATAGGCGAATCCAAATCCGTTGCGCATTTGGCCAAAGAAATGCTGGAGACGGTCTTGTGTCAGTCAGCGCGCTTTAACCTGCTCTTTAAGATAGCACCACCGAAATTTTAAGGTTATGAATTTAAAAGTTTTTGTAATATTGACACACCTTTCATCAGCTATTTCAAGAGTTTTTACAATCTTTGAGCCTTCTTTTAAAATTTTTAACTGTTCATCAGAACAGTAGAAAGCAGTGCTACTAGTCCGAAAATTGACAACATCAAATGAAGCATTGAAAAATTTTCAATACTCATATATATTAAGGAAAGTTAAAGCTTTTGATGTTTATATTTTCCCTGATTGATTAAGGGCTCATATAGCGGTGGAAATGATATTCCTTAATACTTGTAAATTTAAATGGTTAGTAAATTATATGGGTGATGTGTTTTTTGCATAGCGTTGGAGCACATCTTATTTTATTTGCAGAATCTAACGTATAAAAATGGGTTACATCGAACCATGGTGTTTTAGACACCTAGCAAAGAATTTCGGGCGCTTTTAAACAGGTGGGGACTACCTTGCATGAAAGATATTCTCCTATCATTAACAACAAAATATGACGATTTAAGCCTTGGTAACAAACAAATTGGCAAGGTTTCAGTCTTGTTGCTTGCAGTTAAGAATTTGAGTTATAAATATACTTTTTCAACACAGAACCCTGACTACCATGAATTAAAAAATATGAAATTGATTGCGTCTAGCTTACAAATAAAACCAAAATGTTGGTTACTAAACGGTTTGAATGATTCTCATCGCCCAAATCCTCGAGGCCAATAATCATTTCCTTCCTACTACCATAATTAAGGTATGGCTATAAAGACATCTCGACATATGATACACTCATGGATTTCTGCTGCTTTTTGAGCGTCTCAAAAGTGGAATTTAAATTACCGGATGCCTTTGGCCAGTCCCCTACAAATCTTTGCAAAGTTCTAATCTGCTGCAATAATGCAATAGCAGTGCCAAATGCCGATAAACAACTGGCGACAAAAACAATATCGCTTAAGATATTAATTTAGTCGCCTGGTCATAACGACGAGGCTTGCATTCCCGGTTGTGATTTTTTAAACTATTGAGGCAGACTTGTATTGCCTTTGAAATTTTTGAAGACAAATCGTTTTTTTTTTAACAATTCTAACCTGAAGTTTGATTCTTTGGTTTGGCATCTGTTAAGTTGAGATGTCAACTTTCAACCTATTCTTCAATCGCCTTTCTGCTAAGTACAACATATAGAAATGGTCTACTACAGCTCGCAGTGGTTTTAGTTTTTCATTTAAGTTTGTAGAGCCTTATGATAGTAACGGTTTTCGACCCGTTTTACGTTCCTGTGTGCTATGGTGGCCCGAATCTTCTACTAGCAAAAGTCTGTGATCTAGAGTAGGGAGAGTGTTAATTTTCGAAGAGTCTTCTACTAATTAGGCTGTGCAGTCGTCGTGTTCTATGTCAGATTGCAGACAAAAATGCAGATTATTCTCCGTGGAGGAACTATAAGCATCTGAATTTAATTTGTTACATTAATTATATGGTAAAGAATAATGGTTAGTTTTATTATTATATTTATTTATTATATTTATATTCATATTTAAGAAAAATATCTGCTGAAAGCATAAATGTTGTGTTTTTTAATCGTACTGGTCCAGAACTAGAAAATTAAATTATGGGAAGGAGGAAAGAGGTGTAGTGTTTGTGGACATTCGATTTGAATTTTCTTACATTGAAAGTTTTTTTTTATGTATATATTATTTATTGTATCTTCAATATATTTGAGCTATGAATAATTTAAATTAAGTCCAGTCAGTGCAAGACAAAATAGATCTGCGGATTACCGCTCTTGTGTACAGCCAAGAAAAGCTTCTTTTTAATTGGATGTAACCAGGTTAATTTAGAATGTTACGCGCCAAAGGATTTGAATGAGTTTCAAGCTTCTTTAAACACGTAACTCATGTTTTGATATTTTTGCTTTGACTGATGGCATGTTTAGATCTTTGTAAAACAGGGAAGAATTGTGATTATTCGTAGAATCTTATTTTGGTGCTTTTAAATTTTTCAATATTGCTTGCTGAAGCAGTGCCCCACAATTGTATTCCATAGCACCAAATTGGTTTGAGGATCCACTTGTGCAATAGCAGTTTGCAATCTAAGCTGAGGGTTTAGTTACGTAGTGTGAAAGTTATATGAGTACATTTTTATTCATTCACTTTTATTCTCCATTTCTTCAACCATTTTTTCAAATGAAAATGAAAATGCGATCTTGTAAATGTTGTGGAGCTATTTGGGCAGTATTCTGGTTACTTAAAGAAGCTCTGTTATTAGCAAATGTTGATGTGCGCACTCGGGTACCAATTGGTATAGCAAATATAAAATGGGTCCCAAAATACTACCTTGGGGCACTGCGGCTTTAAAAGGCTGAGGCGAAGATTAGTATTCTCTCAAACAGCTTTGATATATTTGATAAAAGGCTAATAGGTCTGTATGATTATACCTTTGTGTGGTCTTTTCCTGGCTTAGGAATCATAGTTACGAAGAAATTCTTCCACTGTGTGGGAAAGTACTCAAGACGTAAAATGGTATTATAGATAAAAGCAATAATTCTCCGGGCTATACAGGGTAATTCAAATAACATCTTGTTACTGCTTTTATAAAGTATAGGAGCTTTCTTGGTATTTAAATCAGATATTGCCCTTTCAATTTCTATTAGCTCAAACCTTAGGGTAACTGCCGGATTACCTTCGACAGGTGGTAGCTCAGTTGCATCAGTCGAGACATTTGGGGTAAATACATTTTTTAAAAGACCAACAAATAAATCGTCTTTTTCGTTATCACTTCTGGCCCTGGCCCCATAAGAACTTCGTAAGGGAGACTATGTATGACTGGTCTTTTAAGATTCTTGCATGCACGCCACAGTGAATAATCTTATTGTGGACATGATACTAGGTCTGACAGGTAATTTTTCAAGGTTTCTACTCTTCCTAAATTCTAGTAGTTCTCTTAGCCTCTTCGTGCAATCTTTAAGTCTAGTCTAGAGAGTGACAATCTATAGGATTGTCACTCTCTTCAAATCTTTCTTTTTTCAGACAAAAGCCGCTCTACACCAACAAAATGAATGTGATTGCATCTTTCTAGTTCCCGGGTTTCTGAACATTGAAAGTGACAAGAAGAATGCGCTAGGGAATTAATAGAATTGGATACCCTGCCGTCCCCAATGAGCCTCTTGTCCCTCTCCTATACGCGGTTGACAACTCCAAAATAGACTTTGGGGCGCCAGCCCATGCACGAAGTTGTATTCCATCATTGGACGGATATAGATGGTATAAATAGTACGAAGATCAAATGGAGTAAAGTATCTCTTACATTGTTTTAGAAAACCGAGGCACTTAAAAGTTTCCTTACAAACTGAAAAATGTGTTTAGTCCATCAGACATCGCACTGAATTTTCATGCCAAGAACATCAAGCGATTCCGTAGTACCTTTATCGCCTATAGTAACAGATGCAGCACCATTTCCGAACACAGATCTATGCGTAACATGCAACGTTGCATCTTACGAGCATTAAAATCAACTCTATTCGCACGACTCCATTCGGAGATAGCCGCGAGATCGTGATTGAGCGTATCATTCAGGTTCCGCCTTTTGGAGCTCTCCTCCAACTGATTCGGTCTATTACTAAATGAATATAAAAGACAAATACTGCTGCCATCTGCGAAAGACTATAATAGGGTTGAAAGTTTGACAAAGAAGGTAATTTAGCAAAATAAGAAATAGGGTAGGAAAATGAACGGGGTCTTGCGGCACTCCTAAATTAATCTTGAACTCGTCTAATGAAATCCCATCTAGTATTGTGCGATTTCTGAGAAAACTCGAGGTAAATCTTGAGAATCACGGACACCAAAAGCAACAAGTTTTGACAGAAGTGCATCATGCCACACGCCTTGGAAATGTCTAGAGCCACCACCTTACTCTCTGCGCCATTATTCCAATAGGAAAGCCAGCAAGTCGCCCGTAAACCGCCCCCTACTGAAACATTACTCTTGGTCGCTAAGTAAACTGTTGGACTCCAGGTATCTCACAGCACAAAAATTAATCATACTTTTCATAACTTTAGAAGGTGCAGAACAAATTGCAACTGGGTGGTATTTTCAGGGTTGTTAGCCTAATCCTTTTTGGGAATTGGCGTTATTTAACAACCTTTCAACACTTTGGAAATTCATCGGCATGATACAATATCCTCAAAAGAGTTGCTAACAGACGGGCTAGCGTCGAAAAGCACTGTTTTAAGTTATATCAGCTCTGGCTCGAAAGAATATCTTCGCTACAGTAACGGGTACTCTGTCGAGGTTGGGCGGTGGTTGATTAATTTCCAGCAAATAGGAATTATTTGCAAATTACCAGCCAAAAGGCTAGCTTTATCAACCGGGTCAAATGACCGAAAGTTCTTGCTACCCCTAGGAGTAGCAAGAACCTTAACATGAAGGCGCTCCTCGTATGGATTTTTTTCGCGCCTTAGTATATTGTTACACAAGGATCTCGCCCTTGTGCGTAGCGAATCTGCGCTTTTGTTCCTATGCCAGATACTAAATGCTTCCGCTCTTGATCTGACTGCACGCCTGATTGAACCAAGATATCGATCTGTTTTTAATCGAATCTTTTTGGATGGGACAAAAGTTTTTATTCCAAACAAAATGATGTTTACAACCATTTCCGCCGTGGCGTCGACATTATTGCCCAAGAGACAAACTTTCCAATTAAATAGCCTAAAAAAATCGCTGAGCTCAGACCATCGAGCCTTCTGATAAATATATTTCAAACGTTTGGTAGCTAGTTTCGCAACGTTGTCAAGTTCCGAATATGAAAAGGAGTCGGACATGATACAGTGATCGGAGTTGCCGAGAGGTGCATAAACACTACCTTCATACTTCTGGGGATGTGAAGTTAAGAAAAGGTCGAGTCTATTCCTTCAACACAAGGAATGTGTTGGCTCATTTAGTAATTGCACAATTGATTGTGCGCGGCAAATAACTCAACATACTGGCCCTCTATAGTTGTATGGTCCGAATGACGAAGCCAAAAACAATTGTGAACATTGAAATCACCAGCAAGAACGATTTCACTGTTCGGGCCACTGCCAATGATTTTTGCGGATGATTTAACGCCTAAAAACTACCGCGTACGTCACAAAAATATGTTTAATACTAAGAATTACAGCAATATATTATCTAAATGCCCCTGTAGGCTAGTAGGTAGTGTACTAGCTTGTCAGTATGGGGGTTGTGGGTTCGATTCCCAACGAAGACCTTGGTTTTTTTCACTACAAAAATAAAAGTTGACTGTCGGTGGGCCTGCTCAGCGATGAAGGCATAGTCACTGGTCGCTGTTGTTGTCTTTATACGGCAGTTAATTTCCGACTATCCTTCTACTTTCACCACCTGTTTCATCTCTTCTCTATCCCTTTCCTAAAGAAGGTAGCACGGTACTTGACTAAATAGGCATTGTAGCCTGAAGTGCTACTTCTCTTAAAAAAAAATCATCTGAATGTTAATTATTATTAAGGAAACGTAGCAACAAATTGAACAATAGAGATTATAAAAATTATGCACATTTATAACCAACCTTTTATTTTAAGATTATTTGACTATTACTTTTTCAAATATGTGGCTGTATATGTGAAAATCACGCCTCTAATTAAAGTTTGCCGCTTTAATTTTACACTTCTTATAATTATTTGCCTTTGCAGTTACAATTTTGTAATTTAAACGCCACCATCCCAAATAATCTTAACATACACACACCTACCCACATAATTTAAATAATTAGCTTAAGTTTTAGAGTCCTTGTGAAAACTATGCACCTTTGCTCCAGGCGGAAAATATAACTTTCAAATTTTATATAAAACGTTAACATTAATAAACTGATTAATTAATATTTTTACTTACATATTATTTGCTAATGTTCTTATACCTTTTTTACACAATTAAATAAATAGAATTATCATCAAATCAGCCTTTCCCTACAAAAAAAATTAACAGCCGTATGCATAAAAACTTAAAGCAGGTTTAACTACCGTTGTTAGCACAATTTCCTAAAGTTTTATTCAAAAAACGTTTTTATCTAAAAATACCTTTGTTAATTTTAAAGTAGGAAAAACCTACTTTAAGCCTCCAATAGATTGACAGTTCTATTTAATATGGAAACTTTAAAAACAATACAAATTGTGTTTACAATAAATAGAGCCATTTATTTTAAAACTGGCATAAGTCACTTTGATTTTGTCATCTTTTATATTTTAAGTTAGTTTATAAAACATTTTATAGGGAATATCATGGTAAAATTGAATCCATTGAATTTTTAGCCAATTCACTTTGTACTTTTCTTTCTGAAACGGATTTTTCTCATGATTGTGTTAAAATAAAATCTTTTTTCTCCATATTGTTTACTGTAAAGGATTTTTTCGACAGGGGGCTATCACCCTATAGTAATCATTTAGACTTTATAAAACATTTGTTTTTTTCAAGGCCTTTTCTATCACACCAAAGTGGCTATCATTTGATAAGTATGAATGACTCGAAATTAAAAATTTATGATCAAGAATTTAGATACTATTTTTTGAAGACTAAACAAGTGTCATCAATGTTAATGCCAGTTTTATGTTACTATTTTATCCTTTACATAAGTCACTGTATGCAATAATATGCTTTTGAGTTGTGACATTCTTAGATATTTGTTTATACAACACAAAGCAACTTCCTGAGAATAATAAAATAATACTAATTATGTGTACTATATTAGACATCACATAATATAGTTAAGAAAACTTCACTATTCTTTCGTACTAATAAAGATAAGTCCAATAATCACAACAATACTTCACACACACTTATTACATGTATCCATTTCTTTCACACTAAGCTCCGTTATTAATTTCCTAAGTACAGCGACTCTACGCACTTTCAAAATAAACATTTTTGTTATACCGTCAACTATCAACACTCCTCCACAAATCTCAATAGTTCTCAACTTATTAATTTCAAATTTATTAAAAACTAGCAAACCCGGCGAACTCCGTTCGCCACATTTGCCACCAGATGGCTTCGCTTCTTGAGGGATACCACACACCACGTACTGGTGCCGCGGTAGTAGATGCTATGTATCAGAAATGGCGCTGTTTTCCTGCTTTTCATTGTTTCTAAACCTCGCAGAGCCCGAGACCTTTCCAACTAATGCAAAACCGTGTAAATCGGTTCATGCGTTCTGGAGTTATATCGTCAGGAAAGAAAACACGACCTATTTTTAAGAAGATTTCACTAAAAACTTAACACGGCTGTATCTCCGTAAATAAGAGGAATTTCGGGAAAATGAGCATAATTTTTAGATCACCTACAAAAAAACGATTTTTGTATGAAAATATTTCCGTCAATAAGAGGAATTTCGCAAAAATAAGCCTAATATGTGATGACCTACAAAAAATCGATTTTTATATGAAAATTTAACTCAAAACTTAAAATGGCTGTATCTCCATAAATAAGAGGAATTTCGCAAAAATAAGCATATTTTGGGATCACCTACTTTGCTATAAACTTCACGGAGCTCAAGACCTTTCCAACGCATGCATAGCATCAGGTAGGCAAACCCGACTCTTCAGTTGTGACTTGTGCCACTTTCAGTATTAACGGCACAAATAACAGTTGTACTTTGTTATTCCAAAAATTTTAAAATTTTTTTATTAAAAAGATTAATAAAAAAAAAATAAAAATATGTTGATTTTGCTAAACTACCCGGATAAATAATATTCATTTTTATACATCGTTAACTACAGTGACAACTGAAAACAATGACATTGCCAGAATCAAAATACTAATTTTACTAAAGCATACATTAGCTAAAGTACTGTTTTTGAATACCATTTTTTAACAAACGTTTGTTAGCCTTAAAGTATTTGTTAAATAACCTGTACTTTAAAGCTCAAGTTAGTGTTTTTTATGCATATGGCCGTAAATATTTAATTACATATTTTTCAATAATTTAGTAATGTTTAAAAAAAACTTAAAAAAACGTTTAATTCTTTTTTGCTCTAACTAGAATTAGATAAAATTCGAGCAAAAAAAAAATAATTAAAAAATGAAGTGCGAAGCAAGTTTATCAGCTCCTAATCGACAAACACATAAACTTCCTAGGTGATCTGGCTAAAATTCCCTCCCTCAAAAAGGCATTGGACATTAGCGTGACATCATAAAAGAAAGAATCCGTTGCATGTCCCAAAAATACCCTGCGTTTTGTCTTTCCCTTAATTACCGCTTTTCTAATTCCTTTGTTAAATCTCCAGTGAGAACTATCATTTCGAATTCAAAATGTACATTTTTAATGTAAACAATTGGGGATGCTATTTGCTAACTGCGTAGTTTTCTAAGAAAATATATGCACGCAAGACAACAACAACTTTCTAGTTACAAACTGCGTAGAAAGTTTTTGTACGCAAGTCAACAACAACTGGGTATGCTGTTTAGTAACTATGTAGTTTACTAAACAGCATAATCTGGATATGGTTCAGCAGATAAAGATCTGGCGCAACGTGGAGATCCCCTTAAATATTGAGAGCAGGGACGCAAAATTACCACCTCTGGCGGAAACTATATTTTGCGTACGTGTGGAAGCGGATAGTGTGGACAACTGGTAGAACCAGACGACTTGAGGAACGATGTCATAACAGCTAAAGTTCTCGTGAAAAGCTGCAACAATGGGAAAGTCCCTGTGAGATTACTGAATCTGTCCAGCAGCGAAAAGACGATAGGAAAAAGTGCTAACATCGGTCGATCTGAGCCAGCACGAGACGTAATTAATTGTGCGACATATTCAGTATGCTCCAAAATAACCGCTAAGAGCGGGATTTACTAGCAGAGCAGAACTAAAACCTCCCGATAGAAATAAAGCGAAGAAGTTGCTAAGAAAATAAACCGCGGTCTTTGCCTTAAATAACAGAAGCCAACGTAGAAACGAAATGGTTTCCTAGCTTGGATTTCGAGAGTGGTTACTGGCAAGTGGAGATAGCCGATAAAGACAAGGAAAAAACTGCCTTTAGCGCGAATAATGGCTTGTGGCAGTTAAAAGTGATGCCATTTGGGCTCTGGAATGCTCCAGCTACTTTTGAGCGCTTAATGGAACGGGTGCTTAAGAAGCGTAACTAGAAGACTTGTTTAGTATATCTGGACGATATAATCGTGATGAGAAAGACTTTTTATGAACATTTCAAAAACCTTGATCAAGTTCTTAAGCGTACAGCGGCTGCGGGACTTAAATTAAGTGCTAAAAAATGCACGCTTCAAAAAGACATCAAATACTTAGGGCATCGTATAATAGCAGAGCGCGTATCAACTTACGAGGATATAATTTTGGCGGTAAAGAATTGGTATCGTCCACAAAATATTCATGAGGTACGTAGTTTCCTAGGGCTTTGCATATACTACAGACGATTCGTGCCGAACTTTGCCCAAGTGAATGCCAGCTTGCACGAGTTGATCTGTAAAACGTAAACATACTGCTGGAGTGGAGCAGCAGAAGAGGTGTTTCAGAGGCTAAAAGAACTTTTGTGTACAACACAAATGAATGGACATGAATTTATATTGGATACAGACGCAAGCGGCTACGGAATGGGAGGAGTGCTTTCTCAGGCGATTAATGGAATGGAAAAGTTATTGGTTACTGTAGCAGAGTACTGTCCAAGTCCGAAAAAATTATTGCGTAACACGACGGGAGCTTTTAGCCGTACTGGAGTGTGTTAAACATCATCACAAATACTTATACGGACAACATTTTACCATAAGGACGGATCACTCCGCATTACGGTGGTTTAAAAACCCCGAATTTCCGATAACATTGGCCTTTTAGAAATGAAAGCTACCCCGGTAGGCTAGTAGGTAGTGTACTTAGCCTATCTAAGCTCGCTCTAAGATAAATAGGGACCTCGGTAGAATTATCAAAAAAATGTTAAAGAACGCAACAACCGAATGAATAGAAAACCAAAGCAGTATAGGAAAGGCGATGTAATATATGATAGAATTAAAAGTATAAAAGCCAAAAACAAAGCTTTATATAGGAAAGAAATTGTAGAATAGGATAATAAGGTCACAGTTCGTACAGCGAGTGGTAAAAGGATCCATAAAGACAATATAAAAAATGTAAAACGAAATTAAAATGAAAAAGGAGAACTTTCACTTCTTTAAAGAAAAGAAAATAGAAAAAATAAACATAAGGAAATCAATAATAACATACAAGAAATACAAAATATTCAAGGGTGGCTGGCACAATTAAGAAGAGCCGGCTAGTAAGTGGGATAGATCGTACCTTAGCAGGTTGGGGGAAGCATGCTTGCTGTCGACTAAAACGGAATCACGCGATCCTACACATATGAAAAAAAGCAAAATATATAACGAAAAAGAAGAAAAGCAAAAATTTGAAATACATACAAAATTTGTTACAAAATTTTGAAAGAAACATAATTAATAAAAATTTTTTTTTAATAAAGAGCAATTACAAAAATAGTAATAACAATGAAAAGAATAAAAATACAAAAAGAGGGGGAAGGGTACTAAGTACATAAGATATTAAATAAAACTAATCGATCACTTCACATATCATCTAAACATTTTGCATCGGTATCGCCGAGTTTATCATAACCATTTATATTATTAAACACTAACTTGCCATTTTCAGAAAAATTATTTTCAAGTTGGTCTTTTTTACCGTTGCATTTATGAATGTGATCGTCTTACATGCGGAGCAGGCCTATCGCTACGAAGTCCCTATAGTTACTGTAAGAGCTGGAAATACATGGACTATTAGTGTAAATTTCAAACTAGTCCACATTATAGACTTAGAGGAGTTCGGAACAATTGCCGACAATATAACTGCGCTTCCTCAAACATATATGCCACCCAGACAAGACGAGAAAAGTAATAGGCTACTATCTAATATTCTTATTTTAAAGGATACTATTAATGAATTGATGAGAGGTGATCAGCTGGCTAAAAGTGAAATAATTAACACAAACCTGCTAGATAGACCGAAGTTCAAAAAATTATTACCGAAATGGAGACTCTGTCGTATACCAACGTCGTAGAAACTATTGAATGTGGGAAACCATCCATCTACACAAAAGGGTTCTTATTGTTGTACGTTCTTTCTCTCCAAAAGCTCAAAAAGGAGTCTTACCATCGACTGATTGCTCGAACAATGATAAGGAAAGACAAGCAAATTTAACTTTCGTATCAGGAAATTGTCATAAGTCAAGTCTTTTAGGAAATGTATAGAGAAGAGATGAAACATGTTACGTGTTCCTCCGATGTAATTTCTGTGGGGTTAGGGATGCCACCTCGACCAGCTCAAATCCTCGGCGTGGGAACCCAACCCGCAACACCTAACCCAAAGGACCGCACAACAACAAAATTTCACTGACACTAATAATCCAACAAAACTGAAAACTTAACTAAATCGATAATCATCCGGACCACAAAGACATGGGAAAGATGTTACTCCCATAAACGCTACCCTCCCAACCTTAGTCATCATCATAATCTACAATGACCCCTAGATAATGTTCTCCTTTCCTTTTTCTTATTGCTCAGCACTTACCAAAATCTTACCTTAGACCATTTTTCTGTGTATACCGCGACCCACTGTTCCAAAACCCTACCAAAGCACTCATTCCAAATTTCTTAAAAAACACAATCACATATCTTTTTATTAAGAATGATTCTTTAATATAAACAATTATAAAAAAAAAAGTATATTTGTTTTTCAGTTGGAGTTGTGGTTAAAATTATGGAGAATTAAAGTGAACGTTCAAAAGTGCATTCATGTGACTTTCACCCTGCGAAGAGATAATTGTTCACCCGTTCGAATCAATAATCACATTGTTCCTCACCATAATTATGTGAGATATCTTGGTATATATCTTGATCGTCGCCTTACATGGAAACATCATATTGACTCAAAGCTAACACAAATGAAACTTAAGCTAACACAATTACACTGGCTCATTGGCAGGAACTCGAGACTTGGCCTAGATTGCAAACTTCTAATTTACAAGAGTATTCTGAAACCAATATGGTCTTATGGAATCCAACTTTGGGGCACTGCCTCAGCTTCACACGTGGATAGAATCCAACGTATGCAAAATACAATTTTACGGTTGATAACTTCCGCCCCATGGTACATCAGAAATTCAAACATACATTGTGACTTAGACATACCGCTGGTGACTACAGAAATCATCAAATACGCAGGCAAATACTTGATGAAGCTCGAAGACCATCCTAATCCCCTTGCTCGCAATATCTTGGATTATAGTGGACATTTTTTTTTCCACTCTCAAAATTATTTATTGTATCTTCTATGAAAGAACTAACAATAAGTATTAAAAACTTAAATTCTAAAAAAAGTTACATTAGTCCCAACCATGTCAGGCCTAACCTTTGGGTAAAAAAAAAAAAAATTTTCATAAAAGAAACAAAGCAAATATTCCTAAGATGTATCGTCTATAGCATTAAGGATTAAAGCTGCGGTATCCCTCTTTTTTAATCGGACATAGCCGATTAAAAAAGAGGGATACCGCAGCTTTAATCCTCAATGCTACAGATGACACATCTTAGAAACATTTGTTTTGTTTTTTTTTTAATGTCAAATTTTTTTTTTACCCAAAAGGTTAGTTCTGACATGGTCGGGACTAATGTAACTTTTTTTTAGAATTTAAGATTTTAAAACTTATTGTTAGTTCTTTTTATAGAAGATACAATAAATAATTTTGAGAGTTAACAAAAAAAAAAAAAAAAATATTTGTTTTCTTATTTAGACAATAATTAATCTTGGGTACAAGAAAAACTAATAAACACAAAAAAACTTAATTGACTATTTTGCCCTTCCCTTTTCATTTTATCTTTTTCTTTAATTTTCTTTAAAATTTCGGTTTTTTTTCTTATATGTAAAATTTTTGAATTTTTCACTTTAAAAAAATATTTTTTTGCGAACAGTTTCTTTTCTTTCTTTCTCTTTGACTAATTTGAAATCTTTCCTTTTTATTTTATTCTTTATGAGATTCTTTTTCTTTTTCATATATGTATAATTCTTAAATTTTCCATTTAAAAAATGGGTTATGTTCGCGAACGGTCTTTTTTCTTTCTTTTTAACAAATTTGAAATTTTTCCTGTTTATTTTAAATTTATATTTTAAGTTTTCTTATAATTTCCTTTCCTTTCTTATATATGAATAATTTATAAACTTTTCCACTTATAAATAACATTATTTTTGCGAACGGTCTTTCTTCAACCAATTTGATATTTTCTTCTTTTTTTTTTCTTTTTATAATTTTTAAAACAAAAATAATTTAACCTATTTTTCTTGCTTAAACATAGTCACACATATTTCAAGAACACATATTTGAAGAATTTACTACGTTTAAAAAAAAAATATTTCAACTATCACAAAAAAAAGTTCTTCCTTAATTTTATAATTCTACCCTAAAGGAGCTCTCTTAAGTTTTTTTTCATGCCTCTATTTTTTCCAATGCTAAATTGTTTTAACCTTTTTTTTCGTAATCTATCCTTTCACAATAATGTGTAATACTTTACTATCACTACTAAAATACACAAAACTAACATAGAAAATCACCGTACATTAACTTACACTACCCTGCTTATATATAATTTTTTATCTATAATTATATCTTATATATGAGTTATGGCTTCTCTGGGTTCGCACCTTCTCTATCCTATTCTTATCTTCTAATAAGTGGATGAACTTTAACTTGTCTACTCTCCGCCAGATGGCCTTACTCCTTTATTTGTTTTTATATATATTTCGGTATGGCACTAATCTTTGTTACTTTTTCCTCTTTAAAGTGCATTAAAAAAAAATTAATTTTGTCTGTTACCATTGATCCTGGGATCACCAACTGGCTGTACTCTATTGGGTCCTTTCCCTCTTTCTTTGGCCAACTTCTTCCTCCTTAAACAAGGATTAACAGCGTTCCACACAATATGTTTTCTCCTTTTGCAATTTGAATTCTCATCACTAAACTTCCCTTTACATTAAACTAGAGATGTTGTTTGTTCTCCTTCTCCACAGGATATTCTCACTTTTTTCACTCCACAACATTAAAATTAATTCAAATTATATTCTTTTTAATTAACACTTTCTCTTCTGGCAGACATTTTTCAACTAAAAAACTTTTTTTTCTTCCTTTTAAAGTATTTATACCAGTATTAACAATATTCTAACTAATATTTACTACCAACACAACCTATGCAAAAAAACGAACAACCGATATGACAACTAAAACCTATATTCACAAAAACTTCTCTATTGATTTTTGGCCCCCTGAAATTTCCTTTTCTAAAGTGGGTAAGACCGTTCCTTTAATATTCACAATAACATCCGAGGTATGTTCAATTTCTACCTCAACAAACACGTGGTAAAAGTAGAAGGATAGTCGGAAATTAACTATCGTATAAGATAGCACAGCGACCAGTGACCATGTCTTCATCACTGAGCAGCCCCACCGACAGTCAATTTTTATTTTTGTAGTGAAAAAAACCAAGGCCGTCGTTGGGAAGCAAACCTACAACCCTCAGACTGACAAGGTAGTACACTAACTACTAGCCTACAAAGCCTACTAGCCGCAAATTTATGAATCGGAAAAACATAATGCCAGTCCTTGCCTGAGCATTAATAAAGTGACAGTTTATCAACAGATATCTTTGATCCAAATAGCTGAAGAAACCTGCATACCACTCCTGCTCAAAGGGGGAGACGCTAATTGCCGTTACAAGATTACTAACGCGCAGGTAGTGGAAATGATAATATCCGATATAATTTTTCTTACAAACTTCAAGGGTGTTATAAAGACGCAGAGACACACAGAGACACTTAATGGTACTTAACGATTAGTCTCGAGATTACAACCACTTCCTCCCGTATTGAGGAGCGTGACTATTGAGAAACTATTGATGGACATCGACCAGGTTCACAACATAAGTTACACAATGTAGACAAACTTCAGTATCTGTGTACGAAGTTAAATCTATCACTGAGCTTCAACATTGGTATCGTAATAATAATTGGCATCTGCATTGGTCCTTTGTGGCATAGAATAACCAGAAAAATGAGCTTACCAACGATTAAAGTTCCACAGTCAGTTGAACCTACTTTCCAACCTAAACATGTGACCTGCGCGACGCAGACATTTAAGGAGGGAGGAGTTAAAAGCGGTCCTGATACTGCGAAGGAACGAAGTTGGGCGGAGTCAGCATAATTGGCTGTTTCAACATTCGCATGGCTTTTCTAATTACTGTAGTGTGTGTACTTTGTAGCGTGTGTGATTGTGTCGCGTATGCCATGTTTTCTACATGACATCGGACACCCCCCCATTGATTGTGCTGTGTTTATACGTATTGAAATTATTCCATACTTGGGAATATGCAAACGTTGCATATTCCCACCGCACACAATCCGGACAAAGTGCAAACGCTGCATATTCCCACAGGTAGAATATGATTGTATTAGTGCATAAGTTATTTGATTAGCTATTATAATATAGAAGTAAGAATATGATAATCATTGTTAATAAAACCAATAAACTGATCGGTCGCAATGCGGCCGATACAAAATAAATAAAATAAAAGTGTTTAATTGTACATGGCGATCCTGCCAAAATATATCTAAAAAGAAAAAACATTAAGTGAGAAGTTAAAAGTTTAAAGTGATTAATATGAAAATGAAAAGCTACATAAAATTGAAAATTTCTTAAAGGAGGAAAAACTGAAAAACATTAAATAAAATTATCCTATGAAGCGAATATTTTAATTAAAATACACTTTAAAATCCTAAAAAAATAGAACAATGGCAATAAGTAAAAAATAAAATATTTCATTTAATTAAAATTAAAGAAACAAAAGTTAATAAAAATAAAATTAGTTTCATGAAAAATGCATTAATGAATATTTTAAAAATAAGAAAAGAAAAAACACTGAAGAAAACAAATTTTTTTAACATTAATTTTTGAAAAAAAAATGTCTTAACTACAATTTTTATTTTACCGCCATCATCAATCGCTGTTATTCATGAATTATAAAGTTAAAATACTGTAACTAAATATACAAAATATTTAAATAAATATTTAAATAAAAATTCGTTGCCCTCAGTGTAATATTAAAAAGAACAAAATGCTAATATCTGATTAATGACTTACGTTGGAAAAACCACAACAAAAAAAAAAAAAAAAAATTTGGAAAACACATCATAATGCAACATAGAACAAATTTCAACAACAGCATCATTATCATCTACATCCAATACAACAACAATAGCAACAGCCGCAACAATTTATCCAACGTTTCAAGGATCATCAGCAGAAAATTATTAAAAGCAGAAGAGAAGAAAACAAAACAGTTTTTTAGTACAGCACAAATTATTGATGATTGTTTTCGAGTGTGAAATTTTACGTGCCTAGCAGATTAAGATATCGATCCATTTTTACAAAAGTTTAAATTTAACATCAGGATCAATTGCAAGTGAATTTGGCATTTGTATGGACGGTAAATTTTAGAATAAGAAAGAAATTTTTTTAAATACTGATTAAATGAAAATCGGCATATTGATGCTGGATGTAAAGCGGCAGCAGTGCTTAGTAGAATACTGAACTTATGAAAAAAAATTAGGATTCAATCAACAAACAATTTTTAGGAGTAGAAAAAAAATTAATTTTTAGTGTTTATAATTAATTTATAAAATTATTTTATAATTTTGATTGCATATAATATGTAATACGTAATATACATAAGAGAAAAAAAAATGTTTATACTTTATACAAAAAAAAAAAAATAAAGTAATATAAACTTATAACATAAGAATAATAAAGAGAAAAGGAAAAAAGAAAAAATTGTAATATATATATAATATATATAGAATTTGACAATTGAAATGGAAAACCGTCAGGCCTCTATATCTTCGATTCTAAATGGAATGGGAGGATATACTCTATAGGGCTAGGATAATAAAGGAATCCTTCCTTAGATCCTATAAGTGTGTAAACACTGACAGGGAAACAAAGAAGGAGACTATAAACAAACATATAAATACTCTGGTGGAAAGGTTGGAGAAGCTAAGGATATTGTTTAATGTCAATTACAATCGATTGACACATGTTCACAAAACCTTTGCAGATTCCTTTTATTACGATATACGGGGGAAATTGTTATCCGTATCGTCACGAAAGGGAATAAGGATAGACATACCATTAACCATTCATGAACCTATTACCTTTACTCCCCTGGAGGAAAATTCTGACGTAATATCAATAGTAGGAAAGATGCCACAAACAGTCGTGGAATTCCTTAATACGGCTTCACGGCTTATTCCAGAGTTTGATGGTTCCCCAGACAACTTGCAAAGTTTCATAGATGCACTGCAATTGGTGGACACGATAAAGGAGACCCACGAGACCGTAGCAGTGAGTCTCATAAAGACAAAATTACGGGGTTCAGCTCGTAATTTAATATCTAATGAAACAACGCTTGCCGAAATAGTTACCAAACTAAAGGCAACGGTTAAGGGAGAATCTGTTGACGTTGTACTTGCCAAACTACTGAATGTTAGGCAACAGGGCAAAACTGCCAATAATTATGCAAAGGAGATAGAAGAACTCACGAAAAAGTTGGAAACGTCTTACATAAATGACGGATTGCCTCCTCAGGTGGCGACAAAATACGCCACTACGTCGGCGACTAAGGCAATAATTAAAAATGCTTCCAATGACAGAGTCAGACTGATTATGGAATCAGGATCATTCTCTGATCTTAATAAAGTCATCTCCAAATTCATAGGCAGTTGCACGGACACTTTCGGTCAACCAAATTCCATTTTATCCCTAAGCCATACATACCAACAGAGAAGTCGAGGTCCGAAGGAACGAAACCCTATTATACCATGGGAATAGCGGTAATAGATACCAAAATCCCGGAACTTCCAATTACGATAATAATTCTCGTTCCTACAGCAATTTTGACAATAGGTCGAACAATAGTCGCAGAGGTAGAAACAACTTCCGCAATGATAATTATCGTAGTAGGAACCAGGGCAATGCCAGGGTGCATACAATAAATGCACAAATCAATTCGGAAAACGGCCAAGGCCCCGAATATATTTAATAAAAACTTATTCCATTAACCTCAATTTATACAGCTACTTCAAATGTGGTTCCACGATGAACGACAATACATCATCTTTTCTAATAGATACAGGCGCGGATATTTCTATTATAAAACTAAATCAGGTTCTTTACCTTCCTATACTGAAGAACATTCAACTAAGGTTAAACGGGATAGGAAAGGGATTCATAAATACAATAGGCAGAATAAAAACTACCCTTCTTCTAAGAAACATCTCAATAGAACATGAATTTCACGTTGTGGGGGAAGACTTCCCAATTCAGGCCGATGAAATTATTGGCATGGATTTCATAAGAGGTTATAAGTGTATGTTGGACTTTGGCGGTGAGGGGGATACTTTAACCTTAACCGACAAAGTGCCCTATGACTACACTATTATTCTATATAACCGCCCGGAACTCAGTTCAATTTCACTTCCGGCTAGATCCGAGGTCATAAGGCCTCTGAATTTTGATATCGAAGATGAGGAGGTTTTCGTCCCGCAACAAACACTCCAAAATGGAGTATATATTGCCAATACAATAACACGGAAATCAAAACCCTTGGTCAAAATTGGAAACACAACAGACCAAGATTTGATTCTGGCAAATAATAAAATCAGGGTTGAGAAACTAAGTGATTACTTTATTGCTCACGTCAACCATAATAAGAAGAACTCTAGAGAAAAACTGGAAAGGCTAGAAGAGAACTTTCCGGATTTTATGAGAAAGGAACTCGGAGCATTATGCTCAAATTTTAAAGATGTGTTTGCACTAGAGTCTGAAAAGATAACGGCAAACAATTTCTATAAACAGAAACTACGCCTTAATGATAAACAACCTGTTTATATCCGAAATTATAGAATTCCCCACTCTCACAAAGAGGAAGTGGACAAACAGGTCCAAAAACTAATAGATGATGATATAATAGAACCATCAATCTCCGACTACAATAGCCCTTTACTACTGGTGCCCAAGAAAGCCTTACCGGGCACTAATCAGAAACGATGGAGGCTAGTAGTTGATTATAGAGGAGTTAATAAGAAATTAGTAGCTGATAAATTTCCTTTACCTCGAATAGACGATATATTAGACCAGTTGGGTAGAGCGAAGTATTTCCCTTGCCTTGATTTAATATCTGGTTTTCACCAAATAGAGTTGGAAGAAAAATCAAGGGATATTACTTCATTTTCAACTGATTACGGTTTCTTCCGATTTAAAAGACTACCATATGGCATAAAAATTGCACCGAACTCATTTCAAAGAATGATGACCATGGCATTTTCTGGACTTTCGCCCGTCCAAGCCTTTGTGTATATGTATGACTTAATTGTCATTGGCTGTTCTGCTGAACACATGCTTACTAACTTAAAGGATGTATTTGAACTATGCAGAAAATACAACCTTAAACTACACCCAGATAAATGTGCATTTTTCCGTCAGGAAGTAACGTTTTTGGGTCATAAATGCACTAACAACGGTATCTTGCCAGACGACAGTAAGTTCTCGATAATAAAGAATTATCCAACACCCAAGAATGGGGATGAAGCTAAACGCTTTATAGCCTTCTGCAGGCGAAACATAACAGGCGTAAGGATAATAATAATACTAGAGAGCGGGAACCGGTTGCACTAAAGGTATATGAGGCGATTAACGCCCTAGAGCACCGCAAAATGCCAAAGATGCATTTTGCTCAGGATAAATTAATTATCCTTAAAGGAAAGAAAAAACTTTCCGAGTATAGGTTGGATGATCTGGTTATTAATGGAAATGTAGACTTAGGTCGCCTCTTTCCAAGGCTTGAAAAAATAGCCGATAACATTGGTTTTACAACACTACGACTTTCACAAGATGATCGTCTTTTTAACATCCCGGGAATAGATATGGAAACCTTTAAAAATAAAGGTAATGGTCTCTGCCCAAAATAAGTAAAATATCCAACGGTATGGAAAAATTATCCATCATACGTAAATATCATGATGACCCCATCTGTGGAGGTCACTGTGGAATAACTCACACGTTAAAGAAGATTAGACTTCTATATTATTGGAAAGGTATGACCAGAGACATTGCAAAATATGTCAGAGGGTGCAAAGCATGCCAGGCAAATAAGCCCACAAGGAGGATTAGGGAATCCTTAGTACTGACTCCAACCCCAGCGAAACCTTTTGAGATTGTCATTATTGACACTATTGGACCCTTACCGAGATCCAACTCTCAAAACGAATATGCCGTTACTATAATGTGCGACCTCACTAAATACTTAGTGGCGGTACCAGTGGGTGACAAGTCGGCAAGGAGCGTGGCTCGGGCTATCATGGAGGGCTTTGTACTGACTTATAGCCCCATGAAGAAGATTGTTACCGATATGGGCACCGAGTATATGAATCAAATCCTACAGGAGCTCTGCAGTCTAATGGGAGTGGAGAAAATTAACTCCACTCCGTATCACCATGAAACCCTGGGTACCGTGGAGCGTTCGCATAGAACCTTCAACGAATACCTAAGATCCTATATATCGAAGACAAATCGGATTGGGATGTATAGTTGAAGTTTTTTGTATTCTGCTATAATACGACTCCATCAACAGCCCATGAATACTGTCCCTTTGAACTAATTTTCGGGAAAATACCACCCAAACTTGACTTTATTCATGAGGACAGGGTAGCTCCCTTGTATAACATAGATTCATACGAGAAGGAAGTGAAATTTAGACTTCAGGTTGCGCATCGCAGAGCGGCTGGCCTAATAGATAATGCTAAATTAAAACGGCATTATCTTTTTGAAGAACGGGCTAACCCAGTGACACTATCACTTGATGATTTAGTGTTACTAAAAAATGAAGCTGGTGGTAAATTAGATCCTGTTTATAAAGGTCCCTATACCGTTATAGGACTACCTGATAGTAATAATGTGGAACTTCGAAACGACGATGGGAAACCATTTGTCGTTCATAAAAACAGGATAAGGACATTCCACAATTGAGTTCATTTCACCTCGCTTCTAATGCATTTGCGGAAGCATTGGCAAACTCTGGATTCCATTTGATTCCTTTTAATCACGGCATTTGGCCTTCAATTCCAAATTTTGATTATTTTTTATACATATTCGTTTTACTTTACAATAATTTTGTTCCCAGAACAATTTTTTATTTCTATTTAACTGATATTTTTTCTTTTTTTCTTATTGGATAAATTTTTTTAATGTTAATTTTCTTAAAAGTATATATATATAAATTTTATAATAATTATATAATAATATTAATATGAGTATCTTAAATTAACAAATTTACAAAAACAATAAAATAATTTATAATTTTATAAAGATAATTCATTTGAAAATTGATTTTTAATAATTTTAAAAACTGAAATACTTTCTATATTTGTTCACTTTTTAAATTTATTTAATACTGTAGACTTTTTAATATGTTGATTACTCTTTCCGAAAAGGGAGGAGATATCAACTTCACTTTTATTTTTATTATATTGTTTTGGAAAAACAAGAATAATCAAATTATATTGATTATTCTTTCTGGAAAAAGGAGGTGTAGTGTGTGTACTTTGTAGCGTGTGTGATTGTGTCGCGTATGCCATGTTTTCTACATGACATCGGACACCCCACATTTGATTGTGCTGTGTTTATACGTATTGAAATTATTTTATACTTGGGAATATGCAAACGTTGCATATTCCCACCGCACACAATCCGGACAAAGTGCAAACGCTGCATATTCCCACAGGTAGAATATGATTGTATTAGTGCATAAGTTATTTGATTAGCTATTATAATATAGAAGTAAGAATATGATAATCATTGTTAATAAAACCAATAAACTGATCGGTCGCAATGCGGCCGATACAAAATAAATAAAATAAAAGTGTTTAATTGTGCATTACATCTGGTCTAATTACCAATTATATCGAATTACATTCGATGAACTTATATATTTGATGACTAAGCGTCTGGATACCTGCACAAGTCAGTGCAGAACTTTTGAGGTGGCAGAAGTCATTTTTTGGAGCCAGTCTTGGTTGCTCGCTTAGGTAATAGCATTTAAGTTTATTAATTGATTAAAAGAAAAAATATAAATAAATCGGGTGGATAGTTAGCTAGTTAAAACATAAACCTTATGAAGTAAAGATTTTCATCTTTAGTAAATTGTTTTGTAGTGCAAACGTACAAATCTTACTTTTTGTGTAGTTAAAGTAAATAAACTTGTAATTGATTTGAAAACTCTCAAATCTGGTGTTATTTATTTTGCAATAAAGAACTCAGCACCAATAAAACGTTTATAAAAGGTATAAACGTCTATACCACAAAAACAACCAGATTCCTTAAAGTCACTTTTAATATTCACTAAACTTAAGCAATTTCAATTCGTGCTTGATTCCTTCAAATAAATATTTTATTAAAAAAATATTTATGAAAAAATAAACATTTTATGATATTCTCATCAAACATTCATATTACAATTTCTGAGCTAAAAGCTCCAGGTATTGTAGTTTTAGCTTGCAAATTCGCGCAAAAATTAAGAAATTATGGCTAAAAACCAACTTTTTCTAAATATTTGGCCAATTTGCATAAAATTGTAAAATAAAAATGTTAACAAACAAACTTCATTAACCCTTTTATATAAAAGAGGCAGATCTATACAATTGAATAGTATGCTGTCTTGTAAAAGCAAATGGGTTAACTGCAGCGGGCCACTTGCCGAAATTTTTTGCCCGCGCCCAATTTAGTTCATAATATATGTCCATACTCTGCTATGGTGGCCAACAACGTTTGTGCTAGCCACCCTTGAATATTTCGTATTTCTTGTATGTTGATTTCCTTATGTTTATTTTTTCTATTTTCTTTTCTTTAAAGAAGTGGAAGTTCTCCTTTCTTATTTTAATTTCGTTTTACATTTTTTATATTGGCTTTATGGATCCTTTTACCACTCGCTGTACGAACTGTGACCTTATTATCCTATTCTACAATTTCTTTCCTATATAAAGCATTGTTTTTGGCTTTTATACTTTTAATCCTATCATATTGTTACGTTTATACCTTTTATAAACGTTTTGTTGTGAGTTCTTTATTGCAAAATAATTAACACCAGTTTTTAGAGTTTTTAAATAATAACAATTTTATTATTTACTTTTAACTACACAAAGTTGACACAGAACAATTTACTTAAAATGCACGTCTTCACCATAGAGGTTTAATTTACTGATTGATTGTCCACTCAGACGCTTCCCCTATTAATACTTGTCCAATTAGATTCTAGAAGATGTATTTTGTTGTTGTAGGTTGTTTATTCATTTTATATGCGCCTGCTTGCCTGGGTGTATAGTTGTTTTTGTTTTTATGCTGATAAGGTTTCTGCTTGGGATTTATTTCAATACATTTGTTGTTGCTTTTGTAAAAAAAGGGTTTCTTAGAAAACTACGCCAATGATAAACAACTGTATATTTATTGTTGTAAAATTAGTTTTTGTCTTGCGCGTTTAAATGATAAGCAGCATGCCAGGCAGTTAGTAAGCGGCATATCAAATTGTAGTTGTGTGTGTGTCTATAAACTTCTACGCAGTTTGTAACCAGTAGTTTTCCATATTGCTTAATTGTTTTATTTTATAATTAAGCAAGACATATTCGTAACACTGCCGCCCGCTTAAGCCTTTTCGTCCCGAATAGGCTCAATATTCCCTCGGCCATACTTGGCCAGTCGCTCCAGGTGGACCACCTTCATCTTAGACCTCGGGCTTTGATATTTCTGTATCCGATAAACCACGTCGTTCAACTTCTTGATCACCTTGTATGGTCCATCCCAGTGGGTTTGCAGTTTGAGAGACAGTCCTTTTTTCCTTTGGGGTTATATAGTAGAACCAGTTGTCCTTCTGTAAATCCTTCCGTATTTGCTGCTCGATCATATCTGGCTTTCATTTTGTCGCTGGACATTTTGATGCGATTGCGGACAAACTCATGGAGCTCGTGCAGGTCTTCTTGTATCTGAGGAACATTTTCATCATCGCCGTGTGCAGGAATCGGCTTAACGCCAAATTCTAAGTCGGCTGGTAGTTTTAGCTCCCTCCCAAATACGACTTTTGCTGGACTACATGATGTTGAATCGTGAATCGTGATCGGTATGCCAGAAGAAACTTTGGTACATGCTCGTCCCAATCCTTTTGGTGTGTACTGACTACTTTTCTGAGATATTCTTCCAGGGTGCGGTTGAATCTTTCTACCATGCCATCTGACTGCGGATGCAGTGGTGTCGTTCTCGTCTTTTTGATCCCATAAATATCGCACATTTCCTTGAATATGGCCAACTCAAAATTTCGTCCCTGATCGGAATGAAGTTCTGTTGGGACACCGTATCGACACACCCAATTGTTCACAAATTCATCTACAACCGTTTTGGACTCTTGGTTCGGAATGGGATACGCTTCGGGCCATTTGCTGAAATAATCCATTACTACTAGCAGATACCGATTTCCAGCATTACTGACAGGGAATGGGCCTGCGATATCCATTGCTATTCCCTCAAAAAGGGCGCCGGCGATGTACTGTTGTAGCTTGCCACGACTTTTTCTTGTTGGACCCTTGGCCGCAATGCACTGCTCGCAATTAGCTATCCATTCGGCTACAGATTATGGGCAGCCTACCCAGTAAAATCGCTGTTTTATCTTTTCCAGTGTTTTTGTTACACCCAGATGGCCACCGCTGGGACCATTATGAAACTGCTGCATTACATCTTTTATCCGGGAACTTGGCACGACGATTAAATCCGTTGTAGTTTTTCCATCTGCACTTTCCCAATTTCGATATAAGCAACCATTTACCACTTTAAGGCTATTCCACTGAGCCCAGTATGATTTCGCCAGCGTGCTGTGTGCCGAAATTTCGTTACGGTCCGGTCTTATGTTCTCTAGCTTGGCCGATATAATTTTTGACAAAATGGGATCCTCCTTTTGGGCCTCAGACTAATCTTCTCCTGTGCCAATTTGGATATGCCTTACATCAATGATGGACTCTTTTTCCTCGACTTTTGTACAGTGCCTGCATTCTACGTTACATGGGCGTCTTGAAAGGGCACCTGCATTATTGTGTTTACCGCCTTTCCTGTGCACAATGCTGAAGTCATAGCTCTGCAAACGTTCAATCCAGCGTTCAAGCTGTCCTTCGGGGTTTTTAAACTGCAGCAACCACCGTAATGCGGAGTGATCCGTTCTTATGGTAAAGTGTTGGCCGTATAAGTATTTGTGGTAATGTTTAATACACTCCAGTACGGCTAAAAGCTCCCGTCGTGTTACGCAATAATTTTTTTCGGGCTTGGACAATACTCTGCTATAGTAACCAATAACTTTTTCCGTCCCATTAATCGTCTGAGAAAGCACTCCTCCTATTCCGTAGCCGCTTGCGTCTGTATCCAATATAAATTCATGTCCATTTATTTGTGTTGTACACAAAAGTTCTTTTAGCCTCTGAAACGCCTCTTCTGCTGCCCCACTTCTGTGGTATGGTTGTGATTTTCTGGTCAAGTCATGCAAGCTGGCAGCCACTTGAGCAAAGTTCGGCACAAATCGCCTGTAGTATGTGCAAAGCCCCAGGAAACTGCGTAGCTCATGAAAATTTTGGGGACGAGGCCAATTCTTTACTGCCAATATTTTATCCAGTTGATACGCCTTCTGCTGTTACACGATGCCCCAAGTATTTGACCTCCTTTTGAAACAGCGCACATTTCTTAACACTTAATTTAAGTCCTGCAGCCGCTATACGCTTGAGAACTTCATCCAGGTTTTTGAGGTGTTCATCAAAGGTCTTTCCCATTACGATTGTTAAAGCTCAGGCTCGTTTGCCTTGCCTAACCTTTTTGTGTTGGGAAGTTGAACTAACTTAGCAGTGCACCAAGTTAGATGACTTCAGGTTCGTAGTGGCTTATCCAAGTGTTGCACAAGGATAAGGTTGTTTTTCAAAAACAAAAAAAGGATTCGCTTTCTGTGACAATTTGATTGTTACTGGCAAAAATTGCTTTATTGATTACTAAATTTATACTAACATTAACAATAATGATACCAACAAAAAAATAAAACATACAATAATACAAATAATAATCAAAAATTGCAATGAAAAATACAATAACAAAAATTGCAGCAAAAAATAAAAAATAAATAAAAAACATTTGCGATCATAAAAAGGTATAATTGCAACGCCAGCAATCGTTCATTCCCACATATTTAATACCAACAAGGGTTGGTAACAAAAAACCGCGCGTGTAAAAACAATAAAAATTATGCAAGTCAACAATTCTCATATGTTGACAAACGTAAGTAAAACAAAAGAAGAAAGAAAACAACACTCAAAACAATTATGCCAAATTAACAATTCCCACACGTTGACCAAAATAAGTAACACAATTCGCGATTATGTTACAAATAATAAGTAACAAAATTCGCTATAATGTTACCAGACATTGTTTCCGGTTCAAGCGTGCGAACTGACTTCTCAGCACAATTGTCCGAGGAATTGTATTCCAAAGTTTGTGTTTTTAATTCTCACAAAGATTGGCTTCAGGTTGTAAAAGAAGGCAATCATAAGAATTAACAACGATTATATCGTCCAGATACACTAAACAGGTCTTCCAGTTAAGCCCCTTGAGTACACGTTCCATTAAGCGCTCAAAAGTAGCTGGAGCATTGCAGAGCCCAAACGGCATCATTTTAAACTGCCAAAACCCATTGCTCGCTCTGAAGGCAGTTTTCTGCTTTTCTTTATCGGCTATCTCAACTTGCCAGTAACCACTCTGTAAGTCCAAGGTAGAGAACCATTTCGTTTCGGACAACGTGTCTAAGGTGTCGTCAATTCTTGGTAGCGGATAACTGTCTTTCTTAGTGACATCATTAAGTTTTCTATAGTCGACGCAAAATCTAGTGCTACCATCTTTCTTCTTTACTAGCACTATCGGCGAGCTCCATGGACTTGAAGATGGCTCAATCACTCCGTTCCGCTCCATTTCGTTAATCAGTTCTTTGACCTCGTTCCGTTTTGCAAGGGGAACACTCCTGGGTGCTTGTTTTATGGGCCTAGCCTCGCCGGTATTTATTTCATGTTTGACCACTGCTGTTCTACCTTGGCTTTTGTTATTTAGGGCAAAGACGGCGGTATGTTTTCTTATCAACTGTTTCGCTTTATTTCTGTCGGGTGCTTTTAGTTCTGCTACCCATTTATTCACCTGCTCTGTTAGCAAATCCCGCTCTTTAGCTGTCGTTTTGGGGCATTCTGGATATGTCGCACAATTAATTACGGCTCCTGCCGGCTCACATCGACCAATTTCAGCATATTCGCCAATTGTCTTCTCGCTGCTGGACAGATTTAGTAGTCTCACAGGAACTTTTCCATTGTTGCAGCTTTTTACGAGAGCTTTAGCTGTTATCACATTATTCCTTACGTCTTCTGGTTCTACCACCCACAACCGGTTGTCCACACAATCTGCCTCCACACGTGCCTAAACTATAGTTTCCGCCAGAGGTGGTAGTTTTCGGCGTTCGATCGCAAACAGTTTCCTTACTGCGTCCCTGCTCTCATATCCAACATTTAAGGGTATCTCCACGTTGCGCCAGATCATTATCTGCTGCCCCATGTCCAGATTAATAGCGTGAGCTATCATGAAGTCTGCACCGATAATAACTTCATCCACTATATCAGCGACAACAAACACGTGATCTGCGCTGATGTTTCCGATAGTCAAACGTACCCTGGCTCTTCCATAGACGATGGCTGAATTTCCAGTTGCCGTACGCAGTTGCACATTCGTTAACGGTTCTACTGCCCCTTTAACTAAATCGGGCCTTATTACGGACTGAGATGCTCCTGTGTCTATGGTGAGGACTTGCTTCTTTCCGTTGATCAATCCGCAGACAGTAAGGTTATTATTTTTCTATTGAATGATGGAAATGTAGATTGCGGGGCCATCGGTTGTGGGAGCTAGCTCTTGCCCCTCAGTGCTAGCTCGTTTTAGTTTAACGGTGACTCGTGCGATTTGGTATTGTTTGCACGTTTGTTGTCCCTTGGAGGTGAAGCAGATCTTGATCTTTTCTTAACAGATCTGCAGTTGCGCTGAAACTCTCCGACCTTACCGCAGTTAAGCATTTTGCACGCGACTTACTTCTTTCTTCAAGTATTTGCTCAATCATGTCTTTCATCTCGCTTCTCTTGTCTCCGTAACTTTCCGTATCAGCCTCAAGACGTCGTACCTTGTAGACTTGTAGCTTTGAGATAACTTTGGCGGTCTCCTGGGCCAGCGCGTACGAGATTGTTTCGGTGAAGGATGCTTTTTGCGCTGCACAAACTGCATATTTAATATCTGGATCTCTTATGCCATTCACAAATGCTTCTATTTTGAACTGATCCAGGAATGGATGACCTGGATACGTGAGCTGCACCAAACGTTCAATCTCCATGGCAAAATCTTGCAGCGTCTCATTGGCCTTTTGCACCCTGCCTCGTAACTCCATTCTGTACAGTTCTCTCTTATGCTCGCCGCCGTACTTGCGTTGTAAGGCCACCATTATGTCCTCATAATTATTCTTGAAGACTCCTGGTAAGCTTTCGAGGATTTCGGCAGCTGCACCTTTTAAGGCCAGAATTAGCTCTATAGCTTTTTCTTCATTGTTCCAACTATTTTTGCTGGCCACTGTTTCGAACTGGAACTTGAATACATTAAACGGTGCGCTACCGTCATAGCTCGGGGTATTTATCCTGCTGGAGTGCTCAGAGACGATTCTCACCGGTCCTTCTCGAATATGGAGGTCGTCCATTTTCATTTTTAGTTCATGCAATTCTCCGTCCACTTTTCTCTCCAGGCCTGACAATTTTTGGTCAAATTCGCTGACTTTCTGTTCCACAGCTTCCACTCGTTTGCCAAATATTTCTGAAATTTCTTCAAATTTCTTGTTTACCTCACAAACGAGTATTTCTCCATTGGCTCTAGAGCTTTCTTGAATTGCATCAATTTTCTCACTGTTGATTCTGGAGCTTTCTTGAATGACATCTAGGAGTTTGTCATTCGTGGCATCAATTTTCGCACTGTTGGCTATATTGCTTTCTTGAATGGCATCGATTTTCGCACTGCTGATTCTAGAGGTTTCTTGGATGACACCTAGAAGTTTGTCATTTGTGGTATCAATTTTCGCACTGTTGATTCTAGAACTTTCTTGAATGACACCCAGAAGTTTGTCGTTCGTGGCTTCCATTTTCGCCATCATTGCCGCAAGTATTGACTACAAGCTTGTATCGGTGTTTGCTGATGGGTTACATACCTCAACCACTTCTTTGTCTTCGAATTCGTATGTCCCAATATCGATGTTTCGCTGCTGGAATTCATCAATCAACCTCCGTTGCAATTCCGATTTACTTCCCGTTGTTGGCAGATTCAACTTATTCAGCTCCTTCCTTAGCTGCTCAACTTTCAGCTCTTCCAACTTCATTGTAGTTAATTTATTTTAATTTTTTTTTTTGCAATTTCACTTCTGACACCAGTTGTTACGTTTATACCTTTTATAGACGTTTTGTTGTGAGTTCTTTATTGCAAAATAATTAACACCAGTTTTTAGAGTTTTTAAATAATAATAATTTTATTATTTACTTTTAACTACACAAAGTTGAAACAGAACAATTTACTTAAAATGCATGTCTTCACTGTAGAGGTTTAATTTACTGATTGCTTGTCCACTCAGACGCTTCCCCTATTTATACTTGTCCAATTAGATTCTAGAAGATGTAAGAATTTGCTACTTTCTTTGCGTGTATTTTGTTGTTATAGGTTGTTTATTCATTTTATATGCGCCTGCTTGCCTGTGTGTATAGTTGTTTTTGTTTTTACGCTGATAAGATTTCTGCTTGGGATTTATTTCAATACATTTGTTGTTGCTTTTGTAAAAAAAGGATTTCTTAGAAAACTACGCCGATGATAAACAACTGTATATTTATTGTTGTAAAATTAGTTTTTGTCTTGCGCGTTTAAATGATAAGCAGCATGCCAGGCAGTTAGTAAGCGGCATATCAAATTGTAGTTGTGTGTGTGTGTGTCTATAAACTTCTACGCAGTTTGTAACCAGTAGTTTTCCATATTGCTTAATTGTTTTATTTTAAACTTAAGCAAGACATATTCGTAACAATATATTACATCGCCTTTCCTATATTGCTTTGGGTTTCTATTCATTCGGTTGTTGCATTCTTTAACATTTCTTTTGATAATTCTATCGAGGTCCCTATTTATCTTAGAGCGAGCTTAGGTAGGCTAAGTACACTACCTACTAGCCTACCGGGGTAGCTTTCATTTCTAAAAGGCCAATGTTATCGGAAATTCGGGGTTTTTAAGCCACCGTAATGCGGAGTGATCCGTCCTTATGGTAAAACGTTGTCCGTATAAGTATTTGTGATGATGCTTAACACACTCCTCTACGGCTAAAAGCTCCCGTCGTGTTACGCCATAAATTTTTTTGGACTTGGACAGTACTCTGTATGGTAACCAATAACTTTTCCATTCCATTAATTGCCTGAGAAAGCACGCCTCCTATTCCGTAGCCGCTTGCGTCTGTATCCAATATAAATTCATGTCCATTTATTTGTGTTGTACACAAAAGTTCTTTTAGCCTCTGAAACGCCTCTTCTGCTGCCCCACTTCAGGGGTATGGTTGCGATTTTCTGGTCAACTCATGCAAGCTGGCAGCCACTTAAGCAAAATTCGGCACAAATCGCCTGTAGTATGTGCAAAGCCCCAGGAAACTACATAACTCATGAAGATTTTGTGGCAAAATGTGGTTTTTAAAAATAAACCTGACAGGTGACTAAAACAAAATTTATCTCTTACAGAAACCAATTACGAAACAGCCTGGAATACACTTTAAAATCGGTTCAATAACCCACGAATATTAACAAACAACATTATAAATCAGTTATTAGGCCAACAAAAAATACCAGAAAATAAATCTGCTGCAGCTATAAAGGGGCGAATCCATAGCTGCACTCAATAATTTAAGCATCAAATGTGGTTTTTAAAAATAAACCTGACAGGTGACTAATACAAAATTGATCTCTTACGGAAACCAATTGCGAAACAGCCTGGAATACACTTTAAAATCGGTTCAATAATCCACGAATATTAACAAACAACATTATAAATCAGTTATTAGGCCAACAAAAAATACCAGAAAATAAATCTGCTGCAGCTATAAAGGGGCTGCACTCAATAATTTAAGCATCAATACTACAAGTTGGGACCCGATATTGGTCAACATACTAATCAAAAAACTCAACCCTGGGACCCATATGCTATATAAGCATTACATTCAGATCATTACCAATTTTAGGAGAGCTGCTATCTTTCCTGGAAACAAGGTTTCAGTCACTGGAGGCTCTCGGCCGAATCCAGGGCATTTCAAAAAGAACAGTTTCTGCCGCAACCACTTCTCACGAAATTCATCACAGCAAATTATTCAACAATGAAAATCATCAATTGTATTATTGCAACAAATTTTTATCGAAATCTATTCCTGAGCGACTACGGATGGTTCAACAGCATCAGCTATGCGTCAACTGCCTCAAATCTGAGCACAGCACAAAACAATGCACAACAAGTTGCTGTAAAAAATGCCAGAAACAACATAATACATTAGTTCATCTTGAACCAAAACAACATAACACAAAACTTTCAACGTAAAACAATAACCTTAATTTAAGCAAATCGCCCGCAACAGTGGCGTCAGCACATTTCACTAATGCCCAGCAAGGTTACGTCCTACTAGTAACAGCTCGTGTAAAATTCACAGCCAGCAAAGGACAATATGGTTTTTTTAGAGAAATTTTAGATTCAGGGTCACAGATCAATATTGTGTCAAATAGAGTAGTAAATCGATTATCTATCAAACCAATAGATGCATCTCTTTGTATCGAAGGAATCGGCAATCAAACACGAAAAACAACTCAACGCATCAACGTGTGCCTTCAATCCACAAAAAACAATTTTAACACAAGACTAGAAGCCTTCGTTCTACCCAGCACCATTTCGCCCCACCCCTCTAAAGAGATCAACTGCGCAATCTGAACTAATGATGTCTGGCAAAATAAACTTATCACCTGTGAATACGTCAGTTTAGTTGGATTAATAATTACTCCCGCGCTCTAGAGTAGGCAGAGTTGGGAACTTCACTTCCAGCTGGGGCAAATCTGTAAGGGAGATTTCTGTATTTACAATTGCAATTATAATTGGGGAAGTTGGAATAATATTTGTGATTAATTTCTTTTCCTTGTTGTGGATATGTGAAAACCTTAATTCTCACCTTTTTCCTCGATGATTTTAAATAAATGACCAGCAGGTTTAGATATAAATTTCTTTAATTTTTCGGTTGATCAATGGATTTATAATTCAATTGGGTAAGTATGCGTTTACATTTAATATTCCTTTGCGTAAAGTGTTCAGGTTGACTAATTAAAAGTTTTAAGGTAAGTAATTCAGGTAAGTTATTTTAAGCGTTTAGTTTAGGTTAATTTTTTGTAAGTAATTTTTTTTTTTTTGGTAAATTTAAGTTACGCATGTTTCTTATTCTTTAAATCACGTTACTCTAGAAGATTCGGCAACCAATTGAATAAAAAATGGAAACTTATTCTGCCATTTTTCTTTTTTACGGAATAAATTTCCCTTTTCCTTTTCTTGCCAGTACTAAATTTTGGTGCTGCCAGATGGTATAAATGTGTGTCCAAAGCTAGTTTGGACAACCTGAACTACCAACTCTAAAAAATACGAAACTGGGTTGGATCATAAGCGGAAAGATAGGAAAAGGTTCCACTTCGAAAGTGGCTCGAATCTTTGATCCACTGGAAATCGCTGGTCCGGTGGTGGTTTCCGCAAAAATGTTCATAAAAAAGTTATGGCAGCTCCAACTGTCATGGGATGAGTCACTACCAGCAAACCTCAACAAATACTGGTCGTCTTTTCGCGAAACTCTAACACATCTTAATAAGTTATTCGTTAAAAGACACATTTTCGACGGACAAACTTCAAAAAACACGCAAATACACACTTTTGTGGTTGCGGCAGAAAAGGCATATGGAGCTGCGGTTTACATACGTTCGAAATTAAGGGATGGTCACATCATAGTGAGATTATTATGTTCCAAATCACGCATTGCACCGTTGAAAAGAATAATACTCCCGAGATTAGAACTATGTGCTGTCCTGCTTTGAACTGAACTCACCACCAAGGTGAAAAAGGAAATACGTGCTGAAAACATACCAACTTATTTTTAGTGTAGTACTTTACTGGGTCACTTCTACAGTATCTTCATTGCACACATTTGTTGCCAATAGAGTTAGCAAGATTCAGGAACAAACAATAAACGTTCAATGGCGACATGTTGAGTTAAAGAAAAATCCAGCAGACCTTATTTCTCGAGGTTTAACTCCCGAACAGCTATTACAATGTAATTTATGGCTCGTTGGACTAATATTTCTACATGGCAATGAAAACCTTTGGCCTAAAGAATTTAACAGAAACCAACCACCTCCTGTTTCAGAAGAATTCAAACAAAACTCAGTAACGGCTGTGTCTGCAACGGTACCCGGATTGAAAGAAATGATATATAACATATATCATCATGACTCATTCCAAACGCTTCAAAGAGTATTAGCATATGTATACCGGTTTATTCAAAATACTAAGATTTTAAAGGCCGACCGGCCAAAAAGCAAAGTGCTCACCATTCAAGAATTAACCTCAGCAACACAATTAATAGCTAAGGCCATTCAAGTGTCTGAGTTTGAAACTGAATTAAACACGCTAAAGAACAAACACGAACTCAACAAATCAAGTACAATATGCAGTTTATCTCCTTTTATGATCGAATTTGAGGTAATACGAGTTGGCAACGTAAAAATCCCAATACCCCTAACCTACAACGATGCGATTGCAAAGGTAATAAGGAAAATGCTGCACATTGAAAATCATCACAAACATTATTAGCCATATCAAGGGAGCCGTTTTGGATAATAAAAGAAATTATAATGGCTAGCAACATAGTTAAAAACTGTGTACGGTGCACAAGGTCAAGGCCAAATTTGATGAAATTATGGGAAACTCACCTACTGATCGTGTAACTCAAACAAGACCATGTCTGATATCAGGTGTAGACTAATGCGGTCCAACATGTGTACACTAAAAGGTAAGAAGCCCCAAAAAGTGTACATAGCAGCGTTGGTTTGTTTCGCAACTAAGGCAGTACACTTGGAAGTAGTGAGCGATCTCACCACAGAAGCGTTCATTGGTGCTCTTAAAAGATTCGTTACTCGTCGAGGACGTTGTCAAACCATCTATTCTGACAACGCGACAAACTTTTTAGGCGCACGAAATAGCTCAATGAATTAAATGAAGCTATCTTCTCCAATATATCGCAACAGAAAATTATTAGATCCTGCAGTGAGGCTGGAATCGAATTTAAGTTTATACCCCCTCGAGCTCCGCAATGTTAATTCCTTATATGGTGTTTCCACGGCACCTGCTTCGCTCTCTATTCTTGCTTCACACCCCAATCATAAGCGAATCAACCTGCTTCGCCATACAAAATTTTGAGAGCGAAGCTGGTAGATTCATATTGAAGCTAGTTGCGAAGCAAGTAAAAATCCTCTCTTCCCTAATTTTTATCGTAAGTTTATCTGCACTAGTTATCAAAATTAAACGTTTTTGTAAACAAAGAAAATTTACAAACAAAATAAAGTTAAAACTTAATTAATTAATTTTAATTTTATAAAATTAAAAAAAAAATGGATAGGAAAAAAAATTATACTTAATGCTATCGCGGCAAGAAGGATATCTTCTGTTGTTTTTCAACTGTTGTTGTTGTTTTTCAACTTTTGTTTTTCTGTTTAATAACAACAGCCAAATCGAAGCAGATAAATGAGTCGTGTAAACAGCATGATTCACAAACTTGCTTCAGAGAGCGAAGCACGAGATTCAAACTGTCGTGGAAACAGGCTATTAGCGGTGCTCAGGCCAAACGTTTGAATTTGTGCTGCCACTAAGTTTATAATTGTTTTCTTCCAAGCACTTAAACTTGAAAAAAGGGGAAAGCCGTCATAGTAAAACACACTTGAATGTCTACTAATAACGACTAACTTTCTTTATTTTGACCCCTTTCACACAGACAAATTTTACTTTGACAAAGTTTTTTTTAATTTTCTTTTAAACTTTCTTTGGTGTTCAAACACAAAAAGTTTTCTTTTACAAATTTTGTTTTAATCACTTGGTGCTTTATGCAATCTGTGTATAAGTACAACTGTGTATAAGCGACGAAAGAAAAACAAAGCAACTTTGCGAGTATATCAAAGTCTGTACTCTCAATCATGCTTTCTCCCTCGCTCTCACATAAAATCAAAACTTTGCAAAGTAAAATTTGTCTGTGTGAAAGGGGTCTTTAACTTTCCTTTTTATACACAAATGATTAACAGTAAAAATGCTTAAACTATAATAACAATAAAATAATTGACCTAATTTTAAAAAGCATTTACTTAGCTTAAATAATAATTTAATTTAGTTGTGTAATAAAGGTGAATGAATTATAAGTGTGCAATCAGATACTAATAAAACAATAATTTGCAACGTAAGAATTTCTATTAATATAAAAAATAATAATAATAAATTTGCTTACTAACCTTGGAAGTGGTCAAAGAACTTGAGCTTAAAATAAAAATAAAATTAAAATTAAGCAATTTAATATGTTGCAGGTCGCAATAACCGATTTAAAGGAAAAGTTGTTTCTTGTTTCGGTGCTGATTAATTGATAAGTTTTGAATGAATTTGTTATAATAGTTTGTTTTTCCTTCAAGTTATTTAAGATTTTCTGGATGGGGCATTACACAAATTGCATCCAAACGTTTTTCAGATGGCATGATACCATGTGAATCAAAAATTGTTTATCAATATGTTCGTAATCATTATGACCTGTGACTACTATGTCCCCTAGATACACTGCACAGCCAGAAATACCTGAAGCCATTTGGAATAAATGACATTATATGATATTGAAATAACCCGATTAGTTTTTTAGATGATTCAGATAATATAATTTGTAGATGAGCTTCGCCTGAACCAATTTTACTGAAAAATGTATCTCCTTGTATTTTCTATTTCTTTCTATTTCTATTTGCGAATATACCATTGCTAGGGATTGGATTCACAGCAAATTGTAGAGGTACCCGTATATACATAAGGAAGAAATTAGAAGACAATTAGACGACATGCTTGATATTATTTACCTTGGAGCTCTCGTGTCTCGATTTTACTGAAGAAAATCGATGCAACCGGGAAACAAAAATGGAGATTAGTAAATTCTGGACATATGTTGGCCGATGTTGTAAAATACATACCTTAGATTTTAATAGGGGTTGCCTTCAACTGGAAATGCACCCTAAGGACATAGCTAAAACAGCTTTCACCGTGAAAGGTGACTATTATGAATATGTTAGAAAGCCTTTTGGGCTAAGAAACCCCCCTCGACCTTCCAAAGCGTAATGAATATTGTCGAGAAGGACCTAGATAGGAGCTATCCTTTTGCAAGGCAACATAGGAAGTAGCAAACCAATCTGCTATGCAAGCAGAACGCTTTCTATATCGAAAATAAACTATTTGACTACAGAAAAAGTATGGGCAACCAAGTATTTTAGGACCTATCTGTTGGAACGTAAATTTATTATCGTAACCGATCACAGGCCACTGACATGCCCAATGTCACTGAAGGAACCAAATTCAAAACTAGTCCGCTGGAGAATTAGTTAGAAGAATTCGATTATGAAATCAAGTACAAAAAGGGCACACAAATGCAGATGTATTAAGTCAACTCAAAATACCGAAAACAACAATTGACACAATACATAAATGTTAACCAATGACAATTGGTTCAATAACAAATATACACTCTGCAGAAAAAAATCTAAATGATCATCTAGCAATAACCGAAACAGATAATAGCCTATGTTATTTAGCATCACTGGTTCCGCTCATGATATAACCAAGGCGGTATGTTTATAAACGCCGACATATATTGTCCTTTGGTTTCTTAAGAAAAGTAATTTTACGCCATTCTAAATTAGCCATCAGATTTGTTTTTAATACGAATGTGATATAATGGATAACTTTAACTTGGGTGGCTCTCAAATTTCGAGAGGAGAATTTTTTCAAATGCTTCTTCGTATTTCAATTGCTTCGGTTATTACATATTATTCTGTGAAGTGGATGATGAACCAAATAGACCCGACCAGCAAGACTAAAAAAAAAGCAAAATTAAGAGCAGAAGAGCAGCTTAAACGGTAAGGCCATTAAATATTTAGTTTATTAATTGGTACGTTATGTTTAAATTTTATTTTAGGTTAAATAACGAAGGAATATTTAAAATAAACGCGCAGCATTTTAATGATTACGAATTAATGATTGCTTCACATATTGTGGTTCCAAGTGATATTTCAGTAAGCTGGAGCGATATTGCTGGTTTAGATAAAGTTGTACAAGAACTTCGGGAATCCGTGGTACTTCCAGTGCGTCATCGAGATCTTTTCAGTCAGTCGAAATTATGGCAGCCCCCTAAAGGTGTTCTTCTACATGGTCCGCCAGGTTGTGGTAAAACATTAATTGCCAAGGCGACCGCAAAAGAATCTGGAATGCGGTTTATAAACTTAGATGTTGCAATTTTAACCGATAAATGGTATGGAGAGTCTCAAAAGCTTGCATCCGCCGTTTTTTCTCTGGCATTAAAAGTTCAGCCATGCATAGTTTTTATAGATGAAATTGACTCTTTTTTAAGGAGCCGAAATTCCAATGATCATGAAGCAACGGCTATGATGAAAACCCAATTTATGATGCTTTGGGATGGTCTAAATACTAATAGCGATGCGACTGTAATTGTAATGGGAGCAACAAACAGACCACAAGATTTAGACAAAGCAATTCTAAGACGAATGCCTGCTCAATTTCATATTGGATTACCCGGTGTAGATCAGAGAGCGGAGATTTTAAAACTAATTTTAAATACAGACTGCATTCTTGAATTAATAGATTTAAACCGACTAGCAAAGCTAACTAATGGTTTTTCAGGATCAGACTTGAGGGAAATGTGTAGAAATGCGTCCGTTCTTCGTATGAGACAGCTTATGCGAGAAAACGTGTTGGTAAATTCTCGTGCAACTAATGAATTGTTAACTATAACTATGGACGATTTAATAACTTCATTTGAAAAAATGAAGGAATCTAAAATGCAGACAGGTCAACTGTACAATGAAAATAGAATTGAATTAGACTAACAATAAATAACCCACGATTATAAAAATGATTTTTTCTAGGGTTTAAATTGCTTGCTTAAAAATAGCGACAGCACTAAAATCTTTTCTGCTTTGCTTACATCTTCTTCAAATAAAAAAACTAAATTTCTTGGCATTTGATTATTTATAATAAACGCAGCAACAGCAAAAAAAGATAAACGCTTTTACTTAAGATGATTATTGTTTCTTTCTGCAGCAAAACATTTACTTTAAAGACGTGTGCTGTTGCTTAAGCAATAAGTTGATCTTTGTTTCTTCTTTTGCTGTTGCGTTATTTGAAAAAAAAAACACCATCTTATAGTGTAATAAAAGCAACGTTTTAAATCACCCTAATTCTGTTTGGGGACGGTAATACAAGACGACGTCGTTTTTTATCGTTTGTTGTAAATCCGTATTCTCGTTGGCAATATTGCCATTAATCGATGACTGGCAAGACACGCCTGTTATTCAGCCCAATCATGAATAAAAATTCCGTTTTTTTTTCCTTTTCACCTATTATGAATAAATATTTTCAATTTTTTTCAACTGGAGAAGAGAAAAAAATTAGGCGGGGAAAAAAGTAGCTATCATAAATGAAAAAAAAGCTAGAAAACATTGCTATTTTTCAAGTTTTTTTATAGAAGGGAGTTTGCACAAAAATGTAAGTAATGTTTGGTTTTTAATTTTTTTTTTAGTTTTATAATTTTTGTTTTTAGGTCAAAAAACACAGACAGCAAATGCAGTATTTGCTTACCATAATGGAAGCAAACGCAGGCAACAACGAGGCACTCCAAAAATTGTTGGAAAAAAAAGCATTTTGTTATATTTTTCTTTTTATATTAATTAAAAACAAAATTCACGGATGAACGTTTGTAAATAAATAAAAAATCTAAGTTACAAACAAAAAAAGGAAACATAAATGTAAATAAAAAAACAGTTTTTCTCGAGAAAATTATTTTCCGTGAGAAAGAAATTCCTAGGGAATATTCGTGATTGGGCTGATTCTGTAAGGAAATTTGATGTTGATGTTGCCTTAAATTGATGTTGTCGTCTGTGATTTTGGTATCGTGCTGTTATAAACAAAAATTTAAAAAGATATAAAAAATACTCTAAAAGCTCTTGGCCCACCAAATGAATGAGTGATGGATGGCAAAAGGTATAATATGCAGTTCCTTAAAAATACATTTTTGATAAAATTCTTTTTACAGATATGGCGAGACTTAAAACTTAGAGTAAAAAAAGATGGTAGAAAACAATGTGCTAAACATTTTACTTTATTTTAGGTTCAATTTGATACAGATTTAACTTTTTCTTTCAAGCAGTTTATATTTTTTTCACAACAATTTTATAAAAAATAGTACACAAATGAATCAGCTGATTCAAATATTAGATATGTGTGTTATATTTTATTAAAATGATCGATAAACTGACAACGTCCTCATAAGACTGTTGTCAAATTAGTATTGATATTGCCTCAAAATCGACGACGATGTTACCGTCCCCAAGCAAAATAAGGGAGAATATGTTTTTTCTTCTTTATGGTAAGTAATAGGTACATTATTAATGTTAAAAAACTAACCCGTTGGTTAAAGAGTTTTGTATTCCCATTTTCCGTACTACATAAGAGACTTCTTGCAATTTTTCCGACATAGGTTTTGTCCACATTTTTAAGTACTCTATCACTGCATAATTTACACTTAAACTATTCAGCATAAAAATTTCCATAATGCAGTTGTTTTTGCTGAAACATTGTGTGCTGAAGGGGCTAAAAACAAATACAATATGCGTTAAGGGAATCCCAGAAGCTGTCATTTAATTCAAAGTTTTAGTCTAGAGATTTGCTTTTAATCGACTGAATTTGTGTTAATACATCTTTTGCATTCTTAAGCGAATTTATCATATATGTAGCTAAATTTTTAAGTTGAAATATTGTGGGATAACCGTTAGATGGCTTTTTAATAAATTTAACTAAGTTTTTGCAGCTAAGTAAAAAGTTTTTTATTGTGGTATTCTTCGTCACGTGCTGTGTATGGACTGTGCAGCGACATATTTATATTTCGCCTAACGCATTTCAGAACAATCCTCAAACCTTTGGATATTTTTTAAATAAATTTCGTGACCATCACCAAAAATATTACAGTGTGATAAAATTTTTGTAGTTTTGACCAATTTTGCTCCATTATCAGATGTGATTGAAATAATTTGGCTTAAGTTTATTTCATATTTTGTAAGGGTATTCAATATTACAGTTGCAAAAATTTTCTAATAGGGCCCATACACGACACAATCATAATGTCGCAATCAGTTGATTGTACAAGCCGATTGACCGTGTGTGGGGTTGATGTATGATTGATCAAGCTGATTGTGTAAAATCAAAATGAGTTTGATATTTTCATGATTGTGACAGCGTGCTTGTGTCGTGTTTCGTGAAATTTGTTCAGTCATTCATTTATCAAACAATGAACACATCGCCGGAGTAACTGCTAACCGATGAAACGGTGAAATTGGTTCCCTCATCATTGTGCTTTTCTTAATAATTAATGGCGTAACTTCCTTTAATAATTTATAAAAATGTTCTTTATCCATTCTTAAAAAATTATTTAAATCGTCCACGGCACTGATTGACAACTCTTTTAGAAGTTTAGTGTCTCCTAATTCTTCTCTATTTATTAACCATTTCTTCATCCACAGCCTTTTCTTCTTTTCTTTACGTTTCTTTCTTTTAATGCTAATAGCAACAATAACTGCAGCACAAGCGTCGTCGCTATCCATAATGACCTTATCCACACAATACTTGAAATCAAATGAATATTGAGCAATCGTGCTGGTTAAAGCGTGATTGATCAATCATGTGATTGCGACAGCATGATTGTGTCGTGTATTGGCCC
Source organism: Trichopoda pennipes (assembly GCA_030448955.1). Lineage (NCBI taxonomy): Eukaryota > Metazoa > Arthropoda > Insecta > Diptera > Tachinidae > Trichopoda > Trichopoda pennipes. The sequence goes on along the minus strand of JASKUP010000042.1, from coordinate 434,582 downwards.
CTTAACACTAAAGACTGAAGCAACGCGTTACAACAAGCAGCAGCAGTCGTAGTCAGCCACAACTTCATAGCAAAGAGTTAAGCAAAAATAAAAATAAGAACAACTGATTGCTTACGCAACAGCAAACTTTTTCAAAGTAATTGCTTTAGTGCAGAAAAAAACGCATAGTTAGCTTAAGCATTTGTGCTTCTTTTTTCGGAATTTGCTGCATAATTTTTCTAAGCAGCAGTTAAACAATTACATATGCATTGAAAATAGTCAAGTTTTTTTAATAACTGAATTTTTTGGCGAAATATTGTTGACAGAAATCTGTAAATTGTGTCTAGCAAAATCGGTGTTGACTGACCCTACCATAGATAATTAATTAGATAGTACACGACGAAAAAAATCTCGGCCACAGTAATAGCCTGTTTCCACGACAGTTTGAATCTCGTGCTTCGCTCTCTGAAGCAAGTTTGTGAATCATGCTGTTTACACGACTCATTTATCTGCTTCGATTTGGCTGTTGTTATTAAACAGAAAAACATAAGTTGAAAAACAACAGTTGAAAAACAACAGAAGATATCCTTCTTGCCGCGATAGCATTAAGTATAATTTTTTTTCCTATCCATTTTTTTTTTATAAAATTAAAATTAAAATTAATTAATTAAGTTTTAACTTTATTTTGTTTGTAAATTTTCTTTGTTTACAAAAACGTTTAATTTTGATAACTAGTGCAGATAAACTTACGATAAAAATTAGGGAAGAGAGGACTTTTACTTGCTTCGCAACTAGCTTCAATATGAATCTACCAGCTTCGCTCTCAAAATTTTGTATGGCGAAGCAGGTTGATTCGCTTATGATTGGGGTGTGAAGCAAGAATAGAGAGCGAAGCAGGTGCCGTGGAAACACCATATTAACCCCTTTGTTATTACAAGACAGCATGCTATTCAATTTGTATGCATCTGTCTCTTTTATATAAAGGAGTTAATGAATTTTTTTTGTTTACATTTTTATTTTACAATTTTATGCAAGTTGGCGCAAATATTTAGAAAATGTTCGTTTTTAGCTATAATTTTGTAATTTTTGCGCCAATTTACTTGCCAATTTTACAGCAGAGGTGTTATTTAACAGCAAAACATTTATTTGTGTAGCAAAGGATTAAAAAGAAGGTAAAAATGTGAGTATTTTTCTTCCTAAGGAAAAATTTTTCTTTCTAAGGAACAAGTTTCAATTATTTATCAAAACATTTTATATTATTTATAGGAGCCGCAAATGTGTAATGAAATGTCCAGACGTAGGCAAACTCCACCGGTTCCCGAAAAATCTTACAAGGTAAGTTTTTTTCAAGTTTTTTTATGTATTATGTGACGAACGTTCGTTTATAAAAAACAAGTGTATTTCCGTGCGTGGTTCAATTTGGCAATCAAATAATGTCCAATTGGTTTGTGATTGTTCGTTTATAAAAAAACAAGTGTATTTCCGTGCGTGGTTCCATTTGGCAATCAAATAATGTCCATTTGGTTTGTGACGAACGTTCGTTTATAAAAAAACAAGTGTATTTCCGTGCGTGGTTCCATTTGGCAGGTAAATAATGTCCAATTGGTTTGCTATCGTTGTGTGAAACAGAAAACAATTGTGAACATTTTAAAATTTGCAGAATATATTTTGTCCAAAATGTAGAATGTGCTTTTAAGAAATTAAAAATGCCTCTGTTTTCATTTGTCCAATTGACATGTGGGCACAATTAATTTGTTATGTGTTTAAAAGTGAAAGAAAGGAATATAAAAAGAATTGAACAGGAATACAAAGGTGATATGTTGTGGACCCTTTAGTGCAGAATCTGGAATAATTTATACGGAAAATTAAAATTCAATTAAGGACTACTACCTACAGGAGCACGAAACATACTCAGCAACAAATACAAGGTAATGCAACAGGGGCTACAGATAATCGTTCCTCATCATTAGCAGTCGCGCAGAAAGTGCTGTTTTTAAAAACTCCCCAGAACAACTAGAGTTTCTCAGAAAGGCCTCAAAAGAGCTTAGTACTTTAAAAATAATAGACGAAAAAGGAGCTGACATCACAAATACTTTCAGATTTATTTTAGGTTGGAAAAAAAATATTTCGGCCTTAAAAAGTTTTTGGTCTTATCTTAGTCAAGAAAACTTTGAGGGACTTAAGACACGCAGACTAACGCAAGACTATTTAGAGCATTTTTTTGGACAAATAAGAAAAGGATCTGGTAATTCGACGCGCATAACAGCTAGAAATTTCCAAAGTACTTTTCAAAAGCGTTGGGGCCTTCACTATGTGAATGTAGTGATAAATGGAAATTGCGAAGAAGTTTCCCCAGATGACAAGCTTTTAGACTTTTTCATTGTAGACCTCGCTTATGGCTTCGATACCAATAATACGTGTAATTTAGTTAAACCTCCACAATGTTTCGTTAATTATTTTAGGATATTAGAGAGTAAATTTTATGACTTATTCAAATTATTTTCGACGAACTTTGCAAAATAAAACCATACCAGTGCTGTAGTAATATTACTCATGAGACTATTTTGAATCTTTACATTAGAATAAGAATTTATTTTATCCCTCGATGTTTTAATGCTAAACTGAAGGAGCCGAATTTTAAGCAAAAGTTTTTATGCGTGGCAAGTAAATAAAAAAAGCAAATTAGTTCAGTACTTTCATTTATTTACCAATTCAATAATTATTATTTATCATCATATCACTAACTTCATATCACTACTTCATGACTTTTGCACCTCACTCTTTTCACAACTCTTACAAAACATCACACCTTCAAACATATTATATGTATATAAGCCTACAACACTCCACAATACATAACATTTTACCCTGCATTGCACACATTTACAGTTGCTTTATTTTTAAATTATCAATTGCTTATGTTATGTTTATATGAAATTTTTAGAGTTTTGTGTTGTATTTTTTCTTTTGTATTAATTAAAAACAATTTCTAAGATCTCTTATCTACATCATTAAGTTCTTAACATACATACTGAATGAATATATTTTGAATTGTAGTATTTTAGTATTCCATCAAGCAAGTAGTATTGCCTTGCGATTCAAAATCCCGCTGTAATAAAGGTTGATATGGTGGTGGCTTGTTTGGTGGGATGGCATCGAGGATTTTTGAAAAGTGTTAACTTTCTACAATCCAGGAGTAAGTGTAGCGAACATATGCCATGCAGGCTCAGCTTCTCCTTACTCAAGACCGTCATGCGTGGTGAAGAGCCACATCCTACAAGAGGTGATGCCGTTTATAGCAAAACATGATGGATCTAGACCAGACAAGGTCGAAAAAAAATCATCTTTTAAAATTTATAAAAGCTCTTTTAAGGGCTACGGAATATCTAACAAAAGGAGATAAAATACGAAAAACCTTTTTCTTTGTTATCTTGATTGCATATTTTTCACGTTTTCTGCATATTTTATTTTCAGATAATACTTACCAATTGATGTCCAATTCTGGTGATTTTCATCTTTGCATCAGTAAAAAATTTTTATTTTGTAGCCCTCAAAAGGACTTTTAAGTTTAAATTAATCTCTTTTTCTCTTAAAAGTGCTGTTCTTTGATGTGTTTTTTCCAGCCAAAACTTGTGTCCAGTGCCATCTGTGTTTGACCAGTCATTTGCCTTTTACAAATATTTCCTTAACCTAGTTTTAGTTTCGGAAATTCTTATAATTTATCACCACTTCAGTTTTTATTCTCAGGAACACTCACCATTCAGAGTACTATTGTCGTTTTCCACAAGCCACACAAATAAATTACACATCTACGTAAACAAAAACAGATTTCTTTATAGGAATGTAATTCACTTTTTATTTTCAGGAATACTTACCAATTGGTGTTCAACTCTGCTGATTTTCATCATTGCATCAGTAAAAAAAGTTTGTGAATTTATCTCTTTTTTAGTTAGTTTATAGCCCTCAAAAGGACTTTTAAGTTCTTATTTATCTCTTTTTAAAAATATTTGTTAGCTCTTAAGAGCTGTTCTTTGATTTGTTTTTTCCAGCCAAAACTTGTATCCAGTACCATCTGTGTTTGACTAGTATAGTTTTGGAAATTCTTATAATTTATCACCAGCCAGTAATTTACTTTTTATTTTCAGGAACACTCACCATTCAGAGTACTATTGTCGTTTTCCACAAGCCACACAAATAAATTACACATCTACGTAAACAAAAACAGATTTCTTTATAGGAATGTAATTCACTTTTTATTTTCAGGAACACTTACCATTTAAAGTAATTCTTGTTGTTTTCCCACAGCCGCAGAAGTGATTTCCACATCTATGTAAGTGCCTGTAAAAAAAAGCAAATTTTATTATTAACAAAGTAATAAACATTTCTATTGCAGCTAATACTTACCAACTTGTTTTGAGTTCTGCTTATTTTCCTGCAACCGATGCACCCAGTTTGCCTTCAAATAATATAATTTAATTTAATTATTTTAAAGTTTTAAATAAAATTTTGCAAATTTTTAAAGTTTACTTCTCATTTATTTTGTGTTTGTTTATGTATTTTGTGGTTGTCAAATATATTTTTGTTTAGGGGTGGGTATGTATTGTATGTATAGCTGCTTGCTTTTTCTCATTGTTTTTTAGGATGCCACTCTATATCCGCTCTTTTCAATAAAGCGGTTAACAGCAAATGTTAGACCCAGTTTACATTATGCAACTTTTGTCGCTGCAACTCGTACTTTATTGTTGTAAATAATGTTAGTAAAGAGAATAGGGGAAGAGAGTAACTCTACCACTATTCTCTTTACACACATTATTTACAACAACAAACTACGAGTTGCAGCGACAAAAGTTGCACAATGTAAACTGGGTCTTAAGTGCAAATTCTATAACTCAATTCTAAGACATCTAATTTTCTATGGACCCTACTATCGTTTATTACCTTTTATCGGAATCAGAGTTGCAAAAATGGGGAATTCTAAATGTTTCTGAAAAATGTGAACGTATATTATAAAATATCGTTTTTCAAATTTTTAATGCATTTAACTTGATATAGGAAGCTGTAAGGTTGTAAATTCAAAAGATACGACGTAAAGAAACAAGTTTCAAAAATACAAATTCTAAAAAATTTAAATCACGCTTTGCAAATAGAAAACAGTTGCGAGAGTCAATTCTTTCTAAACTGAATGAATAAAAAAATATATATATTTTTCCCTATATTAAAACGTGTGTCCTCTATTTGTACATATTCTTAAGACTACTTTATAGTTGTTGTTTAATAACTATTTTTCATAGCTGTAGGGATCTTGAATCCATAGACTAACAGCTGTATGCATAAAAACTTAAAGCAGGTTCAACTGCCGTTGTTAAGCACCATTTTCCTAAAGTTGTATTCAAAAACGTTTTTATCTTAAAATACCTTTGTTAACTTTAAAGTAGGAAAAACCTACTTTAAACTTCCAATAAATTGAAAGTTCTATTTTATTAATGAAACTTTAAAAACAAAAAAAATTGTGTTTACAATAATTTGAGCCGTTTTTTTTAAAGTGGCATAAGTAACTTTGATTTTGTCATCTTTTTTATCTTAAGTTAGTTTATAAAACATTTTATAGGGAATATCATGGTTAAATTAAATCCAATGAATTTTTAGCCACATCACTTTGTTTTGGTCTGTATTTGCTTTTCTTTCTGAAACGAATTTTTCTAATAATTCTGTTGAAATAATATCCTTTTTCTCCATGTTGTGTACTGTAAAGGATTTTCTCGACAGGGGGCTATCACCCTATAGTAATCATTTAGAATTTATAAAACATTTATTTTTTTTAAAGGCCTTTTCTATAAAGTGGCTATCATTTGATAAGTATGAATGATTTGAAATTAAAAATTTGTGATCAAGAATTTAAATACTTTTTTTGAAGATTAACAAGTGTCATCAATGTTATTGCCAGTTTTATGTTACTATTTTGTTCTTTACATAAGTCACTGTATGCAATAATATGCTTTTGAGTTGTGACATTCTTAGATATTGTTTTATATTATTGTTTATTTCTTAGAATAAAAAAATAATAAAATAATGCTAATTATGTGTACTATATTAGATATAGTATAGTTAAAAAAACTGCACTATTCTTTCGTACTAATAAAGATAAGTCCAATAATCACAGCAATACTTCACACACACTTATGACATATTTCAATTTCTTTCACACTAAGTACAGCGGCTTACGCCACTTTCAAAATAAACATTTTTGTTATATCGTTGATTATCAAACAAATTGCAATAGTTCTTAACTTATTAATTTCAAATTTATTAAAAATTAAAAGAAATTGTTCAGTTGTGACTTATGCCACTTTCAGTATAAATGGCTCAATTGACAGTGGTACTTTGTTATTCCAAAAATGTTTATTAAAAATAAATTGTGGTATATAAATAATAATAGAAACTAAAACATAACATGCCATTCAATATAAAACATTTTTACAGTTTTTATTTTATATTTTCCAAAAATTAAATTATTGTAAATTCTTCTCACCCTCTTTTTTGTTTGCATACCAACAAAAAAGAGCGTCGCAATTTAATTAGGACTACTGCAAACTGCTGACTTATGAATTTTTTTTTTCCCATATTAAAAAGTTAATTTAGTTCCCTCATGTCAGATTCGAATTTCTTTTATACATTTAATATAATTCGCTTAAATTTCGTTCTATTAAAAATATACACGTGAGAAATAGTGTATCAGCATAATTCCAAAATTCATACTTTCCCGTGCTGGTTAGATTACCTGCCAGACAGTGATGAAATTAGATCGGTTTGTTTGTAATTTATGATGGGAAGGAATTTGGACAGGCGAAATTCGTTGTTTATCTTTAATTGCACGCAAACAGACAGTGATGAAATTAGATAAGTTTGTTTGTAATTTATGATGGGAAAGAATTTGGACAGGCGAAATTCGTTGTTTATCTTTATTTGCACGCAAGCAGACAGTGATGAAATTAGATCAGTTTGTTTGTAATTAATGATGGAAGGGAATTTGTTGATCTCTAATTAATGATGGGAAAAACTTTTGGTAACCAAATTTGATACTGAACGATTTCCAGCTGCATTAGTTTAGGTCTTAAGTATGTTTTTTATTTGTATGTATTATTTTTAAGTATAAATACTTTAAGAAATGAATAAAGTGTGTGATTCACAAAAAGGCATTCATCAATGCGATTATCCTAGGGTACTCCTTGGATAATTTATTGTGCGTTGCAAACAGTGATCCTTGTGTACCACTTGGACAATCACTGCCTGCCAGAAAAAGGCGTCTAGGCATTTCCATCCTTTTTGTTATTATCCTGGTGCACCACCTGGATAATAAACATAATCAAAACCTTCGAGTTAGACAAGGTAAAGGATCCTGAGCACTAAAATTTTTGACGACCGTGACAGGACTCCTCAACTAATCTAAAAGGAGCTTCCCAACCCATCCAAAAGGACCTCGCCAAGCCAGCAAAAGATACAACTCACCATGTAAACCACATCGGCGAAACTTCTCCGCCAGTTGAAGGAAACGGGAGAGCAGATTGCCACCATCGTCCGGAACTTCACCAAGGACTCAGCCAGTCGTAAAACTGCAAAATATTATCAGGAACGATTTTCCCGTTTAACAGCAGCTTGGACTGAGTTTGATAGTGCGGATAATGATTTGCGGGTAGTGAAGGACTTAAACATTTCTGATGAGTATTTCACGTCCGACGTGTATAATATATACACGAATTCATTCCATGTCGTCAAAATACATGGCGATAATGGAACGTGAACTCGGTGGACTTACCCGGGACCAAAGTGAGGATCCTACGTCAAACCGTCCAAAGGGCCGACCACAAGCCGTGGCAGCTGGAGGTCATGATGGACTCATCAGCCGGTGCAGTAGAAAAATGGCTGCGCTTACTCGACAGCTAGAAGGACTTCAGTTGCAACCAGACTTATTATGGATCAGACTTATTATGGTGTAAAAAAAGCTACACTCGCTAAGTTATGGCTTGAATTGGAGCAGCTTTATGATGAAGTCTTGGACAAATATCCGGATCCTGACACCGCTGGTTAAGATTCTGGCAGACATGTCTCTCTAGAACAAGCTGTGCAATCCGCAATCATGCAGCTTACCACAGCCAGAGGAAGCAACCAACGTTCATATACAGAAACCATGGCTACACCTACCTTACCGTTGCTAACGATCACTATTACAAAATCTGATGGTGATTATATGCAATGAGCATCGTTCTCTTATTTATTCAACAAAATTGTACACGAGCAACAGATGTCCGACGCCCACAAAATGTGGTACTTGAAAACTAACCTCGTTGATGAAGCAGCGAAACTGATCAATTATCTCTCTGTTGAAGCAGACAGCTACCATGTGGCATGGCAGTTGCCCCAAGATCGTTACCACAACAAACGATTAATGGTCGCAACAGCCGTTCAGAGACTACTGGAGCAACCCGCGGCGGCAGCCTCATTGGTCGCTATTAAGCGACTGCAAGACACTACGAAGGAGTGCTTGGTAGCCCTTTCCAATATGGGACTGCAGATAGTATCGTGGGATCCGCTTTTAATTCACATCTTAACCAAAAAGCTGGACAAAACATTACATGCCCAATACGAACAATCCATTGCTAACCCAAAGGAACTACAGACGATCACCCAATTTCTGTCATTCCTTGAGAAGCATTTTCACACGCTGGAGGTAATGGGAGGCAAGGATAAAACAGCGATGGTATATGGCAAAATTTGTGCTCTTACAGCGCAACCCCGATACGAAACCCGGACATGCATACTATGCAAACGGGATCTTTAGAAATGTGGTACATTTGGAACTAACCACCCAAGCTAATTCATCTTCAAGGAAGGGTCGTACTCCTAAGAAAGACCCTGACGGTGCCAGGGAAACCAATACAAGTAGTCATTCCCCAACTACAGGCGTCACATCTCTAGTCGGCACCCCACAAGACGAAGCTGAAGAGGCAAGCTCTCCCGTGTTGCTGTGTTGCTGGGAACAGCCTAGGTAAAGGTTAAGACAAATGGATTGGCAACAGAATCTAAGGCAATTCTAGACTCTTACAAATAAACCTGATCACAGAGAGATTGGTCACACGTCTCGGACTTCCGGCAAGGGCTACCTCAATTTTTATCAAAGGAATTGGGAAAAATCGCACCAACGATCAACATAGAGTCAACATCAAACTTCAATCCAGAATCAACAATTTTTCAACAGTTCTTGAAGCGTTTGTGTTGCCACAGATCATTTCTCCGCAACCTGCTCATCACCATAGATAATTGGGCAATTCCTAACAACATAATTTTAGCAGACCCAAATTTCAGTCACCCAGAAAAAGTTGTAATCTTGTTGGGAGCTGAATATTACCACCAATTACTCGCTATCTGGCAAAATAAACTTGGTGACTACCTTCCACTATTACAAAACATAACCTTTGGGTGGATAGTATCGGGAAAGGTGTCTGGCGACCAACTCTCATCAGCAACCTGTGGTGCTTTGACTAAGGAAGAGAAACTGAGTAGCGCTGTTGAAAGGTTTTGGAAGCTTGAAGAGATCGAATGTAAAGCACATTTCAACCAGCAACAAGGACAGAAGGTATATAGTATGACTTCCATTTTTTGGAGAAAGACTATCTTTAGGCGACTCACATAACGTTGCATTTAACCGATTCCTCAGCCTAGAACGTCAGTTATCTAAGGACGCTTCAGTGAGGGAGCAATATATTCAATTCATGACAGAGTATGAAGCTATGGGGCATATGTCGAGGATCAACATAGATGAGGTATCAGGGGCTAAATACTTCATTCCTCATCACTTCGTTTTACGACCTGATAGCCGCACCACTAAGCTTCGGGTAGTTTTTGATGCCTCAGCTAAGGCATCGTCCGGAAAATCGTTGAATGATCTTTTGCCGATTGGGCCTCCACTTCGAAATGATATATTTACAGTTTATCTGCGATTTCGGCTACCACGTTTTGTGTTCACGACAGACATCGAAAAAATGTACCGACAAATTTTAGTTCACCCTTTAAACCGGCAATACCAGATAATTCTCTGGTGAAGTAAGGCCTCTGAACCCATCAGGTATTATCAACTAAACACCGTGACCTATGGAACCAGACCAGGCTAAAATATTCGTTCAGGAATTATGGAAATTAAATCTTTCATGGGATGAGGTACTGCCTTTAGAATTTGACTCACGCTGGCGCAAGTTTCGGGGTGATCTGGATGAACTTCAAATCTTTCAAGCTCATCGACATATATATAAGGGTTCACTTTCGCGCAAGATACAACTTCATGTTTTTGCAAACGTCTCAGAAAAAGCATATAGTGCCGCAATCTGTGTCAGAGCATGTCTGCCAAAAGAGACAGTTATTGTTTCTTTGCTATGTGCGAAATCCCGTATAGCTCCTCTAAAGCATCAGACGCTGCCCGGGTTGGAATAATGTGCTGTCCAGTTGGGTGCCGCCCTTGCGACAAGGATTAAACATGACTTGGATATGAATGCAACACCTACTGATAAAAAATAGTATTAACATGGATAAATTCAAGGTCCAGTTCTTTGCAGACATTCATAGTCAACCGAATAGCTTCCATTCAGGAAGGTTCGACACCGGATCAATGGCGGCATGTGAGTTCCAAAGACAATCCAGCTGACATGATCTCTAGGGGACCAAATCCACGACAGTTGCAACATAATCCCAGTGGATGTACGGGCCATTCTTTCTTCACGGAGATGATAAACACTCGCCTCCGAATTTTTGTAGAAGTTCCGATACACCTATCCTGGAACAGAAGAAACACCTGTACAATCTGCTGACTTCGGTACCAAGTGAAACCTTCTTGCATTATATAAACCATAGGAATTCCTTTAAAACGCTGCAATGGATTACAGGATACATCTTTAATTTCATAGAAAATGCGAGAGCGCCCAAAGAAGACCGACAAAATCATCGAACATTGACACCTTTCGAGCTCCATGACTCTCTTCTTATAATCATTCGAGAAACTCAACGTTTTGCGTTCGCAGACGACATCAAGGGATTGCAAAAGCAGAAAGAGCTCACGCGATTCAGTTCGATCAAGAATCTGTCACCATTTTTGGATGAACATTGTATCCTCAGAGTCGGAGGCCGACTAGAAGAATCTACATTGCCATATGATACAAGGCATCCAATGCTCCTTCCGTATAATGAAGTTATCAGCAAACTCTTATTTGAATCCCTAACCAGGAAAATAAACACTGCGGAGCTCAGCCACTTCTTGCCACCGTCCGACTACGCTTTTGGCCCATCAAGGGAAAACATTTAGCCAGAGAAACCATCCATAAATGCGTGAGTTGCGCAAGGCCAAAAACAAAACTTCAGCAGATCATGGAAAATTTACCAGCAACAAGGGTTACCCCAGCAAGACCATTTATTAATTCTGGAGTTCACTGTTGCGGCCCAATTTGGGTTCATTTTAAAACTCGTGGGAAACGACCGCAAAAGGTGTATATCGCAATATTTTGTTGTTTTGCGACGAAAGCAGTGCATCTGGAACTGGTTACGGACCTAACAACGGATGCGTTCATAGGAGCACTGAGGCGATTTACCGGGCGCAGAGGTCATTGTCAACAGCTAAACTGCGACAACGCAACAAACTTTGTCGGAGCTCGTAACCAACTGGCAAAATTATCATCGGCCATTTTCAATCCAACAGCTCAAAAAGAATCCAAAGAGAGTGTACAAATAAGAATATTGCCTTTCATTTCATTCCCCCTAGATCACCCCATTTCGGTGGATTGTGGGAAGCCGCCGTTAAGTCAGCCAAACGACTCATGGTTAAAGGAAGGGCAAATGCATCACTTAACTATGAAGAAATGGAAACTGTTGTCATAGAAGTGGAAGCCATTTTGAACTCCAGACCTCTCACCGCGTTGTTAAATGACCCGAATGATGCATCTGCTTTAACGCCTGGCCACTTCCTGATTGGAGAACCTCTCACCGCACAAGTAGATGCAACCGTATTAACACCGTCACCGTCACTCATTAAACGATGGGAGTTGGTATCTAAGATAGTTTTATCTTCAGTTCTGGAAGCGATGGTCTCACGAGTACATCTCTGGGCTACAGCAGGGCCACAAATGGCATTCAAAACCTCAAAATCTTTAGATGGGCACTATAGCTATAATTAAGGACCACACTCCTGTAATGACGTGGCGAATCGGAAAGATGATCGAAATACACCCCGGCTCCGATGATATCGTTAGCACAGCAACGGTCAAGACAGCTGCAGGTGATATCAAACGGGCAATTCACTTACTAGCTCCACTTCCACTCGAGATCTCTTCAACAGCAACGTCCAGTGAAGCCGCTGACCATAATCAAACTGCGAAGAAAGGCACATTGCTAGAGGAAAATCAACATTTTAACAAAGAAAATGACGACAAGAGGCATGAACTCCAAAGACCCCAGTCACAACTTGACGACCTCAGCCCCGTACCAACAGCAAAGCGCTACAACTTAGTCCCGACAAGCTTGTTATGCCACCAAACCACGTATACAAAAATTATGAGCTCTCCTGGTCTCCATTTCGAACAAATTGGTCACGTTAAAGAGTTCATCTCAGAGTGAAAGCTACTGGTCTACTTTGAACTTGATCCTTTGTTCAATGAATTACAACTTCTTACAAACGGAACCAACACGCTGATGAACTTTTGCTCGGATTGCCAGTTTTAAGAGTCTCATGAGGAGAAAGAAACGAGGGCAATCGATATCATGGGCAATGTAGCAAATTCATTATTCGGAGTATTAGATTCCCAGTATGCTGAACAGATGACCAACACTATCAATAATCTAAAAGATAATGACGATCATTTGGCACGTCTGCTACGGAATCAGACATAATTTCTCGACTCTACTCTTAATATTATTAAGCAAACAGAAGCTCATACTCAGGCTAGTCTTGATAAACTAACCTTTAGGCTGAAGAGACTAGAGAACTTTACAGTCAATAACACCCAGCAGTCTCAACTGATCGTATCACTCAGCATTCAGTTGATGATCATATCAGACACGGTGCAGACGATGCAACAAGCCGTGATGAATCTGCTTACCGAAACGTATCATGGTAGAATAAGCCCGTCATTATTAACACCGCAGCAGTTTTCTACGGAAATATAAGGGCAAACCTACCATCATATCTAATACTACCACAAGGATATCATGCATCTATATGGGTTAGTGACAGCTACGGCAGCCGTTTCGGACCAACATACTATCTGCACATTGGTCATTCCGCTAGCACATAGAGAAAACTTCGAATTCCAGTTCCACAAATAGTAAATAATTCGCTAGTTGCCGTCATTCCTACAACCAAAATGATAGCTCTCAACCCTCACCGAGACGAATACCTCCCAAAAGATAACCACAACCTGCGCGAGTGCAACATACTTGAGGATGAAATTTTCTTATGTCCAAACATCCGAGCCACACATTCCTTGAAATCACCAATCTGTCGCTATGAAATACATTTATTCAATAACGAATCATATTCAAGCTTCAACACCGAGATACTCTTCAATGATAAAAAATGGTATTCAAATTGAGCATGGTATGCAATGGCATACGCAGTTATCAACTCTTGCAGGGAACTGGACTCTTTACATTGCCTACGGAATGTACAATGAAAAATGGATTAATGACAGTATATGGGCATCAGACCATCTCTTCAACGTTGTACCCATCCAATACAAGCTCGGGCATATCACTGCCCCATTTGCAACAGAAGGTCCTAAATCTAACCCAAACTTTATCAAACATCCAGGACATTGAAAACATCACCCAACTAAAGAAGAAGTGCGGGAACAACTGCGCGACCTACCGACTCCTACCAGTCGTCATGGCGTTCACAGCCTGACAGTCAGCTATGCAGGTTTAATTCTAATTTAACATTGCAGACTGTTCTATTATTACAACAGGTATGGAAAATAAGACGCAACAAGCTTCCAGCAGCGCCACAGCCAACACCGAGGTCAAGCTGGAATATTTATTTGGACCCTGTAGTATAAGTGATTATAACAAAAATTCCGGAAACCGTTCAGTTATTTTTCTCTTGATTTTGACGATCCCCCAGGGACCGCAATATGTTAATTCTTCTCACCCTCTTTTTTGTTTGCATACCAACAAAAAAGAGCGTCGTAATTGAATTAGGACTACTGTAAACTGCTGACTTATGAATTTTTATTTTGTCAATTTAGTTCCCACATTATATTAGATTCCAATTTCTTTTATAAATTTCGTTCTATTAAAAATATACACGTAAGAAATAGTGTGTCAGCATAATTCCAAAATTCATATTTTCCCGTGGTGGTCAGATTACCTGCCAGACAGTGATGAAATTAGATCGGTTTGTTTGTAATTTATAATGGGAAAGAATTTGGACAGGAGAAATTATTGGACAGTGAGGAAATTAGATCAGTTTGTTTGTAATTAATGATAGAAGGGAATTAATTTATCTTTAATTAATGATGGGAAAAAATTTTGGTAACCAAATGTGGTACTGAACGATTTCCGGCTGCATTAGTTTAGGTCTTAAGTATGCTTCTTATTTGTATGGATTATTTTTAAGTATAAATACTATAATAAATGAATAAAATGTGTGATTCACAGAAAGGCATTCATCAAATCAACGTGTTTCAATCTGCGGTTATCCTAGGGTACTCCTTGGATAATTTATTATGCGTTGCAAACAGTGATTCTTGTGTACCACTTGGACAACCACTGCCTGCCAGACAAACACGTCTAGGCATTTCCATCCTTTTTGTTATTATCCAGGTGGTACACCCTTATAACATAATCAAAACCTCCGAGTTAGGCAAGGCAAACTAGCCTGAGCACTAACAATTATAATTAATTATTAATTACTTCATATTTTAAGATGTTTTCACTTAGTTATAAAAAAATTATCTTCGGAGATTACAGTCCGATCTTTAGTTATTGGCCTGGCTCACAAATTATTTTTCAAAATTAAACGGAAAGTAGAAAAACAACTTACTTATGTAAATATCACAAATAAACTAGATTACTTAGAAATGACTTATACAATATTCACTTAACATTTGCAATTCACCCCTTTATTGAAGAGAGCGGATATAGCGTGGCATCCTAAAAAACAATGAGAAAAAGCAAGCAGCTACACATACAATACGTACCCACCCCTAAACAAAAATATATTTGACGGTCACAAAATAAATAAAAAATATTTGTTGGGAAATTTTAAAAATTTGTAAAGTTTTATTGAAAATTAAAATTATACAACATTTACTAATAAATGGGTAAGTAAATTTGATTGTATTATTACTGTGAGCATCGGCTGGAGCAAAATAAGCAGAACTGAAAACGAATTGGTAAGTATTAGCTGCAATTGAAATGTTCATTAGATTGTTAATAATAAAATTTTCATTTTGTTTACAGGCGCTTACATAGATATGGAAATTACTTATGGAATGGTCAAAATTCTAATCTGAATGGTAAGTGTTCCTAAAATTGGAAAGTGAATTATATTCCTATAAAGAGAGAATCTTTTTTTGTTCTCAGGTTTTAGGACAACTAAAATACATATATTTTGTTTGTAAAAGGCAAATGATTGTTGAAACACTGTGGTACTGGGCACAAGATTAAAAGTTTTGGCTGGAAATAGTATATCTAGCGCTTATATATTAAAGAACAGCCCTTTTAAGAGCTACAAAATACTTTTAAAACGAGATGAATTCAAGCTTTTAAAAGCCCTTTTGAGTGAATTGCAATCCTATTAAAAAAATCTTTTTTTGTTTACAGAGCCTTACGTACATTTGTAAATTATTTTGGTGGCTGGTGGAAACGGACTCTAAATTTCTAAAACTAAAATTAGATTAAGGATAACTAAAAATATATCAAGGAACAGTTTTTTTAAGAGCTATAAAAACTTTTAAAAATAGATAAATTAAAACTTTTAAAAGCCCTTTTAAGGGCTATAAAATAAAAAAAAGTGAGATAATTGAAAATTTACTCATTTTTGCTTGGAGAATTTGTGGAGAATTGGCAGAACCGAATCCATAGAGATGATTTTTTCCAGCATGTTTTGCTATGAACAGCATCACCTCTTGCGGAATGTGGCTTTCCACCACGCATGACGGTCTAGAATAAGGAGAAACTAACCGCGCATAGGCTAGCTACACTTACCTCCGAATTGTAAAAATGTTAACACTTTTTAAAAATATTTGATATCATTCCACCAAACAAGCAAAATTTAATTTTTAGAATCAAAGTTTTCTACTTTTTATTTCTAATATTTATATAATTACTAGCAAACCCCGCGAACTTTGTATCTGCACCAGATGGCTTCGTTTTTGTAACATTTCGTTTGGGGATTAAAAGATAAAGAAAAATTATTTTTTTTGTTTTATATTTGAAAAGGGCAAATTTTATTTCATTGCACAACAGTAATGAATTCATTTCGATTACTAAAATGAAGTTGAATTTAGTTGAACTACTCTAAGTCAAAAATGAAAGTGAATCCATAGTAAATACTGAATCGAGTCATTATACGTGTCCGCAAATTATCCGTTTCATTGAAGTGCTCTTTGGTAAACCATATTTTTTGTTTTTTGGTCTGACGTTAACACATACAAAGCGGATGGGAAACCATCCCGTGAATACGCAACGTATAGCTGCCCATGTGAAAAACTATGATTTTATAAATTTATCCCGCAAAGACTAAGCGATTGCCCTTGTGACTTGTTAATTGTCATTGCGAACCGGAAATAGCAATCGTTCACCTGCGTATTTTCCGTTAATAATGGTTACCTCAATCAAATTTGGCATAAGTCTTTTCACCCCAAGTCGCGGTTGATTCAAATTACGCAATATCATAATAACTGAACCAACTTCGAGCTGCAATTTATGTGGTGGAAATCCTGGTAACTCCAGAGAGTTCAAAAACTCCGTTGGATAATTTACTGCATCATCGCGATTTGTTATGAAATCAACGGATTTGTATGTCACCAAATGGCCATCGATTTTTGATTGAATAGTGAAATGCGGCGAGAATTGCTCGTTTACTTAACCAAGCATAATTCTGATAATTCTTACTAATGTTTGGGAAAACATTTTCAATAAGAGCTAATTGAGAGTCTACAAATCGGCAAAAGTCGTTGGTAAGAGTAATTAATCCAGCTGTCACATCAACTGGGACTTTTCCATTTCCAACAGCTAACAATTGTTTGGAAAATTGTGCAGCACTTTGATCATTTTGAAGTTGAACTCTCATATTAGTGGTTAGCGATAATGTTTTTACGTCATTCCACAAAGGTGTTTACTTGCGTCTGTTGTTATACAGAATTCTTTATCAAAATCAGGGTATTGAAGTCAAGTAGGACTCATTAGTGCTTTCTTTAGGTATTTAAATGCGTTGTCACAGTCTTTTGTCCATTCAAAAGGGGTTCCTTTTTTTAATAATTTGGTTAAATGTCTGGAATATTCTGAGAAGTTTGCTATAAATTTTCTGTAGTAGTTACAAAAGGCAACAAATCTTTTTGCACTGTCAGCGTCCGTAGGTGTAGGATAATTTTCTATTATTGAATATTTGGAATCGTCTGGTAATATTCCATTGTCTTTGCATTTATGTCCTAAATAGGTTACTTCTCTCATAAAAAAGGAACATTTTTCAGGGTTAAGTTTTAGGTTATGTCTGCGATATAAATCAAATATGTCCTGTAAATTTGAAAGCATGTGTTTTTCTAAACATACTAATACATCTAAATCGTCCATGTATAAGAAAGCTTGGTTTGGCTTTAGGCCGCTGTAAGCAAATGTCATCATTCTTTGAAAAGAATTTGGTGCTACCTTTAGACCATAAGGTGGTCTGGTGAATCTGTATGAGCCACTACTGGTTGAAAATGACGTGTAGTCTCTGGAATTATCTTCCAATGAAATTTGGTGAAAACCTGACATTAAATCTAGGCAAGAAAAATACTTGGCTCTTCCAAGTTAGTCTAATATGTCATCAATTCTGGGCAATGGGAATTTGTCCGCTATAAGTTTTTTATTTATTTGTCTGTAATCTATCATGAGTCTCCATTTTCTTTTGTTTGAATTTGGAAACGATTTCTTTGGTACAAGTAAAACTGGACTGTTATATTCCGAATATGAGGGTTCTACAATTTTGTCTTGTTTTAATTTCTCAATTTGTCTATCAATCTTTTCCTTATGTGCGTGTGGTATGCGATAGTTCTTTATATACACAGGTTGTGTATCATTTAATCTCAACTTTTGTTTATAGAAATTATTATTGGTTATTGGTTCAGATTCTAAGCCGAAAATATCACTATATACTCTGCATAATTCCGTGAGTTTACTTTTAAATTGTTCTGGAAAATTGTTTTTCAATATGTTAATTATTTCTTCTTTTCGTTGTGTATTTTTGTTTGGTTTCTTGTTAATAATGTTATAATCAAAAGGTTTTCAGTTTTTATATTGTGTTTTTTGATTGTTACTATTGTGTTATTTGTGTTTAAGATACGTATAAAGGCATTGTTGGATTTTACTAGTATGTTTGGTATTAGTACACCAGGTTGTATATCCTGATTTGGAATTAATATATCTGTATTTGAGTCTTCTAGTTTTAATTGGCGTATTACCTCTGACCTAGGTGGTAGAATAATTTCTTCAATATTACTTGTTAGTGTTATTTCTATTGTGTGTTAAGTAGTTTGGTCGAAAGACAAGGTTTTCATTATTCTCACTAAAATTTAATATACCGTTATGCCTTTTGATGAAGTCAATTCCAATAATTCCATCAAATGGTATTGGGAAGTCATCTTTGACCGTTTGGAAGTCGTGTGTTATTAGCCATTTTTGAAAATGTAAATCCAAATATATTTTTCCCAAGGATTTAATTTTGCCTTGTCTTATTCCACTGAGTGTAGTTGTATATGTTTATTAACTTTGCGTGTTTCTGTAAGTTTTGTTTTTATTAAAGAGATGTCTGCGCCTGTATCTACTAGAAGTGTGGCTGTGTGATTGGTGTTGTGTATTTTAATTGAAATGAAATAACATAAGTTGAGATTGAGATTGTATATTTTATTTTCTATTGGGCTAACCTTAGGGATTTCTCTGAGTTTTCCGACTGAAGTAAGTCAGTTGTTCTTACATAATTTCGCGTTCTAAAATTACTATTGTTGTTCCGTCTCTGGGTATTGTTGAAATTATTGTTACTACGGTTGTTATAGTTCCTGTTAATGTTACTGTTGTTTCTATTATTCACCGGGAAGTTATTTCTTCCACGGAATCTTGGTCGGTTACCTCGGAAATTATTATTCCAAATTTGCTTATAGCCTCATTCATGCTGTTAAATTGTCCTGCTTCCATGATAAGTTTTACCTTATCCAAGATGCAGTTCTTCGTAAGTGCTTTTACTGCAACTTGCGTAGAATATTTACTTGCTATACCAGTGGGTAGTCCATCGGATATGTAAGCGGTTTCCAGGGATTTTGTCAATTGTGCGATCTCGTCGCAATAACTATTCGCAGTTTTATTGTTCTGTTTAATGTTTAATATTTTTGCAGTTAGTACTTCTACTGACTCGCCTCTTACTGAAGTTTTCAATTTGCCTATTATCTGGACTATTGTGTTTTCGTCATTAATGAGGTTTCTGGCATTACCCTTTAATTTTGTTTTTATGAGGGTTATTGCCAGTGCTTCGTAGAGCCTTTTATCGAATCGAGTAAAGTCAGTGAGTCAAGAAATGACCGCAAATTATCAGATTTACCATCGAAATCTGGAATGAGCCTTGCAGCTGTATTTAGAAAGTCAATTGGCGTTTGTGCCATTATCGAGCCTTTATTGTTAGTTTGTTGTGAAAGAATTTTCTGTATTTCTATCGGTTCCTGCAAAGTAGGTGGTAATTCTATGTTAAATCCCTTTTTATTAGCTATTTGTATTACTTTATATTTAATATTTAGCAAAAATGCCTCGGCCGCTACTTTGTGTGCTTCGGTTAGCCTATTATAATTTTCATTAAAAAGGATTCTAATTTTTTCCACATTTTCCAAGAGAATTGAAAAATGTATGTTTATGCAATGTTTCCTGTTTAGTGGGTCTATCTATGTTCAAACATTTGTATGATTTTCAAATTCTTCCTTTAGTATTCTTGCTCTATTTATTATGCTCGTACATTCCATTAAACTTTGTCAAGATAAAAAGTTCTACTGAAATATATTTTTTTTCTAATTTTTCTAGGAGCTTATCCAAATTTTGGAGCTGTTCATCTAAATTTGCCCCAAGGTTTCCATTATAAAAGTCCATTTACAAACGAAAGTTTTAGTTATTATTAAATTAAATTATATTACTTTTTTATTTCTATTTTTTTTCTATTTTATTTAAAAGAATTTTTATTATTTATTAAATTATATATAAATTAAATTATATATAAAAAACTATTAAATATGTTCATTATAAAGTTTATTTTAAAAAATTTAAAAGGATATAAAAAAAATTGTGAACATGGGCGAAGTCGCCTCCGTTCCCTAAGGGTGCGTAATTAAAGCGCACTCCTTTTACAAACTTATTATTAATATTTAGGATTATAATTATACTTATACTTAATGATGTTGTTGCTGCTGATCATGCAGTTGTTGTTGAAACTGATATTGTTGTTGCAAGCCTCCTGTTGCATTATGATGTATAGCTATTGTTGTTACTGTTCATTATGTTGTTGCTGGTGTTGCTGCCATTGTAGAGTTTTTGTAATATATTGAAAATTCTAAAGTTTTTTGTGGCTGATTTTTCTTTCATCATTGCCAAGTTCAGCTTCTTAACTTTGGAGTCCTCGTTTAAAGTGGTGCTATGTTTGTGCGAACTGTTGTTTTTGCGGAATCATTTAAAGTATCGGCAGACATTTCAAATTCGTTTTGTTCTGCTAGTAAGAAATGGAACGCTTTCCTCTTCTGACGGGTCTCGGCTGCCGTCAGGAACCAAAATAAAATTTGCCTGGGTGCTCTTACAATAGGAGCACTCTCAAGGCTGGCAGGATGTAATATTATTTATTTATTTATGTAATATTTTTATTTATTTTCTGGGTGCAGTTATGCACTCGCAGAATTTGGCAGGATCGCCATGTAATATTAAAATGTTTTTATTTTATTTATAAATTTAAACAACTGTTTGTTTAGATACATTCATTCTTCTTTTTCTGTCGCTGCTCAGTTTGGAGTAGTTAGATCCAGCTCAACTGGGAGTTAGAAAGAATGAACAGAGATTGATTTCCTTTCCTCAATTTCAGCCGTTTATATTCCGACTGTGAGAAGATTATTATTAGTCTAGTATTTAGTTTTAATTCAATTTATTAATATACAAATATTATTATAAATATTACTGTCATCGCGAAAAGTGAAATGTGACCTGGTCCCTATTGCATTTATTTTGGGATATCTTTCCACAGAATAAATGTGTGACTTGAAACTCACCAATCGACACACACACGCTATGTATCTGCCTGTTGCATGTATGTAAAGTATAACAACAACAAACATAAGTGCATTGCCAGTGCATTGCTCTTGAGTAATTTGATTTAAACTTCATAGTTTATTGTGTTAATGACTGCGTGTGTGAATATTAGATATTTACATTAGGGTGGTTCCACTACAGATGAAACAACTGAACCCGCAAGTTTTAAATCCCAATGAGAATCGTTCTCCAGCAAACCCAATAGTTGACATGCTTCTCGATATGTTTGGCATTGGTGGCCATTCACAGTTTTCAAATGCGCAAATGATTTTGGTCCACGTACATTTACCAACAGCAGTCGCAAATAAAAACATTAATCATTTCTAGGATGAACAGTATAAATGCGACCTAGCGCACGGCGCCCTCTACTTAAAATGAAATGTACTTATTTTCGTGAGGGATACTCACACACCACGTACTAGTGCCGTTGTAGTAAATGATATATATCAGAGATGGCGCTGTATGTGAAAAATGATTTTCCCTGTTTCCCTGCTTTTCTCTTGAAATTTCCTGAATTTTCATTGCTATAAACCTCACGGAGCCCGAGACCTTGCCAACGAATGCAAAACCGTGGAAATCGGTTTGTGCGTTCTGAAGTTATAGCGTCAGGAAGGAAAACCCGACTTATTTTTATATTATAGATTTGTATTTCATTGAAGGAACAAAAAGTCTTGAATTTTTAATTAAAAATAAAGGTATTTTTTTACCGTAGATATATAACATATAGCGAAATTTTTTTATTGTTAAAAAATTGTTTATGATGTGGAACGATTATCTGCCGCCGCTATTATATTACCTTGCATTTGTTGCTGAGGTTGTTTGCTACTTTTGTAGGCAATTTCTAAAATACGTTGACTTGCATATCATATTCTATACTTCGGGCGAAGTTCTCCATGTCACCCAATACTTTGGTAGCACTACTAAATTTATGGATTATTTGCAACCATTGTTGAGTTTCTTTTGCAAAATTAGTAGCTCCTACATGCAACTGTTTCGCTTCCGCATCTAAACGCTTCTGATTTATGTATGCCTGCGGCACACTAGAAACGAAATAGGTAGATTTAGAACAAGACAATTAATTTTATGTAAAAGTAGTACATACCACAAATTTCAATGGTCCGCTAAAGCTTTATTTATCTTATTGAATGCTTTTTTGCGTTTGACTTCTGCGTTCGGAAAATAAAAGATGAGCCAAGAAAAAATTATTACACAAAACAAAACAGTCAAATATTTGTAATTATTTAGTACACTGGCGACTCCTAAAAAATAAGACAAAATGTGTAATTAAATAATTAAGTTTATTGCTTAGGAAGAAAGGAGCACATTCTACATAACGATCACAATTCCAATTGGACCTTATTCATTTGGTAAATGGAACCGCACACTTAAAAGCACTTGATTTTTTATAAGCGAACTTTCGTTAACAACACAAAATACATAAAACAACTTGAAAAAACTAACCTTGTCGAATTCTTCGGGAACCGGTGGAGTTTCCTTACATCTGGGCAGTTCATTATACATTTGCGGCTCATAAAAATAAGATAAAATAATTTTTTTTAAGTAATTTACATTTGTTTCTTAGGAAGAAAAATTTGTTCCTTAGGAAGAAAAATACTCATTTTTAGCTTTCTTCTTATATTCTTTTGTTGTTATATACGGATTCACTTGTTGTATTTGGCGCAAATATTAGAAACTTATGGCTAAAAACAAACATTTTTTAAATATTTGCACGAAATTGTATAAAATTGTAAAATAAAAATGTAAGCAAATAAACATTAACTCTTTTATAAAAAAGAAACAGATGCATACAAATTGAATAGCATGGTGTCTGTGTCCTATCTAGTTATAATCTCAGCTGCACCATAGATTATTATATTTATGGTTGCAATTCAGGTTACGATAAGAATTATATGTGAACTCAGGCTTTCTAATTTTTCAGAATATTACGTGTAATTTATTATATTTATTGATGTTATGCCTGAAACTCTAATTTATAGAGGGATAAAATGGAAACACCCAAATTAGAAGCAGAAATATATAAAATGTATAAAAATTTTATATCTCAGTTAAGAAAATTAAAAATAAACTTGAAATAGAAAAAATAGGGAATGATTTACAAAGTACAAAACCGCCAAGTTATAAAAATGTTCTTTTTAAACTATTAATAAATAAGTATGTATAGATTTTCGCACCACCATTGAGGTATATTTTTTGTTTATGGTTGACTTTTCCAGTAGGCCTAAACCATTATTTACATATGTATTATAAAAAAAAATTCATATGGTATAGCACGCCGTGCTTCAATCATATAATTTAGTCAGCATTTCATAAGTGTTAATTTAAAAAGAGTGTTTTTTCACTGATTTTACCATTAAATAAACTTAATTATAAATTAAAAATATAATTAAAATATATAATTATAAATTAAATATAGTATAGAATACGTAATAATAATGTTATGTTTATTCCTTTAAATGAATGTTTTGTAATTTTGAGATTTTTTATTGCAAAATAATAAAACAATACTTTATGCAACGATCACAACTAGGACGAAAGGAATTTTTCGCGGCGAATATTCACCGTCAAAAGTAAAACAATATGGTGTATATGAGAATGCACACAGTCACAGCGTCGGCCGAAATTCGTTGTACGCGGCGAACTTGAAATAGATTTATTTCTATTTCTTACGCCGCCATGTGGCCATTTTGGTTTTAGTTTTCAAGTGTTTTAGTAAAAATAAATAATTTTTACTTTCACAGCTTTTATTTTAAGTACTAAGCTTTGACTTTTTAGCATTTAAAATAAAAAGGCAACATATTTGTTGTGTTTAATTTTTTGTTTTTGGTAATGCTAAATTTTTTAGCAACCAATTTTTTTAATATGGTCACCCCATCAGCTGTTCAACTATAACAAGATAAAATTAAAAAATTAGAAAATGGATACAACTGAAGTTATAATTGAAAATGTTAATCTTCATGAATGTTTATCCAGAAAAAGACGGAAATAGGGGAGAAAGTTGGCGGCTTCGAAAATTTAACCGGTAAGATGAATTTGAAAATGTTCTATGCAATATTTTTACACACATATGTACTTATACATATCAAAAATGCAATATTTAGGTGATGCATGCAGAAAACGCTGGAAAGGACTCCGGGATACATATAAACGTCGTAAACGAACGGCTCAGCTTGCTTCCGGTAGTGGCGCACTAAGTCGATCAAAAAAATGAAAATATACGAAGTCGCTGCAATTTTTAAACGATTATAAAGATGCACGAGCGTAAGTAGATTCTATGAATGTATAATTTCTGTTTTATTTATATATATATATATATATATATATATATATATATATTTATTTTAATAGAGCAATTGGTAGTGTTGAATGGAGCGAAATCGATTTTAAATACTATTTTGATTGCTTGTCGAACACCGTGTTGAATAAGAATATAAATACGGATGAAATTATTACAGACATAAATAAAGTTCGGCCCAGAAATTACACGAAAAAATGCTGATGCAGAAGTAATGTCGGCTTTGCGTTAGCAAATTTCAATGAAAGAGGCCGCGATTCAACATTATTAGGTTTTGAAAGCCTGGCAAAAAAAATTTCGGAGGCAAATTTACCGCAATCCGGTGTATCCAGAATTGAAGCTAAGGTTGTAAATTTGGTTTACAACGAAATTAGCCAAAACTTAACATCTTGAACCCAAAAGCTGTTTTAAACAGTTCTTTTAATTTTTTATTGTTTTTTATAGAGCATATCGAGCTTTTGCTGCAATAGTCATAACACAAAAAAAGAAAAGTTTTGAGGTAAAAACGTCGAATTATTTCTTGTTTTTTCTTTATAATGTTTTACATTCAATTATCTTGCATATTATTCCCTTGAGAAGAAAACGTTGTAGCTTTTCTTTTAAGAAGTTTAAGCAAATTAAAAACTTAAAATGCGTTGTTCTTAAAACTAGATTTTTGAGTTATGACACTATTGTTACAGATGTATCTTGTTTAAGTTCTTAAATAATATAATTAAGCAATAAAGTAACTATTGGGTATTTTGTTTACTAACTGCGTGGTTTGCTAAGAAAACTTATGCACAACAACAAAATTTCTAGATACAAACTGCGTAAATATTTTGTACACGCAAACAAAAACAACTTGACATGCTGTTTACTAACTGCGTAGTTTTCTAAGAAAACTTTTCTACACAAGACAACAACGAATATCTTAAAATAAATTTCAAGCAGAAATTTTAGCAGCATAAAAACAAAAATACACAGGCTTACAGGCGCCTATACATTGAATGGGCAAAATACAACAACAAAATGTGATACAAAAGGAGTAGAAGATTCTTAATTTTTCTATAATTCTAGTGGATTAATATAAAAAGGCAGCATCTGAGTGGATAGTTAGATAGTGTGAAAATAAACCTCGTGAAGTAAAGACGTGCGTTTAAAGTAAATTTTTCTGTAGTGTCAACTTTGTGTAGTTAAAGTAAATAAACTTGTAATTAATTTAAAAGCTCTTAAATCTAGTGTTATTTACATTAAGACATACGAATTTGGAGACAAAGAAGTGGTTGAGATATGTAACCCATCAGCAAACGTCTATATAAGCCTGGATTCAATACTTGTGGCGAAAATGGATGCCACTAACGACCAACTTCTAGGTGCCATTCAAGAAAGCTCTAGAATCAACAGTGCGAAAATTGATGCAGTTCAATAAAGCTCTAGAGCCAACGGAGAAAAACTTGTAAGTGGGGTAAACAAGAAATATCGCCTGGCCTAGAGAGAAAAATGAACTGAGAATTGCATGAACTAAAAACGAAAATGCACGACCTCCATATTCGAGAAGGACCGATGAAACACCCCGAGCGTTTAAAATATTCAAGTTTCACTTTTAGACAGTGGCCAGCAAAAATAGATGGAACAATGAAGAGAAAGCTATTGAGCTAATTTTTGCCTTAAGATGTGCAGCTGTCGAAATCCTCGAAAGCTTACCAGGAGCCTTCAAAATAATTACGAGGACATAATGATGGCCTTAAAACGCAAGTACGGCGGTGAGCATAAAAGAGAGCTCTATAGAATGGAGTTACGAGATAGGGTGCAGAAGCCAAATGAGACGCTGCAAGATTTTGCCATGGAGATTGAAACTTTGATGCAGATTGCTTATACCTATGAAAATTTTATTATTTATTTATTATTATTATTATTAGTACTAAAAATACTTTATATACAGTATTTAATCTTAAAAATCAAACAATATTTCTCACAAATTTCACAATTTCCCTTTTATATATGTTAAAGTTTCTTTCTATTTTCAAATTATTCGGTATTGTATTATATAATCTGAGCCCTTTATAGAATAGTGTTCATTGCATCACTGTTGATGTCACCCGTTGTACTCGAAAATTATTGGAATTCCTTAATTCATAAGGTTGCACACGGCCAACATATTCTATTTTTCTACACAGATATTCTGGAGCGCCGCATAGTCTAATTCTTTGAATAAAACACAATGAATTTAGTTCAAGTCTCTGTCGTACGTTCATCCAATTAAGTGCTTTTAGCAATGCACAGATAGATGTATATCTGCTACACTTGAGGATACTACGCATCGCCTTATTCTCTAACTTTTGCATTATTTGCAGTTACGAATCCAAACAGCATATATATTTCAATTAATTTTGTCATTTAGCTTTAATTTGTTCATATTTAGCTATTTATGAATTTTTTGAACATCATGCATCAATTTATTTCTGCACTCTTCTTCCGTTTGTGCTATGGAATATACCAAAGTATCATCCGCATATAACATTATAGAACAATTTTCGATAATATTTGGTATATATATATATATATATATATATATATATATATATATATATATATATATATTTATATAATGAACATTAATTAATTAGTTCGTAGTTTTTTAGTTCATTTGATTTGACTCCATTTACTTTCGTAATCTGTCTTCTATTTTCAAGATACGAATTAAACCAATTTAATTCAAAACCTCGTATACAGTACTTATATAATTTCTTTATCATTATGAGTCTATCAAATGCTCGTTTAAAATCTAAAAATACTGCCATAATTTTATGCTTTTTTCCTATATTTTTCCATTCGTTTATTACTCAGAGGATGGTTCTGAGTTCGGCCACAGTAGTTTGTCTAGCCGGAAGCTCTCTTTTCTTCGAGGGGGTTCGCCTGAAGATAATCGTTGCAACTCAAGCACTTAAACTTGGTTGCACGGAGAGGATGCATCAGGTAAAGGTCCTGACGAAGGAATGTTACGGAGACAAAGTAATTTGGGGTATCTTGCAAGCGACATCACTTAAAGATATGAATTTTTACTCAAGCACTTAAAACTTGGTAACACGGAGTAGAACAAACAATATTTCTTGTTTTGGTTTACTTTGTTGTCTTAAATTTATTTTAACAAATCTTGTTCTAATATACTAATTTAATGTTATGTCATACATTTGGGTTTCTTTTACTTTACATTGTTGCTGAAGTTGATTGCACCCCTTTTTGCAACATGGCAGAAACAATTTTCGTTTCTAGAGCAGACTTATGCTGAATTGTAACCAAGCGGTTTGTATGTATATACATGAAGGTCTTTTCCGGGTTGTGCAATAAATAAAATGCTACCTATGTATATTGAAGGTGTGCAATGAACTTCAGTAATAAAAAACAAAACAAAACAAGAAAAACGAAAACAAGTGTTCAGTTATGATACTACAAAATATAAATATAAATGCTTAAACATATGAACAAACAAAATATTTGTTTATTATTACGTAAAAATGCTTGCGTATCAGTTACATATGTAATTAAAGTATTAAATCTAGGTTACAAATATGACCTATAAAAAAATGCAAGCATACAATAAAATAATATAAAAATAAAATAAAGTATTACAACGGTGAAGGTATGAACATGCACACCCCGTTGAGGCAGTACTCAACTAACACCTATCTGATCATCTTGGAATATACTTAGACCCAATCCAGTTCCTCTGGTGTTTGAAAATATGTTTTCATCAGACTTGAACCGTGAATTCCTGTCGTGGAGCTGGAGTAGGTGGTTTATTAGGCGGTGGAGGTTCTGGAAGTTGACTAGGTGATTGGAGTTTTCCTGCGAGATCACCTTTGATCTTTTCTTTGAGTTTCTTGCATTGTATAACTAGCAGGAGTAGGACCACCATAGCACTGATTCCCAAGGCGATGACTGCAAGCGTAATCCCATGTTCTGGTGAAGTGTGAGGTTGGAGTTCTGATAGGTTTATTGTTTGAGTAAGCAGTTCGGCTTGATGGATAGTAAGCTAGACCCTAGCAGTGTCATTGGCAGAATTTCTTTTCCACAAACTGCAGTGGCGTGTGTCGGAAACAAAGACGAGTATATCCAGTGATTCTTTTGATTTAATGGCGTCCAGGTCACGTTACTCGGCAGTCTTTTTAAAATACAGTGTGGTATAGTGATATTGCTGAGCAAATTCATTTCACAAGAACATTGCTCTGCGCCAAGGTTGTACTGGGTTTGAACATCGTAGCATATAAATACCGCCTGATGGATGGTATCACATTTTTTCAATTGTGTGGGGGATAACGGAAAGTAGCGTTGTAGTGTTACATTTATTGCAAGTGTCTTACTGCATGTGTCAATTGTTAGCAGCGTATTGTTTATGGTAGTTGGAACGGGAATTATACGATAAAGCTTAAACTTTTCATGTTCAACTAGTGATGCAAAACACGACACGCTTCCTTTATTTCATTAGTTTATAGAACTCCAGTAAGTCATTGGCTCTTGCAGGCAACTCTAACGATTGGGACATATGGGTTCTAATTCTTTGGAGTTCTGTTTCCAACTGTGTTGGACTCAGTAGTAATGGGTTAATTTTTCCATGACAAGTGTCAGTCAATGCTTCCAGGATGCATGTTTGCATTCGTTGTAAGTTGTTGGCGATGAGTGATAGCTGGGTCACCCCCATGTTGAAAACCTGGGCCAGTTTTAGTTGTCTTATTTCTTGAGTCAGTGCCTCTACTGAACTGACTATTTCATTCAGTCTTGATAGCAGCTTGTCGAATTTCAACTTGGATGTCGTTAGACTTTCTTTGACGATGTTCAACGTGGAGTTAATATCTGATGTTTGATTTTTTTAAAGGTGCAGCATGTGAGCATCATTTTCTCGTAAAATTGTGATGGTTTTCGATATTTTCTCTGCATATTCTGAGTCGAGAACCCTGAATAATGAATTGGCAACATTTCGGATGATATCTATTGCACCTCTTTTGTGCCGGGATTGGTACAGCAATTTGTTGTCCAGGTTCAAATCCAGTTCGCTATGTCGAAGATTCTCTAGGGTACTGATACACGATGAGTGGTACTCAGGAGTTTCCCAGAGTTTCTGTAAAGACCGAGTCCCTTTTCCTAAGAATGCCATGTCGACCCAGTAAGTCGATAGATCATAGTATAAAACTAGGTTCCACTGACTAGATGCGAGGTAAGTTTAGCCCAATTCTTCAAAATGGACTCCCAGCTGGGATCCGATCTGCTCGCTGTGGATTGGTGATCCCAAAATCATTGGGAATAGTAGAAACGCCAACACTGCCACGCATAAGTTACCCCCTAGTAACTTCGGTATTTTCCTCTTGGGCTTACTAGGCTCCTCTTCACCATTGTTGCATACTTCTTCCGTTTGATCTCTGGGGAGTGGTGCCAGGTAATGGACTGCTCTTTTCAAGATTCCGGAAGCTGTTTTAACATCTGCTACCCTAACTATATCATCCTCACCTTTGTAGGTTTTAACTACTCGCCATTTCATTACGGGAACATTGTTTTCCTTGAGGAGAACAATAGTTCCAGGTTGAAGACATTTTGATTGCTCCTTGCACTTGTTTCTGTATTGTAGTTCATTGAGGTAGTCACGTGACCACCTTTCCCAGAAGTGGTGCTTGAGCTCAGCGTTGACGTTGTTGGTGTGGCTTCAGCGTCGACTTGAGCTGTAAGTGATTCTCCAATCTGAAAATGTCCCGGGGTCAATGCTCTTATGTCATTGGAATCGTTTGATGATGGGGAAATTGGTTTAGAGTTTAGAATTGCTTCGATTTCAATTACCAAGGTTTCTAGTTCTACGTAGGTGAGGGAAGCATTAGCCAAGCTTCTGCTTGGCAGATTTTACTGCTCGCGGAGGTATAAAATTGAACTGGATACCCCTTTTGCTGCATGCAGTTTCAATTGCTTTTTTTGCCTCCACGTGTAAATCGCGGATGACATGTCGGACAGTTTGTTTTTTGTCCCTACAAAGTTTGTTGCATTATCGTAATATAAGTTTTGGCAGTATCCTCGTCGACTGGAAAAGCGTTTGATGTTTCCTATGAAGGCATCAATGGTTAGATCATTTACGAGCTCTAAGTGAACCGCCTTCGTGGCGAAGCAGCAGAAAACCGCAATATAGGCCTTGTGTGGTCGTTTTCCCCTCACCTTATGGTGCACCGTGATTTGCCCGCAGTAATCTACTCCCGAATGAATGAATGGTCGAGCCGGAGTCACTCGTGGAGATGGCAGATTTCCCATGATCTGGTGAAGGAAAGCTGGCTTCGCCTTACTACATATTGTGCAGCGATGGATTGTTGCTCTAGCCATGATCTTGCCTTTTATTGGCCAAAAATGTTGTCTCACCATCCCTAGGAGGGCTTGTGCGCCACAATGCTTACTGTCTTTGTGAATCATTTCAAAAAGAAGTTTCACAATTGAATCATTGTAAGGAAGAAGCAACTGGTGCTTGGAATTATATTCCAATGGTGAAGCTTTCAGCCGCCCTTCCATGCGTAGCAGCCCGTCTTTATCCAAGAACGGCGAGAGGTTCGATAATTGGCTACCTCCTTTCACGTCCTTATATTTGGTGAGATGATGTATTTCTTCTCTGAAGTCGGCTTCTTGAATTTGCCTTACCATTAACGTCAATGCAGTTTTCAATTCAAGTGTAGTCAATGAAGGTTGATCCTGCCTGAATTCTTCCTTGCTTCTGAGGTTAGTAACAAATCGGAAAATGTACCCAAGGACCCGTTGAATATGCCAGAAGGAGTTTTTGTGGTTGATTTGATATATAATACTGGGCTCCTCAGCGGTTAACACACCTGCATATTTTATCTTCCTTTCTAGGTTTGTTGGTGGGGGTTGAATTTAGGGGGCCACTCTGTTTCTCTGCCCGATAGGAAGAGGGGACCATAGAATCACAAGATGCAATCTTTCATTTGGCTCGGTGCAAGTGCACCAAGTGCAATACTGCTGGATCAAAAATTCTTGCCAGATCCGATGTAACTGTACGTTTGCTGATTCTTCTATTTTCTGCGGTGTTTACTTTTATGCACAGCTGATCCTTTTCTGGCAACCACGTTAGTCCTAGGGTGCTAATGAAGGTTGACCGTGTGCTCTCGAAATCTAAATTTACTTCCATGTCACCTTGTGGAACATTTTTGAGCAACTGAGGATGGTTGGCGCACCATTTTCGAAGGTTGAAACCGCTTTGCTGCATAATCTTCTTCAGTTGTTCTTGTAGTTGGATAGCGGCGGTTAGGCTATCGCTTTCACCGAGGCCATCGTCTACATAGAAGTTGTCTTGGATGAATTGAGCTGCTATTGGGTATTGTATGGCATGATCTTTCGCCAGCTGCTGTAAACATTTTGTTGCTAAGTAAGGAGCTGCTCTTGTACCATATGTGATCGTGTTTAGTTGAAAGTAAGACAGTGGTTCCGAAGCGCTCTTTCGCCAAATTATGATTTGAAATCGCCTATCCTCAGGGGCGATCGAAACTTGCCGATACATTTTTTCTATGTCTGTAGAAAACACAAATCTGGGAAGTCGAAATTTCAATAAAATTGAAAAGAGTTCGCCTTGGACTGTATACATCAGATCATTTAGCGACTGCCCTGACGTTGTTTTGGCTGAAGCATCAAACACCACCCTCAATTTGGTTGTGAAGCTCTCAGGTCTTAGGACGCAATGATGTGGAATGAAATAGTTTGGTGATCGAATAGATTCAAATGAGATCTTCGTCATATGGTTCAGCTCCTCGTTTTCATCCATGGATTTTGTATAATGACTTCTTAATTCGGGTGTTCTAGAGACAGAAACCGATTAAGAGCAACTTTGTATGACTGGCCAAGTCCTTCTTCAGGATTCTGATGGAATGGTATTTTTACTACGAAGCGGTTTTTGTTGGTTTTGTAGGTGGTTTGCATAAAGAGCTCTTCGCACCTTCTCTCTGCCTCTGATAAACGTTTTTCAGCTGGCTTAATTTCGTCAAGCTCTCATAGTCGGGCAATAAACGCGTCAAGATCGTCACTAGTCGTGGCCACTCCGCATGAGAATTGGGTTGCTCTGTGGTTTTGCAGTTTTCCTGAAATCACCCATCCAAGAATTGTATTTTGAAGAATTGGTAATTGTGGGGAGAGTTTGATCTGTCCCACGGACAGTAGCTGAAGAAAGTGTTCGGCCCCTAGCAAAATATCGAGTTTGTCTGGTCGATTGAAATGTGGATCGGCTAATACCAGATTTTTGGGTATTGGCCATTCTTTGATATTGATGAACTGTGCAGGTTGCGGCGAAATGATGCGAGGAAGTACAAATGCTTCTAATGGGGTTGAACCCGTTGATTCGCGACTGTAGTTCGACGTTAGCGCGATGCTACGTTTTAGTGTTGATGATTCCAATGCCAGTTATGTTTGCTATGGATGACAGCATTGGGATACCTAGTCGTTTGACTAACCACTCCGTGACAAAATTCACTTGCGAGCCGGAATCAAGCAACGCGCGACATTCAATTTGTGATGAGTCAGTTTTGATTTTGACTATTGCCACTGAGGACGATGCTTGTGTCCTTGCAGCAGTTAATGAAGCTAATCCTGGACTTGTTGTCGGAGACACTGCCTCCTTGATTATCATTGATGAATTCTTGAGGTTTTGTTGGGCTTTGTCTCCATTTCGTACTCTTGACTCAAACGCTTGGCTGTTGAATTCCAAATGCAAAAGTGAATTGTGTTTTTTCTTGCATTTCGAGCAACCCCTTGAGATGCATTGCCTTGCCTTGCTTTCTTAAACAATTGACACAAGTGTGGTTTTTGAACAAAATTTAAGCGTTCGTGCGGCGTGAATTGTTGAAATCGGTCAAAATGATACAAGAAATGAACACCAGTTTTACACAGTGGGCAGCTGACCTCAAGTTGTTTAGGTGCTGCAAGAGAGGCGCATACCCTTGTTGAACCCCTTTCCTTGGGACCCATTGCTTCCATTGATTGAAAACGAGTTTCCAAAAATCCTAAGAAGTGTCAGACTTGCGGCAGTTTTTTTGGATTTGTGATTGATCTTTCATATTGATTATGAAGATTTCGATCCAGTTTCTTTGTCAAAAGATGCAGAAGGATCGGATCCCAGGACGTGGTGTTGATTCCCAGATTCTGTAATGCGTACATGCATTCCTGAGTTGTATCATGTAATTGTTTGATGGATGATACTGATGCGCCGACGGAGGGTTGGTCGAGCAATTGTTGTACCACTGAGGCGATGAGAATTCTTTTGTTCTCATATCGCTCTCTGAGCATGGTCCAGGCAGGCTCGTAGTTTTCGGCGGTAGCAGCCAGATTACGTATAAGTCTTTCGGCTTCACCTGTTATGTTAGCCTTCAGGTACCACATTTTTGGGCTGAAGGAATTTCTTGCTTGTCTACAAGTTGCATGAACAGGTCGTCGAAGGTCCTCCATTTTAGGTAGTCGCCGTTGAACTTTGGAATCGCTATCTTGGGTAATGGTAGTGCATTACCTTGATTCCCGGGACTCCCTGACACCCGGCCTAGAAGCATTCTTGAAATGGTTGACTATTCTTGCCTCTAATGCAGCATATGCTGTAATATCGTATCCCTCCTGCAACGGTTTTTGGCTATTTTCCCAAATTGAGAAGTGTAGATTCTGGATTTGCTCCCACATGTTTTCTTTCAAGGGCATGTTGTCCGATGTTGGATCCATTGTGAGAATCCGTTGCAAGGACTCCATCATCACCTTCTGCCTTCTTATTGCCGATGTGGTTGCGGTTGGTACAAATGGTTCCCCAGTACCGCCCCCGGGGTTGTTGACTGCGGGTGTTTGGTCCCGAGCTGGTTGGCCAGCTGCGATTACGTCACCTGACGCTTGATGGGATTTGACCAGTTGGTTGAAGATGCTCATGTCGGAATCTCTCCAAGATGCTGCCATGTTCAGGACGTTGTTTGCTTAGTATAGTACTGCTGCTTCAAGGTAGGATATTGCTCTTCCTAGCTGCCTGAAGGTGGACTGCTGCTTGAGTGTAGGATTTTGCTGACTGGTTCCTGTAGCAGGTCACGTCGGGGTCACCAATGCTTAACTCAGAGGATGGTTCTTAGTTGGGCCACAGTAGTTTGTGTAGCCGGAAGCTCTCTTTTCTTCGAGGGGGTTCGACTGAAGATAATCGTTGCAACTCAAGCACTTAAACTTGGTTGCACGGAGAGGATGCGTCAGGTAAAGGTCCTAACGAAGGTATGTTACGGAGACAAAGTAATTTGGGGTATCTTTCAAGCGATATCACTTGAAGATATGAATTGTTACTCAAGCACTTGAAACTTGGTAACACGGAGTAGAACAAACAATATTTCTTGTTTTGGTTTACTTTATTGTCTTAAATTTATTTTAACAAATCTTGTTCTTATATACTAAATTAATGCTATGTCATACATTTGGGTTTCTTTTACTTTACATTGTTTCTGAAATTGATTGCACCCCTTTTTGCAACATGGCAGAAACAATTTTCGTTTCTAGAGCAGACTTATGCTGAATTGTAACCAAACGGTTTGTATGTATATACATGAAGGTCTTTTCCGGGTTGTGCAATAAATAAAATGCTACCTATGTATATTGAAGGTGTGCAATGAACTTCAGTAATAAAAAAGAAAACAAAACAAGAAAAACGAAAACAAGTGTTCCGTTATAATACTACAAAATATAAATATAAATGCTTAAAAATATTAACAAACAAAATATTTGTTTATTATTACGTAAAAATGCTTGCGTATCAGTAACATATGAAATTAAAGTATTAAATCTAGGTTACAAATGTGACCTATAAAAAAATGCAAGCATACAATAAAATAATATAAAAATAAAATAAAGTATTGTAACGGTGAAGGTATGAACATATGGTTTATCGCTGTTTCACATGATAGTTTTTTCCGAAAGCCAGATTGATACCTTGATTGTAAACTATTGTCCTTCATTCCTGGATCAGTTTAATATTGAGGCATTTGTGAATGGCATAAGTGATCCAGATATTAGATATGTAGCTTGTGCAAAGCAGAAAGCATCCTTCATAGAAACTATCTAGTACGCGCTGGCCCAGGAGACTCAATATTTATCTCAAAGCCACAGGTTTACAAGGTACGACGTCTTAAGGCTAATACAGAAAGGTATGGAGACAAAAGATAAAGGAAATGCTTGAGCAACTACTAGAACATAGAAGTAAATCGGGTGGAAAATGCTCCAAGGGACAACAAACGGGAAAACAACACCAAATCGCAAGACTCATTGTTAAACTAAAACGAGCTAGCACTGAGGGGCAAGAGCTGGCTCCCATAGCCGATGGCCCCGCAACCTACATTTCCCTCATATAACAGAAAAATAATAACCTTACTGTCTGCGAGTTGATCAATGGAAAGAAGCAAGTGATCACAATAGACACAGTAGCATCTCGGTCCGTAATAACGCCCGATTTAGTTAAATGGGCAGTGAAGCCGTTAAATAATGTACAACTGCGAACCGCTACTGGGGATTCTGCCATCGTCTATGGAAGATCCAGAGTACGATTGACTATCGGAAGCATCAGCGCAAATCACGTGTTTGTTGTCGCTGAGACAGTGGATGAAGTTATTATCGGTGCAGACTTCTTAATACCACCCGGTATTAATCTGGATCAGGCGCAACGTGAAAATCCCCTTAAATGTTGGATATGAGTGTAGGCACGCAGTCAGGAAACTATTTGCCATCGAACGACTCTGGT
The DNA here is from genome assembly GCA_030448955.1 of Trichopoda pennipes. NCBI lineage: Eukaryota > Metazoa > Arthropoda > Insecta > Diptera > Tachinidae > Trichopoda > Trichopoda pennipes. Next base: position 397,980 of record JASKUP010000042.1, on the reverse strand, counting down.
GGAAACTATAGTTTGGGCACATGTGGAGGCGGATTGTGTGGACAACAGGTTGTAGGTGGTAGAACCAGAAAACGTGAGGAACGAGCTAAAGCTCTCGTGAAAAGCTGCAACAATGGGAAACTCCCTGAGAGAGTACTAAATCGTACTGGGCTCAGTGGAATAGCCTTAAAGTAGTAATTGGTTGCCTATATCGAAATTGGGAAAGTGCAGATGGAAAAACTACAATTGACTTATGCACAAATAATTAACAACACTTCTTACTTTTATCACTTTTATTTATTTATTTAAATGTTTATTTATTTAGATCGGCCTGAATTGCGACCGATCAGTTTGATAGTTTTATTAATAATTAATTATAATATTCTTACTTCTATATTATAAGGTTTAGTCAAATAACTTATACACTAATACAATTATATTCTACCTGTGGGAATATGCAGCGTTTGCACTTTGTCCGGATTGTGTGCGGTGGGAATATGCAACATTTGCATATTCCCACTAATGAAATAATTTCAATACGTATAAACGCAGCACAATCAAATGTGGGGTGTCCGATGTCATGTAGACATGGCATACGCGACACAATCACACACGCTACAAAGTACACACACTACACCTCCTTTTTCCAGAAAGAATAATCAATATAATTTGATTATTCTTGTTTTTCCAAAACAATATAATAGAAATAAAAGTGAAGTTGATATTTCCTCCCTTTTCGGAAAGAGTAATCAACATATTAAAAAGTCCACAGTATTAACTAAATTTAAAAAGTGAACAAATATAGAAAGTATTTCAGTTTTTAAATTTATTAAAAATCAATTTTCAAATGAATTATCTTTATAATATTATAAATTAATTTATTGTTTTTGTAAATTTGTTAATTTAAGATACTCATATTAATATTATTATATAATTATTATAAAATTTATGTATATATATACTTTTAAGAAAAAATAAAAAATTAAGATTAAAAAATGTATCCAATAAGAAAAAAAGAAACATTAATAATAAAACAAAACGAATATGTATAAAATTTCGAAAATTTCGAATTGAAAGCCAAATGCCGTGATCAAAAGGAATCAAATGGAATCCAGAGTCCACCAAAGCTTCCGCAAGTGCATTAGAAGCGGAGTGAAATCAACTCAATTGTGGAATGTCCTTATCCTGTTTTTATGAACAAGAAATGGTTTCCCATCGTCGTTTCGAAGTTCCACATTATTATTATCAGGTAGTCCTATAACCGTATAGGGACCTTTATAAACAGGATCTAATTTACCACCAGCTTCATTTTTCAGTAATACTAAATCATCAAGTGATAGTGTCACTGGGTTAGCCTGTTCTTCAGAAAGATAATGCCGTTTTAATTTAGCATTATCTATTACGCCAGCCGCTCTGCGATGCGCAACCTGAAGTCTAAATTTTACTTCCTTCTCGTGTTCTAGTGTTATACAAGGGAGCTATACTGTCCTCATGAATAAAGTCAAGTTTGGGTGGTATTTTCCCGAAAATTAGTTCAAAGGGACAGTATTCATGGGCTGTCGATGGAGTCGTATTATAGCAGAATACAAAAAACCTTAACCATACATCCCAATCCGACTTGTCTTCGGATATATAGGATCTTAGGTATTCGTTGAAGGTTCTATGCGAACGCTCCACGGTACCCAGGGTTTCATGGTGATACGGAGTGGAGTTAATTTTCTCCACTCCGATGAGACTGCAGAGTTCCTGTAGGATTTGATTCATATATTCGGTGCCCATATCGGTAACAATCCTCTTCATGGGGCCATAAGTCAGTACAAAGCCCTCCATGGTTGCTCGAGCCACGCTCTTTGCCGACTTGTCACCGACTGGTACCGCCACTAAGTATTTAGTGAGGTCGCACATTATAGTAACGGCATATTCATTTTGAGAGTTGGATATCGGTAAGGGTCCAATAGTGTCAATAATGACAATCTCAAAAGGTTTCGCTGGGGTTGGAGTCAGTACTAGGGATTCCTTAATCCTCCTTGTGGGCTTATTTGCCTGGCATGCTTTGCACCCTCTAATATATTTTGTCTCTGGTCATGCCTTTCCAATAATATAGAAGTCTAATCTTCCCTAACGTGCGAGTTATTCCACTGTGACCTCCACAGATGGGGTCATCATGATATTTACGTATGATGGATAATTTTTCCATACCGTTGGATATTTTACTTATTTTGGGCAGGAGCACTAAAGTCAATTTCTTTAAGAGACCATTACCTTTATTTTTAAAGGTTTCCATATCTATTCCTGGGATGTTAAAAAGACGATCATCTTGTGAAAGTCATAGGGTTGTAAAACCAATGTTATCGGCTATTTTTTCAAGCCTTGGAAAGAGGCGACCTAAGTCTACTTTTCCATCAATAACCAGATCATCCAACCTATACTCGGAAATTTTTTTTTTTAAGGATAATTAATTTATCCTGAGCAAAATGCATTTTGGCATTTTGCGGTGCTCTAGGACGTTAATCGCCTCATATACCTTTAGTGCAACCGGTTCCCGCTCTCTAGTATTATTATTATCCTTACGCATGTTATGTTTTGCCTGAAGTCTAGTTGTTACCTTCAGTACTTGTTTGACTCCTATACTTTGGATATCCGAGAATTCTATGGGCGACAGCGCGTCCGCCGCATGATTATCTTCACCCCTCAGATATTCCACGACAAAGTCGTATTCTTCCAATTCTAACCTCATTCTCGTCAGTTTAGATGATGGGTTTTTCAAAGAAAATAGGTAAGTTAGTGGCCTATGATCACTTCTAATCACAAACTTTCTTCCGTACACATATGGTCTGAAATATTGAATGGCCCAATGTATTGCATTCAGTTCCTGCTCTATTGTAGATTTATTGCTTTCGCCCTTTGTGAAAGATTTCGACGCGAAGGCAAAGGGTAAATGCATGCCTCCGGTCTCTTGACTCAGAACAGCGCCACAGGCATATTTTCTCGCATCTGTAGTTATAAAAACTTTTTCCCGAAATCCGGATATTTTAGAAGGTGTGGGCTTATGAGTTGGGTTTTGAAATAATTGAATGCATCTTCGCATTCTTGAGTCCACTCAAATTTTGCGTTCTTCCTAATCAATCTAGTAATATGACGCGAGTGTTCTGCAAAATAGGGAATGAATCTCCTATAATAATTGCAGAAGGCTATAAAGCGTTTAGCTTCATCCCCATTCTTGGGTGTTGGATAATTATTTATTATCGAGAACTTACTATCGTCTGGCAAGATACCATTGTTAGTGCATTTATGACCCAAAAACGTTACTTCCTGACGGAAAAATGCACATTTATCTGGGTGTAGTTGTATTTTCTGCACATTCGAATACATCCTTTAAGTTAGGAAGCATGTGTTCAGCAGAACAGCCAATGACAATTAAGTCATCCATATACACAAAAGCTTGGACGGGCGAAAGTCCAGAAAATGCCATTGTCATCATTCTTTGAAATGAGTTCGGTGCGATTTTTATGCCATATGGTAGTCTTTAAATCGAAAGAAACCGTGATCAGTTGAAAATGAAGTATTATCCCTTGATTTTTCTTCCAACTCTATTTGGTGAAAACCGGATATTAAATCAAGGCAAGAGAATTACTTCGCTCTACCCAACTGGTCTAATATATCGTCTATTCGAGGTAAAGGAAATTTATCAGCTACTAATTTCTTATTAAGTCCTCTGTAATCAACTACTAGCCTCCATCGTTTCTGATTAGTGCCCGGTAAGGCTTTCTTGGGCACTAGTAGTAAAGGGCTATTGTAGTCAGAGGTTGATGGTTCTATTATATCATCATCTATTAGTTTTTGCACCTGTTTGTCCACTTCCTCTTTGTAAGAGTGGGGAATTCTATAATTTCGGATATAAACTGGTTGTTTATCATTCAGGCGTAGTTTCTGTTTATAGAAATTGTTTGCCGTTATCTTTTCAGACTCTAGTGCGAACGCATCTATAAAATTTGAGCATAATGCTCCGAGTTCCTTTCTCATAAAATCCGGAAAGTTCTTTTCTAGCCTTTCCAGTTTTTCCTTAGAGTTCTTCTTATTATGGTTAACGTGAGCAATAAAGTAATCACTTAGTTTCCTAACCATGATTTTATTATTTGCCAGAATAAAATCTTGGTCTGTTGTGTTTACAATTTTGACCAAGTGTTTTGGTTTTCGTGTTATTGTATTGGCAATATATACGCCATTTTGGAGTGTTTTTTGCGGGACGACGACCTCCTCATCTTCGATATCGAAATTCAAAAGGCTTTATGACCTCGGATCTAGCCGGAAGTGAAATTGAACTGAGTTCCGGGCGGTTATATAGAATAATAGTGTAGTCATAGGGCACGTTGTCGGTTAAGGTTAAAGTATCCCCCTTACCGCCAAAGTCCAATATACACTTATAACCTCTTATGAATTCCATGCCAATAATTCCATCGGCCTGAATTGGGAAGTCTTCCCCCACAACGTGAAATTCATGTTCTATTGAGATGTTTCGTAGAAGAAGGGTAGTTTTGATTTTGCCTATTGTATTTATGAATCCCCTTCCTATCCCGTTTAACTTTAGTTGAATGTTCTTCAGTATAGGAGGGTAAAGAACCTGATTTAGTTTTATAATAGAAATATCTGCGCCCGTGTCTATAAGAAAAGTTGATGTATTGTCGTTCATCGTTGAACCACATTTGAAGTAGCTGTATAAATTGAATATTTCTATTGAATATCTTCGGGACCTTGCCCGTTTTCCGAATTGATCTGTGCATTCGTTGTATGCACCCTGGCACTGCCCTGGTTCCTACTACGATAGTTATTATTGCGGAAGTTGTTTCTACCTTTGCGACTATTGTCCGATCTATTGTCAAAATTGCCGTAGGAACGAGAATTATTACCATAATTAGACGTTCCGGGATTTTGGTATCTATTACCGCTATTTTCCCGGTATCCTCTAATAGAGTTCCGTCCATTCGGATCTCGACTTCTCTGTTGGTACGTATGGCCTAGGGATAAAATTGAATTTGGTTGATCGAAAGTGTCCGTGCAACTGCCTATGAATTTGGAGATGACTTCATTAAGATCAGAGAATGATCCTGATTCCATAATCAGTCTGACTCTGTCATTGGAAGCATTTTTAATTATTGCCTTAGTTGCCGACGTAGTGGCGTATTTTGTCGCCACTTGAGGAGACAATCCGTCATTTATGTAAGACGTTTACAACTTTTTCGTAAGTTCTTCTATCTCTTTTGCATAATTATTGGCAGTTTTGACCTGTTGCCTAACATTCATCAGTTTGGCAAGTACAACGTCAACAGATTCTCCCTTAACCGTTGCCTTTAGTTTGGTAACTATTTCGGCAAGCGTTGTTTCATTAGATATTAAATTACGAGCTGAACCTCGCAATTTTGTCTTCATGAGACTCACTGCTACGGTCTCGTGGGTCTCCTTTATCGTGTCCACCAATTGCAGTGCATCTATGAAACTTTGCAAGTAGTCTGGGGAACCATTAAACTCTGGAATAAGCCGTGAGGCCGTATTGAGGAATTCCACGACTGTTTGTGGCATTTTTCTTACTATTGATATTATGTCAGAACTTTCATCCAAGGGAGTGAAGGTAATAGGTTCATGAATGGTTAATTATTTTAATTTATTCCCTTTCGTGACGATACGGATAACAATTTCTCGCAAATATCATAATAAAAGGAATCTGCAAAGGTTTTGTGAATATGTGTCAATCGATCGTAATTGACATTGAACAATATCCTTAGCTTCTCTAATTTTTCTACCAGTATATTTATATGTTTATTTACAGCCTCTTTCTTTGTTTCCCTGTCTGTGTTTACACACTTATAGGATCTAAGGAAGGATTCCCTTATTATTCTAGCCCTATAAAGTATATCCTCCCATTCCATTTAGAACCGGGGATATATAGGCCTGACGGTGTTTCATTTTAATTTACTTTTGTTCCATTTCAATTTATATTTATCATAAACCACTGGAGGGACTCGTAAGTATCGCAGTAGTCTATGATTATTAATTACTATTATACTTATATTATGAGTTTTTTTTTCTCTTTTCTTTTCTTTTCATAAATTCCTTTTAAAGGAATGTATTGTTTTCTTTTTATTTTGGCGATTTTTTGGAAGAAATATTAAGAATATTTCATAGATATTTATATCAAAGTATATTTTTCGAAATTTGAAATTTTTATTATTTGAATAAATAAAGGTACAATGAAAAGTTAGGAATCATTAAAAAAATTTCAATATTTGATTATTTTATTTATTTCTAAATTATAAATACTATTTGTGTTATAAATAGAAATTATTTATATTATTCTTAAGTAATAAATTTAAATTTAGTAATAAATTTGTTTTTATAAAGTATAAAAAAAAGTTTATTATTGTATATTACTTATTACATATTATATATATCAAAATTATAAAATAATTTTATAAATTAAATATAAACACTAAAAATTAATTTTTTTCTTACTTATAAAAATTTTTGTTGATAATGTTGTCATTATTAGTAGAGCGTTTTACAGATGTTCCAACCTGATCTTCGGATGCTGTTGCCATTTTTATAGGTGAAACTCCACACTGTATAGATGAAACTTCATTGATGTAGGAACTGGTTTGAAATTGATGTTGCATTAGGATGCGTTGCTATTGTTGTTGAAGTTAATACTGATGCTGTTGGTATTGTAGAGGAATCTGGAGAATTTGTTCGTTTTTGATGAAATTATTTGTTGCTGTTATTGTTGCTGTTGATAATGATAATGTTTGTTATTGTCATTGCTTGATGACACTTTGAATATGTACATATATTTAAGACAATTATTTTTAATTAAGTAATTTAAACTTTATCAATAATTAGTTATTTTGAGACTAAAACTTCTCCTTTCTTTTGTTTTTAAGTTGCTATTAAATTATAAACAAAATTCACTTTGAATAGTTTTATTTAACAAAATTTATGTATCACTTTATAATAAACACAGACAAACGTTTATTTTATTTTTTCTCTTTTTTTATGTTATTAGTTTTTCTTTTTGCAGAATATTTTAAGGTTTTGCCACTTCTTTACATTTTCATTCATATTTAAAATGTTTCATTAATTAAAGTATATATTTGCATACATAAGATAAATTATTTTTGTTTTGCAAATGCAATAGCAAATTAAATTAATTCTTTTACAAAAACATTTATTAACTTATTACTTATTAAAACTATTTTCAAAGTTATATTATTAAAATTAACAAATTATTGGTCATTAGACCAGTTTTTGTTTTCATTTGTTTTGTTTTAAGGATATCACATTAGGGTTTCAGCGGTCTTTGTAAATCTTTCATTACTTAATATTTTTTCTGTCTCTTTGTTTTATAAAAAAGTTATATCGAAAATTTTTAAACATGTTTTTTGTTTTTAACACTTGAACTCATTTTATCAAACACTGTATTTCATTTTTATGATTTTTTTTGTTATATATTAATTTTTAAAAAAATTTTGTTGAGCATCTTTCTTTCCTTTATGAATGAATAATTTTTAAATTGTTTTTAATTATTTAATTCACTATTTTTCACATGGCAGGATCGCCATGCACAAATAATTAACAACACTTCTTACTTTTATCACTTTTATTTATTTATTTAAATGTTTTTTTATTTAGATCGGCCTGAATTGCGACCGATCAGTTTGATAGTTTTATTAATAATTAATTATAATATTCTTACTTCTATATTATAAGGTTTAGTCAAATAACTTATACACTAATACAATTATATTCTACCTGTGGGAATATGCAGCGTTTGCACTTTGTCCGGATTGTGTGCGGTGGGAATATGCAACGTTTGCATATTCCCACAAATGAAATAATTTCAATACGTATTAACGCAGCACAATCAAATGTGGGGTGTTCGATGTCATGTAGAAAACATGAAATACGCGACACAATCACACACGCTACAAAGTACACACACTACACTTAATCATCTTGCCAAATTCCCGGGTACAAGATGTATTGAAGCAGTTTCGTAATGGTCCCAGCGGCGGCATCTGGGTGTAACAAAAACACTGGAAAAGATAGAACAGCGATTTTACCTGGTAAGCTGCCCACAATCTGTAGCCGAATGGATAGCTAATTGCGAGCAGTGCATTGCGGCCAAGGGTCCAACAAGGAAAAGTCGAGGCAAGCTAAAACAGTACAACGAAGCGGCCCCTTTTGAGAGGATAGCAATGGATATCGCAGGCCCCTTCCCCGTCAGTAATGTTGGAAATCGGTAGCTGCTACTAGTAATGGATTATTTCGGCAAATGGCCCGAAGCTTAATCGTTGTAGACGAATTTGTTATAAATTGTGTCGATACGGTGTCCCAATAGAACTTCACTCCGATCAGGGACGAAATTTTGAGTTGGCCATATTCAAGGAAATGTGCTAAATTTATGGAATCAGAAAGACGAGAACGGCACCACTGCATCCACAGTCTGATGGCAGGGTAGAAAGATTTAACCGCACCCTGGAGGAATATCTCAGAAAAGTGATCAGTTTACACCAAAAGGATTGGTACGAGCATGTATCACAGTTTTTTTTGGCATACCGATTAGCTATCCGCGATTCAACATCATGCAGTCCAACAAAAGTCGTGTTTGTAACAGAGCTAAAACTACCAGCCAACTTAGAATTAGGCGTCAAACCGAATTCTGCACACGACGATAATCAAAATGTTCCTCAGATACAAGAAAACCTGCACGAGCTCATGAGTTTGTCCGCCATCGCATCAAAATGCCCAGCGACAAAATGAAAGCCAAGTATGATCGATGATATGTTTCTACTATTTAACCCACAACGAAAAAAAGGATTGTCTCCCAAACTGCAAACCCACTGGGAAGGACCATACAAGGTGATCAAGAAGTTGAATGACGTGGTGTATCGGATACAGAAATATTAAAGTCCGAGGTCTAAGATGAAAGTGGTTCACTTGGAGCGGCTGGCCAATTGTGGCCGAGGGAGTATTGAGCCTGTTCGTGTTACGGATGTGACTTGCTTAAGTTTTAAAAGAAAATAATTAAGCAATAAACTACTGGGTATGCTGTTTACTAACTTGTTAAGAAAACTAATGCACGCAAGACAACAACAAATTTCTAGTTACAAACTGCGTAGAGATTTTTTACACGCAAGACAACAACAATTCGGTATGCTGTATACTAACTGTTTCTTATCTACACACAACAACATCAGCTATTTTAAAATAAATTCCAAGAAGAAACTTTATCATCATAAAAACAAAAATACACACAGACATACAGGCGCCTATATATATTGAATGAACAACATACAACAACAAAATGTGATACAAAGGGAGTAGAAGATTCGTAATTTTTCTAAACTTTTAATGGACATATATAAAAGGCAGCGTCTGAGTGGATAGTTAGTTAGTTGAAAAATAAACCTCGTGAAATTAAGACGTGCATATTTGTTCTGTAGTGCAGCTTAAAGGTAGTTAAAGTAAATAAACTTGTAATTAATTTAAAAACTCTTAGAACTGGTGTTATTTATATTGCAATAAAGAACTAAAAAAAAAACGTTGATTTTATAAAACTGTTAATATAAAAACTATATACCTGTTATATATTTTTGATTTAAAATTAATTACATTTCACACCGTTTAAAAAGCACATGTAGGTGAATTGCCCCGCTACCTAAGATTTCATGCGGGGTTCTTGATGGATCTTGGTAAAAAACGTGAATATTTACGTTGAACATAACCTCCTCAGGCCTATATCCTGTTGTAGATTGAATTGCTTTATTGTATTGTTTTACTGCATTGAATAACTTGTCTCCTGGAGAGGTGCTATTTTGTTGCGCTTGTAATGTTATTTGTTTAATTGATAAAACAATTTGTTAATGTTTGTTATTTTATTAAATTTTTTTTATATAATATTTATTTATTTTTTAGTAGTTAATTAGAAAGCACTAGGTCAATTTTAATAAAAAATTTTTTAAAAAAACTTTTATTTTTTATTATTTTTTCGATATTTTGCCACACCGTTGGTTGGCATCATCAGGAAAACAAAAATAATGAACAAACAAATTGAAAAAATGATGATGCCAACCAACGGTGTGGCGAAATATCGAAAAAATAATAAAAAATAAAAGTTTTTTAAAAAAATTTTTATTAAAATTGACCTAGTGCTTTCTAATTAACTACTAAAAAATATTAAAAAGGTCAAAAAACTATAACTATTATATATTTTTTTATTTATTAATTTGCTCAGCTAAGAGGTGTAGCTCAACTTGGAGCTGTGAAGCTAAAGAAAAGATACTTATTCCTTCTCAATCGCAGCACTCACTCGTTCTTTAGATTTATTTTAACTATATTTATTACTATATAATTTGTATTCGTTTAACCAGGCAATCATAAATTTATATAATATCCCAAAATCCGTGATTGAGTGGTTTTCTAAACAATTAAAATTATTATGTCCAATTAATATTATTAGCACTAATATTTCGAAGTAGTATTTGTATTATGAATTGGGCGAAAAGTGCATGTGATCTAATTGTTATTGCATTTATTCTGGGATTCTTTTCCAAAAAATAAATGTGTTACCTGAAACGCACCGATCAGCACAAGTGGTTGGAACAACAACAACACAAGAAGACCGTTTAATCGCCGTATGCATGCCAAACACAGCAAGAACAAACATATATGCATTGCTAGTGCAATGCACCTGAGGAATTTGAATAATGTTAAATCTTTTGTTGTGACCGCATGTGTGAATATTTATAATTTGTATTAGGGTCGTTCCGCTACATGTCCACTTTTCGTAAGAATGTTCATATAACCGTAGTTCTATGGACATTCTTTTACAAATATTGTATTATGTGTTAAGATATTACTAATTGTGTTAAAAAAAAGATTTAATATACATATTGTTACGAATATGTCTTGCCTAAGTTTTAAAATAAAATAATTAAGCAACAAAGCAAACTACTAGTTACAAACTGCGTAGAAGTTTATACACACACAACTACAATTATATATGCTGTTTACTAACACACATATGGTCTGAAATATTGAATGGCCCAATGTATTGCATTCAGTTCCTGCTCTATTGTAGATTTATTGCTTTCGCCCTTTGTGAAAGATTTCGACGCGAAGGCAAAGGGTAAATGCATGCCTCCGGTCTCTTGACTCAGAACAGCGCCACAGGCATATTTGCTCGCATCTGTAGTTATAAAAACTTTTTCCCGAAATCCGGATATTTTAGAAGGTGTGGGCTTATGAGTTGGGTTTTGAAATAATTGAATGCATCTTCGCATTCTTGAGTCCACTCAAATTTTGCGTTCTTCCTAATCAATCTAGTAATATGACGCGAGTGTTCTGCAAAATAGGGAATGAATCTCCTATAATAATTGCAGAAGGCTATAAAGCGTTTAGCTTCATCCCCATTCTTGGGTGTTGGATAATTATTTATTATCGAGAACTTACTATCGTCTGGCAAGATACCATTGTTAGTGCATTTATGACCCAAAAACGTTACTTCCTGACGGAAAAATGCACATTTATCTGGGTGTAGTTGTATTTTCTGCACATTCGAATACATCCTTTAAGTTAGGAAGCATGTGTTCAGCAGAACAGCCAATGACAATTAAGTCATCCATATACACAAAAGCTTGGACGGGCGAAAGTCCAGAAAATGCCATTGTCATCATTCTTTGAAATGAGTTCGGTGCGATTTTTATGCCATATGGTAGTCTTTAAATCGAAAGAAACCGTGATCAGTTGAAAATGAAGTATTATCCCTTGATTTTTCTTCCAACTCTATTTGGTGAAAACCGGATATTAAATCAAGGCAAGAGAAATACTTCGCTCTACCCAACTGGTCTAATATATCGTCTATTCGAGGTAAAGGAAATTTATCAGCTACTAATTTCTTATTAACTCCTCTGTAATCAACTACTAGCCTCCATCGTTTCTGATTAGTGCCCGGTAAGGCTTTCTTGGGCACTAGTAGTAAAGGGCTATTGTAGTCAGAGGTTGATGGTTCTATTATATCATCATCTGTTAGTTTTTGCACCTGTTTGTCCACTTCCTCTTTGTAAGAGTGGGGAATTCTATAATTTCGGATATAAACTGGTTGTTTATCATTCAGGCGTAGTTTCTGTTTATAGAAATTGTTTGCCGTTATCTTTTCAGACTCTAGTGCGAACGCATCTATAAAATTTGAGCATAATGCTCCGAGTTCCTTTCTCATAAAATCCGGAAAGTTCTTTTCTAGCCTTTCCAGTTTTTCCTTAGAGTTCTTCTTATTATGGTTAACGTGAGCAATAAAGTAATCACTTAGTTTCCTAACCATGATTTTATTATTTGCCAGAATAAAATCTTGGTCTGTTGTGTTTACAATTTTGACCAAGTGTTTTGGTTTTCGTGTTATTGTATTGGCAATATATACGCCATTTTGGAGTGTTTTTTGCGGGACGACGACCTCCTCATCTTCGATATCGAAATTCAAAAGGCTTTATGACCTCGGATCTAGCCGGAAGTGAAATTGAACTGAGTTCCGGGCGGTTATATAGAATAATAGTGTAGTCATAGGGCACGTTGTCGGTTAAGGTTAAAGTATCCCCCTTACCGCCAAAGTCCAATATACACTTATAACCTCTTATGAATTCCATGCCAATAATTCCATCGGCCTGAATTGGGAAGTCTTCCCCCACAACGTGAAATTCATGTTCTATTGAGATGTTTCGTAGAAGAAGGGTAGTTTTGATTTTGCCTATTGTATTTATGAATCCCCTTCCTATCCCGTTTAACTTTAGTTGAATGTTCTTCAGTATAGGAGGGTAAAGAACCTGATTTAGTTTTATAATAGAAATATCTGCGCCCGTGTCTATAAGAAAAGTTGATGTATTGTCGTTCATCGTTGAACCACATTTGAAGTAGCTGTATAAATTGAATATTTCTATTGAATATCTTCGGGACCTTGCCCGTTTTCCGAATTGATCTGTGCATTCATTGTATGCACCCTGGCACTGCCCTGGTTCCTACTACGATAGTTATTATTGCGGAAGTTGTTTCTACCTTTGCGACTATTGTCCGATCTATTGTCAAAATTGCCGTAGGAACGAGAATTATTACCATAATTAGACGTTCCGGGATTTTGGTATCTATTATCGCTATTTTCCCGGTATCCTCTAATAGAGTTCCGTCCATTCGGATCTCGACTTCTCTGTTGGTACGTATGGCCTAGGGATAAAATTGAATTTGGTTGATCGAAAGTGTCCGTGCAACTGCCTATGAATTTGGAGATGACTTCATTAAGATCAGAGAATGATCCTGATTCCATAATCAGTCTGACTCTGTCATTGGAAGCATTTTTAATTATTGCCTTAGTTGCCGACGTAGTGGCGTATTTTGTCGCCACTTGAGGAGACAATCCGTCATTTATGTAAGACGTTTACAACTTTTTCGTAAGTTCTTCTATCTCTTTTGCATAATTATTGGCAGTTTTGACCTGTTGCCTAACATTCATCAGTTTGGCAAGTACAACGTCAACAGATTCTCCCTTAACCGTTGCCTTTAGTTTGGTAACTATTTCGGCAAGCGTTGTTTCATTAGATATTAAATTACGAGCTGAACCTCGCAATTTTGTCTTCATGAGACTCACTGCTACGGTCTCGTGGGTCTCCTTTATCGTGTCCACCAATTGCAGTGCATCTATGAAACTTTGCAAGTAGTCTGGGGAACCATTAAACTCTGGAATAAGCCGTGAGGCCGTATTGAGGAATTCCACGACTGTTTGTGGCATTTTTCTTACTATTGATATTATGTCAGAACTTTCATCCAAGGGAGTTAAGGTAATAGGTTCATGAATGGTTAATTATTTTAATTTATTCCCTTTCGTGACGATACGGATAACAATTTCTCGCAAATATCATAATAAAAGGAATCTGCAAAGGTTTTGTGAATATGTGTCAATCGATCGTAATTGACATTGAACAATATCCTTAGCTTCTCTAATTTTTCTACCAGTATATTTATATGTTTATTTACAGCCTCTTTCTTTGTTTCCCTGTCTGTGTTTACACATTTATAGGATCTAAGGAAGGATTCCCTTATTATTCTAGCCCTATAAAGTATATCCTCCCATTCCATTTAGAACCGGGGATATATAGGCCTGACGGTGTTTCATTTTAATTTACTTTTGTTCCATTTCAATTTATATTTATCATAAACCACTGGAGGGACTCGTAAGTATCGCAGTAGTCTATGATTATTAATTACTATTATACTTATATTATGAGTTTTTTTTCTCTTTTCTTTTCATAAATTCCTTTTAAAGGAATGTATTGTTTTCTTTTTATTTTGGCGATTTTTTGGAAGAAATATTAAGAATATTTCATAGATATTTATATCAAAGTATATTTTTCGAAATTTGAAATTTTTATTATTTGAATAAATAAAGGTACAATGAAAAGTTAGGAATCATTAAAAAAATTTCAATATTTGATAATTTTATTTATTTCTAAATTATAAATACTATTTGTGTTATAAATAGAAATTATTTATATTATTCTTAAGTAATAAATTTAAATTTAGTAATAAATTTGTTTTTATAAAGTATAAAAAAAAGTTTATTATTGTATATTACTTATTACATATTATATATATCAAAATTATAAAATAATTTTATAAATTAAATATAAACACTAAAAATTAATTTTTTTCTTACTTATAAAAATTTTTGTTGATAATGTTGTCATTATTAGTAGAGCGTTTTACAGATGTTCCAACCTGATCTTCGGATGCTGTTGCCATTTTTATAGGTGAAACTCCACACTGTATAGATGAAACTTCATTGATGTAGGAACTGGTTTGAAATTGATGTTGCATTAGGATGCGTTGCTATTGTTGTTGAAGTTAATACTGATGCTGTTGGTATTGTAGAGGAATCTGGAGAATTTGTTCGTTTTTGATGAAATTATTTGTTGCTGTTATTGTTGCTGTTGATAATGATAATGTTTGTTATTGTCATTGCTTGATGACACTTTGAATATGTACATATATTTAAGACAATTATTTTTAATTAAGTAATTTAAACTTTATCAATAATTAGTTATTTTGAGACTAAAACTTCTCCTTTCTTTTGTTTTTAAGTTGCTATTAAATTATAAACAAAATTCACTTTGAATAGTTTTATTTAACAAAATTTATGTATCACTTTATAATAAACACAGACAAACGTTTATTTTATTTTTTCTCTTTTTTTATGTTATTAGTTTTTCTTTTTGCAGAATATTTTAAGGTTTTGCCACTTCTTTACATTTTCATTCATATTTAAAATGTTTCATTAATTAAAGTATATATTTGCATACATAAGATAAATTATTTTTGTTTTGCAAATGCAATAGCAAATTAAATTAATTCTTTTACAAAAACATTTATTAACTTATTACTTATTAAAACTATTTTCAAAGTTATATTATTAAAATTAACAAATTATTGGTCATTAGACCAGTTTTTGTTTTCATTTGTTTTGTTTTAAGGATATCACATTAGGGTTTCAGCGGTCTTTGTAAATCTTTCATTACTTAATATTTTTTCTGTCTTTTTGTTTTATAAAAAAGTTATATCGAAAATTTTTAAACATGTTTTTTGTTTTTAACACTTGAACTCATTTTATCAAACACTGTATTTCATTTTTATGATTTTTTTTTGTTATATATTAATTTTTAAAAAAATTTTGTTGAGCATCTTTCTTTCCTTTATGAATGAATAATTTTTAAATTGTTTTTAATTATTTTATTCACTATTTTTCACATGGCAGGATCGCCATGCACAAATAATTAACAACACTTCTTACTTTTATCACTTTTATTTATTTATTTAAATGTTTTTTTATTTAGATCGGCCTGAATTGCGACCGATCAGTTTGATAGTTTTATTAATAATTAATTATAATATTCTTACTTCTATATTATAAGGTTTAGTCAAATAACTTATACACTAATACAATTATATTCTACCTGTGGGAATATGCAGCGTTTGCACTTTGTCCGGATTGTGTGCGGTGGGAATATGCAACGTTTGCATATTCCCACAAATGAAATAATTTCAATACGTATTAACGCAGCACAATCAAATGTGGGGTGTTCGATGTCATGTAGAAAACATGACATACGCGACACAATCACACACGCTACAAAGTACACACACTACACTTAATCATCTTGCCAAATTCCCGGGTACAAGATGTATTGAAGCAGTTTCGTAATGGTCCCAGCGGCGGCATCTGGGTGTAACAAAAACACTGGAAAAGATAGAACAGCGATTTTACCTGGTAAGCTGCCCACAATCTGTAGCCGAATGGATAGCTAATTGCGAGCAGTGCATTGCGGCCAAGGGTCCAACAAGGAAAAGTCGAGGCAAGCTAAAACAGTACAACGAAGCGGCCCCTTTTGAGAGGATAGCAATGGATATCGCAGGCCCCTTCCCCGTCAGTAATGTTGGAAATCGGTAGCTGCTACTAGTAATGGATTATTTCGGCAAATGGCCCGAAGCTTAATCGTTGTAGACGAATTTGTTATAAATTGTGTCGATACGGTGTCCCAATAGAACTTCACTCCGATCAGGGACGAAATTTTGAGTTGGCCATATTCAAGGAAATGTGCTAAATTTATGGAATCAGAAAGACGAGAACGGCACCACTGCATCCACAGTCTGATGGCAGGGTAGAAAGATTTAACCGCACCCTGGAGGAATATCTCAGAAAAGTGATCAGTTTACACCAAAAGGATTGGTACGAGCATGTATCACAGTTTTTTTTGGCATACCGATTAGCTATCCGCGATTCAACATCATGCAGTCCAACAAAAGTCGTGTTTGTGACAGAGCTAAAACTACCAGCCAACTTAGAATTAGGCGTCAAACCGAATTCTGCACACGACGATAATCAAAATGTTCCTCAGATACAAGAAAACCTGCACGAGCTCATGAGTTTGTCCGCCATCGCATCAAAATGCCCAGCGACAAAATGAAAGCCAGGTATGATCGATGATATGTTTCTACTATTTAACCCACAACGAAAAAAAGGATTGTCTCCCAAACTGCAAACCCACTGGGAAGGACCATACAAGGTGATCAAGAAGTTGAATGACGTGGTGTATCGGATACAGAAATATTAAAGTCCGAGGTCTAAGATGAAAGTGGTTCACTTGGAGTGGCTGGCCTATTGTGGCCGAGGGAGTATTGAGCCTGTTCGTGTTACGGATGTGACTTGCTTAAGTTTTAAAAGAAAATAATTAAGCAATAAACTACTGGGTATGCTGTTTACTAACTTGTTAAGAAAACTAATGCACGCAAGACAACAACAAATTTCTAGTTACAAACTGCGTAGAGATTTTTTACACGCAAGACAACAACAATTCGGTATGCTGTATACTAACTGTTTCTTATCTACACACAACAACATCAGCTATTTTAAAATAAATTCCAAGAAGAAACTTTATCATCATAAAAACAAAAATACACACAGACATACAGGCGCCTATATATATTAAATGAACAACATACAACAACAAAATGTGATACAAAGGGAGTAGAAGATTCGTAATTTTTCTAAACTTTTAATGGACATATATAAAAGGCAGCGTCTGAGTGGATAGTTAGTTAGTTGAAAAATAAACCTCGTGAAATTAAGACGTGCATATTTGTTCTGTAGTGCAGCTTAAAGGTAGTTAAAGTAAATAAACTTGTAATTAATTTAAAAACTCTTAGAACTGGTGTTATTTATATTGCAATAAAGAACTAAAAAAAAACGTTGATTTTATAAAACTGTTAATATAAAAACTATA
Organism: Trichopoda pennipes; assembly: GCA_030448955.1. Lineage (NCBI taxonomy): Eukaryota > Metazoa > Arthropoda > Insecta > Diptera > Tachinidae > Trichopoda > Trichopoda pennipes. The sequence goes on along the minus strand of JASKUP010000042.1, from coordinate 380,134 downwards.
TACCTGTTATATATTTTTGATTTAAAATTAATTACATTTCACACCGTTTAAAAAGCACATGTAGGTGAATTGCCCCGCTACCTAAGATTTCATGCGGGGTTCTTGATGGATCTTGGTAAAAAACGTGAATATTTACGTTGAACATAACCTCCTCAGGCCTATATCCTGTTGTAGATTGAATTGCTTTATTGTATTGTTTTACTGCATTGAATAACTTGTCTCCTGGAGAGGTGCTATTTTGTTGCGCTTGTAATGTTATTTGTTTAATTGATAAAACAATTTGTTAATGTTTGTTATTTTATTAAATTTTTTTATATAATATTTATTTATTTTTTAGTAGTTAATTAGAAAGCACTAGGTCAATTTTAATAAAAAATTTTTTAAAAAAACTTTTATTTTTTATTATTTTTTCGATATTTTGCCACACCGTTGGTTGGCATCATCAGGAAAACAAAAATAATGAACAAACAAATTGAAAAAATGATGATGCCAACCAACGGTGTGGCGAAATATCGAAAAAATAATAAAAAATAAAAGTTTTTTAAAAAAATTGTTATTAAAATTGACCTAGTGCTTTCTAATTAACTACTAAAAAATATTAAAAAGGTCAAAAAACTATAACTATTATATATTTTTTTATTTATTAATTAGCTCAGCTAAGAGGTGTAGCTCAACTTGGAGCTGTGAAGCTAAAGAAAAGATTCTTATTCCTTCTCAATCGCAGCACTCACTCGTTCTTTAGATTTATTTTAACTATATTTATTACTATATAATTTGTATTCGTTTAACCAGGCAATCATAAATTTATATAATATCCCAAAATCCGTGATTGAGTGGTTTTCTAAACAATTAAAATTATTATGTCCAATTAATATTATTAGCACTAATATTTCGAAGTAGTATTTGTATTATGAATTGGGCGAAAAGTGCATGTGATCTAATTGTTATTGCATTTATTCTGGGATTCTTTTCCAAAAAATAAATGTGTTACCTGAAACGCACCGATCAGCACAAGTGGTTGGAACAACAACAACACAAGAAGACCGTTTAATCGCCGTATGCATGCCAAACACAGCAAGAACAAACATATATGCATTGCTAGTGCAATGCACCTGAGGAATTTGAATAATGTTAAATCTTTTGTTGTGACCGCATGTGTGAATATTTATAATTTGTATTAGGGTCGTTCCGCTACATGTCCACTTTTCGTAAGAATGTTCATATAACCGTAGTTCTATGGACATTCTTTTACAAATATTGTATTATGTGTTAAGATATTACTAATTGTGTTAAAAAAAAGATTTAATATACATATTGTTACGAATATGTCTTGCCTAAGTTTTAAAATAAAATAATTAAGCAACAAAGCAAACTACTAGTTACAAACTGCGTAGAAGTTTATACACACACAACTACAATTATATATGCTGTTTACTAACTGCCTGTCATGCAAAAAAATAAAATACATGTATGCTGTTTACCATCTAAACGCGCAAGATGAAAAAATCTAATTTTACAACAACGAACATATATGTTGTTTACCATCTGCGTAGTTTTCTAAGAAACCCTTTTCTACAAATAACAACAAAAACAACTGTATTGAAATAAATCCCAAGCAGAAACCTTATCAGCATAAAAACAAAAAAAACTATACACACAGACATACAGGTGCGCCTATACATCATATAAACAACATAAAATGCGATATAAAGGGAGTAAAAGAATCCTAAACTTCTAGACTTTAAATGGACAAGTATAAATAGGGAAACGTCTGAGTAAATAGTGAGTCAGTGTATAATTAAACCTCATCAAGTAAAGACGTGCATTTTAAGTAAATTGTACAGTAGTGCTAACTTCGTGTAGTTAAAGTTAACAAAATTGATATTATTTAAAAACTCTAAACACTAGTGTTATTTATTTTGCAATAAAGAACTCACAACAAAACGTTTATAAAAGGTATAAACGTAGCAATATGTTTAATTTTTAATAATAATTGTTATTGTAATTGTTGTTAATTATACTCCGGAGTAATAGATTAAAATTATGTATTGTATAATTTGAGTCTATTCTTATTTAGTATTTGCTTTTTTTTTGTTTTCTTATCTTCTATGGTTGTGTGATTTCTTAAGTCTATATTCTTAATTTTATATGGACCAGTAAATTGGATTTCTAGTTTGTGTCCGGTATCATTTCTAAGTAAAACTAAGTCTCCTATATTAAAGTTATGGTCAAATAAGGATTTATCATAATCTAATTTTCGCTTAAGTTTATTTCTATCTAATAATATTATAGCTCTACTAAATGCTGTTTCTAATCTATATTTTAATTCCTTAACGTAATCATCTAAATTATGAAGTAGTGTATTATTGTTTCCACTGTTAAATTGAGTAAGGTCGTTTGGAATTTTACCATATACTAATGCTTAAGGACAGTAATAGTGTGCTGTTGATGGAGTAGTGTTAAAACAATATGTGAAATATTTTTCATCCATTCGTCCCAGTCAGTTTTGTCAACTGAAATATATGAGCTAAAGTTAAAAGTTCTGTAACTTCTTTTTATTGCACCTAGTGTCCGATGGTGATAGGCTGTTGACGTTATTTTGTTTATGTTTAATAAATCACATAGTTCTGTTAGTATTGAATTTTTATATTCAGTACCCATATCCGAAAAGAACGTCTTCATCGGCCCATAGACAACTATAAAGTTTTCAAAAATGCTTTTGGCTACTTTTGTCCTTTATTGGTATAGTTACCAAGTATTTCGTCATATCACATATGATGGTGATTGCATATTCATGTTCCTTGTAAAATGTAGGAAAAGGACCTATAGTATCTATAATTACTGTATCAAACGTTTGCGCTGGCGTAGGTGTAATTATCATTGGACCTTTTAAGTGTTTTGTTTTTTTTGACTTTTGACACATTTGGCATGATTTAACATATTTTGTTACATCTTTAGTGATGTTTTTCTAATAATAATCAGCGGTATGCATAAAAACTTAAAACAGGTTTAACTGCCGTTGTTAAGCAAAATTTCTTAAAGTTGTATTCATAAAACGTTTTACCTTAAAATACATTTGTTAACTTTAAAGTAGGCAAAAACCTACTTCAAACCTACAATAAAATGACAGTTCTATTTTATTATTGAAAAAATTTAAAAACAAAACAAATTGTGTTTACAATATAGAAAAATTGTGGATTTAAAAGCTTTTACTTTCTTTTTCTACTTTGCAATTCTTTATCAACCTATAGATTGTTAATTTTCTATAAATCATTTGGTGAAAGTGTCAACAATATTATTAACAACTGTTTCAGTTGCGTTGTTCGCTAGTTTGGCAAAGGAAAATATGTTCAGTCCGTATCAGGGGAATTAAGTGTGGAAGAAACAACTATTCTACTGCAGCTTCTAATAACGAATGCGGTTTTGTGACACTTTTGATGTTAATTAAAAAATTGCGATACGCATTAGAAAATCATATACATTTTAATGATCAATTGATAAGCACAATGGTTTGTTTAGATGGCCAGACAATTTCTTGTAAAGCTTGTAAGCGAAGGTCCTTGTTGGATTGATAAACAAGACAATGAAAAAAGTTATTGGTTTCCTAGTTTTTTTCCAGCTAGAAATGCTCAATATAATGTAAAAGGTTACTTGAGATTGTTGTTACTAAGTAATTTTTATTTGTATAGATTTGTCCATTAAATTAAGCATAAAAACCATAAAATTTATATAAGTATATATAAATATAAAAACCAAAACTCATGTTTTGATATTCCAAACTACACAGCTACAATTAAAATAAAAAACAATATTAAAATGCCATTAGCCGTCTCATCATCTTTCCCTCCAGTTCAGACTGAAATGTTAATAGTATTCAAAAATAATAATTATGTACGTATTTTACTTTGAATTACCAATGCTTTGGCGGGTTGTCCTAATAGATGTGATAAACCGTTATTCATATCAACTCAATATTTCTGCTAAAAGCGCTTACATTTTTAATCCAATATTTGAATAAAAATTTTTTGTACTTAACGCAATGATATAATAACTTTCTCTCAAATAAGTAATGTAATAAAAAAGTTAAAAACAAGAAAGGCTCCAGGAATAGATGGAATTAATAACAAATGTTTTAAACAACTACCAAAAAAATCAATTGAATTTCTATCCACCATTTTTAATTCATCTCTAAAACACAGCTACTTCCATCAAGAATTTAAGAAGACAGAAGTAAGTTCACTAAAAAAGCCAATTAAACCTACAGTAAGTCGTTTTCCTACCGACTTTTTAAATACGGAAGTTATGTGGGAACAAAAAGTCAAATATTTATAATCCTAGATCCAAGAATGAAATTCAAACAATATATAATCAATAAAGTGAATATTCTGACGCGCACAATCTATGCTCTTATAAACCGAAACCCGTCTTTAAGTATTGAAATAAAATGCTAATTATTAAACTTATTTTTCAGGCGTACTACTTTATGCTGGCCCTATGTGGGCTAAAAGTGCAACTTGTCATATAAGAAGGCTGGAAATCGGACAGGACAAGTAATTAAAACTTGTATATTTAAATGTAATTTTTTTTAAGATGAACATGTACAATAAATTGAATTGAATCAACGCAAAACAAAAATGTAAATAAAACAAAAGCTTATTGATGTACATATGTATAATCAAACCAAAGCTCGTTATCCGAATACTTAGTTTATTAACATTCAAAAATTCTTTGTAAGTTCTTCGTAAATTTTGCAAATTTACTTTTTCGTGTGTTGTTTTTTATTTAAAAGATAAATAAGAAAAACAATAAAATTATTTTTTATAGATCTAACTACCCGGATAAATAATATTCATTTTTATACATCATTAACTACAAACTGACAACTTAAAATAGTGGCATTGCCAGAATAAAAATACTAATCTTGCTAAAACATACATTAGTCAAAGTACTGTTTATGTATACCATTTTTTACCAAAGGTTTGTTAGCCATAAAGTGTATGTTAACTAATATGTACTTTAAAGCTCAAGTAAGAATTTTTTATGCATACGGCCGAATGTCTTTTGATCTTATTTAGAGTTCTACGGCCGTATGCTTTAAAATACACGTTAATTAACAAACACTTTACGGCTAACAGACGTTTGTTAAAAAAATGGTATTCAAAAACAGTACTTTAGCTAATGTATGCTTTAGTGAAATTAGTATTTTGATTCTGGCAACGCCACTGTTTTCAGTTGTCACTTTGTAGTTAGCGATGTATAAAAATGAATATTATTTATCCGGTTAGATACATAAAAAATGTTTTTATTGTTTTCAGCAAAATCAATATATTTTTTTTTATTTTTTTTATTAATATTTTTAATAATAAGCAAAGAACCCAAAAAAAGGCAATTTGCATGGCTTACGAAGAACTTACAAAGAATTTTTTCATATTAAAAAACGAAGTATTCGGATAACGAGCTTTGTTTTGATTAAAATAAAACGTTTGTTTTAAATAATTAATTATAATTATATTTTTGTAAAATATAAAATAAAGACGTAAAAATGTTTTTTATTGAATGGTATGTTATGTTTTAGTTTTTATTATTATTTGTATACTACAATTTGTTTTTAATAAAGATTTTAAAAAATTTTTGGAATAACAAAGTACAACTGTCAATTGAGCCCTTAGATTGAAAGTGGCATAAGTCACAACTGAACAGCTTTTTTCGTTTTTAATAAATTTGAAATAAATAAGTTGAGAAGTATTGAGATTTGTTTGCGAGGAGTGTGATAATTAACAGTATAACAAAAATGTTTATCTTGAAAGTGGCGTTAGTCGCTGTACTCAGGAAATTAATTACGGAGCTTGTGAAACAAGTGAAAACATGTAATAAGTGTGTGAAGTATTGTTGTGATTATTGGACTTATTTTTATTAGTACGAAAGAATAGTGCAGTTTACTGAACTATATTATAGTGATATCTAATATACTACACATAATTAGCAAAGTACAAAATATTAATGGTAGTAATAGCCCCCAGTCGAAAAAATCCTTCACAGTACACAACATGGAGAAAAAATATTTTATTTCAACACAATCATTAGAAAATTCCGTTTCAGAAAAGAAAACGGAAATACAGGCTAGTTGAAATGGCTAAAATTTTAATGGATTCACTTTTACCACGATATTCCCTATAAAATGTTTTATAAACTAATTTAAAATAAAAAAGATGACAAAAACAAAGTGACTTATGCCACTTTTAAAATAAACGACTCAGTTTATTATAAACACAATTTGTTTTGTTTTTAAACTTTCAATAATAAAATTGAACTGTCAATTTATTGTAAGTTTAAAGTAGGTTTTTCCTACTTTAAAGTAAACAATGGTATTTTAAGGTAAAAGCGTTTTTTAAATAAAACTTTAGGAAATTGTGCTTAAAAACGGCAATTTTTATGCATACGGCTGCTAGTTTTTATTTGACTGTTATCAAGGCTAGTCGTATTAAAAGCGAAATTACGCAAAATCTTTTTTTCTGTTAAACAACAAAAAAGTGTTAAAGTAAAAACAAAAACACTAAACCTTAAAATCTATTTAAAAATTCTTTGTCACAAAAAAAAAATAAGGATCAAAATAAGAAACAGTCAACAATAACAATTGTGTACATTCAATGTGCGTACGAACAATTGATCTGCGTTTTTGTTTACAACAAAAACTGCACTCTATTCGATTAAATATTAACATGCATACTACTAAAGTTTACAAACAACAACAAAACTGCGTTGGTTTACAAACAGAAGGTATAAGTTTAAGTGATAGCAGTTCTGATGATAATGATTTTAGCTGGCAGAGGCTTCCTGTGAATAATCGTAAAAGAACAATTTCTAACTCTCCTAAAAAGTCTGACCCAAAACGACAACAACTTGATGTTCGACCATCTACTTCAAACCGTTTTGATGTTCTTACTAACGATGAGAACAATGATTATAATGATATGCTTTCCAAAGAAGCTCAACCACCAAAGCCTCCGCCACTAATTATACCCGACGTTGATGATATTGATAAAATGGTCACAAAGTTAAATAAATTTATTCCTAGTAGTGAATTTTATTATAAGTCTTTAAGGGACGGACAAGTTCGTTTAAGTATTACGACAACTGATTCTTATAGAAAAGTGACTAAATACTTTGACAGTAGTAGCGTTAAGTTCCATACCTATCAGCTTAAACAAGAACGCGTATTCATTGTGGTGCTTAAAGGTCTGCATCATTCAACACCAATACTCGACATAAAGGCTGAAATTTTAGAGTTAGGATATCCAGTTAGAAGTGTTCGGAATATTATAAGTCATGCTACAAAACAGTCCTTTCCAATGTTTTTTGTGGATTTAGATCCTAATTCCAACAACAAAGACATTAACAACCTGAAAATATTTGGCAATGCAGTTATACAAGTCATAGTCTTGTTCGAACCATCGTAAGAGAAAGACGTGATTTATTTTGCTGTGCTAAAAAGAACAAAACAAAACAATAACAAAAAACAAACAACAAATAAGAACAAAACTACTCTACAAAAAAAAAAGTTAACGGGAAAATATTTCCTACATAATTTGAAAAAATAAAACAATAAGAACAAAACAAGTGCGGTACAGTGCATACTTTTCTATAAATAAAAAAGAAAAAAAAATCTGAAAGACAAAACACAAAACAAAATAACAAAACAAATATACTATATCTATATGAGTACCTCAATAACAAAAAAAGTGAGTGCAGACAGCAGGAATGCATATTTTACAGTGAGCATAGAAAATATAAGTGCAATTAATAAAAATAAAAAAATTGATGACAGCCTTTATTTAACGGAAAAACCTCTTCTTCGCACTCAATCGACGTCGTTTTCCCCGGTGCCAACTGGAGATGCTTTGTCGAATACTATTCCTGTGAGTTCATTTGATAAATCATTGCCATCTTCAGCGTCAGGTTCGTATTCCTCTATAAACTAAGTCACTATAGATAATAGCTTAAAACCGAAGACTCAGGTCGGAATGGACAGGTACCGAAGACTCAGGTCGGAATGGACAGGACATGTCTATTGGTGAGAATAAGTTTCATATTGTCCCTGTAAAACACGGTAACATCGATGAAACTAAAATTCAAATATACGATGAAAAAGATTTTAGAAAAATGGTAGCGGAATTTGAAAAAACCAAAACAAAGTGTTATACCTACCAACTGAAGAGTGCAAAAGGAATGCAGGTTGTTTTGAAGTGCATTGATTCCTACGTTGATTCAAATAAAGTGAAGGATGAACTATTGAAACAAGGTTACAAAGTGAAACATGTTATAAATATAATAAATAGGGAAAAGATCCCCCAACCACTGTTTCGAGTTGAATTGGAGCCAAATGACTTTAAATTGAAAAAGAATGAGACCCACCCAATTTACGATTTAAAATATCTTCTACACCGTAAAATCACAGTAGAAGAACTACACACGCGTGTAGGACCGGTACAGTGCCATAATTGCCAAGAATATGCCCATACAAAAATGTATAGCAAACTACCTACAGTTTGTGTAGTGTGCGGTGAATAACACGGTACTGCCAGTTGTAATAAGCCGAAACAAGACCTAAAACAAAAAAATGTCGTAATTGTGGAGCCAATCATACTGCTAACTATAGAGGCTGTCCTGTGACTATCAAACAAAAATCAAAAATTATACCTATCCAAACAATAAACTCCCAACCTGCCATTCACCCACAAGTGGGCCAACGAGTCAGCACACACTTTTCTTATGCTGAAGCTTTGAAGATTAACTCTGCTCCCTCTCAAAAATTGTCACCACCAGAGAATTCAACTAATATGAACTCTAGCACCAATTTCAGCCGACTGGAAGCTACTATGGACAACTTGGTGCAAACCATGAACAGCTTTACCGCGAACATTACTAGCTTGATGCAGGAAATGCTGCGTATGCAGAATACACTTCTTCATGCATTAGTTAGTAAGCCATGAATTCTTTAAGATTATGTTTCTGGAACGCAAGCGGCATTCGCCAACATAAAAATGAACTTAAGCATTTCCTCTCGGAAAGGAATGTTGATGTAATGGTGGTCTCTGAGACTCATTTAACCTCGAGAAGCTTATTCAAAATTAATGACTACACATTATATGACTCAAAGGATCCGAGAAGTAGAGCATGCTGTAAATCAGCAATTCTAATTAAATCAAGGATCAAGTACCACGTTCTAGATAACGTTTGTAAAGATTACCTGCAGGCAACCAACATCTGCGTTGAAAATTTTTATAGAGGCTTGGTAATATCATCAGTTTACTACCCTCCCAGATTCACAACCACTGACGATCAATACGGGAATTTCTACAGATCGCTTGGACCTTGTTTTTTAGCAGCTGGAGATTATAACGCAAAACATTCATACTGGGGTTCTCGCCTTATTACGCCTAGGGGTCGAGCGTTGTTCAACGTAATTTCAAAAATGGGCTTGGATGTCATCGCTAGTGGGGAGCCCACATACTGGCCTACAGATGTACGTAAAATTCCTGATGATATAGATTTTGGCGTCATGAAAAATATCTCTAGGGACTTAGTTCATATTGAGGCCTCTCTGGATTTATCATCCGATCACTCTCCTACTATTGTTACAATCTGTAACAAACAAAATAGTGATTTACCCTACTCAAATGTGAGGATTATCAATCGTATTAACTGGCGGAAATTCATGTTACCTAAGTAGTCATTGCACGGAAAATATAAGATTACGAACACACGAGGATGTTGAATCCAATTTAGATGATTTTAAAGAAAAGATTAAACAGGCTGCTGAACATGCTACAACCACTCACCAGCAGACTGGATTTAAAAAAATTTATTGTGCTGATATAGAGCGCTTAGTAAGAGAAAAAAGAAGAGTCAGAAGAGAATGGTTACAACACAGATCACCTCAAACTAAAAACAGGCTTAAAGAATGCGCAAAACAACTCAAAGATATGCTAGCAAAACAAAAAACTGCATCTTTTCAAAAATATCTGGAGAGTCTTGATGTCACACCAGCTTCTAATTACTCTTTGTGGCGTGCTGCTAAAAATCTTAAAAGACCCGTTGAGTTTAAACCACCTCTGCGCACCTTCACTGGAAGCTGGGCAAGAACTGATGCTGAAAAAGGTAGAATATTTGCTGAACATTTAAAGAATGTATTTACCCCCAAAAAAGTACTGGTGTTTCTGAATTGCCTAACGTAGTTGCCTTACCTCCGCGACCATTCAAGTTGGAATTTCGTGATGTACAAAAAGTCATCGGTGAACTTAACGAGAAGAAGGCTCCGGGTATCGACGGTATCAGTAACAGAATGCTGATTGAGTTACCTGTTATTGCAGTTAGAATTTTGCTATTTATATTCAAAATTCCAGAAAATTGGAAGATTGCCAAAGTCAAAATGATTCCGAAACCAGGAAAAGATCTTACCAGGGCTGAGTCATATAGGCCAATTAGTTTGTTGTCAACAATGTCAAAGCTTTTCGAAAAGCTCCTCATCAGTAAATTGTCGCCTATGCTAACAAATAGTGGGTGCATTCCGGATCATCAATTTGGTTTTAGAAGTCACCATTGAACAAACGCACAGATTGGTTCAAGTCATCAGAAGGACATTTGAACAAAAGAAGTATTGTTCTGCTCTTTTCATAGATGTATCTCAGGCTTTTGACAAAGTGTGGCATGAAGGACTGCTTTTAAAACTGAAAACATATCTGCCGGTCAACATTCTGAAGCTTTTGGAAAGTTACATTATTGGCAGGAAGTTTACTGTTACAGAAGGAAACTTCATGAGTTCACTCGAATCTATTGCCGCAGAGGTGCCACAGGGCAGTACACTTGGTCCAGTTTTATATTTAATTTATACTTGTGATATGCCTGTAAGTAGTATTATTCACACATCTACATTTGCTGGTGATACAGCCTGTGTTAGTATGCACGAAAACCCGCGCGAAGCATCTTAAAATCTTCAGGAACATATTAGCCAGCTGGAAACATGGTTGAAAGTGTGTTCATATAACGTTCACACTGCGAAGGGATACTTGTTCCCTCATTCGAATTAATAACGAAATTGTTCCGGAACATTCGCATGTGAAATACCATGGTATTCATCTTGATAAACGACTTACGTGGAAGAATTACATTGAAGCAAAGCTAACTCAGATGAAGCTAAAATTGGCTCAGATACATTGGCTAATTGGTAGAAATTCTAATTCAAAACACAATTTTGCGCCTAGTAACATCAACTCCATGGTACGTCAAAAATTCTAACATCCATCGGGACTTAAACATGACACTAGTGACTGCTGAAATAGCTAAATACGCAGGAAAATACCTAATAAAACTTGAAACCCATCCTAATCTACTTGCTCGCAATATATTAAACTTTAGTGGTCACATTCACCTGAAAAAGAGGAACACTAAGGATCTAGTTGTCAATGCTACAGATGAAGCGTCTTGAGCATCATTCATTTTCTGCCACTAAGTGTATGTCTGACATTGGTCGGGCTTAATGATTAGCTCTAGATTTAAGATTTGACAACTTATTGTTATTTCATATTTTGAAGATTCAATAAATAACAAAAGGAGGAAAAAAAAAGTTGTACAAGTTGAAGCTCCGAAAAAATTCGACGACATTGTACAATGTTTTAGATGCCAGGAATTTGGTCATACGAAACCGTATTGTAGAAAACCTTTTAGGTTTGTAAAATATGGTCTGGCACACGCAACTGTTGAATATTCTAAGCCTGTCAATACTTTACATCAATGCGTAGATTGTTTGAAAAATCATACCGCGAATTACAAAGGATGTGAAGTAAATAAACAAATATATAAAACTACGGGAAAGACAACAGAGTCAGAGCATTATAATCATAAGCCTATTTTTGTTCAAACAACCCACAATAACAGTCCTTTAACTTATGTTCCAGTTACAGGTGCAAATGACGGTATTAATAATGTACTTCATAAAATTGAGTCAATGCTTGAAAAACAAATAGAGCTAACTAATACTTTAATGAAGATGATGTCAATGCTTATGACCAAACTATGCAACTAGATTTACATATCGCGCAATGGAATGCAAATGGTATAAATAACCACATAAACGAAGTTGAAATTTTTCTTAAAAATAATTTTATAGATATTTTATTAATATCGGAATCCCACCTTACCAGCAAGTCTTTTTTCCGTATAAGAGGCTACAATTTAATAACAGCTAATCAACCTAATGAGAGAGCACATGCCGGTGCTGCTATTTTAATTAAGGCTTCAATCAAATATGAAGTTTTAGATTCTGTGACTGAGCTATATATGCAGGCAACTGGAGCTAAAATAAGTTGTAATAATAATAGAGTCAGAATATATTCTGTTTACTTTCCACCCAGATACAATATTCTGTGTGAACAGTATGAAAACTTCTTTAAAAATCTTGGTCTTAGATTTTTAGTGGGTGGTGATTTTAATGCTAAACACACCTGGTGGGGATCGCGTTTATCAAATCCTAAGGGAAGAGAACTTTTTAAATGTATGACATAAAATCAGTACAGATCATTGTCGACGGGCTTGCCTACATATTGGCCAAGTGACAGTTCCAAGATTCCTGATCTTTTGGACTTTTTTATTTATAAAGGAATTCCAGAAACATCTTTATCTATTGTATCGAGTGATGATTTAAGTTCTGATCATAGTCCGATTGTAGTAAATTTTAAACATATGGTTGAAACTAACATTAATTTTAATACTACACTGAAAACTGGATATGAAGTCGATCAAGCTGTAGAAAATTTTTCGAAAATAATCCATGATGCAGCTTTTATGTCTACTACTCAAAACAGTTATGCCTCCAATTTAAGATTTAGAATATCTATGGAAATAAGGGAACTAATTAAAATGAAAAGGCAACTTCGAAATGTTTGGAAAAGAACTAGACACCCTTCAGATAAACGTAATTTTAATCGAGCAGCTAGCTATGTAAAAAAAAAAGATTAAAATAATGAAAAAATAATTCAGTTCGTAAATTTTTGATCAATTTAAGCCCAGCATACAATAACGAACATAATTTATGGAGGGCAACCAAATATCTCAAATGTTCTCAATCACGTTATATTCCAATAAAAGATATTAATAATGTTTGGTGTTGATCGGATTTAAGCAAAGCTGAGGTCAAAATAAGTAAGTTCATTGATATTCCGTGCCAAATGAGTCGTCCTATAAAACCTTTTAAATTTAATGAGGTAGTTTCAGAAGTTAAGAAACTAAATTTTAATAAGTCATCTGGATATGACAACATAGACCCAATTGTACTTAAATACTTGCCACAGAAAGCTTTAGTATTTCTTACAAATTTATTCAATGCTGTTTTAAGGCTATCTCATTTTCCTTTTCAATGGAAGCATGCAAAGGTAATAATGTTCTAAAACCAACGAAACCAGAACATTCTATTGATTCATATAGACCTATTAGTCTGCTGCCAATTCATTCAAAATTACTTGAAAAGCTTATTAAAAAACGAATGTCGCCGATTTTAGAAGCTTTAGAAATTTCACCCGATCATCAGTTTGGCTTTGGTCGTAATCATGGGACTCCTGAACAGTGTCAAATAATTGTTAAAACAATGCGTTGGAGAATCGGCAATACTGCTCTTGTGTATTTCTTGACGTTAAACAAGCTTTTAACGGAGTTTGGCACAATGGCCTGCTATACAAATTAAAACAACTACTGCCCGCACCGTTTTACCTTTTGTTGAAGTTATACTTAAATGAACGCAACATCAACAATGATAATTCAGAAATCGGCGTAAAAAAGTCCGGTCTACCGCAGGGAATCGTATTGGGTCCAATTCTATATACATTATTTACTGCAGACATACCTACGAGTTCGGATGTTATGATTGCCACATATGCAGATGATACTGCTATATTAGCAGTCAAAGAATCAGCATCTGAAGCTTCAGCACTTGTTCAATCACAGCTCGACTTAATAAACGCATGGTTAAAAAAGTGGAATATAAAAGTCAATGCTGATAAGTCAACTCATCTAACTTATACTCTTAAAGTGGGTGACTGCCCGCCTGTTCATCTTAATGGGATTTTGATACCCAAATCCAAATGTTTTAAATATCTGGGTATGAATATTGATGAACGAATAACATGGAAAAATCATTTACAGCTGAAGAGAAAGCAGCTTGATATAAAAACAAGGAAAATGTACTAGCTACTAGGTCCACACTAGGTCATTCTATAAAACAACTTTAAAGCCTATCTGGACTTATGAGATTCAGTTATGGGGAACATCATCGTACATAACATTCAAAAATATCAGTCTAAAGCTTTAAGACTTATAATACAAGCACCTTGGTTTGTTAGAAACAACAGTATTCATAATGATCTTGACATTTCTAACGTTAGGGAAGAAAACATTTTAGCTATAGCACTTTTAGATGACAGTGAAGAAATAAGACGCCTAAAAAGACTGCATGTTCTTGATCTTCCTTTTCTAATTTAAACTAAAAACATTTTAAGAAATTATGCCTGAAACATAGAAATACAACTTGATTAATGCACTTGCAATTCGACTGACTTACAACAATACATTAAGAAGTTTGTAGATGCAAATAAATATGTCTTTAGTTAAGTTCACTGGAATTTAACTACTTATAGGATTTACTTATCATTTCATTGCAAATAGATTGCAAATAAATGTAAATAAAAAAAAGTAGAGTTCTAGAAATATCTGAGTGTCCACCTTCTGCAGGGTCATTATGGTATTGTTTTATTATTCTTTACATGGGTCACCTAATTTGGTAGCGCTACTATCAAATTACTCAAATATATATTGCCCTTTTCTTTAAATTCATTTATTGAGATAAATTCGAAAATTTTCTCACTAGGTACCACTTGATATTTCCTTATATTCAATTAACCAGCCACTTTTTCTAGCCTAGAGAAAAATTGTTCTAAAAAATGTTTTCATTAGTAAATAAATTATCAATATTAATGTATATCAGTACCACCTTGCCTTGCTTTATATAGCATTTATTTGGGCCTATTTTAACTTGATATTTTCTGACGTCAGTGTTGTTAAGTGGCCTCTCATTTTCTTCCCTTTGATTCTTTTTACCTTTAATGTTATTTGCCATGTTCTGTGTCTTTCTAATAACGGATCTTGGAGTAATAATCAATAAGGTATTATTAGTCTTGTTCTCCGATATTAATGCGTCCGCTACATAATTATTTTTTCCCATAAGATATTCAACAGTAAAATTATATTCTTCTAAGTCTAGTCTCATTCTTGTTAATTTGGAACTCGGATTTTTCATTGAAAATAGATAGGGTAATGGTCTGCAGTCCGTACGAACAACAAAGTGTTTTCCGTATATGTATGGCCGAAAATATGTAATTGCCCAGTGCTGAGCGTGAAGAAGTGGTTGTCGGTACATCTGGCGATGGTGTTTGCGTTGATGGTGATGCACATACACATTCAATATCACTATCTGCCTCTTCATTGTCTCTCACGGAGACGTTAGAAGTTGATCCGGAAATTCCGTCTTTGGAGCTATTTAAAAAATCTAGCTGACAGGAGACGTTCAACTGCGAAGTTGGTCTAAATGACTTTTGAATATACGATTGTCTTCAATACGCACATTGTAAGATAATGGTCCAGTTTGCGATTGTATGTGAGCTGGTATCCATTTTGGACCGGATGCATAGTTGCGAGCCCATACAAAGTCCCGTTCTTTAAATGATTTTTAAGCAGGTGCATTCTGGACGGTATTTGATAATTCATGTGGGTGAAGCTTGTCAGTGTAACTCTTCAGTTGCAGATTAAACAAAAGCTCAGCAGGTGAACGACCTGTCGCAGCGTGGGGGTTATGTGGTGGTTGAATGCAAAACGAATAAAGTCCAGCTAAATATTTGAATTAACCGGAATTTTCTTTATATAATTTTTGGTTGTTTGAACCATGCGTTCAACCTATCAATTTGTCGATGGATGAAACGGAGCACTTTTGACATGGCGTATCAGATTGTTGTCTGTAAAGTTTTGGAATTCCAGCGACGTGAACGCTGTTCCGTTGTCCGACACAATTATGTCCGGTAAGCCGTGCGTTGCAAACAGTGAACGTAATGACCTTATTGTACATTGAGATGATGTGGACTTGACGATGTGCACTTCTAACCACTTAAAAAAACAATTTACCCTGAAATGGACCGGCAAAGTCAATATGTATCCTCGACCATGGGGTTCGAGTCTCTTAACAAAGTTTAACCTCGTTTTCTATTTGGGCATCCATATTTGGCCACCAAACATAGCTTCTCGCAATTTCCTTCATTTTTACGATGCCAGGGTGTCCAGCATGTAAAGCATGCAGAATGTCCGGACGATTGGGTGGAGGAATGATTGTTCTATTACCCCACAAAAGGCAGCCCTTTAGTGTTGAAATTTCGTTACGGCGCATAAGGTAGGTAGGTGCTTGATCATCGCGATTAATACAATTTGGCCGTTCCCTTAACGCCCAGCTGAGGACTTTAGCGAGAAATGGATCCTTTGCTGTTTGTTTTGCCACATCTTTGGCATTGATGACTTCCGTGCTGGCTAGTTCAATCATAAGGATTTCATATTCTTTATACTCACAATGCTGTTCTGAATCATCTGGTAGGCGGCTTAAACAGTCGGCGTTGCCTATTTTCTTGCCTTCTCTATAAACGAGGTCAAAATCGTAAGCGTTAAGAAAAATACATCGGCGAAGCATGACAATCGATAATATTAGAGGCGTTGGCTTTGCCGTGCAAAAAATTCCCAAAAGGGGGCGGTGATCAGTCACCAAGGTAAATTTTTTGCCATGCAAATAATCACGACATTTTTTTACCCCCGCAACAACAGCGCTTGCTTCTCTGTCGATTTGCGCATAATTTCTCCCTATCTTCGATAGAGTCCTCGAATAAAATACGATTGGCCGCTCAGAACCATCATGCAATCTGTGACCTAATACAGACCCAATACCATAAGGAGAGGCATCGCAAACGAGTGTAAGTGGGAGACTTTCATTATAATGTATAAGCACACTTTCACATGTTATTATTCTTTTCAAATTACGAAAAGCTGTATCATGCTCTTTTCCCCAATGCCAATGGCGGTTTATCTCTAGAAGGCGATGCAATGGCTATTGTTGCCTTATTTGGTAAAAATGAATGATACAAATTTAATAGCCCAAGAAAAGTCTGAAGCTGCTTTTTGTCCGTGGGTACGGGTGCATTCTGAATTGCCTTTATTTTTTTAGGCGATGGTCTTATGCCGAGGCCATCAATTTTGAAGTTAATGGAATTAACCCCAAATTGACATTTATCTTTTTTTAAACGAATACCTGATTGATCAAACCGGTTGAAAACTTTATTCAAACGCTTAGGCAGTTCCGATCGGTTTTACGTCATCAAAATAGGGTAAGACACCGGGAATGTTACCTAAAAGCTCTTCAATACAATTTTGAAATATGCCCGGAGCTGAAGAAATATCGAATTGAAGTCGGTTTACCTTAAATGCGCCTTTATGCGTTACAAGAGTTTGCATCAAGGCAGATTCTTCATCGACTATAAGCTGTTGATATGCTTGTGCAAGATCTAACTTTGCATACAATTTTTCCCCCTTCTATCGACGAAAGTAGGGAACCAACTGGTGGAATCTGAAAATTATGTGGCAATAGTGCTTTATTAAGTGTTGACTTATAGTCACCACAGATTCTAATTGTACTTTTAGGTACTGGTACTGATGAGGGTTGCCCAATCTTAATATTCGATTGGTTCTAGAATATCTTGATTGCACAACCTATTCAGCTCAGCCTCTACTTGGCTTCTAAGGGCCAAAGAAATGCGACGAACAGGAAGTCTAATTGTTTTGAAAAAGTCCTTTAAACGTAAGGAAACCAGTTTACCATTAAACTTACCAAGCTCTTTAAAAAACAGATGATCGAACTTTCCCAAAACTATTCTAATAGAATTTAGCTCTTCCATTACATGGAATCTCTGTATATTTATACCCAATGGACCAACCCAATTGCACCCCAATATATTAGTTTGAGTGCCATTAACTACCACCAGAGGTAAAGCCTTGATTAATATCAAATTAATCAAATATCAATATCAACAACACCTCTAACAGGTACTATTATGGTACTATTATGGTGAAAATCTCTCAAATTTAAATTACACTCATATAATTCGGGCTGTGTCGCGACCACAAACGACAGAAGGTCAGTGATGACACTATCGTATAATCCGAGCACGAATCGATTTCAAACTTGCATTTCTTTCCATTAATATTTACAAGTGTTGAACGTTTATGGGATTCTTGCCCCATGATATGATTAATCGACTGTGACTTCGATCTGGTAAAATGTTGCCTAGTTTTGTTGAAAGCTTTCGATGATTCTGTAGAAAATGTACCTTATTTCGATGAACTACAGACGCGCTGTAAATGTCCCTTGATACCATAAGCTGAACAGATAACTTCCTTATGTATGCTGTAGAGTACCTTCACTTCACCTCCAAATTTCTTTCAAATTCTTTAAACATATTTTATAAGTAAATGAACTCAGACATAAATTATTCAGACCATTTCAATGTCAACGACATTGTTGTTAAATAAACACCTTAATTTCAATAACAAAATTTTGAAACTTAAAACATAGGCGCACACGCCAAATACATTTTTCTTGTCATATGATGCCTCACTCCAAAACAAAACTATAGTTTACTGTCAATTTCAGAGACCCACTTAAATTTAAGTCAGCCTAAGGAAAATTTTATTGTATAATATTTTCTTTTTTTTTTTAAATTTTATTAATCTTTACTTGTAATAATGTTTACCTATTATTGTGTATTTTATTGATGAGTAAACAAAAAGAATTTTTATTATTAATCTTTATATATATTATATTATATTATGTTAAGTTATTATTGTGTATTTTATTGATGAATAGACAAAAAGAAAGTATAAAATAAAGTCTTTCTATCAGAAAGGCATTCAGTCTTAATCTGCTAGTTGGAAGGCAGTCATTTGCCCTAACGTTAAAAATCTCTCTTTTCTTAAAAGGAAATCTTTAGACGGCCCTAAAGCTCTTTCCATATGGAATACAGTTTACTAACATTATAGATACTGTTAACTGAAAACGAATATAGGGGCATTTAAAGTTAAAAACAAAATAAATACATTTCATGGCGATCCTGCCAACGATCCTTCTGAAATCTTTTTAAGCAGAATCAATTTTCGAATTCTTTACGAAGGACAATATAAAAATATTTCAACAATTATATGGAGGGACCAAAGAAGCTGTCCATACAGCAGTACAGGGAAAGACGTGAGAACAACAAAGATACCCATCGTGTGGCTATCCCCAAGGAAAATTTAAAAATAAAAACCCGAGGAGGATATAAAAAACGCCTTAGAGTGGAAAAGGCAAAAATTAATGCCATAAAGAGAACATCGGTAAACCAACAGACAGGCAATAACTTCTCAAAGGTATTAGCAGCTGACTTTGCTTTAGAACAACAACAAGGAGCTCAGAGCAAAAATACACCAGAGACAACAAAAAACTTGGGAAACAGTAGAAGAAACAAAAAGTTACGCTTATGGGGAACTGGTTTTCAACAGAAAGGAAGGAGGAAATCATCCTAAACCAAACAGTAGCCAACAACAGCAGCTTTTTGGACAACAAGATTATAACAATTGACGTAATCATATTATTCACCATTTTCATAATAATTTTATACATTATACATAGAATCAATAAATATTATAAAACTTATTTACACAAACATTTAAATAGAAGTAAGGAAATAGTTTAAGATAACAAAAAAAAATTTTTTTTTGACAAACAAATACTAAATAAATTTTTCTCTTAATGTATTAACAAAACAAAAATATATAACTAAATAAAATGAAATTTCATAAGTACATTTTAGATAAAAAATATTGAAGAAATTGTAAGGACTCTGTCAGGGATATTAGATAACACAAAAAAAAAACAGGGAACAAGAAAATATAAAGTAGAAACTCTATTGCAAAAATTAAAAGACATAGAAAACTTGAAAATTGAATTTGAAATACTTGAAGCTAGCCCTGATATAGATTACAAAAAACTCACGATTTTAAAAACAAAATTTCAGAAATTATACACTGAGACAAAAGAACGATTAACAGAACAAAAAAACAATCAAGAAAAAACAGAACAAAGCAGTTCAAATAACATTTCAACACAAAACATGTCAGAATTCGATATAAATATATCATTAAAAGTAGTACCAGAATTTACTGGGAACTACAGGGACTTACCATCATTTTTAAAGATCACAGAGTTGATCTATATGACATTAAATGAACAGAGTAAGAAAACATTTATAGAATTTATTAGGGAAGTAAAATTAAACAACAAGGTAAGGACAGCAATTGGAATTTTAGACCCAATTGACAATTTCGATAAATTACAAATTGAACTATTAAGGCTATACAAAAATCCATTCACCATCCCAGAAATTTACTCAAAACTTAATTGCTATACGCAAAGAAATCAAAGCGTGGCTACATTTAGTGACCATATACTAAAACTCATCTCCGAATTGAATACATTACAAATCACAGAGCTGGAAGGAACAGTAACGAACGAAAGAAAAGATGACGTCATTAGAAATAACCAAAAATATGGCTTAACCATTTTTAAAAATAATTTAAACGACAACCTAAGACAAGCGATATGCTTAACTCAAACGAAGACATTACAAGAAGCCATAAACTTGGCAAAAGACCTAGAAAGAACTACCAATAACGCTGGACAAATTATGTATTTTAGCCAAAACAATATCAGAGGACGAAACAATTACAGAGGACTTAACAACACAAACATACAAGGATTAGAGTAATGCAAGAGGGAAACGAGATTGCCCTGGAGGAGGGACAACTAAGCGAAAGTCCAGCCCGGGGTACCCAAAATTAAATATTTTCAGAATATCGAGGAATGCTACGAATATAATTTCTTTAAGATGTACAGACTCTAATACAAATCTAACTTTTTTAATAGACACGGGAGCAGATGTGTCTGTCATAAAGCCAAAACATCTAAATGGCGACTTATTCTTCAATGACCGGGATAGATGCAAATTAACAGGGATATCAAACGAAATTATTTACTCAAAAGGAGTAACGGACATAACATTAGATTTTGGCGATAAATCGTATATTCAAAAATTCAATATAGTAGACGACGAATTTCCTATACAAACTGACGGAATATTGGGACAGGATTTTCTGAATTTTTTGCCTTTGCAAAATCGACTTAGAAACACATACTATAACACTCGTTGTTAATGATGAAGAGATCATTTTACCTATTCATTCAGATTTATCTGAAATTTCGGATATAATTATTCCTGCAAGATCGGAAATAATTCACCGAGTAAAATTAGATCTTACTGAGGACAGCTTCGTGTTCAATAAAGAAATTCAAAAAGGCGTATTTCTAGGAAACTCCATAGTACCCAAGGAAGGATTTGCTCACATAAGACTACTTAACGTTAACGATAGTGAAATTCGTATAAAAAATCTAAAACTTGAAACAGAACCCTTAAATAACTATTACATAATTAACACTCAAGACACTTGACTGCATTCTCCACAAGACAAGGTCATTACCAGTTTAAACGTTTACCATTTGGACTCAAAATATCTAGCAATAGCTTTCAAAGAATGCTCACAATAGCTTTGAGTGGTTTAGATAGCAGTGCATTTCTATATGTAGATGACATTATAGTGTTTGGCTGTAGTCTAAAACACCACAACAGTAATTTAATTGCGGTTTTTGAAAGACTACGAAAATATAACTTAAAATTAAATGCGAGCAAGTGCGTATTTTTAAAATCCGAAGTCGTATACCTAGGTCATCTGATCACGCAAGACGGCATAAGAACAGACCCATCAAAATTTGAAGTGATAAGAAATTACCCCGTACCCACAATTGGTGACGATGTTAGGAGATTTGTAGCTTTTTGCAATTATTATAGACATTTTATACACAATTTTGCTCAGATAACCAAATGCCTAAATAATCTTGTAAAGAAGGAACAAGTATTTGATTGGACTGACGAATGCCAGAAAGCATTCGAATCACTGAAGGAAAAACTAATCAATCCACCTATTTTACAATATCCAAATTTCGAGCAACCATTTGTGCTCACAACAGATGCATCTAACTTCGCACTCGGTGCAAAATTTAGTCAAGGAGAAATAGGAAAAGATTTGCCAATATCATATGCAAGCAAGACTTTGGTAAAACATGATATAAATAAACCGGTCATAGAAAAAGAACTACTCGCGATTCACTGGGGAATAAATTTCTTCCGTCCATACCTAATGGGTAGGAAATTCACCGTGGTAACAGACCACAGACCTCTAATATCCTTATTTTCACACAAAAATCCTTCGTCCAAGATGACAAGGATTAGACTTGATTTGTCAGACTATGATTTCGAAATAGTCTACAAGCAAGGCAAAATGAATACAAATGCCGATGCATTATCACGAATAAAGATAGACTCAGACATACTAAAGAAAATGATACCAACAGATTGTGATGATAATAATAAAATGCTTGTAATGACAAGGTGAATGTCTGCCAAGAATAAGACCAAGGTAGACAAGGAGAACTACAACTCTCATTCGAAATCAGGCCAACTTCACATTTGGGATTGTACATCCATAGCTGATATATAAAATAGAATATAAAAAAGAATTAAAGGATCCAAAATACAGATAAATAAGAATGGGGATATAATAGTCCGATATAGTAAGGAGCCTCTAAAATACGTTTCAATCATGGCGAAACTATCATCAATAGTGACTAAAGGAAATATAGAAAAGCTAGCGCTAGAAAAAGATAATTTATTACGGGAAATGAACATTGAAAATTTTAAAGAAGCATTTAACAAGTTACAAACTGAAAGAATAGAACAAAATTTAAGACTCTTAAGAATAATTTTATATAAAGTCCCAAAACAAATTAATGACAAAGAAATGATAAAAAATTTAATATATGAGTATCACAATTCATCACTAGGAGGACACCTTGGTATAAGAAAAACTATCTTGAAATTAAAACAAAAGTACATATGGAATAACATGAGAAAATTAATAAAACAATATATAAACAGTTGTAAAGAATGTACCCGAAACAAACAGACAAAGTACATAAAAGAAAAAATGTCAATAACAGACACACCTAGTACAAGCTTTAAAAATTTAAGCATAGACACAGTAGGACCATTGATTATATCAAATGGTTTCCGATATATTTTAACGGTACAATGCGAACTGACAAAATACGTAATCTTATTCCCAATGAAAACAAAAGAATCAATCTCAATCGCAAAGACACTAGTAGAGCAGGTAATACTAAAATACGGACTTTTTAAAAAATTAAAATCTGATCGAGGAACAGAGTTTGCAAATGAATTAATGAAAAATATATGCGAAATACTAAATATAAATCAAACCTTTTCAGCACCCTATCACCATCAGACAATAATATTTGAAAGAAGTCACAGATTACTAAATGAATTTCTGTTAAACTTTGTAGAAAATCACGAATGGGACCATGGTTGCCTTATTTTGCATTTGCTTTTAATACAACACCGAACATAGTTACGGAATTTTCACCGAACGAGTTAATATACGAAAAACTTCCACGCTTACCAACTGACATAATTGAAGACAATCAACCAGTATATAACTTGAACAATTACGCGAATGAGATGAAACTTAGACTAAAAGAGTCACTTCTGAAAGCAAAAGAACTGATAAAACTAACAAAACAAAAGAACTATATGACAAAACCAGTAACACATCAGATTTAAGAGTAGGTGACTGGGTATTTGTAAAACTAGAAACTAGAAGAAAACAGCAGAGTCCATATCATGGCCCTTACCTCATAGTAGAGCGTAAAGGAGTCAATTCTGTATTAAAAATTAACAATAAATTTAAGGAATATCATAATAACACTCTTAAGAAATACAAAATCACCTAAAATATTATCCATTATAAAACATACATTTAAAATATATATTAAGAAACTTTTACATTTATAAACATATTTTCTTTCGAAAACCACTGAACTTGCAAAATTCAACCAAATTTTTTAGTACAGTAATTTTCAATCTTAACCATGGGGGTGTAGAGTACCTTCACTTCACCTCCAAATTTCTTTCGAATTCTTTAAACATATTTTATAAGTAAATAAACTCAGACATCAATTATTCAGACCATTTCAATGTCAACGACATTGTTGTTAAATAGACACTTTAATTTCAATAACAAAATTTTGAAACTTAAAACATAGGCGCACACGCCAAATACATTTTTCTTGTCATATGATGCCTCACTCCAAAACAAAACTATAGTTTACTGTCAAGTTCAGAGACCCACTTAAATTTAAGTCAGCCTAAGCAAAATTTTATTGTATAATATTTTCTTTTTTTTTTTAAATTTTATTAATCTTTACTTGTAATAATGTTTACCTATTATTGTGTATTTTATTGATGAGTAAACAAAAAGAATTTTTGTTATTAATCTTTATATATATTATATTATATTATGTTAAGTTATTGTGTATTTTATTGATGAATAGACAAAAAGAAAGTATAAAATAAAGTCTTTCTATCAGAAAAGCATGCAGTCTTAATCTGGTAGTTGGAAGGCAGTTATTTGCCCTAACGTTAAAAATCTCTCTTTTCTTAAAAGGAAATCTTTAGACGGCAGGTTTTCCCTAAAGCTCTTTCCATATGGAATACAGTTTACTAACATTGTAGATACTGTTAACTGAAAAGGAATATAGGGGCATTTAAAGTTAAAAACAAAATAAATACATTTCAATGCACTGTGGGCGGGGATGACTCCCTCCACAGCCGTTGCACAATTTGCTTAAATTGTGTTGGTTCTGAACCTTTCGGTTTTGTTTATTTTTTGGTTGATTACGTTTATTTATTTGATGTATCTGATCTGGCAGGCGAATTACCATTACATTTTTAACGACGCTTCGGCGGATGTAGCTCGGTCGAACCTTTTGTAATTGCAAGTCAGGTTCAGCGAGAAGACTTCGCTGTAAAGCCTCATCACGCAAGCCGCACACCAACCGATCACGAAGCATCCGATCTAAAGCGGTACCAAAATTGCAGTCAACTGCGAATTTCCTCAATGCGTCGATGTATTCCGGAAACTCTCATTTGGCAGTTGGTCACGGTTATGGAATTTAAAAAATGACGCAATCTTCGATAGTCGTGGAGAATAATGGTTCGTCAGCAGTGTTTTAATTTCATCCATATTAAGGTCACTCACCGTTTTGGGAGATACCAATGACGATAGGAGATCATATTACGTGATAAGACTTACATCTGTGCCTGGCAGTGAGCCTTAATCAGGTGGTGGCCATACCACTGGGAATGAAAAGGAACGTCACTCACGCCCTAGGAAGCCGAAGACTAATTCTAGCAACAGGTCTTTCCTAGTTGCAACTTTGATGATTCCAGAGCAGGGCTGCAAACCACCGCTTCTTGATGAAGAGCTGGAGACTATCCAACTCCTGTTCAGAACACATGACTGGCATGCTCACTGGATCTAGAAACATTCCACCAGGTAGGTGTTATTAAAGGTGAAATTATCCTGGCCCCATTAGAAACTGACCTGTTCTGGGGCCGCGGAATAACAACCACCACGATACTCCCGAAGGACCAACCTCAATAATTAGCCAGAGAAACAGCTAAATGCCTAAAGAGACAAATAGCGGAAACTCTGCGGGCTTACGGATTCCCGTGGAAATAACGCGGAGCTTCCAGTTTTACCCCTGCTGACTTCAAGGACTGGGCTCCCTTACACCCCCAGTGTCACAGGTCTAGATAGTCGAGCGTTCTATTAAGACCATAAATGTGCCCTCGGGGGGGAAATAGGAGATCATATAATGGTGCACCCGCCAACGTCAAGAAAACTGCCTTCTGATGATCAGCCTGAACGTCATTGGCCATGATGAAAAGTTCAAACCTCGCGAAGTATGTTGACCAGTTTCCAGGATGATTGATGCCAAACGGTTCCATGGTTCCCACTGATGCCATTGTGCGCTTTTTGTTTGGTTGGTTCAACGAATCGGTTAAAGTTGTGGACTTTGATGCAGGAGATTATTTATCAGTCTTCGGCGGCATTGACTCTTTGCCGCCAACTTCTTAAACAATGCCGTGAGACTCAGTGTTAAGGTGGAGTCAGGATAGGTATAGCCACACACATGTGGTCACCAGAATATTGACGTAAGGTTTTATGACTTGCGTTAATTTTTTCAACGCAGAATATGGACTTCTAACGGAGGAGAAAAAAAAATTGCGAAAGTTATTATTGACTTTAATTTTCTTTTGGGAAGAATCCCATCCTCGTCGCCACTATTAAGTTTGGTAGAAACTCAACTTTTATTAAGTCAAAAATACCTTCTTACCTTCTTTATTTAATATTCCCACATAACAAAAAATAACTATATATTATTTTTTTAACGGTCTTTTTAATTAAGTTTAACAATATATTTTTTCAATATTTCGCTTTCCTTTGCAAAGCTTCCTCAGGAAATTAATTTTTATGATAACAAAAATTATTAACAATTTGAAAAAATTTTTTGAAAACAATTGACAAAAAACATATAAAATATTTTCTTCATACATTCATACAAAATTAAAATTTCAAATATTTAAACATGCAAAAAACAAGGAAATAGAAATTAAATAACAAATTCTTTCTTATGAAATAATTATAACAAATTATGTGTCTTTTGAATCAATTACCTGCGCTAAATTATCTGTGTCTGTTTTGAAATTTATTGTCTAACATATGGTACATTAACAATTTCTAATATTTCTAACATATAACGTCTCTTTTAGTTTTTTTCTATTTCTAATATTGATATTTCCTCAAACTTTGGATAATGATTATATTTCGTACAATGCGAAGATAAGGATGTCTTCTGTGTTGAAATATTCCTATATTTTTGGTCACATCTGTGAC
Organism: Trichopoda pennipes; assembly: GCA_030448955.1. Classification (NCBI taxonomy): domain Eukaryota; kingdom Metazoa; phylum Arthropoda; class Insecta; order Diptera; family Tachinidae; genus Trichopoda; species Trichopoda pennipes. The sequence continues at coordinate 353,038 of JASKUP010000042.1, read as the reverse complement.
CAGCTAATCTTGTTTTAAGTTTATTTTTTGTTATCAAAATATAAACTTTGTCACAGTTCACCTGGTCATTCCTCCGCATGGTATCCTGTATAATACATCAGATATTTACATTTTCCCTATTTTATCCTTCATAATTTATAAATTCTTAGTTCTGTCGTAGTATTTCCTAAATTATGCCTATGACTACCATATTGTCTAATTAATCTGTTAGTTAATTCTACTGGAAAATCATTGTCATTAAGTATATCTCTTATTGTGCCCTTATTCTTCAAATGAAATTATTTATCACTTATAGTCCATATTCTGTCTATCATATTTTTCGCCGTGCTTATTATCATTAATAATTCTTCCAGAAGATGTTAGTTTCATATACCAATCAAATACTTACTTATTTCTCTTTCTTATTATCAATATGTCTAAATATGCAAGTCTAGATTTTAACTCTCTTTCAGTCGTAAATTTAACATCCGGATGAAAAAAACTATTCAATTCTGAAAAAATATCATCCACTAGATCTTCCGAAGTTATACAAAATAAATCATCTACATATTTTGTGATAATCTTCGGTTTAAAATGCATTTTACTAATACATGAATTTAGTAATTCCTCCATCACAATATCAGCTATAATTGGAGATGCTGGAGCGCCCATAGGGAGGCCCTCCTTCTGCAGATATATCCTATTATCAAATTGAAAATATCTGTTGTCTTCAACACAAAACTTAAGAATACGTAAAAATAATTCCTTTTGCCATTTTCCCTCTATAATCATCAAAGCTAAACCTACAGGATTACTTAGAAAAAGTGAAACTACATCAAATGAAAACAATCTATCATTATTTTGTATATCTATTCTCTTGGCTTTTTCTTTAAATTCCAATGAATTTCTAATATTATATATTGATTGTCCTGTTATTACTTTAAGAATATTCGTTATATGCTTGCACAGTCCGTAGGCCGGGGAATTAATGCAAGAGCAAATAGTAGTTAAAGGAAAATTCTGCTTAGGTACTCCATATAGCTTTGGAGAATTTGATACATTAGTCTTAAGTTTATTTCTCTCCATTACTGAAATGATATCTTTTTTAATAAGTTCATCAACTAAAATATTGTTTGTGTTTTGCAGTTTAGTAGTAGGATCCTTATTCAATATTGAGTATTTTACAGAATCGTTAAGAATGTCATTTATTCTTAAATTATAATCATCTCTGCTCATAGCAACAGTAAAATTACCCTTGTCAGCATTAACAATTAATATGTTCCTATTAGAATTGAAAAATTTTGTAGCAGTTTTTACTTTATCTAATATAAAAATATCCCTTGCTGTAGGTCTAATGTTGCTAATGTGCCTATCAATAACCATTGTTAGTTTTGTCCGCGCTACTTCCTGATCCTCTTTTTCTTTTATATTTTGAATCAAATCATCTCCTTCTGAAATTACCTTCATCATTGAAAAATGTTTCTTTTCAAGCGGTAATGCAAATTTCTGTCCTAGAGAAATAATCCACTTAACATCCCCTGGAGTATCTATGTCAGTCTTGTTAACAAACCAATGTTCATTAACCTTAATTCCTAATTCCTTTCTTTGAATATCAGAAAGATTCTTAAATTTCCTACTATGTGTTTCCTTAATCTAATCTAATATATTCTAATAATTCTGTTATCTCATCTAATGTCAAATGTCCTTCCATGTTATATACTAACGTCTCTATATTCCTATTTAAAATTTTTAGTATGTCATGTTGTTTCCTAATTGCTAAATTTAAAATTATTTTGCGTACCTCTTAATAGTGTGTTGATAATTTGAAATTTCTTTAATATTAAAAAATTTTACTCTTCTTATTAATACAATATGTATTCTTATTAATACACAAATAAGCGCGTGTTTCTGTTGGTTGATATTATGCAACTGTTCTCAATTATTAACTGTATTTATGAAGTAACAGCGTAACTACATGTATGTACATATGTATGTAAATTATGATTTGTTTTGCAAAGAGAGTAGAATTAAATTCCATTTGCACTATGGGCCCAGTACTTGACAGTCGGGGTATTGAAGTAAAGTAGGACTCATTAGTGCTTTCTTTAGGTGTTTAAATGCGTTGTCACAGTCTTTTGTCCATTCAAAAGAGACTCCTTTCTTTATTAATCTTGTTAAATGTCTGGAATGTTCTGAGAAGTTCTTTATAAATTTTCTTTAGTAGTTACAAAAGGCTACAAATCTTTTTGCACTATCAGCGTCCGTAGGTGTAGGGTAATTTTCTATTATTGAATATTTGGAGTCGTCTGGTAATATTCCATTGTCTGTGCATTTATGTCCCAGATAGGTTACTTCTCTCATGAAAAAAAAACATTTTTCAGGGTTAAGTTTTAGATTATGTCTCCGACATAAATCAAATATGTCTTGTAAATTTGAAAGCATGTATTTTTCTAAACATCCTACTGCAACTAAGTCCTCCACGTAAAAGAATGCTTGGTTTGACCATAGGCCACTGAAAGCAATTGTCATCATTCTTTGAAAGGAATTTAGTGCTACCCTTAGACCGTAAGACAGTCAAGTTGGTCTAATATGTCATCTATTCTAGGAAATTTGTCTGCTATGAGTTTTTGGTTTATCTGTCTATAATCTATCACGATGTAATGGATTATGATGGGTACAGTGGCAGGATCATCATGAGGTGTTTTCAGTGTAGAGGATATCAATATATATTTGGCGGGATCACCACGAGATGAAACACCAAAGCAAAAGGACTACTCTGCCTAAAGGTAATCAGGTGTAGATGAGTTCCATATAGCCCTTTCTATATTTTAGTAGCTGTTAAGGGTCTCAGCTTGTAATTTGGCGTTCAAGGGAACTGCCAGAAGTTTGAAACTTTTAAATGTAACAAGACATATGTTGCCAGCTTAAGTTGTCAAATGAAAGTCTGTCTTTATTTAATTTTCTATGGCTTATATACTACTTATGAAAATCTAACTTATAATCTAGAATTGAGTGTTTTTAAAGTTACTCCATTTTATGATTAAACATATTAAAACAATTGAAACTGTGGCATCATCATGCAAGCGATCAAGTGTCCGACACATGCCAAACACAAGGTGTTGATGTAAATTGACACCCATATTTACAACAGAATTGTTGTAAATACCCTACATGAGTTGTGTCGGCTCGCATACACTATGCATGTTGCATGACTACTGTAGTGCATCACATCCTGTCCGTCAAAAAATCGTTCCGTATTTACGAAAAAAGTACAGTAAGATTTCTGTGGTGTACGGGGTCGGCTGCAGTATTTATTGATTTTATTTAAATTACAATGTTGTATACTTATGGATAATTTTAATTTTATGATGATCGATACTATGATTTAATATGATAATATAATATTAATAATAATATAATTTTTTTAATCTACAATTTATTATAAGGTTTTAGGAGGTTATTGGGAAATTCGTTTTCTTTTCCATTATCGTCTACTGTAGTATTTACATTATTTCTATTTATAATTTTGTACGGGCCCTTATAACAACTTTGATTTTTTTTCTTTTTTCTACTTTTACTAAAACTGGATCTCCTATATATAAATTAAGTTTATTTGTATACCTATTATTAGAAATCCTTTTTTCTTTAGTTTTGATAATTAATTCCTTTGCTCTATTTAGAGCGTAATGTAATCTTACTTTGAGTGCTTTTACATAGTCATCATAGTTGTAAAATTTTCGCTCATTGTTTATGTTGTCATATGGTAAACATGGTAATCTTCCGTATACTAATTCAAAAGGCGTATAGCCAGTTTCTATTTGTGGTGATGTATTGTATGCGAAAGTAAACTATTGAATCCACTTATCCCATTTGTAGTCATTTGCGATAGTTAACAAAAATTCATTTAAAACTCTGTGGTTTCATATTTTAGTATGAAATGTTCAACTAATGTTCTCGCATCTTTTGTTGGCATAGACAACAAATTTTGTCAACTCACATTGCATTGTCAAAATGTAGCGGTATGATACGAATTTCTTTACCATTTTATTCATGTTTTTCCATATGTAACGTTGTTTTAGTTTAATATGTAATTGTTTTTCTTATTCCTAAGTGGCCATTCATGTGAAATTCGTCAATTAGTTTATACTTAAGTATGTCATCTATTATTCTTTTTGGAGGCTTGTATATTATAATTTTTAATTGAGGCTTTTTGTTATTTATAAATATTTTTTTTAATATGTTTCTTTTAAAATTACCTTCGTATATACTCTTAATATTTTATCTTCTGTTGAGAGCGCTACTTCTTTTATATTATCAATATTCATCTTAGATATCAGCTTCCTCAGAATCGAATCTAGTTCCGCTGAGTTATCACTGAATCTTGCTAGCTTATTTTCTTCTTCATTATTTATATTTTGGGTACGTAATTTCTTCATGGTCGGAACTGGTTTCGACGAATTATCATCAAGAACTATGTGCACAATGTTTTTCCCAATTATTATGTTGACATCCTCAAATTTATTAAATTGCAATTTCTTTATATTTTTAATATCATTGATGGAGAGCATTCCCATATATGAAGTTGATCAGGCTTCTGAGAAGTACATTTTTCCATATTACCCCTAGATATATGCGCGCTAGTTTCATTATTATCTTTGTTATTAAAATTGTTTGCCTCTTGATTTAATTCTTTATTGCTATTTGCCTCTTTTCTTAGGTTTTTATTTTTATCATTCATGGCCCTTGTTGTAACAAGTATTTTTCTTTCTTTTTCGTCATTTTCGCGCGGTATCATTTGCTTTAATGTCTCAGAATTGATTGGAATTCTAGATAGTGCGTCAGTATTGATGTTCATTTTTCCTTTCTTGTAAATGATTGTAAAGTCATAGTCACTAAGGTCTAGTCTAATTATAGTCATTTTTGAAGAAGGGTTTTTGTGAGAAAAAAGGGAAAGTAATGGTCTATGGTCTGTCACTACTATGAATTTCCTTCCGTATAAGCATGGCTTAAAAAAATATATACTCCAGTGTCTTGCTAGAAGTTCTTTTTCAATTACCGGTTTGTTTACGTCATATTTCTGTAAAGATTTGCTTGCGTATGAGATTGGTAAAACTTGTCCAATTTCAGTTTGCGATAAAACTGCTCCTATCGCGTAATTTGAAGCGTCTGTTGTTAGAATGAATGGTTTTTCAAAGTCTGGGTACTGTAATACCCATGTAACGGATTATGATGTTTTTTCTGCTTATGTAGCCTCATTTCCTAATTCTTCAATCCCCAATTTGTTTAGACTATCTATTATTGTAGTTATTTTATCTCTAAATGTATTTATTGTCATTTTACCTTGGAACAATGAATTTAGCCTATTTTGAAGTTCTGGGATTGTTCTAGTGGGTTTATATCTTGTTTCTAACAATTTTTTAAAGATTGGAAATTTTCCGGTTTTGAATAGGATCCTATTGCAGTTCCTACTGTGGAAGTGAGCTTGGCATGATAAACATACTGAAGAAAATCAGTTTTTGTCATATCGGATAGAGTTTTATTAATGATTTCTGCTGTTACTAGGAAACTTTCTAATTCTTCGTAACAACCAGAAAATAATGGGAGAGCTTTTGATACAGTGTCAAAATTAAATGAAGCCATTTCGTTGTTTTTGAGTTCAGTTTCTTTCGATCTTTCTAACAAGAATGTCTTAATTGTTGTGTATATGTTGTTAAATTCTAATTTTAATGCTAGAGTTTCTTCTATATTTTTCTGTTCAAGTTCTTCTATTGTTTCCTTATGTTATCTATGTATTCTAGTTTGGTCTGAATTGTTTTCTTGGTGTATGTTCTATTCGGAATTTTTTTTAACGTTTTCTAAAGGTCTCTTAATTTTCCGAGGTTTTCCTCCATTTAACTAAATTTAGTTCAAGATTGTTATTTTTATACCGCTGTAATAGCATTAATTGTGTTTCTATTATTATATTTTAATACATAATTTTTAAAATATTTGTTTATCTTATAAGCTATGATTAACATAATTACTACTATTAATAGGGTTAGAATGTGATCCAGTATCATTTTCTCATTCTTTGCTTCCCCATACGTTACTATATTCTCTGTAACTATATTTTACTCTGGGGTTTACCCATGTTATCTTTTGGTTTATTCCCCCAAATGGGACCTACCATGACAATTTGTGCAATTTATATTTCTGTTGTGTGGTTTTTTTTTTGTTTTTTATATAATTTTTTTTTTCTTTTTGTATTTTCCTTTTTTGTACTTATTCTATTCTCTTCTTACATATATCTTTAAGTTTAAGTTTAATTGACTTCTTCTCTTCAATACTTGTTGCTAGATTTAATTGTTCATACCAGATTGCTATTACTTTCCTTGTCTGCAACTGCTTTCCCGCTCGTTTCTTTTTCTGTATAGGTTTATTTTCGACCTCGTTTATCAGTTGTCTACATATCTGTCGCTTCCGATATTCTTCTATGGATATTGGTTTTGGCCCAGCATTTACGGGAGTTGGAATGTACTCTGGGATGTGTGGTTGTTCCACACCCTGTGTGGTTGGTGTATATTCGAAAGTTTTCAAGAATTGTTCCCACTTTACAAAAATTCGGTCCACTTCTTCTTGGGATGTCATTGAATGTTTAGGTAGCAGGTTTGTTCTTACAGGACTTTTCTTAAAGGATTGTTATTGCAGGAATAGGAGCTCAGGATTCAATGGATCTCCTGGCAGGATCGCCATGTAATGGATTATGATGGGTATAGTGGCAGCATCATCATGAGGTGTTTTCGGTGTACAGGATATCAATAGATATTTGGCGGCATCACCATGAGATGAAACACCAAAACAAAAGGACTACTTTGCCTAAAGGTAATCAGGTGTAGATGAGTTCCCTATAGCATTTCTATATTTTATAAATTATAAATATTGATTTTGTAAATTTATCATTTTATTTTTTAGTCATCGTTACAATAAATTCAATTTCGCACGAAAATTATATTTAAATAATTTAAATTCACCATTGAGTTATTTAAATCCCCGGTCTAGTGTACACGAACAAATAAGCAAAAAAAATTTTCTTTTATATTAGAGCACGTGAAAATAACAACTGCGTGTTTTTGTGTTTTTGTGTTCGGTTGTTGGGACGAGAATTTTTGTCGGAAAAAAAAATACGACTACAAAGACGGGAGTAGTATCAAACGAAGGGGAAAAATTTTCCGTAGAGTTTGATATATATATCATTGAAATCGGGCGTGGAAATCGTGAGTTATAGCAAGAACAATATTCAAACTCCGAAGTATACCATTTTTTGCCGCCGGCAACATTTTTGGACGGCTAAAGTGTTAATGATAGTGGGGTGCTAATTTAGCGATTTTTAGCACCTATTTTTTTAGCAGTTTTGATGGTCTTTGGTGGAAATTGGACCATTCTAGCGATTCTTGCTAAAATAACCTAGATTGAGAATAAGAATAGACAAACAAACAAAAAACAACAGCAATAACAAAATAAATAACGGGGTACTGCAAGTGATATTGTAAATGAGTTCAAGTTCTCTTAATGAAGTGAAAAAATCAAACGGTAATAACGCATATATTGTTGTAAATACTGAAAGTGTTAGTAACGAAAAAATTTATGATCCCGCATTTAATGCAAATTATTTAACAGTGAAACCAAGTAAGATTGGTCATCTTACTAATGAAAATTTGAGTGTGAGTGAACCAAATTTAAGCAAGTGCCCAGAACGAAATAAAAATATTCCATGGGTTCCTTATTCTGCTAATAAGAACAATAACGAACAATTACAGCGAACTAAGCCTAAAAATACTGGAGCAATACCGAAAATTAAATCAGGTGAGAATAATAATAAAGTTTTAACAGGTATGGACCGATACGTTACCATTACAAAGCGTAAACCAAGCCCCAGATCCTCATATATGGAACCGGATACAAAATTGCAAAAAACCAAGGAAAGTCAGAATCGGTTTGCTATTCTGGGCACCTTGGAAAGAGAAAATGCAACGGCCACCGAAAAAGTATATAAACCGCCCCCAATATATTTGCGTGAGGCATGCTGTAATTCCTTGGTTACTAAGTTGACCAAAATTGTGGATAAGGAAAACTTTTATGTCGCCTCCTTACGCAAGGGAAATGTGTCCGAAACCAAAATTCAGGCGAATAATGAAAAAAGCTATAGAGCCATAATAAATAGCTTGGATGCTGATAATAAAAATTATTATACTTACCAACTTAAGAGTGCAAAGGGCCTTCTAGTGGTAATTAAAGGTATCGACAGCTCTGTGCCTACCGAGGAAATTAAAAACGCTATTAAAATGAGGGTTATGAGGTGAAAAATATTTATAACATAATAAACCGCGAGAAAATTCCTCAACCTATGTTCAAAGTTGAGATAGATTTCAATACAATAACTTTGAAGAAGGGCGAAAGCCATCCAATTTACGCCTTAAGATATCTTCTGAACCGTAGGATAGTGGTAGAAGAACCAATTAAACGAAAGGGTCCTCCCCAGTGCCATAACTGCCAAGAGTACGGACATACCAAGTCCTTTTGCAAGTTGTCGTCTGTTTGTGTAAGATGCGGGGGCATTCATAAAACGAAGGAATGCGGATTAGATAAAACTGATGCAAACACCAGAAATTGCAGCAACTGTGGAGAGAACCATACTGCCAACTACCGTGGTTGCAAAGTATTTTTGCAACTCAGGGATGCATCAACGAGAGGACGACAAGCTCCAGCCCCGGACAGGGAAAATTTTCCGAAATTGCCCTCTACTTCCAATAGGACAATACCTATGGAACAGGCAACGAACTCCCAGACTACATCGTATGCGCAAGCATTGAAAGTAGGGTCAGCACCACAGGGAAGGCCGAAAAATAATAATTCTACGGAAACATTTTCTTATTCTAACGTTCTAAAGGACGATGCACCCAAAAATTTGCCAGGCTCTCAGAGCACAATTGAGAAATTAATTGAAGCGATGAACAATTTCATGACAAATATGCAGAGCATGTTTCAGCAGATGTTGCAGAATCAGACCATGCTTATGCAGTTATTGAGCAAAAAATAGATTAAATGGCTCCACTGAAAATCTGCTTTTGGAATGCTAATGGTCTAGGCCAACATAAGTTTGAGGTGCAGCAATTTTTGCACTCCCAACAAATTGATGTCTTCCTCATTTCTGAAACTCATTTTACACGGAAAAATTTTTTCAGGGTGAAGGATTTCTACATGTACGATACAAAACACCCAGGTGGCAGAGCATGTGGCGGTTCAGCAATTTTGATTCACAAAGACGTCGATCATTATCTTATGCCAGAGTACTCAACGGAACATATCCAGGCTACAACAATTAATTTACCTCAGAGTGGCACAACTATTTCTGCATTATATTGCCCACCTAGACACAATATTAGCAAAGATCAGTTTTTGGATTTTTTTAAAACCTTGGGACCTAAGTTTATTGCAGCAGGCGATTACAATGCAAAACACACCTTCTGGGGCTCCCGCCTTGTTTCACCAAGAGGAAGGCAACTTCTTGACGCAATTTTTGCTAATAAATTGGACGCTTTATCTGCAGGTCATCCCACTTACTGGCCCACGGATTGCAATAAAATTCCCGATTTAATTGATTTGGCCGTTACGCGTAACATAAGACGTGAGTCTATTTGTTTGGTTCCCTCAACCGATCTCTCCTCAGATCACTCGCCTACTCTAATGAGTTTTTTCCATGCCCCTAATAAGGAGGAGCAAAGCAGTATCTATTCAATCAAGCGAACAAATTGGCTGAAATATAAAATGTATGTTAGCGCACACATGCCGCAGAATATTTCTTTGAAATCTGAAGAAGAAATTGAGGATGCTGTAGAGCTCGTCACCAACATCTTAACAGACGCTACTATAGCTTCATCGGTCACGGTCAGTATGAAACCCAGGCATCAATACAGCTTCAGCCGCAGTATCGAGCTTTTAGTAAAACAAAAAAGAAAATTAAGGCGGAAATGGCAGCAATGTCGTTCACCAAACCTAAAGTCACAACTGAGGGAGTGCCAAAAAAATTTGCGTAATGCACTGAAGGAGGATAAGGAACGCAATCTGGAGAAGTACTTGCAAAGCTTAGACTCCACTGAGCAGTCTGACTACAGTTTATGGAAGGCTGTTAGAAGAATGAAACATCCTACTGCATACGAGTCTCTTGTGCGACTACACAACGGTGAATGGGCAAAGACCGCTGAGGAAAAAGTTGAAGCATTTGCCAACCATTTAGAGAAGGTATTTGTTTCAAATATTACTAACTCCCATGTTGACCCTATCATTATTAACGATATAGTAGAGAGTCCAATGTAGTTCAGATATTCTCAGATTCAAACTGCTGTTAAATCGCTGAAAGCTAGAAAAGCACCAGGCGCAGACAAAATCACTGTACCTATGATTACTAATCTGCCTATTTGTGCTTTACGGAGTATTCTATTTATTTTTAACTCCATGTTACGTGTTGGTGCTTTTCCGAAGCTATGGAAACATTCTGAAATTGTAATGATACCAAAGCCTGGTAAAGATATTTCACAAGTAACGTCGTACCGCCCAATAAGCTTGTTGCCGATCTTTTCGAAGCTCTTTGAAAAATTGCTGCTTGAGAGTCTAAAGTCTCATATTGATACAAATTTCATTATCCCAGACCATCAGTTTGGATTCAGGAAGATGCACGGTACTATAGAACAGGTACACAGGATAACAAATCTCATCCGAAGTGCTTTCGAAAGTAAACAATATTGTTCAGCCCTTTTTATAGACATATCACAGGCATTTGACAAGGTCTGGCACAGTGGTCTATTATCGAAAATTGTAGAGTTGCTACCGGTAAATGTGCACAAATTATTCAAGAATTACTTAAGCAATAGATCTTTTCATATAAGATCAAAATCTATTTTATCCTCCACGAAACAAATTTCTGCTGGTGTACCACAGGGTAGCATTGTTGGGCCGTTCCTTTACATTTTGTTTACCGCTGATATGCCCACTAGTCCACTCACTCATACATCTACATTTGCTGATGATACTGCTTTTGTAAGCATTCACAAAGATCCAAAAGTTGCATCTGAACAACTTCAAGCACACATAAAAGTGTTGGAGATATGGCTCAAAAAATGGAAGATAAAAGTAAATGCCTCAAAGTGCGTTCACATTACTTTTACCTTGAGAAGAGAAAATTGTCCTCCGGTTTTAATTGATGGCATAAGAATTCCTGAGCAAAATAATGTGAGGTATCTCGGAATTCATCTTGATAGACGTCTCACATGGACTTACCACATAGCGGCAAAAATAACACAAATAAAGCTGAAATCTGCCCAACTTTACTGGCTTATCGGACCAAGATCCTCGTTAAAATTTGATCTCAAGGTCCTTCTATATAAGGCCATTTTAAAGCCCATATGGTTATACGGTATTCAACTATGGGGAACTGCTTCGTCATCTAACATCGAAAAACTACAAAGACGACAGTCAAAACTCCTGCGAATGATAACGTGTGCCCCGTGGTACATCAGGAATAATAATATTCACAGAGATCTCAGCATTCCCACTATTCGTGAGGAAACTAGGAATGTTATCACAAACTATAAATCTAAAGTTACAACTCATCCAAATCAGTTTGCAAGAGACTTGCTCATATTTGAGGGCCATAAACGTCTTAAAAGGAGGGGAACCTTTGAACTCATCAGATGAAGACAACACCCGTGGGAACTTAATGTTGTAGTTGCAGTGGCAACGAAGACTTTTTATTCTTAGGCTAAGATTTGAATACTCATTGTAAATTTCGTTATAATGTGAAAGATTCAATGATTAAGGAAGATTAAAAAAAAAAAAAAAAATATTTTAGTAGCTGTAAAGGTTTGAAACTTTTAAATCTAAGAAAATCTAACTTATAATCTAGAATTAAGTGTTTTTAAAGTTACTAAATTTTATCATTAAACATATTGTTACGATTGTGTCTTGCTTAAGTTTTAAAATAAAACAATTAAGCAATAAAGCTTAATGGTTACAAATCGCGTAGAAGTTTATACATACACAACTACAATTTGATATGCTGTTTACTCACTGCCTGACATGCAAAAAAAAAAATAGATGTATGCTGTTTATAATCTAAATACGCAACACAAAAAAAATAATTTTACAACAACAAACATATAAATCCCAAGCAGAAACCTTATCAGCGTAAAAACAAAAACAACTATATACACAGACATGCAGGCGCCTATACATGGAATATAGGTGCCCCTGTAGGCTAGTGGGTAGTGTACTAGCTTTTCAGTATGGGGGTTGTGGGTTCGATTCCCAACGAAGACCTTGGTTTTTTTCACTACAAAAATAAAAATTAACTGTCGGTGGGGCTGCTCAGCCGTGAAGACATAGTCACTGGTCGCTGTGCTGTCTTTATACGCCAGTTAATTTCCGACTATCCTTCTACTTTCACCACCTGTTTCACCTCTTCTCTATCCCTTTCCTAAAGCAGGTAGCATGGTACTTGACTAAATAGGCATTGTTGCCTGAAGTGCTCCTTCTCTTAAAAAAAAACAACATACAACAACAAAATGCGATACAAAGGGAGAAGAAGATTCTTAAATCTTCTAGACTTTAAATGGACAAGTATAAATAAGGAAGCGTCTGAGTGAATAGTCAATCAGTGTAAAATTAAGCCTCATCGAGTAAAGACGTGCATTTTAAATAAATTGTTCTGAAGTGTCAACTTTGTGTAATTAAAGTAAATAAAATTGTTGTAAATTTAAAAATTCTAAAAAGTGGTGTTATTTATTTTGCGATAAAGAACTCACAAAAGAACGTTTATAAAAGGTACAAACGTAACAACTGGTATCAGAAGTGGGATTGCAAAAAAAATAAAATAAATAAAGTACAATGAAGTTGGAAGAACTGAAAGTTGAGCAGCTAAAGAAGGAGCTGATGAAGTTAGATCTGCCAACAACAGTAAGTAAAGCGGAATTGCAACAGAGGTTGATTGATGAATTCAAGCAGCGTGAAATCGTTATTGGAACATACGAATTTGGGGACACAGAAGTGGTTGAGGTATGTAACCCATCAGTAAACATCGATACAAGCTTGGATTCAATACTTGCGGCTATGATGGCGAAAATGGATGCCACGAATGGCAAACTTCTAGGTGTCATTCAAGAAAGCTCTAGAATCAGTAGTGCGAAAATTTATGCAATTCAAGAAAGCTCTAGAATCAGCAGTGCGAAAATTGATGCGATTCAAGAAAGCTCTAGAATCAGCAGTGCGAAAATTAATGCGATTCAAGAAAGCTCTAGAATCAGCAGTGCGAAAATTGATGCTATTCAAAATGTTTCATTATATTTTCAAAAGACTTTTCTCCTTGTATTGAGCTCCTTTTAGTTAGAGCTCATAGGTCTTTTTTTACTTTATTAAAATCAGTTGTACTCAATTGTAATCAATTCATCAATTAAAATTAATTAATTAATTATAATTTCTTAATTTCTTCGGCTTATATACTAACAATGAAAATAACCTAGATTTTGGGTTTGAGTGACATCACTCAAAATATACTATTATTAAAATTGCTAAGCTATCAAAATATATAGATCAATAAACAAGTGTAAATTTAACATTCATAAAAATATATACAAAAAATTCAAAACAATTAAAAGTAGGTTAAAATTGATGTACACCTGTCAGTGTTTACGTAAAATAAAGTAACAACAATAAATTATGCTGATGTTCAATTAATTGTTAACTCAAATAATTTGATAATCAAACACCTTGCAATCAAGACTTACTCTCTCTATTTACTCTACTTATTTGTCCATTAAACTAAACGGCTGGTTATACTACACCTCCGCTTTTTATAAGAAGGTGAGTTTTATGGACATTCTTTTACAATAATGTTAAATATTTTTTTATATTCAGTTAGGACACTATTCTTTAAATTTTAGTATAATCTTAATTGTAAATAATTAATTTATGATATATCTTAAGTCTATTTTTATGAACTATTTGTTCTTTGTTGTTTTTCTTATCAACTATCGTTACATTATTTCTTAAATCTATATTCTTAATTTTAAATGGACCTTTATATTGGTTATCTAATTTATGACCTGCTTCATTCCTAAGTAAAAATAAGTCTCCTAATTTAAAAATTATAATCTAGTATATTTCTATCATAAGTTTCTTTTTTTTGTCTTATTTCTATCTAATAATATTCGAGCTCTTTTAAATGCTAATTCTAATCTATATTTTGCCTCTTTGGCATAGTCATCCATATTGTATGGTGGAGAAATTGTATCCACCTCTGTGAATTTTGAGAATTTATTTGGATTTCTTGAAAAAACTAATTCATAAGGACATTAGTTATGTACGGTTGATGGTGTTGTATTAAAACAATACGTGAAATTTTTCAACCATTCATCCCAATCTGTCATATCTATTGAAATATGTGAACGTACATATTCATTAAAAGTTCTATGACTTCTTTCTATTGTACCTAACGACTGATGATGATGAGCTGTTGAAGTTAGTTTTTCAATTTTAAGCAATTTACATAATTCTGTCAGTATTGAATTCTTATATTCTGTCCCCATGTCAGAAATGAATGTCCTCATTGGACCATAGGTCAGTATAAAGTTTTCAAAAATCGCCTTTGCTACCGTCTTGGCATTTTTGTCGGCAATAGGAATAGTTACCAAATATTTTGTCAAATCACATATTATGGTGATTGCGAATTCATTTCCCTGAATGGATCTTGGGAATGGTCCTATTTTATCCACGTATACCGTACCGAATGCCCTTATAGGTGTTGGCGTGACAGTCATGGGACACTTCAAGTGTCTGGTTGCCTTTGTTGTCTGGCATTTGTGACAAGTTTTAACATATTTAGTTATATCCTTTGTCATGTTCTTCCAGTAGTAGTATCGTTTTATTTTACCTATAGTTCTATAAACTCCATAATGTCCACCTTCAATAGAATCATTGTAATATTTCAGCATAATATCAAGAATTGCCTTAGCATTCGCATTATCAATTAGGGTCATCTCATTTAAAAGTGCTATTCTCAATTTCTTTAAATATCTACTGCCCATAATCTTAATCTGATTTGTTGAAATAAATTCAAAAATTTTCTCACTGGGTGCCAGTTGTAATTTTTCAATATTTAGTTTACCGGCCACTTTCGCAAGCCTAAAGAAAAGTTGTCCTAAGTCAGTTTTCTTGTTAGTAAACAAATCATTAATTTGCATATATGCTAAACTGATTTTCCACGCTTAAAATAACATTTTGCGGGAGTAATCCTTAATTTAATATATTTTCTGACGCCAGCCTTAGTCAAAGGTTATTAATTTCACTACTATTTTTCCTTTTATTATTTGTCATCGATCGAGTCGTGACCTGAAGAACATTATCTAATCTTCTATTTATGTCCTTTAATTCAGTAATTGTAATTCGCGACAATGCGTCCGCGATGTAATTATCTTTTCCCCTAAGATATTCTGCAGTAAAATCGTACTCTTCTAAATCTAGTCGCATTCTAGTTAATTTAGAGTTTGGATTTTTCATAGAAAACAAGTAAGAAAGTAGTCTATGATCTGTGCGAACAAGGAAGTGTTCTCCGTATATGTAGAACTAGCTTCAATTTCAAAATTAGTCCCTATATACATGGACAGAAAAGAGGAACTCTATCAGTTCATTGCAAACCTAGAACTAATACAAGAAACTCTAGAAGAATCAAAGAAAACAAGTTTCTTCCAATTTGTTTTAAAAACAAGGTTAGACCAAAAAGTACAGAACAAAATAAGACAAAACACAATACCAACAGATCTAGATCAATTAATAGTAGAATTAAAAAAATGCTACAAATCAAGAGAAACACCGAATAATATATTAAATAAACTAAATTACATAAAACAACAAGGTGACATCAGGAAATTCGCGGATAAAATTCGCAGACTAATATCAGAACTTAAATAACTTCAAATCTCTAGTATAGGTGAAAACAGCAGAGATACAATAATAAAATCAAACAATATCATTGCATTTAATGCTTTCAAAAACGGCCTAACAGACAGAGACATTATTAAAACAATAGATTCTAGTAGTGTAAAATCCTTTTCAGAGGCAGTAGAAATTGCAGAGGAAGCCGACTGTACCCAAGCTCAAACAAAAGTCATGTACCAGACAACCAGACAAAAAAACAATTATTACAGAAATAACCATATGTCTTACAACAATTACGACAAAATCAACTTACGAACTAATTAAAATCAAAGATACGCCAATAACAACAACAATTGGAATAGAAAAATCTTTTACAAAAACAACTCTGACAAAAACACACCCCCTCGAAACGGACAAAATAGGTACCAAATTTCAATTTCAAAAATGACCCAAATTTCAACACGAATAACCGAAATTCTAATTTTAATCCGAACACTGGAAATAAACAGAACCATAAAAATAGGAATATTAATCAAACTATCAACCAGGGAAACTCCTTACATCCGGAGAACATCCATCACGCTTCTCCGGAACACCGCAATTAAATAACAATAGATGAATATACAATATGACACCTCCCATCAAAATTACGTAAAACTAAACATAGCCAATACAGGTCGAGAGTTAACATTTTTGATTGACACTGGAGCTGATGTATCTCTTTGCAAAGAACACGTTCTCCAAAGTTATACTGAAGACTCAAATGACTTCTGCAACCTAAGTGCAATTTCTAAAAAAGAAATAAAAGCAATAAGATCTACTATAATAACTGTGGACATCAACAATGAGAACATATATCAGAAAATTCAACTGGTTCATAATAACTTCCCAATTAAAACAGACGGAATACTGGGTATGAATTTTTTTTATGCATACAATTGCATTATTGACTATGACAAATATATCCTATTCTTTATACATAAGGATAAAATATTCAATTTAAAAATTCAAACGGGTTCTTTATGTGTAAACCACTTGAAAATACCCGCTAGAACAGAGACATTATTACCCTTTAACATAACAAATAAAGACACAGTAATTATAAATAGGGAAATAGCTAAGGGAGTATACTTGGCAAACACTATTGTTCCAAAAAAGGGCAATAAACATATAAAAATACTGTAAGCGACAGAAAAAGATGTAACTATAGAAAACCTAAAGATTCAAACCGTACCATTGAATAGGTATGAAATACTGCATATAAATCACAATGAAGAACAGAATACGGAACGCTTGGAAAAGATACTAGAAAATTATTCATGGGACAACATAAGCAACAATGATAAGAATGACATAATTTCAATAATTAAAAGATTTCAATATGTTTTTCATATAGAAGAGGACGAATTAACTGCAAACAATTTCTATACACAAAGAAATTCACTTCAGGACAGCAACCCAGTATATACAAAAAACTATCGTCTCCCCCATACACATACTGACGAAATAAATTCAAAAGTCCAAGACATGCTTAAAGAAAAAATAATAGAACCATCCACATGTCCTTATAATTCACCTCTCCTTTTAGTTCCAAAAAAAGGACACACGGACATATCAAAATAGAGGTTAGTAGTAGACTTTTGAAAACTAAACAAAAAAATTATTAATGACAAATTTCCATTAACACGGCTAGATGATATTCTGAACAAATTAGGACGCGCCAAATACCTTTCAACACTCGATATAACTAACTCCTTCCACCAAATCAAACTAGATAAAGATTCCTGACCTTGCACAGCATTTTCGACACCAATGGGCCATTACCAATTTACAAGGCTACCATTCGGACTGAATATGTCATCTAACAGTTTTCATCGTATGCTCAGTATAGCATTATCAGGTTTCGGATCAGAAGAATTCCTGTATGTAGATGATATTATTGTTTTCGGCTGTAATACCCACAACCATAATAAAAATCTGATAAAAGTCTTAAGTAGATTAGAGAAATACAACCTAAAGCTGAATGCACAAAAATGTCATTTTTTACAACATGAAGTCACATACCTTGGACAGCTAATCACTTAAAAAGGCGTTAAGCCAGACCCTCAAAAGTTTGAAGCCATCAAAAATTATAAAGTACCACAAAACAAAGACGACGTACGACGTTTCGTAGCATTTTGCAACTATTACAGAAAATTCATTAAAAACTTGGCTAATATAGCAATGTGTCTCAATGCACTCCTAAAAAAGAATGCAAAATTTAATTGGTATCAAGACGGCCAAACCGCCTTTGACACACTAAAAGATAAATTAATAACACCACCAGTATCTTATGCAAACCGATCTTTGAACAAGCATGAAAAGAATAAATGTGTCATAGAAAAAGAATTGTTAGGGATTCACTGGGGCATACAATTCTTTAGACCATATCTTTTCGGACGAAGATTCACAGTTATAACAGACCATAGACCACTAGTTGCCCTAATTTTACATAAGAACCGATCCTTAAAACTGACTCGAATAAGACTAGAACTATCAGACTATGACTTCGACATAAAATACAAAAAGGGAACTAATAATACAAATGCAGATGCATTAGGTCTGTCTGCGTACACATATTTTGCATCATTTTGTGCGAAATAATGCAAAATGTTGTCTGCGTACTCGAAATCTCTTGCAAAAAGAGAGCTAAAAAGAAAGTATTTTTTGACAGTTGAAAGTCAGAGAACTTGCAAAATGTTACTGGAGAAATTTCTGCTTGCAAGATTTTGCAACTACTTTGAACAGCTGTTTTCATATAGTGTTTGAAGTGAAAATAAAAATTGAAATTTAGCAATGGCAGAGGTAAGTAATTACAAATGTGTTTATTCTTAATGTTTATAATAAATTATAATAAACAAAATATTTTATTTTATGGTAGAAACGTTCAAATATACAGTGCGAGCATTTGCTACTGGAAAAGTACGCAGGCAGACCTATTATCACGAATAGATATTAACTCAGACATTTGAAAAACCATGATTAATGATATTAATATAATTATATACAAAATGCCAAAAAGAGTAACAGAAAATATAAAACAATACAGATTGATTGAAGAATTTCATGGATTACCACATAACGGACACTTCGGAATCAGAAAAACAGTAGCCAAGCTAAAGCAATGATACATATGAAAATATGAATAAAATGGTTAAAAATTACATTAGAACTTGTTGTTTTTGCCTTTTGGTTACGTTTTAGAGTAGTCAATGTAAAAAAAAATTCAATTTTTTGGATGTTCATGTTACTGGGTGTTCACGTTTCTGCGAGTTCACTGTATTAACATCTCTAAAAGGGTGAGGGTGTAGTGTGAATACACTGTATAAACACAATTTTAATATTTGTACTCTTATTTTTAAGTCACACTGTAAATATATTTTTTAACATCAGCATAATTTTAATTGAATATTGTAATATCAGCATATATAATAATGTAATATCAGCATATTTTTATTTGACCATGAACTTGGTATCAAATAATGCAAATTATTTTAATTATTCATAGAAAAATTAATTAAATGTAATTATGCTGAATAGACATAATGTTAGTATATAAGCTGTAAATATTTATTCAATAAAATTAATTACAATCATAAGGTAAACAGGAAGCCTTTTAATTTAAATCGGCAGCAGTGCTAAGAGAGTACTGATCCTATGAAAATCGGCATTTTTATGCTGAAAGTAAAGCGGCAGCAGTGCTCAGAAAAAACTGAACCAACACCTTACACCAACACACTAAATTTTGATCCTGCTGTCAAAACCACCTTCTTTTACCACAACTGCCCCACAAAAAATATTTACTTGCATCGGTTGTTATACAAAATTCTTTTGTGAAATCTGGATATTGAAGCAGTGTTGGTTTCATTAGTGCCTCTTTTAGATATGTAAATGCACGATCACAATCCTTACTCCATTCAAATTGTACTCCCTTTTTGGACAATCTTGTCAGATGCCCGAAATATTCTGAAAAGTTCTTAATAAATCTGCGGCAATAGTTACATAATGCAACAAATCGTCTTACGCTATCCGCGTCTTTCGGTGTTGGGTAATATTTGATTACCGAATATTTACTATCATCAGGTAATATTCCTTTATCCGTACATTTATGACCAAGGTAGGTAACCTCATAAATATTGAACATTTTTCAGGATGTTATTTTAGATTGTACTTTCTACATAAGCCAAAGACATCTTGCAGATTTGAAAGCATGTGTCCCAAGCATCCCAACACAACCAAGTCATCCATATACAGAAAAGCTTGGTTTGGTTTTAAACCACTAAAAGCAAGTTTCATTATTCTTTAAAAAGAGTTTGGAGCTATTTTTAAACCGCAGGGTAATCTAGTGGATCTATACGAACCATTAGTGGAAAATGATGTTATATCTCGTGAGTTTTCTTCTAAACTAATTTGGTGGAATCCGGACATTAAATCTAAACATGAGAAATATTTCGCACGACCTAGTTGATGTAGAATATCATCTATTCTTGGCAAGGGAAATTTATCTGCCATTAACTTCTTATTAATTTGTCTATAGTCTATTACGAGCCTCCACCTTTTGTTTTCCGAGTTTGGCAGTGATTTTTTTGGTAATAATAAAATTGGGCTACTGTAAACCGATTGTGATTGTTCGAGTATTTGGTCATCAATTAGTTTCCTTACTTGTTTATCTATTTCCTCCTTATGTGTATGTGGTATACGATAGTTCTTAATATATACCGGGTTTCTATCCTTAACTATCAACTTTTGTTTGTAAAAGTTATTAGTTGTAATTGTTTTTGTTTCCAAACCGAAAATATCTGTGTATGTTGAGCAAAGCTTAGTTAATGTTTCCCGAAATTGGTCAGGAAAATTTTGTTTTAATATATTTAATACTTTAGTTTTCCTATGCTTAATGTTTCCATTATTAGTTTTGTTTGCTAGTGTGTGATAATCAGAGATGCTTTCGGTTTTGATTTTATTTTGTTTAATTGTTGTAATATTACTGATAGTGTTTAGAATACGAATAAATGCTCTGTTCGCTCTCACCAACGTGTTTGCAATAAAAACACCTTTTACAATTTCCTGGTTAGGATTAAAAGTTCTGTATCCGAATTCAGATTTTTTATTTCACGGATGACTTCAGATCTGGGAGGTAAGGTTATATCGGAACAGTTATTCGCAATTTGTATTTTTATTGGCTGTGGCAAAATATAAGGGCATAGGATAAGGTAATTATAATCTTCGTTAAAATCTAATATGCAGTTGTATTTTTTATTAAAATCCATTCCAATGATTCTATCGCATGGTATTGGAAAATTATTATGTACTACTTGAAAATTCTTTGGTATTAGAAATTTTTCGAATTTTAAATCTAAAAATGTACTTCCTACTGATTTGATTTTACCTTGTCCTATTCCACTTAGTGTTGTTGTTTTGTTAATATTAATATATTTACTTGTTATATGTTTAAATTTTATTATTGAAATATCGGCACCTGTATCTACTAGTAGTGTTATTATGTTGTTGTTGATTAAAGTTTGGATGTTTATAAAAAAACATAAGTTCAGGCTTAGATTATACACTTTATTATCTACTGAATTGATCTTAGGGGAACTTCTGAGTTTTCCGACTCATATGAGTCAGTTGCTCTAACGTAGTTCCTATTCCTGTTAGTGTTACCATAAAATAGTCTAATTCTGTTGAAATTACGATTGTTATTTAAATTATTGCGGTTTCTGTTATTATTGTAACCGTAGTTATTTAATGTCCTGTTGTTTCCTTGGAACGAATTTCCCTTACTAAAATTTCTTTTAGTCCGTTGGAAAGTATTGAAATTCTGTCTAGGTCGATAATAGAGTACAGTATTCTGTTGTTCACGAGTTCACACGATAAACCGTCCGCAATGTAGTCATTTTCTAAGGATTTTGTAATTTGTTCTATTTCGTTACTATATGCATTAGCGGTTTTATTTCCTTGCCTTATGTTCATAATTTTCGCTGACAGTACATTAACTGATTCACCCTTTACGGTATTTTCCAATTTGTCAATAATACTCGCTATTGTTTGTTCATTACTAATTAAATTCCTTGCTGTACCTTTTAGTTTTAATGAGAGTTACGCCATTTGCTCATGAGAGTCCTTTATTGACTCCAATAATTGGAGTGAATCTATAAAGGATCGAAGATTTTTGGCTTTGCCGTCAAAATCACATACTAATTTTGAGGCTGTTGCCAGGAATTCTATGGCCGTCTGAGGCATTTTCAATGATATTTGCCCCGAGCTGATATTATGGTACTTGCTGCAGGAAATTGATTCATGCAGTGAAATCGGCAAACCTAATATTTTTCCTTTTCTATCTGTGATTTTAATTATCCTGTCTCTAATGTCAGAGAAAAATGCGTCTGCTGCTACTTTATGCACCGCGGTTAGTCTATTATAATTTACATTTAGCACTACTCTTATTTTCTCAAAAGAATTCAAAAGTGAACTAACAATAAGTAAGCAATTCTTAAATATCTAAATAGTAAATTAAAAGACTAGCCATGGCCAGACAAATAAATAATAGACTAGTTTTCAAATTTATCCATATATACTAGTAGTTGTCAATGGTTTCGTCCGAGAGCAATAGTGTCCTTCCTCTTCAATCGAGTGTGTCCACGATGCTGAAGGATACTTCGAGCAAGCGGATTCGGATGTGTTTCCAACTTATTCAAATATCTAGTAACATGTTTTGTAATCTCGGTTTTAACAGTCGGGACTTGAAGATCCTGGTGAATGTTGGAGTTCTTAATGTACCAAGGAGCGGCAGTTATCATTCGAAGGATTTTGTTTTGCTGACGTTAGATTTTCTCAATATTGGAATCAGAAGCAGTTCCCCATAGCTGAATCCCGTAACTCCATATAGGTTTAAAAATTGTGTTGTAAATTAAAAGTTTGCAATCAAGCCTGAGAACGGAGTTTCTGTCAATAAGCCAATGGATTGCTATTGTTTTCAGTTTCATCTGGGTTAACTTTGCCTCAATGTGACGTTTCCAAGTAAGTCTCCGGTCCAAGTGAATACCTAAGTATTTAGCGTAGACGTGTTGGGGTACCACTTGGTTGTTGATACGGATATGGGCACACGATTCACTGCGTAATGTGAATGTTATATGTACACATTTCTGTTCATTAACCTTTATCCCCCATTTTTTAGTCCATTCTTCCAGTTGTGCTATGTGGTGCTGCAGTTGTCGCGAAGCAAGTCTTAAGTCACTATGGGTGCTAAGAAAGGCGATGCCATCTGCAAACGTTGATGTGTGTATTTCACTATTTGTAGGCAAGTCTGCTGTTGGTTTGGGGCAACTAGTATAAGCTCCATGTTTTATTATAAACTGGCGACCCATAACATAATTCCGCAGTAGATTGTGAATATTCACTGGTAAGTTTTGTTTTGTTTTAAACAAAAGGCCTTGATGCCATATCTTGTCGAAGGCTTGTGATACATCGATAAAAAGTGCCGAACAGTATTTCTTATCCTCAAATGCCTTTCTTATGACTTGTACAAATCTGTGAGTTTGTTCGATGGTACTATGTTGTCTCCTTAATCCAAATTGGTGGTTTGGAATGCAATTATTCTCATTTAAAATCGGTGTCAATTTCACCATCAGTAGTTTCTCGAACAATTTGGATAGAGTTGGTAATAAGCTTATGGGCCTATATGAGTCCACCTTGGATGGATCTTTTCCCGGTTTAGGTATCATCCTTACCAGAGCAACTTTCCATGCCGGAGGATAATATTCAAGTCGTAAATAGGAATTAAATAGGAAAAGGATTATTCGTTTAGCAACGAGAGGCATCTCTAAAAGCATTTTGTTGCTTGTTTTATCAAAGCCGAGAGCTTTCTTGGTTTTTAACTTTCCAATAGTGCTTAACAACTCCGGAAGTTTGAACCTTAATTGAATAGGTGGTCTAGCAATAACTGGTGGGAGTTTAGTTACATCAGCACATTTATTAGGAGAGAATACATTCCTCAAATAGCTTACGAAAAAATTTCCTTTTTTCATCATCGTTTTTTGCCCAACTACCGCCTGGCCGGCGCAAAGGAGGTTCAGCGATTACAGGTCTTTCAATTTTTTTGGTGGCACGCCATAGGGAATAATTTGTCTGGGGAGTCGCATCCAGGCCCTCCAGATATTCCTTAATAGAAGCTGTTCTTTGTGACTCTAGCATTACCCTAAACTGTTTTGTACATTCCCTCAACTTCGCTTTAAGTTGTGGCGATCTGCGTTCCTGCCATTCTCTTCGGACTCTTTTTTTTTCAGCCAGCAGCTCTTCTACATCTACAGAAAAGATTATGTGGTATTTCATCTGGCGATATGTCGACGAAGCGTGTTCAACTGCGTTTACGACATGTTCATTGACAGGCGTCTATATCTTCCGTAGTTCTTAACGGTAGATTTTCCAAGCAATGAGAGCTGACATATTTTTTGAATTTCAACCATTTAATCCGTGAAGCTAAAAATTTATCACCGGTTATAGTTTGTTGTGGCTTGCAGATGGTGGTTATAGAGGGAGTGTGATCTAAAGATAGCTCCAACGACGTTTCAACCTTAATTAGCTCCTGGTATATGCCCTTTGCCACACCGAATTCAATAACGTCTGGAATTTTCTGCTGATCAGTTAGCCAATAAGTTGGTTGCCCGGTTGATATAACATTTAATCTCATTCTAGTAATAGAATCATACAATACACGACCTCTAGGGCTAATGAGTCTTGAACCCCAAAAAGTATGCTTGGCGTTATAATCGCCAGCTGCTATAAATCGAGGGCCAAGTGATTTAAAAAAAAACTCATTGTATTGACTATTTGTTATTGAATACCTCGGAGGGCAATACACTGAAGAAATCACGAGGTTATGAGAAAAATATTCAACACAAACAGTAGTTGCTTGAAGATAATTTTCAGCAAGACCACACAATAAATTGTGTTTGGTTCTCGACTTTATCAATATTGCCGAACCGCCGCATGATCTGTCTCTAGGATCGTAAGTATTGTAAAAAGTATAACCACTCATTCTAAAACTGCTTCTTGACGACATATGTATCTCCGAAATCAACATTATATCTACTTTATGTTTAATAAGAAAATAATCGAGCTCATTTTTATGTTGACGTAAGCCGTTTGCGTTCCAATAACAGATTCTTAGACAGTTCATGGTTTATTAAGAATGGCCTGTAATAACGATGACTGCATCTTCTGCATTTCCTGCATTATGCCAGTCATACTAGTCATAAATTGGTTTACTGTTTGCACCATATTTTCAATTAGACTCTCAAGGCGACCAAAATCTGAGCCGGATGGGACTTTTGTAGTCAATTCCTTTTGTACTGTGGGCTGATTTGAGATCAGGCTAGTTTTTATTTCTTCGGGTTCAGTGTAGGAATCAACACCTTTGATGACTACTTGGAGGCCTTTTGCGCTTTTAAGCTAATAAGTATAAAAGTTTTTCTTGAGGTTTTCGAGTTCCTTTACGGTTTTGCGATAGTCGTTTTCCAGTATAACTTGAATTTTAGTTTCGAAGATGTTACCACGTTTAATTGGTGTAACATAGAACGAATTTTCTCCAACCACAGAAATTAAAGTTTTAATAAGATCATTTGAATTCTTTTCCCTTAAGTACATTGGAGGTGGCTTACTTGCTCTAATTAAAGAGTTTCCTTCGTTTTTCTCGTCTTGAAGTATAGCAAAACGGTTTTGCGACGATAACCTTCCATTATTTATACCCTTTGGTAATTTAGCTGCTGATTCTATATCGGCAGATTTAGGGCTTCTGCCCCTTTTTACTACTGCTATATAACGATCCATGCCTATTTGTGTTTTAGTCTTTTCTAATGCATCTTCTGCATTTCCTGCATTATGCCAGTCATACTAGTCATAAATTGGTTTACTGTTTGCACCATATTTTCAATTAGACTCTCAAGGCGACCAAAATCTGAGCCGGATGGGACTTTTGTAGTCAATTCCTTTTGTACTGTGGGCTGATTTGAGATCAGGCTAGTTTTTATTTCTTTGGGTTCAATGTAGGAATCAACACCTTTGATGACTACTTGGAGGCCTTTTGCGCTCTTAAGCTAATAAGTATAAAAGTTTTTCTTGAGGTTTTCGAGTTCCTTTACGGTTTTGCGATAGTCGTTTTCCAGTATAACTTGAATTTTAGTTTCGAAGATGTTACCACGTTTAATTGGTGTAACATAGAACGAATTTTCTCCAACCACAGAAATTAAAGTTTTAATAAGATCATTTGAATTCTTTTCCCTTAAGTACATTGGAGGTGGCTTACTTGCTCTAATTAAAGAGTTTCCTTCGTTTTTCTCGTCTTGAAGTATAGCAAAACGGTTTTGCGACGATAACCTTCCATTATTTATACCCTTTGGTAATTTAGCTGCTGATTCTATATCGGCAGATTTAGGGCTTCTGCCCCTTTTTACTACTGCTATATAACGATCCATGCCTATTTGTGTTTTAGTCTTTTCTAAATTAGCACTATTGGAAACAGGTACTAAATTATTAGATATTTCACTATTTTTCCTTTTAAAATTTAGTATAGTTTGAGTAAGGTTTGTGTCCTGTTCATTGCATTCATTTAAATCCGGCGCACTTGTACTTATATTAAAGTAAGATTTTGGTTTCACACTGAGATAGTTTTTATTATGTAAAGGGTCATTAACTCTCACAAGGTTTCCACCTGTTGAGTCTATCACCATGTAAGCATTTCGGTTATTTGGCCCGCTGGCAATGGAGCGGTTTTGACAGCTCATGCACTGATTTTTTTTTCTTTTATTTTTTTTTTATTCTAATAATTCTTCGCTAATATTATTTATAATAACAGATTTTTTGTTTGCTATTATCACACACAATCTGTTTTTGTTACTGTTGTTATTTAAAGTAGCTGTATGCAGTTTTTGTTTTCTTTTTGCTTGCTTACTCGTATTTTGTAATTTTTTAATAAGATGTTAAACTGATTCTTATTGTATAAAAAATAGCCTTCTATACGCTTCTCAATAAGGTTAATAAGGATTTTCGTTCCTTTTTTTCTTTTTTAAAGTTTTGCGTCACACTCTAATTATTATTTTTCTTTTTTTTCCGATACATACGTTTATTCACTTCGAAAGCCCAACCACAATTGAATTGCATCCATTTTCGCACTGCTGGCCCTAGAACTTTCTTGAATTGCATCCATTTTCGCCATCATAGCCGCAAGTATTGAATCCAAGCTTACATTGGTATTTGCTGATGGGTTACATACCTCTATCTCTTCTTTGTCTCCGAATTCGTATGTCCCGATATCGATGTCTCGCTGCTTGAATTCATCAATCAACCTTCGTTGCAATTCCGCTTTACTTCCCGTTGTTGGCAGATCCTTCTTTAGCTGCTCAACTTTTAGCTCTTCCAACTTCATTGTAGTTGATTTATTTTTTTTTCGCAATTTCACTTCTGACACCAGTTGTTACGTTTATACCTTTTATAAACGTTTTGTTATGAGTTCTTTATTGCAAACTAATTAACACCAGTTTTAGAGTTTTTAAATAATAACAATTTTATTTACTTTAACTACACGCAGTTGACACCGTGAGGTTTAATTTTACACTGACTGATTATCCATTCAGACGCTTCCCCTATTTATACCTGTCCAATTACAATCTAGAAGGTTTAAGAATCTTCTTCTCCCTTTGTATCGCATTTTGCTGTTGTATGTTGTTTATTCGTTGTATAGGCGCTTGCATGTCTGTGTGTATAGTTGTTTTTGTTTTAATGCTGATAAGGTTTCTGCTTGTTGTTGCTTTTGTAAAAAAGGGTTTCTTAGAAAATTACGCAGATGGTAATAAAGCATGTTTATTTGTTGTTGTAAAATTAGTTTTTGTTTTGGGCGTTTAGATGATAAACAGCATACCTGTATTATTTTTTTGCATGCCAGGCAGTTAGTAAACAGCATATCAAATTGTAGTTGTGTGTGTATAAGCTTCTACGCAGTTTGTAACCAGTAGTTTGCTTTATTGCTTAATTATTTTATTTTAAATCTTAAGCAAGACACATTCGTAAGAATATATATATTTCATTTTTTTCTATTCTTTTCCTCAGTGATTCTCCTTTCTCAGCTAAAAAGAATAAGGTTTTGCTTTCTTCCTCTGTTCCCTCAAGCTTTCGAGTATGTGTTCATTATGGTCAATTCGCTGCCAGATTTGTGACGATCTTTCGCAACTGGGAGGTGTTTTATCGTTTACTTCCCTCAGTAAAATAGCCATTTCACGCTCGTTTTGGCTTTCTTACAATCTTTGATACTGGTTCGTAAGTAGGTTTGGGACGCTCTTGGCGTATTCTATAGTTATGGCCTTTGGCCCTACCGCTGTCATTATATAAAATAAATCTGACTTATTTTGCCACGAGCGGTTAACACCTATAGGCCCTAAGCGTGCATATATAACTGCACTGCTCTTTTAAATTTTACTTATTATTATTATAAGTATTTTCTTTTTTCATATATTCAAATCCTTTGGCATGGATGTTGTTTATGGTGATGTCCTCATTCAGAGATTTTAGTTTCTATCTTCTGCCTTTTGGCCAGGCGGATCTTCTCCTTTGCCTTCTCAAGGACTGTTGGGGTGCCTTTTTTCTTCAAACGTTATTATTCCTTAGGGTTGCTTCTTATCATCTAGGTCCTGCAAGGTACTTTAAATTTAGTAGCACAACTTGTATTCAGTTTGGCAGGATTTAATTAAATTTTCAAAAGACTTTTCTTCTTGTATTGATAAAGTATTCCTAGAGCTCCTTTTAGTTAGAGCTCATAGGCATTTTTTAATTTATTAAAATCTATTGTAATCAATTCATCAATTAAAATTAATTAATTAATTATCATTTCTTAATTTCTACGGCTAACAATGAAAATAACCTAGATTTTGGGTTTGAGTGACATCACTCAAAATATACTTTATTAAAATTGCTAAGCTATCGAAAAAGATAGGTCAATATTCAAGTGTAAATTTAACATTTATAAACATAAATACAAAAAATACAATTAAAAGTAGGTTAAAATTGAAGTACACCTGTCAGTGTTTACGTAAAATAAAGTAACAACAATTAATTATGTTGATGTTTAATAAATAATTTGGTATTTAAACACCTTGCAATCAAGACTGTTTGTTACTCTACTTATCTGTCCATTAAACGAAACGGCTGGTTGTTGCCTTATTTGGTAAAAATGAATGATACAAATTTAATAGCCCAAGAAAAGTCTGAAGCTGCTTTTTGTCCGTGGGTACGGGTGCATTCTGAATTGCCTTTATTTTTTTAGGCGATGGTCTTATGCCGAGGCCATCAATTTTGAAGTTAATGGAATTAACCCCAAATTGACATTTATCTTTTTTTAAACGAATACCTAATTGATCAAACCGGATGAAAACTTTATTCAAACGCTTAGGCAGTTCCGATCGGTTTTACGTCATCAAAATAGGGTAAGACACCGGGAATGTTACCTAAAAGCTCTTCAATACAATTTTGAAATATGCCCGGAGCTGAAGAAATACCGAATTGAAGTCGGTTTACCTTAAATGCGCCTTTATGCGTTACAAGAGTTTGCATCAAGGCAGATTCTTCATCGACTATAAGCTGTTGATATGCTTGTGCAAGATCTAACTTTGCATAAAAATTTCCCCCCTTCTATCGACGAAAGTAGGGAACCAACTGGTGGAATCTGAAAATTATGTGGCAATAGTGCTTTATTAAGTGTTGACTTATAGTCACCACAGATTCTAATTGTACTTTTAGGTACTGGTACTGATGAGGGTTGCCCAATCTTAATATTCGATTGGTTCTAGAATATCTTGATTGCACAACCTATTCAGCTCAGCCTCTACTTGGCTTCTAAGGGCCAAAGAAATGCGACGAACAGTAAGTCTAATTGTTTTAAAAAAGTCCTTTAAACGTAAGGAAACCAGTTTACCATTAAACTTACCAAGCTCTTTAAAAAACAGATGATCGAACTTTCCCAAAACTATTCTAATAGAATTTAGCTCTTCCATTACATGGAATCTCTGTATATTTATACCCAATGGACCAACCCAATTGCACCCCAATATATTAGTTTGAGTGCCATTAACTACCACCAGAGGTAAAGCCTTGATTAATATCAAATTAATCAAATATCAATATCAACAACACCTCTAACAGGTACTCTATTATGGTGAAAATCTCTCAAATTTAAATTACACTCATATAATTCGGGCTGTGTCGCGACCACAAACGACAGAAGGTCAGTGATGACACTATCGTATAATCCGAGCACGAATCGATTTCAAACTTGCATTTCTTTCCATTAATATTTACAAGTGTTGAACGTTTATGGGATTCTTGCCCCATGATATGATTAATCGACTGTGACTTCGATCTGGTAAATGTTGCCTAGTTTTGTTGAAAGCTTTCGATGATTCTGTAGAAAATGTACCTTATTTCGATGAACTACAGACGCGCTGTAAATGTCCCTTGATACCATAAGCTGAACAGATAACTTCCTTATGTATGCTGTAGAGTACCTTCACTTCACCTCCAAATTTCTTTCAAATTCTTTAAACATATTTTATAAGTAAATGAACTCAGACATAAATTATTCAGACCATTTCAATGTCAACGACATTGTTGTTAAATAAACACCTTAATTTCAATAACAAAATTTTGAAACTTAAAACATAGGCGCACACGCCAAATACATTTTTCTTGTCATATGATGCCTCACTCCAAAACAAAACTATAGTTTACTGTCAATTTCAGAGACCCACTTAAATTTAAGTCAGCCTAAGCAAAATTTTATTGTATAATATTTTCTTTTTTTTTTAAATTTTATTAATCTTTACTTGTAATAATGTTTACCTATTATTGTGTATTTTATTGATGAGTAAACAAAAAGAATTTTTATTATTAATCTTTATATATATTATATTATATTATGTTAAGTTATTATTGTGTATTTTATTGATGAATAGACAAAAAGAAAGTATAAAATAAAGTCTTTCTATCAGAAAGGCATTCAGTCTTAATCTGCTAGTTGGAAGGCAGTCATTTGCCCTAACGTTAAAAATCTCTCTTTTCTTAAAAGGAAATCTTTAGACGGCCCTAAAGCTCTTTCCATATGGAATACAGTTTACTAACATTATAGATACTGTTAACTGAAAACGAATATAGGGGCATTTAAAGTTAAAAACAAAATAAATACATTTCATGGCGATCCTGCCAACGATCCTTCTGAAATCTTTTTAAGCAGAATCAATTTTCGAATTCTTTACGAAGGACAATATAAAAATATTTCAACAATTATATGGAGGGACCAAAGAAGCTGTCCATACAGCAGTACAGGGAAAGACGTGAGAACAACAAAGATACCCATCGTGTGGCTATCCCCAAGGAAAATTTAAAAATAAAAACCCGAGGAGGATATAAAAAACGCCTTAGAGTGGAAAAGGCAAAAATTAATGCCATAAAGAGAACATCGGTAAACCAACAGACAGGCAATAACTTCTCAAAGGTATTAGCAGCTGACTTTGCTTTAGAACAACAACAAGGAGCTCAGAGCAAAAATACACCAGAGACAACAAAAAACTTGGGAAACAGTAGAAGAAACAAAAAGTTACGCTTATGGGGAACTGGTTTTCAACAGAAAGGAAGGAGGAAATCATCCTAAACCAAACAGCAGCCAACAACAGCAGCTTTTTGGACAACAAGATTATAACAATTGACGTAATCATATTATTCACCATTTTCATAATAATTTTATACATTATACATAGAATCAATAAATATTATAAAACTTATTTACACAAACATTTAAATAGAAGTAAGGAAATAGTTTAAGATAACAAAAAAAATTTTTTTTTTTGACAAACAAATACTAAATAAATTTTTCTCTTAATGTATTAACAAAACAAAAATATATAACTAAATAAAATGAAATTTCATAAGTACATTTTAGATAAAAAATATTGAAGAAATTGTAAGGACTCTGTCAGGGATATTAGATAACACAAAAAAAAAACAGGGAACAAGAAAATATAAAGTAGAAACTCTATTGCAAAAATTAAAAGACATAGAAAACTTGAAAATTGAATTTGAAATACTTGAAGCTAGCCCTGACATAGATTACAAAAAACTCACGATTTTAAAAACAAAATTTCAGAAATTATACACTGAGACAAAAGAACGATTAACAGAACAAAAAAACAATCAAGAAAAAACAGAACAAAGCAGTTCAAATAACATTTCAACACAAAACATGTCAGAATTCGATATAAATATATCATTAAAAGTAGTACCAGAATTTACTGGGAACTACAGGGACTTACCATCATTTTTAAAGATCACAGAGTTGATCTATGTGACATTAAATGAACAGAGTAAGAAAACATTTATAGAATTTATTAGGGAAGTAAAATTAAACAACAAGGTAAGGACAGCAATTGGAATTTTAGACCCAATTGACAATTTCGATAAATTACAAATTGAACTATTAAGGCTATACAAAAATCCATTCACCATCCCAGAAATTTACTCAAAACTTAATTACTATACGCAAAGAAATCAAAGCGTGGCTACATTTAGTGACCATATACTAAAACTCATCTCCGAATTGAATACATTACAAATCACAGAGCTGGAAGGAACAGTAACGAACGAAAGAAAAGATGACGTCATTAGAAATAACCAAAAATATGGCTTAACCATTTTTAAAAATAATTTAAACGACAACCTAAGACAAGCGATATGCTTAACTCAAACGAAGACATTACAAGAAGCCATAAACTTGGCAAAAGACCTAGAAAGAACTACCAATAACGCTGGACAAATTATGTATTTTAGCCAAAACAATATCAGAGGACGAAACAATTACAGAGGACTTAACAACACAAACATACAAGGATTAGAGTAATGCAAGAGGGAAACGAGATTGCCCTGGAGGAGGGACAACTAAGCGAAAGTCCAGCCCGGGGTACCCAAAATTAAATATTTTCAGAATATCGAGTAATGCTACGAATACAATTTCTTTAAGATGTACAGACTCTAATACAAATCTAACTTTTTTAATAGACACGGGAGCAGATGTGTCTGTCATAAAGCCAAAACATCTAAATGGCGACTTATTCTTCAATGACCGGGATAGATGCAAATTAACAGGGATATCAAACGAAATTATTTACTCAAAAGGAGTAACGGACATAACATTAGATTTTGGCGATAAATCGTATATTCAAAAATTCAATATAGTAGACGACGAATTTCCTATACAAACTGACGGAATATTGGGACAGGATTTTCTGAAAGATTGCCTTTGCAAAATCGACTTAGAAACACATACTATAACACTCGTTGTTAATGATGAAGAGATCATTTTACCTATTCATTCAGATTTATCTGAAATTTCGGATATAATTATTCCTGCAAGATCGGAAATAATTCACCGAGTAAAATTAGATCTTACTGAGGACAGCTTCGTGTTCAATAAAGAAATTCAAAAAGGCGTATTTCTAGGAAACTCCATAGTACCCAAGGAAGGATTTGCTCACATAAGACTACTTAACGTTAACGATAGTGAAATTCGTATAAAAATCTAAAACTTGAAACAGAACCCTTAAATAACTATTACATAATTAACACTCAAGACACTTGACTGCATTCTCCACAAGACAAGGTCATTACCGGTTTAAACGTTTACCATTTGGACTCAAAATATCTAGCAATAGCTTTCAAAGAATGCTCACAATAGCTTTGAGTGGTTTAGATAGCAGTGCATTTCTATATGTAGATGACATTATAGTGTTTGGCTGTAGTCTAAAACACCACAACAGTTGAAAGACTACGAAAATATAACTTAAAATTAAATGCGAGCAAGTGCGTATTTTTAAAATCCGAAGTCGTATACCTAGGTCATCTGATCACGCAAGACGGCATAAGAACAGACCCATCAAAATTTGAAGTGATAAGAAATTACCCCGTACCCACAATTGGTGACGATGTTAGGAGATTTGTAGCTTTTTGCAATTATTATAGACATTTTATACACAATTTTGCTCAGATAACCAAATGCCTAAATAATCTTGTAAAGAAGGAACAAGTATTTGATTGGACTGACGAATGCCAGAAAGCATTCGAATCACTGAAGGAAAAACTAATCAATCCACCTATTTTACAATATCCAAATTTCGAGCAACCATTTGTGCTCACAACAGATGCATCTAACTTCGCACTCGGTGCAAAATTTAGTCAAGGAGAAATAGGAAAAGATTTGCCAATATCATATGCAAGCAAGACTTTGGTAAAACATGATATAAATAAACCGGTCATAGAAAAAGAACTACTCGCGATTCACTGGGGAATAAATTTCTTCCGTCCATACCTAATGGGTAGGAAATTCACCGTGGTAACAGACCACAGACCTCTAATATCCTTATTTTCACACAAAAATCCTTCGTCCAAGATGACAAGGATTAGACTTGATTTGTCAGACTATGATTTCGAAATAGTCTACAAGCAAGGCAAAATGAATACAAATGCCGATGCATTATCACGAATAAAGATAGACTCAGACATACTAAAGAAAATGATACCAACAGATTGTGATGATAATAATAAAATGCTTGTAATGACAAGGTGAATGTCTGCCAAGAATAAGACCAAGGTAGACAAGGAGAACTACAACTCTCATTCGAAATCAGGCCAACTTCACATTTGGGATTGTACATCCATAGCTGATATAAAGAATATAAGAAGATTAAAATTCGTATACGAAAAAAGAATTAAAGGATCCAAAATACAGATAAATAAGAATGGGGATATAATAGTCCGATATAGTAAGGAGCCTCTAAAATACGTTTCAATCATGGCGAAACTATCATCAATAGTGACTAAAGGAAATATAGAAAAGCTAGCGCTAGAAAAAGATAATTTATTACGGGAAATGAACATTGAAAATTTTAAAGAAGCATTTAACAAGTTACAAACTGAAAGAATAGAACAAAATTTAAGACTCTTAAGAATAATTTTATATAAAGTCCCAAAACAAATTAATGACAAAGAAATGATAAAAAATTTAATATATGAGTATCACAATTCATCACTAGGAGGACACCTTGGTATAAGAAAAACTATCTTGAAATTAAAACAAAAGTACATATGGAAGAACATGAGAAAATTAATAAAACAATATATAAACAGTTGTAAAGAATGTACCCGAAACAAACAGACAAAGTACATAAAAGAAAAAATGTCAATAACAGACACACCTAGTACAAGCTTTAAAAATTTAAGCATAGACACAGTAGGACCATTGATTATATCAAATGGTTTCCGATATATTTTAACGGTACAATGCGAACTGACAAAATACGTAATCTTATTCCCAATGAAAACAAAAGAATCAATCTCAATCGCAAAGACACTAGTAGAGCAGGTAATACTAAAATACGGACTTTTTAAAAAATTAAAATCTGATCGAGGAACAGAGTTTGCAAATGAATTAATGAAAAATATATGCGAAATACTAAATATAAATCAAACCTTTTCAGCACCCTATCACCATCAGACAATAACATTTGAAAGAAGTCACAGAGTACTAAATGAATTTCTGTTAAACTTTGTAGAAAATCACGAATGGGACCATGGTTGCCTTATTTTGCATTTGCTTTTAATACAACACCGAACATAGTTACGGAATTTTCACCGAACGAGTTAATATACGAAAAACTTCCACGCTTACCAACTGACATAATTGAAGACAATCAACCAGTATATAACTTGAACAATTACGCGAATGAGATGAAACTTAGACTAAAAGAGTCACTTCTGAAAGCAAAAGAACTGATAAAACTAACAAAACAAAAGAACTATATGACAAAACCAGTAACACATCAGATTTAAGAGTAGGTGACTGGGTATTTGTAAAACTAGAAACTAGAAGAAAACAGCAGAGTCCATATCATGGCCCTTACCTCATAGTAGAGCGTAAAGGAGTCAATTCTGTATTAAAAATTAACAATAAATTTAAGGAATATCATAATAACACTCTTAAGAAATACAAAATCACCTAAAATATTATCCATTATAAAACATACATTTAAAATATATATTAAGAAACTTCTACATTTATAAACATATTTTCTTTCGAAAACCACTGAACTTGCAAAATTCAACCAAATTTTTTAGTACAGTAATTTTCAATCTTAACCATGGGGGTGTAGAGTACCTTCACTTCACCTCCAAATTTCTTTCGAATTCTTTAAACATATTTTATAAGTAAATAAACTCAGACATAAATTATTCAGACCATTTCAATGTCAACGACATTGTTGTTAAATAGACACTTTAATTTCAATAACAAAATTTTGAAACTTAAAACATAGGCGCACACGCCAAATACATTTTTCTTGTCATATGATGCCTCACTCCAAAACAAAACTATAGTTTACTGTCAAGTTCAGAGACCCACTTAAATTTAAGTCAGCCTAAGCAAAATTTTATTGTATAATATTTTCTTTTTTTTTTTAAATTTTATTAATCTTTACTTGTAATAATGTTTACCTATTATTGTGTATTTTATTGATGAGTAAACAAAAAGAATTTTTGTTATTAATCTTTATATATATTATATTATGTTAAGTTATTGTGTATTTTATTGATGAATAGACAAAAAGAAAGTATAAAATAAAGTCTTTCTATCAGAAAAGCATGCAGTCTTAATCTGGTAGTTGGAAGGCAGTTATTTGCCCTAACGTTAAAAATCTCTCTTTTCTTAAAAGGAAATCTTTAGACGGCAGGTTTTCCCTAAAGCTCTTTCCATATGGAATACAGTTTACTAACATTGTAGATACTGTTAACTGAAATGGAATATAGGGGCATTTAAAGTTAAAAACAAAATAAATACATTTCAATGCACTGTGGGCGGGGATGACTCCCTCCACAGCCGTTGCACAATTTGCTTAAATTGTGTTGGTTCTGAACCTTTCGGTTTTGTTTATTTTTTGGTTGATTACGTTTATTTATTTGATGTATCTGATCTGGCAGGCGAATTACCATTACATTTTTAACGACGCTTCGGCGGATGTAGCTCGGTCGAACCTTTTGTAATTGCAAGTCAGGTTCAGCGAGAAGACTTCGCTGTAAAGCCTCATCACGCAAGCCGCACACCAACCGATCACGAAGCATCCGATCTAAAGCGGTACCAAAATTGCAGTCAACTGCGAATTTCCTCAATGCGTCGATGTATTCCGGAAACTCTCATTTGGCAGTTGGTCACGGTTATGGAATTTAAAAAATGACGCAATTTTCGATAGTCGTGGAGAATAATGGTTCGTCAGCAGTGTTTTAATTTCATCCATATTAAGGTCACTCACCGTTTTGGGAGATACCAATGACGATAGGAGATCATATTACGTGATAAGATTTACATCTGTGCCTGGCAGTGAGCCTTAATCAGGTGGTGGCCATACCACTGGGAATGAAAAGGAACGTCACTCACGCCCTAGGAAGCCGAAGACTAATTCTAGCAACAGGTCTTTCCTAGTTGCAACTTTGATGATTCCAGAGCAGGGCTGCAAACCACCGCTTCTTGATGAAGAGCTGGAGACTATCCAACTCCTGTCCAGAACACATGACTGGCATGCTCACTGGATCTAGAAACATTCCACCAGGTAGGTGTTATTAAAGGTTAAATTATCCTGGCCCCATTAGAAACTGACCTGTTCTGGGGCCGCGGAATAACAACCACCACGATACTCCCGAAGGACCAACTTCAATAATCAGCCAGAGAAACAGCTAAATGCCTAAAGAGACAAATAGCGGAAACTCTGCGGGCTTACGGAGTCCCGTGGAAATAACGCGGAGCTTCCAGTTTTACCCCTGCTGACTTCAAGGACTGGGCTCCCTTACACCCCCAGTGTCACAGGTCTAGATAGTCGAGCGTTCTATTAAGACCATAAATGTGCCCTCGGGGGGGAAATAGAGATCATATAATGGTGCACCCGCCAACGTCAAGAAAACTGCCTTTTGATGATCAGCCTGAACGTCATTGGCCATGATGAAAAGTTCAAACCTCGCGAAGTATGTTGACCAGTTTCCAGGATGATTGATGCCAAACGGTTCCATGGTTCCCACTGATGCCATTGTGCGCTTTTTGTTTGGTTGGTTCAACGAATCGGTTAAAGTTGTGGACTTTGATGCAGGAGATTATTTATCAGTCTTCGGCGGCATTGACTCTTTGCCGCCAACTTCTTAAACAATGCCGTGAGACTCAGTGTTAAGGTGGAGTCAGGATAGGTATAGCCACACACATGTGGTCACCAGAATATTGACGTAAGGTTTTATGACTTGCGTTAATTTTTTCAACGCAGAATATGGACTTCTAACGGAGGAGAAAAAAAAATTGCGAAAGTTATTATTGACTTTAATTTTCTTTTGGGAAGAATCCCATCCTCGTCGCCACTATTAAGTTTGGTAGAAACTCAACTTTTATTAAGTCAAAAATACCTTCTTACCTTCTTTATTTAATATTCCCACATAACAAAAAATAACTATATATTATTTTTTTAACGGTCTTTTTAATTAAGTTTAACAATATATTTTTTCAATATTTCGCTTTCCTTTGCAAAGCTTCCTCAGGAAATTAATTTTTATGATAACAAAAATTGTTAACAATTTGAAAAAATTTTTTGAAAACAATTGACAAAAAACATATAAAATATTTTCTTCATACATTCATACAAAATTAAAATTTCAAATATTTAAACATGCAAAAAACAAGGAAATAGAAATTAAATAACAAATTCTTTCTTATGAAATAATTATAACAAATTATGTGTCTTTTGAATCAATTACCTGCGCTAAATTATCTGTGTCTGTTTTGAAATTTATTGTCTAACATATGGTACATTAACAATTTCTAATATTTCTAACATATAACGTCTCTTATAGTTTTTTTCTATTTCTAATATTGATATTTCCTCAAACTTTGGATAATGATTATATTTCGTACAATGCGAAGATAAGGATGTCTTCTGTGTTGAAATATTCCTATATTTTTGGTCACATCTGTGACCAGCTAATCTTGTTTTAAGTTTATTTTTTGTTGTCAAAATATAAACTTTGTCACAGTTCACCTGGTCATTCCTCCGCATGGTATCCTGTATAATACATCAGATATTTACATTTTCCCTATTTTATCCTTCATAATTTATAAATTCTTAGTTCTGTCGTAGTATTTCCTAAATTATGCCTATGACTACCATATTGTCTAATTAATCTGTTAGTTAATTCTACTGGAAAATCATTGTCATTAAGTATATCTCTTATTGTGCCCTTATTCTTCAAATGAAATTATTTATCACTTATAGTCCATATTCTGTCTATCATATTTTTCGCCGTGTTTATTATCATTAATAATTCTTCCAGAAGATGTTAGTTTCATATACCAATCAAATACTTACTTATTTCTCTTTCTTATTATCAATATGTCTAAATATGCAAGTCTAGATTTTAACTCTCTTTCAGTCGTAAATTTAACATCCGGATGAAAAAAACTATTCAATTCTGAAAAAATATCATCCACTAGATCTTCCGAAGTTATACAAAATAAATCATCTACATATTTTGTGATAATCTTCGGTTTAATATGCATTTTACTAATACATGAATTTAGTAATTCCTCCATCACAATATCAGCTATAATTGGAGATGCTGGAGCGCCCATAGGGAGGCCCTCCTTCTGCAGATATATCCTATTATCAAATTGAAAATATCTGTTGTCTTCAACACAAAACTTAAGAATACGTAAAAATAATTCCTTTTGCCATTTTCCCTCTATAATCATCAAAGCTAAACCTACAGGATTACTTAGAAAAAGTGAAACTACATCAAATGAAAACAATCTATCATTATTTTGTATATCTATTCTCTTGGCTTTTTCTTTAAATTCCAATGAATTTCTAATATTATATATTGATTGTCCTGTTATTACTTTAAGAATATTCGTTATATGCTTGCACAGTCCGTAGGCCGGGGAATTAATGCAAGAGCAAATAGGAGTTAAAGGAAAATTCTGCTTAGGTACTCCATATAGCTTTGGAGAATTTGATACATTAGTCTTAAGTTTATTTCTCTCCATTACTGAAATGATATCTTTTTTAAAAAGTTCATCAACTAAAATATTGTTTGTGTTTTGCAGTTTAGTAGTAGGATCCTTATTCAATATTGAGTATTTTACAGAATCGTTAAGAATGTCATTTATTCTTAAATTATAATCATCTCTGCTCATAGCAACAGTAAAATTACCCTTGAAAAATTTTGTAGCAGTTTTTACTTTATCTAATATAAAAATATCCCTTGCTGTAGGTCTAATGTTGCTAATGTGCCTATCAATAACCATTGTTAGTTTTGTCCGCGCTACTTCCTGATCCTCTTTTTCTTTTATATTTTGAATCAAATCATCTCCTTCTGAAATTACCTTCATCATTGAAAAATGTTTCTTTTCAAGCGGTAATGCAAATTTCTGTCCTAGAGAAATAATCCACTTAACATCCCCTGGAGTATCTATGTCAGTCTTGTTAACAAACCAATGTTCATTAACCTTAATTCCTAATTCCTTTCTTTGAATATCAGAAAGATTCTTAAATTTCCTACTATGTGTTTCCTTAATCTTTTTTTTCAAAAATATGAGTTAATCTATCTATATATTCTAATAATTCTGTTATCTCATCTAATGTCAAATGTCCTTCCATGTTATATACTAACGTCTCTATATTCCTATTTAAAATTTTTAGTATGTCATGTTGTTTCTTAATTGCTAAATTTAAAATTATTTTGCGTACCTCTTAATAGTGTGTTGATAATTTGAAATTTCTTTAATATTAAAAAATTTTACTCTTCTTATTAATACAATATGTATTCTTATTAATACACAAATAAGCGCGTGTTTCTGTTGGTTGATATTATGCAACTGTTCTCAATTATTAACTGTATTTATGAAGTAACAGCGTAACTACATGTATGTACATATGTATGTAAATTATGATTTGTTTTGCAAAGAGAATAGAATTAAATTCCATTTGCACTATGGGCCCAGTACTTGACAGTCGGGGTATTGAAGTAAAGTAGGACTCATTAGTGCTTTCTTTAGGTGTTTAAATGCGTTGTCACAGTCTTTTGTCCATTCAAAAGAGACTCCTTTCTTTATTAATCTTGTTAAATGTCTGGAATGTTCTGAGAAGTTCTTTATAAATTTTCTTTAGTAGTTACAAAAGGCTACAAATCTTTTTGCACTATCAGCGTCCGTAGGTGTAGGGTAATTTTCTATTATTGAATATTTGGAGTCGTCTGGTAATATTCCATTGTCTGTGCATTTATGTCCCAGATAGGTTACTTCTCTCATGAAAAAAAAACATTTTTCAGGGTTAAGTTTTAGATTATGTCTCCGACATAAATCAAATATGTCTTGTAAATTTGAAAGCATGTATTTTTCTAAACATCCTACAGCAACTAAGTCCTCCACGTAAAAGAATGCTTGGTTTGACCATAGGCCACTGAAAGCAATTGTCATCATTCTTTGAAAGGAATTTAGTGCTACCCTTAGACCGTAAGACAGTCAAGTTGGTCTAATATGTCATCTATTCTAGGAAATTTGTCTGCTATGAGTTTTTGGTTTATCTGTCTATAATCTATCACGATGTAATGGATTATGATGGGTACAGTGGCAGGATCATCATGAGGTGTTTTCAGTGTAGAGGATATCAATATATATTTGGCGGGATCACCACGAGATGAAACACCAAAGCAAAAGGACTACTCTGCCTAAAGGTAATCAGGTGTAGATGAGTTCCATATAGCCCTTTCTATATTTTAGTAGCTGTTAAGGGTCTCAGCTTGTAATTTGGCGTTCAAGGGAACTGCCAGAAGTTTGAAACTTTTAAATGTAACAAGACATATGTTGCCAGCTTAAGTTGTCAAATGAAAGTCTGTCTTTATTTAATTTTCTATGGCTTATATACTACTTATGAAAATCTAACTTATAATCTAGAATTGAGTGTTTTTAAAGTTACTCCATTTTATGATTAAACATATTAAAACAATTGAAACTGTGGCATCATCATGCAAGCGATCAAGTGTCCGACACATGCCAAACACAAGGTGTTGATGTAAATTGACACCCATATTTACAACAGAATTGTTGTAAATACCCTACATGAGTTGTGTCGGCTCGCATACACTATGCATGTTGCATGACTACTGTAGTGCATCACATCCTGTCCGTCAAAAAATCGTTCCGTATTTACGAAAAAAGTACGGTAAGATTTCTGTGGTGTACGGGGTCGGCTGCAGTATTTATTGATTTTATTTAAATTACAATGTTGTATACTTATGGATAATTTTAATTTTATGATGATCGATACTATGATTTAATATGATAATATAATATTAATAATAATATAATTTTTTTATTCTACAATTTATTATAAGGTTTTAGGAGGTTATTGGGAAATTCGTTTTCTTTTCCATTATCGTCTACTGTAGTATTTACATTATTTCTATTTATAATTTTGTACGGGCCCTTATAACAACTTTGATTTTTTTTCTTTTTTCTACTTTTACTAAAACTGGATCTCCTATATTTAAATTAAGTTTATTTGTATACCTATTATTAGAAATCCTTTTTTCTTTAGTTTTGATAATTAATTCCTTTGCTCTATTTAGAGCGTAATGTAATCTTGTAGTCATCATAGTTGTAAAATTTTCGCTCATTGTTTATGTTGTCATATGGTAAACATGGTAATCTTCCGTATACTAATTCAAAAGGCGTATAGCCAGTATCTATTTGTGGTGATGTATTGTATGCGAAAGTAAACTATTGAATCCACTTATCCCATTTGTAGTCATTTGCGATAGTTAACAAAAATTCATTTAAAACTCTGTGGTTTCATATTTTAGTATGAAATGTTCAATTAATGTTCTCGCATCTTTTGTTGGCATAGACAACAAATTTTGTCAACTCACATTGCATTGTCAAAATGTAGCGGTATGAAACGAATTTCTTTACCATTTTATTCATGTTTTTCCATATGTAACGTTGTTTTAGTTTAATAAGTAATTGTTTTTCTTATTCCCAAGTGGCCATTCATGTGAAATTCGTCAATTAGTTTATACTTAAGTATGTCATCTATTATTCTTTTTGGAGGCTTGTATATTATAATTTTTAATTGAGGCTTTTTGTTATTTATAAATATTTTTTTTAATATGTTTCTTTTAAAATTACCTTCGTATATACTCTTAATATTTTATCTTCTGTTGAGAGCGCTACTTCTTTTATATTATCAATATTCATCTTAGATATCAGCTTCCTCAGAATCGAATCTAGTTCCGCTGAGTTATCACTGAATCTTGCTGGCTTTTTTTCTTCTTCATTATTTATATTTTGGGTACGTAATTTCTTCATGGTCGGAACTGGTTCCGACGAATTATCATCAAGAACTATGTGCACAATGTTTTTCCCAATTATTATGTTGACATCCTCAAATTTATTAAATTGCAATTTCTTTATATTTTTAATATCATTGGTGGAGAGCATTCCCATATATGAAGTTGATCAGGCTTCTGAGAAGTACATTTTTCCATATTACCCCTAGATATATGCGCGCTAGTTTCATTATTATCTTTGTTATTAAAATTGTTTGCCTCTTGATTTAATTCTTTATTGCTATTTGCCTCTTTTCTTAGGTTTTTATTTTTATCATTCATGGCCCTTGTTGTAACAAGTATTTTTCTTTCTTTTTCGTCGTTTTCGCGCGGTATCATTTGCTTTAATGTCTCAGAATTGATTGGAATTCTAGATAGTGCGTCAGTATTGATGTTCATTTTTCCTTTCTTGTAAATGATTGTAAAGTCATAGTCACTAAGGTCTAGTCTAATTATAGTCATTTTTGAAGAAGGGTTTTTGTGAGAAAAAAGGGAAATTAATGGTCTATGGTCTGTCACTACTATGAATTTCCTTCCGTATAAGCATGGCTTAAAAAAATATATACTCAAGTGTCTTGCTAGAAGTTCTTTTTCAATTACCGGTTTGTTTACGTCATATTTCTGTAAAGATTTGCTTGCGTATGAGATTGGTAAAACTTGTCCAATTTCAGTTTGCGATAAAACTGCTCCTATCGCGTAATTTGAAGCGTCTGTTGTTAGAATGAATGGTTTTTCAAAGTCTGGGTACTGTAATACCCATGTAACGGATTATGATGTTTTTTTCTGCTTATGTAGCCTCATTTCCTAATTCTTCAATCCCCAATTTGTTTAGACTATCTATTATTGTAGTTATTTTATCTCTAAATGTATTTATTGTCATTTTACCTTGGAACAATGAATTTAGCCTATTTTGAAGTTCTGGGATTGTTCTAGTGGGTTTATATCTTGTTTCTAACAATTTTTTAAAGATTGGAAATTTTCCGGTTTTGAATAGGTTCCTATTGCAGTTCCTACTGTGGAAGTAAGCTTGGCATGATAAACATACTGAAGAAAATAAGTTTTTGTCATGTCGGATAGAGTTTTATTAATGATTTCTGCTGTTACTAGGAAACTTTCTAATTCTTCGTAACAACCAGAAAATAATGGGAGAGCTTTTGATACAGTGTCAAAATTAAATGAAGCCATTTCGTTGTTTTTGAGTTCAGTTTCTTTCGATCTTTTTAACAAGAATGTCTTAATTGTTGTGTATATGTTGTTAAATTCTAATTTTAATGCTAGAGTTTCTTCTAT
Organism: Trichopoda pennipes; assembly: GCA_030448955.1. Classification (NCBI taxonomy): domain Eukaryota; kingdom Metazoa; phylum Arthropoda; class Insecta; order Diptera; family Tachinidae; genus Trichopoda; species Trichopoda pennipes. The sequence continues at coordinate 308,275 of JASKUP010000042.1, read as the reverse complement.
ATTTTTCTGTTCAAGTTCTTCTATTGTTTCCTTATGTTATCTATGTATTCTAGTTTGGTCTGAATTGTTTTCTTGGTGTATGTTCTATTCGGAATTTTTTTTAACGTTTTCTAAAGGTCTCTTAATTTTCCGAGGTTTTCCTCCATTTAACTAAATTTAGTTCAAGATTGTTATTTTTATACCGCTGTAATAGCATTAATTGTGTTTCTATTATTATATTTTAATACATAATTTTTAAAATATTTGTTTATCTTATAAGCTATGATTAACATAATTACTACTATTAATAGGGTTAGAATGTGATCCAGTATCATTTTCTCATTCTTTGCTTCCCCATACGTTACTATATTCTCTGTAACTATATTTTACTCTGGGGTTTACCCATGTTATCTTTTGGTTTATTCCCCCAAATGGGACCTACCATGACAATTTGTGCAATTTATATTACTGTTGTGTGGTTTTTTTTTTGTTTTTTATATAATTTTTTTTTTCTTTTTGTATTTTCCTTTTTTGTACTTATTCTATTCTCTTCTTACATATATCTTTAATTTTAAGTTTAATTGACTTCTTCTCTTCAATACTTGTTGCTAGATTTAATTGTTCATACCAGATTGCTATTACTTTCCTTGTCTGCAACTGCTTTCCCGCTCGTTTCTTTTTCTGTATAGGTTTATTTTCGACCTCGTTTATCAGTTGTCTACATATCTGTCGCTTCCGATATTCTTCTATGGATATTGGTTTTGGCCCAGCATTTACGGGAGTTGGAATGTACTCTGGGATGTGTGGTTGTTCCACACCCTGTGTGGTTGGTGTATATTCGAAAGTTTTCAAGAATTGTTCCCACTTTACAAAAATTCGGTCCACTTCTTCTTGGGATGTCATTGGATGTTTAGGTAGCAGGTTTGTTCTTGCAGGACTTTTCTTAAAGGATTGTTATTGCAGGAATAGGAGCTCAGGATTCAATGGATCTCCTGGCAGGATCGCCATGTAATGGATTATGATGGGTATAGTGGCAGCATCATCATGAGGTGTTTTTGGTGTACAGGATATCAATAGATATTTGGCGGCATCACCATGAGATGAAACACCAAAACAAAAGGACTACTTTGCCTAAAGGTAATCAGGTGTAGATGAGTTCCCTATAGCATTTCTATATTTAAGTAGCTGTAAAGGTTTGAAACTTTTAAATCTAAGAAAATCTAACTTATAATCTAGAATTAAGTGTTTTTAAAGTTACTAAATTTTATCATTAAACATATTGTTACGATTGTGTCTTGCTTAAGTTTTAAAATAAAACAATTAAGCAATAAAGCTTAATGTTTACAAATCGCGTAGAAGTTTATACATACACAACTACAATTTGATATGCTGTTTACTAACTGCCTGACATGCAAAAAAAAAAATAGATGTATGCTGTTTATCATCTAAATACGCAACACAAAAAAAATAATTTTACAACAACAAACATACATATTGTTTACCATCGGCGTGGTTTTCTAAGAAACCCTTTAATAATGCCCAAGCAGAAACCTTATCAGCGTAAAAACAAAAACAACTATATACACAGACATGCAGGCGCCTATACATGGAATATAGGTGCCCCTGTAGGCTAGTGGGTAGTGTACTAGCTTTTCAGTATGGGGGTTGTGGGTTCGATTCCCAACGAAGACCTTGGTTTTTTTCACTACAAAAATAAAAATTAACTGTCGGTGGGGCTGCTCAGCCGTGAAGGCATAGTCACTGGTCGCTGTGCTGTCTTTATACGCCAGTTAATTTCCGACTATCCTTCTACTTTCACCACCTGTTTCACCTCTTCTCTATCCCTTTCCTAAAGCAGGTAGCACGGTACTTGAATAAATAGGCATTGTTGCCTGAAGTGCTCCTTCTCTTAAAAAAAAAAAAAAAAAAAAAAAAAAAACAACATACAACAACAAAATGCGATACAAAGGGAGAAGAAGATTCTTAAATCTTCTAGACTTTAAATGGACAAGTATAAATAAGGAAGCGTCTGAGTGAATAGTCAATCAGTGTAAAATTAAGCCTCATCGAGTTAAGACGTGCATTTTAAGTAAATTGTTCTGAAGTGTCAACTTTGTGTAATTAAAGTAAATAAAATTGTTATAAATTTAAAAATTCTAAAAAGTGGTGTTATTTATTTTGCGATAAAGAACTCACAAAAGAACGTTTATAAAAGGTACAAACGTAACAACTGGTATCAAAAGTGGGATTGCAAAAAAAATAAAATAAATAAAGTACAATGAAGTTGGAAGAACTGAAAGTTGAGCAGCTAAAGAAGGAGCTGATGAAGTTAGATCTGCCAACAACGGTAAGTAAAGCGGAATTGCAACAGAGGTTGATTGATGAATTCAAGCAGCGTGAAATCGTTATTGGAACATACGAATTTGGGGACACAGAAGTGGTTGAGGTATGTAACCTATCAGTAAACATCGATACAAGCTTGGATTCAATACTTGCGGCTATGATGGCGAAAATGGATGCCACGAATGGCAAACTTCTAGGTGTCATTCAAGAAAGCTCTAGAATCAGTAGTGCGAAAATTTATGCAATTCAAGAAAGCTCTAGAATCGGCAGTGCGAAAATTGATGCGATTCAAGAAAGCTCTAGAATCAGCAGTGCGAAAATTAATGCGATTCAAGAAAGCTCTAGAATCAGCAGTGCGAAAATTGATGCTATTCAAAATGTTTCATTAAATTTTCAAAAGACTTTTCTCCTTTAATTGAGCTCCTTTTAGTTAGAGCTCATAGGTCTTTTTTTACTTTATTAAAATCAGTTGTACTTAATTGTAATCAATTCATCAATTAAAATTAATTAGTTTATTATAATTTCTTAATTTCTTCGGCTTATATACTAACAATGAAAATAACCTAGATTTTGGGTTTGAGTGACATCACTCAAAATATACTATTATTAAAATTGCTAAGCTATCAAAAAATATAGATCAATCATCAAGTGTAAATTTAACATTCATAAAAATATATACAAAAAATTCAAAACAATTAAAAGTAGGTTAAAATTGATGTACACCTGTCAGTGTTTACGTAAAATAAAGTAACAACAATAAATTATGCTGATGTTCAATTAATTGTTAACTCAAATAATTTGATAATCAAACACCTTGCAATCAAGACTTACTCTCTCTATTTACTCTACTTATTTGTCCATTAAACTAAACGGCTGGTTATACTACACCTCCGCTTTTTATAAGAAGGTGAGTTTTATGGACATTCTTTTACAATAATGTTAAATATTTTTTTATATTCAGTTAGGACACTATTCTTTAAATTTTAGTATAATCTTAATTGTAAATAATTAATTTATGATATATCTTAAGTCTATTTTTATGAACTATTTGTTCTTTGTTGTTTTTCTTATCAACTATCGTTACATTATTTCTTAAATCTATATTCTTAATTTTAAATGGACCTTTATATTGGTTATCTAATTTATGACCTGCTTCATTCCTAAGTAAAAATAAGTCTCCTAATTTAAAAATTATAATCTAGTATATTTCTATCATAAGTTTCTTTTTTTGTCTTATTTCTATCTAATAATATTCGAGCTCTTTTAAATGCTAATTCTAATCTATATTTTGCCTCTTTGGCATAGTCATCCATATTGTATGGTGGAGAAATTGTATCCACCTCTGTGAATTTTGAGAATTTATTTGGATTTCTTGAAAAAAATAATTCATAAGGACATTAGTTGTGTACGGTTGATGGTGTTGTATTAAAACAATACGTGAAATTTTTTAACCATTCATCCCAATCTGACATATCTATTGAAATATGTGAACGTACATATTCATTAAAAGTTCTATGACTTCTTTCTATTGTACCTAACGACTGATGATGATGAGCTGTTGAAGTTAGTTTTTCAATTTTAAGCAATTTACATAATTCTGTCAGTATTGAATTCTTATATTCTGTCCCCATGTCAGAAATGAATGTCCTCATTGGACCATAGGTCAGTATAAAGTTTTCAAAAATCGCCTTTGCTACCGTCTTGGCATTTTTGTCGGCAATAGGAATAGTTACCAAATATTTTGTCAAATCACATATTATGGTGATTGCGAATTCATTTCCCTGAATGGATCTTGGGAATGGTCCTATTTTATCCACGTATACCGTACCGAATGCCCTTATAGGTGTTGGCGTGACAGTCATGGGACACTTCAAGTGTCTGGTTGCCTTTGTTGTCTGGCATTTGTGACAAGTTTTAACATATTTAGTTATATCCTTTGTCATGTTCTTCCAGTAGTAGTATCGTTTTATTTTACCTATAGTTCTATAAACTCCATAATGTCCACCTTAAATAGAATCATTGTAATATTTCAGCATAATATCAAGAATTGCCTTAGCATTCGCATTATCAATTAGGGTCACCTCATTTAAAAGTGCTATTCTCAATTTCTTTAAATATCTACTGCCCATAATCTTAATCTGATTTGTTGAAATAAATTCAAAAATTTTCTCACTGGGTGCCAGTTGTAATTTTTCAATATTTAGTTTACCGGCCACTTTCGCAAGCCTAAAGAAAAGTTGTCCTAAGTCAGTTTTCTTGTTAGTAAACAAATCATTAATTTGCATATATGCTAAACTGATTTTCCACGCTTAAAATAACATTTTGCGGGAGTAATCCTTAATTTAATATATTTTCTGACGCCAGCCTTAGTCAAAGGTTATTAATTTCACTACTATTTTTCCTTTTATTATTTGTCATCGATCGAGTCGTGACCTGAAGAACATTATCTAATCTTCTATTTATGTCCTTTAATTCAGTAATTGTAATTCGCGACAATGCGTCCGCGATGTAATTATCTTTTCCCCTAAGATATTCTGCAGTAAAATCGTACTCTTCTAAATCTAGTCGCATTCTAGTTAATTTAGAGTTTGGATTTTTCATAGAAAACAAGTAAGAAAGTAGTCTATGATCTGTGCGAACAAGGAAGTGTTCTCCGTATATGTAGAACTAGCTTCAATTTCAAAATTAGTCCCTATATACATGGACAGAAAAGAGGAACTCTATCAGTTCATTGCAAACCTAGAACTAATACAAGAAACTCTAGAAGAATCAAAGAAAACAAGTTTCTTCCAATTTGTTTTAAAAACAAGGTTAGACCAAAAAGTACAGAACAAAATAAGACAAAACACAATACCAACAGATCTAGATCAATTAATAGTAGAATTAAAAAAAATGCTACAAATCAAGAGAAACACCGAACAATATATTAAATAAACTAAATTACATAAAACAACAAGGTGACATCAGGAAATTCGCGGATAAAATTCGCAGACTAATATCAGAACTTAAATAACTTCAAATCTCTAGTATAGGTGAAAACAGCAGAGATACAATAATAAAATCAAACAATATCATTGCATTTAATGCTTTCAAAAACGGCCTAACAGACAGAGACATTATTAAAACAATAGATTCTAGTAGGGTAAAATCCTTTTCAGAGGCAGTAGAAATTGCAGAGTAAGCCGACTGTACCCAAGCTCAAACAAAAGTCATGTACCAGACAACCAGACAGAGGTGATTTGTTTTACATCAGCGCCTGACTGTAAGTCTTAATCGGATGGTGGACAAACCACTTTGTATAATTTGGAACGTCATACATGCGTCATAGATAGCCGAAGCCATAATTCTATGCAACAGAACCACCTAGTTGCAACTTTAATGATTTCAGTACAGGTCTGCAAATCATTACACCTTGCTAGAGAGTCGGAGACTTTCTAACTCCTTGTCCAGAACACATGTCAAGCATGCTCACTGGACTGGATCATTCACCATGCGTGTCATTATCAGCGAAATGATCCTGGCCATAAGAACCGATAAATGTGCCCCCGGGGGGTACCAGACAACCAGACAGAAAAACAATTATTACAGAAATAACCATATGTCTTACAACAATTACGACAAAATCAACTTACGAACTAATTAAAATCAAAGATACGCCAATAACAACAACAATTGGAATAGAAAAACCCCCTCGAAACGGACAAAAAAGGTACCAAATTTCAATTTCAAAAATGACCCAAATTTCAACACGAATAACCGAAATTCTAATTTTAATCCGAACACTGGAAATAAACAGAACCATAAAAATAGGAATATTAATCAAACTATCAACCAGGGAAACTCCTTACATCCGGAGAACATCCATCACGCTTCTCCGGAACACCGCAATTAAATAACAATAGATGAATATACAATATGACACCTCCCATCAAAATTACGTAAAACTAAACATAGCCAATACAGATCGAGAATTAACATTTTTGATTGACACTGGAGCTGATGTATCTCTTTGCAAAGAACACGTTCTCCAAAGTTATACTGAAGACTCAAATGACTTCTGCAACCTAAGTGCAATTTCTAAAAAAGAAATAAAAGCAATAAGATCTACTATAATAACTGTGGACATCAACAATGAGAACATATATCAGAAAATTCAACTGGTTCATAATAACTTCCCAATTAAAACAGACGGAATACTGGGTATGGATTTTTTTTATGCATACAATTGCATTATTGACTATGACAAATATATCCTATTCTTTATACATAAGGATAAAATATTCAATTTAAAAATTCAAACGGGTTCTTTATGTGTAAACCACTTGAAAATACCCGCTAGAACAGAGACATTATTACCCTTTAACATAACAAATAAAGACACAGTAATTATAAATAGGGAAATAGCTAAGGGAGTATACTTGGCAAACACTATTGTTCCAAAAAAGGGCAATAAACATATAAAAATACTGTAAGCGACAGAAAAAGATGTAACTATAGAAAACCTAAAGATTCAAACCGTACCATTGAATAGGTATGAAATACTGCATATAAATCACAATGAAGAACAGAATAGGGAACGCTTGGATAAGATACTAGAAAATTATTCATAGGACAACATAAGCAACAATGATAAGAATGACATAATTTCAATAATTAAAAGATTTCAATATGTTTTTCATATAGAAGAGGACGAATTAACGGCAAACAATTTCTATACACAAAGAAATTCACTTCAGGACAGCAACCCAGTATATACAAAAAACTATCGTCTCCCCCATACACATACTGACGAAATAAATTCAAAAGTCCAAGACATGCTTAAAGAAAAAATAATAGAACCATCCACATGTCCTTATAATTCACCTCTCCTTTTAGTTCCAAAAAAAGGACACACGGACATATCAAAATAGAGGTTAGTAGTAGACTTTTGAAAACTAAACAAAAAAATTATTAATGACAAATTTCCATTAACACGGCTAGATGATATTCTGGACAAATTAGGACGCGCCAAATACCTTTCAACACTCGATATGACTAACTCCTTCCACCAAATCAAACTAGATAAAGATTCCTGACCTTGCACAGCATTTTCGACACCAATGGGCCATTACCAATTTACAAGGCTACCATTCGGACTGAATATATCATCTAACAGTTATCATCGTATGCTCAGTATAGCATTATCAGGTTTCGGATCAGAAGAATTCCTGTATGTAGATGATATAATTGTTTTCGGCTATAATACCCACAACCATAATAAAAATCTGATAAAAGTCTTAAGTAGATTAGAGAAATACAACCTAAAGCTGAATGCACAAAAATGTCATTTTTTACAACATGAAGTCACATACCTTGGACAGCTAATCACTTAAAAAGGCGTTAAGCCAGACCCTCAAAAGTTTGAAGCCATCAAAAATTATAAAGTACCACAAAACAAAGACGACGTACGACGTTTCGTAGCATTTTGCAACTATTACAGAAAATTCGTTAAAAACTTGGCTAATAGAGAAATGTGTCTCAATGCACTCCTAAACAAGAATGCAAAATTTAATTGGTATCAAGACTGCCAAACCGCCTTTGACACACTAAAAGATAAATTAATAACACCACCAGTATCTTATGCAAACCGATCTTTGAACAAGCATGAAAAGAACAAATGTGTCATAGAAAAAGAATTGTTAGAGATTCACTGGGGCATACAATTCTTTAGACCATATCTTTTCGGACGAAGATTCACAGTTATAACAGACCATAGACCACTAGTTGCCCTAATTTCACATAAGAACCCATCCTTAAAACTGACTCGAATAAGACTAGAACTATCAGACTATGACTTCGACATAAAATACAAAAAGGGAACTAATAATACAAATGCAGATGTATTAGGTCTGTCTGCGTACACATATTTTGCATCATTTTGTGCGAAATAATGCAAAATGTTGTCTGCGTACTCGAAATCTCTTGCAAAAAGAGAGCTAAAAAGAAAGAATTTTTTGACAGTTGAAAGTCAGAGAACTTGCAAAATGTTACTGGAGAAATTTCTGCTTGCAAGATTTTGCAACTACTTTGAACAGCTGTTTTCATATAGTGTTTGAAGTGAAAATAAAAATTGAAATTTAGCAATGGCAGAGGTAAGTAATTACAAATGTGTTTATTCTTAATGTTTATAATAAATTATAATAAACAAAATATTTTATTTTATGGTAGAAACGTTCAAATATACAGTGCGAGCATTTGCTACTGGAAAAGTACGCAGGCAGACCTATTATCACGAATAGATATTAACTCAGACATTTGAAAAACCATGATTGCAATCAGTATTGATGAAAATAAAAAGAAAACTCTGGCAATAATGCGTAGCATGCTAAAAACAATTGATAAAAATAAAGAGAACATTCAAAATAATGAAAAGCACGGCATATCTCAACAGAAGCCTGATCAACTACATATGTGGGAATGCACGTCAATAAATGATATAAAGAAGCTTCAAAGAATAGAATTTATATATGAAAAAAGCTGCAGCAAGAAAAAGAAAGAAATGAAAAAATTACGCGTGCAGCATATAATAAAAGCGAAAATCCTATGTTTTCAGAAACATTCTTGGAGAAACTTTTAACAAAATTAAAGAAATTAAAATTTAATACATACGTAGTATATGATAATGATGAAATTTTCAAATATATAACGGCCGATAAATTAAAAGAAAAATATAATAATCTGTAGAATAATGATATTAATATAATTATATACAAAATGCCAAAAAGAGTAACAGAAAATATAAAACAATACAGATTGATTGAAGAATTTCATGGATTACCACATAACGGACACTTCGGAATCAGAAAAACAGTAGCCAAGCTAAAGCAATGATACATATGAAAATATGAATAAAATGGTTAAAAATTACATTAGAACTTGTTGTTTTTGCCTTTTGGTTACGTTTTAGAGTAGTCAATGTAAAAAAAATTTCATGTTTTTGGATGTTCATGTTACTGGGTATTCACGTTTCTGCGAGTTCACTGTATTAACATCTCTAAAAGGGTGAGGGTGTAGTGTGAATACACTGTATAAACACAATTTTAATATTTGTACTCTTATTTTTAAGTCACACTGTAAATATATTTTTTAACATCAGCATAATTTTAATTGAATATTGTAATATTAGCATATATAATATTGTAATATCAGCATATTTTTATTTGACCATGAACTTGGTATCAAATAATGCAAATTATTTTAATTATTCATGGAAAAATTAATTAAATGTAATTATGCTGAATAGACATAATGTTAGTATATAAGCTGTAAATATTTATTCAATAAAATTAATTACAATCATAAGGTAAACAGGAAGCCTTTTAATTTAAATCGGCAGCAGTGCTAAGAGAGTACTGATCCTATGAAAATCGGCATTTTTATGCTGGAAGTAAAGCGGCAGCAGTGCTCAGAAAAAACTGAACCAACACCTTACACCAACACACTAAATTTTGATCCTGCTGTCAAAACCACCTTCTTTTACCACAACTGCCCCACAAAAAATATTTACTTGCATCGGTTGTTATACAAAATTCTTTTGTGAAATCTGGATATTGAAGCAGTGTTGGTTTCATTAGTGCCTCTTTTAGATATGTAAATGCACGATCACAATCCTTACTCCATTCAAATTGTACTCCCTTTTTGGACAATCTTGTCAGATGCCCGAAATATTCTGAAAAGTTCTTAATAAATCTGCGGCAATAGTTACATAATGCAACAAATCGTCTTACGCTATCCGCGTCTTTCGGTGTTGGGTAATATTTGATTACCGAATATTTACTATCATCAGGTAATATTCCTTTATCCGTACATTTATGACCAAGGTAGGTAACCTCATAAATATTGAACATTTTTCAGGATGTTATTTTAGATTGTACTTTCTACATAAGCCAAAGACATCTTGCAGATTTGAAAGCATGTGTCCCAAGCATCCCAACACAACCAAGTCATCCATATACAGAAAAGCTTGGTTTGGTTTTAAACCACTAAAAGCAAGTTTCATTATTCTTTAAAAAGAGTTTGGAGCTATTTTTAAACCGTAGGGTAATCTAGTGGATCTATACGAACCATTAGTGGAAAATGATGTTATATCTCGTGAGTTTTCTTCTAAACTAATTTGGTGGAATCCGGACATTAAATCTAAACATGAGAAATATTTCGCACGACCTAGTTGATGTAGAATATCATCTATTCTTGGCAAGGGAAATTTATCTGCCATTAACTTCTTATTAATTTGTCTATAGTCTATTACGAGCCTCCACCTTTTGTTTTCCGAGTTTGGCAGTGATTTTTTGGTAATAATAAAATTGGGCTACTGTAAACCGATTGTGATTGTTCGAGTATTTGGTCATCAATTAGTTTCCTTACTTGTTTATCTATTTCCTCCTTATGTGTATGTGGTATACGATAGTTCTTAATATATACCGGGTTTCTATCCTTAACTATCAACTTTTGTTTGTAAAAGTTATTAGTTGTAATTGTTTTTGTTTCCAAACCGAAAATATCTGTGTATGTTGAGCAAAGCTTAGTTAATGTTTCCCGAAATTGGTCAGGAAAATTTTGTTTTAATATATTTAATACTTTAGTTTTCCTATGCTTAATGTTTCCATTATTAGTTTTGTTTGCTAGTGTGTGATAATCAGAGATGCTTTCGGTTTTGATTTTATTTTGTTTAATTGTTGTAATATTACTGATAGTGTTTAGAATACGAATAAATGCTCTGTTCGCTCTCACCAACGTGTTTGCAATAAAAACACCTTTTACAATTTCCTGGTTAGGATTAAAAGTTCTGTATCCGAATTCAGATTTTTTATTTCACGGATGACTTCAGATCTGGGAGGTAAGGTTATATCGGAACAGTTATTCGCAATTTGTATTTTTATTGGCTGTGGCAAAATATAAGGGCATAGGATAAGGTAATTATAATCTTCGTTAAAATCTAATATGCAGTTGTATTTTTTATTAAAATCCATTCCAATGATTCTATCGCATGGTATTGGAAAATTATTATGTACTACTTGAAAATTCTTTGGTATTAGAAATTTTTCGAATTTTAAATCTAAAAATGTACTTCCTACTGATTTGATTTTACCTTGTCCTATTCCACTTAGTGTTGTTGTTTTGTTAATATTAATATATTTACTTGTTATATGTTTAAATTTTATTATTGAAATATCGGCACCTGTATCTACTAGTAGTGTTATTATGTTGTTGTTGATTAAAGTTTGGATGTTTATAAAAAAACATAAGTTCAGGCTTAGATTATACACTTTATTATCTACTGAATTGATCTTAGGGGAACTTCTGAGTTTTCCGACTCATATGAGTCAGTTGCTCTAACGTAGTTCCTATTCCTGTTAGTGTTACCATAAAATAGTCTAATTCTGTTGAAATTACGATTGTTATTTAAATTATTGCGGTTTCTGTTATTATTGTAACCGTAGTTATTTAAAGTCCTGTTGTTTCCTTGGAACGAATTTCCCTTACTTAAATTTCTTTTAGTCCGTTGGAAAGTATTGACATTCTGTCTAGGTCGATAATAGAGTACAGTATTCTGTTGTTCACGAGTTCACACGATAAACCGTCCGCAATGTAGTCATTTTCTAAGGATTTTGTAATTTGTTCTATTTCGTTACTATATGCATTAGCGGTTTTATTTCCTTGCCTTATGTTCATAATTTTCGCTGACAGTACATTAACTGATTCACCCTTTACGGTATTTTCCAATTTGTCAATAATACTCGCTATTGTTTGTTCATTACTAATTAAATTCCTTGCTGTACCTTTTAGTTTTAATGAGAGTTACGCCATTTGCTCATGAGAGTCCTTTATTGACTCCAATAATTGGAGTGAATCTATAAAGGATCGAAGATTTTTGGCTTTGCCGTCAAAATCACATACTAATTTTGAGGCTGTTGCCAGGAATTCTATGGCCGTCTGAGGCATTTTCAATGATATTTGCCCCGAGCTGATATTATGGTACTTGCTGCAGGAAATTGATTCATGCAGTGAAATCGGCAAACCTAATATTTTTCCTTTTCTATCTGTGATTTTAATTATCCTGTCTCTAATGTCAGAGAAAAATGCGTCTGCTGCTACTTTATGCACCGCGGTTAGTCTATTATAATTTACATTTAGCACTACTCTTATTTTCTCAAAAGAATTCAAAAGTGAACTAACAATAAGTAAGCAATTCTTAAATATCTAAATAGTAAATTAAAAGACTAGCCATGGCCAGACAAATAAATAATAGACTAGTTTTCAAATTTATCCATATATACTAGTAGTTGTCAATGGTTTCGTCCGAGAGCAATAGTGTCCTTCCTCTTCAATCGAGTGTGTCCACGATGCTGAAGGATACTTCGAGCAAGCGGATTCGGATGTGTTTCCAACTTATTCAAATATCTAGTAACATGTTTTGTAATCTCGGTTTTAACAGTCGGGACTTGAAGATCCTGGTGAATGTTGGAGTTCTTAATGTACCAAGGAGCGGCAGTTATCATTCGAAGGATTTTGTTTTGCTGACGTTAGATTTTCTCAATATTGGAATCAGAAGCAGTTCCCCATAGCTGAATCCCGTAACTCCATATAGGTTTAAAAATTGTGTTGTAAATTAAAAGTTTGCAATCAAGCCTGAGAACGGAGTTTCTGTCAATAAGCCAATGGATTGCTATTGTTTTCAGTTTCATCTGGGTTAACTTTGCCTCAATGTGACGTTTCCAAGTAAGTCTCCGGTCCAAGTGAATACCTAAGTATTTAGCGTAGACGTGTTGGGGTACCACTTGGTTGTTGATACGGATATGGGCACACGATTCACTGCGTAATGTGAATGTTATATGTACACATTTCTGTTCATTAACCTTTATCCCCCATTTTTTAGTCCATTCTTCCAGTTGTGTTATGTGGTGCTGCAGTTGTCGCGAAGCAAGTCTTAAGTCACTATGGGTGCTAAGAAAGGCGATGCCATCTGCAAACGTTGATGTGTGTATTTCACTATTTGTAGGCAAGTCTGCTGTTGGTTTGGGGCAACTAGTATAAGCTCCATGTTTTATTATAAACTGGCGACCCATAACATAATTCCGCAGTAGATTGTGAATATTCACTGGTAAGTTTTGTTTTGTTTTAAACAAAAGGCCTTGATGCCATATCTTGTCGAAGGCTTGTGATACATCGATAAAAAGTGCCGAACAGTATTTCTTATCCTCAAATGCCTTTCTTATGACTTGTACAAATCTGTGAGTTTGTTCGATGGTACTATGTTGTCTCCTTAATCCAAATTGGTGGTTTGGAATGCAATTATTCTCATTTAAAATCGGTGTCAATTTCACCATCAGTAGTTTCTCGAACAATTTGGATAGAGTTGGTAATAAGCTTATGGGCCTATATGAGTCCACCTTGGATGGATCTTTTCCCGGTTTAGGTATCATCCTTACCAGAGCAACTTTCCATGCCGGAGGATAATATTCAAGTCGTAAATAGGAATTAAATAGGAAAAGGATTATTCGTTTAGCAACGAGAGGCATCTCTAAAAGCATTTTGTTGCTTGTTTTATCAAAGCCGAGAGCTTTCTTGGTTTTTAACTTTCCAATAGTGTTTAACAACTCCGGAAGTTTGAACCTTAATTGAATAGGTGGTCTAGCAATAACTGGTGGGAGTTTAGTTACATCAGCACATTTATTAGGAGAGAATACATTCCTCAAATAGCTTACGAAAAAATTTCCTTTTTTCATCATCGTTTTTTGCCCAACTACCGCCTGGCCGGCGCAAAGGAGGTTCAGCGATTACAGGTCTTTCAATTTTTTTGGTGGCACGCCATAGGGAATAATTTGTCTGGGGAGTCGCATCCAGGCCCTCCAGATATTCCTTAATAGAAGCTGTTCTTTGTGACTCTAGCATTACCCTAAACTGTTTTGTACATTCCCTCAACTTCGCTTTAAGTTGTGGCGATCTGCGTTCCTGCCATTCTCTTCGGACTCTTTTTTTTTCAGCCAGCAGCTCTTCTACATCTACAGAAAAGATTATGTGGTATTTCATCTGGCGATATGTCGACGAAGCGTGTTCAACTGCGTTTACGACATGTTCATTGACAGGCGTCTATATCTTCCGTAGTTCTTAACGGTAGATTTTCCAAGCAATGAGAGCTGACATATTTTTTGAATTTCAACCATTTAATCCGTGAAGCTAAAAATTTATCACCGGTTATAGTTTGTTGTGGCTTGCAGATGGTGGTTATAGAGGGAGTGTGATCTAAAGATAGCTCCAACGACGTTTCAACCTTAATTAGCTCCTGGTATATGCCCTTTGCCACACCGAATTCAATAACGTCTGGAATTTTCTGCTGATCAGTTAGCCAATAAGTTGGTTGCCCGGTTGATATAACATTTAATCTCATTCTAGTAATAGAATCATACAATACACGACCTATAGGGCTAATGAGTCTTGAACCCCAAAAAGTATGCTTGGCGTTATAATCGCCAGCTGCTATAAATCGAGGGCCAAGTGATTTAAAAAAAAACTCATTGTATTGACTATTTGTTATTGTTATCACGAGGTTATGAGAAAAATATTCAACACAAACAGTAGTTGCTTGAAGATAATTTTCAGCAAGACCACACAATAAATTGTGTTTGGTTCTCGACTTTATCAATATTGCCGAACCGCCGCATGATCTGTCTCTAGGATCGTAAGTATTGTAAAAAGTATAACCACTCATTCTAAAACTGCTTCTTGACGACATATGTATCTCCGAAATCAACATTATATCTACTTTATGTTTAATAAGAAAATAATCGAGCTCATTTTTATGTTGACGTAAGCCGTTTGCGTTCCAATAACAGATTCTTAGACAGTTCATGGTTTATTAAGAATGGCCTGTAATAACGATGACTGCATCTTCTGCATTTCCTGCATTATGCCAGTCATACTAGTCATAAATTGGTTTACTGTTTGCACCATATTTTCAATTAGACTCTCAAGGCGACCAAAATCTGAGCCGGATGGGACTTTTGTAGTCAATTCCTTTTGTACTGTGGGCTGATTTGAGATCAGGCTAGTTTTTATTTCTTCGGGTTCAGTGTAGGAATCAACACCTTTGATGACTACTTGGAGGCCTTTTGCGCTTTTAAGCTAATAAGTATAAAAGTTTTTCTTGAGGTTTTCGAGTTCCTTTACGGTTTTGCGATAGTCGTTTTCCAGTATAACTTGAATTTTAGTTTCGAAGATGTTACCACGTTTAATTGGTGTAACATAGAACGAATTTTCTCCAACCACAGAAATTAAAGTTTTAATAAGATCATTTGAATTCTTTTCCCTTAAGTACATTGGAGGTGGCTTACTTGCTCTAATTAAAGAGTTTCCTTCGTTTTTCTCGTCTTGAAGTATAGCAAAACGGTTTTGCGACGATAACCTTCCATTATTTATACCCTTTGGTAATTTAGCTGCTGATTCTATATCGGCAGATTTAGGGCTTCTGCCCCTTTTTACTACTGCTATATAACGATCCATGCCTATTTGTGTTTTAGTCTTTTCTAAATTAGCACTATTGGAAACAGGTACTAAATTATTAGATATTTCACTATTTTTCCTTTTAAAATTTAGTATAGTTTGAGTAAGGTTTGTGTCCTGTTCATTGCATTCATTTAAATCCGGTGCACTTGTACTTATATTAAAGTAAGATTTTGGTTTCACACTGAGATAGTTTTTATTATGTAAAGGGTCATTAACTCTCACAAGGTTTCCACCTGTTGAGTCTATCACCATGTAAGCATTTCGGTTATTTGGCCCGCTGGCAATGGAGCGGTTTTGACAGCTCATGCACTGATTTTTTTTTTCTTTTATTTTTTTTTTATTCTAATAATTCTTTGCTAATATTATTTATAATAACGGATTTTTTGTTTGCTATTATCACACACAATCTGTTTTTGTTACTGTTGTTATTTAAAGTAGCTGTATGCAGTTTTTGTTTTCTTTTTGCTTGCTTACTCGTATTTTGTAATTTTTTAATAAGATGTTAAACTGATTCTTATTGTATAAAAAAAATAGCCTTCTATACGCTTCTCAATAAGGTTAATAAGGATTTTCGTTCCTTTTTTTCTTTCTTAAAGTTTTGCGTCACACTCTAATTATTATTTTTCTTTTTTTTCCGATACATACGTTTATTCACTTCGAAAGCCCAACCACAATTGAATTGCATCCATTTTCGCACTGCTGGCTCTAGAACTTTCTTGAATTGCATCCATTTTCGCCATCATAGCCGCAAGTATTGAATCCAAGCTTACATTGGTATTTGCTGATGGGTTACATACCTCTATCTCTTCTTTGTCTCCGAATTCGTATGTCCCGATATCGATGTCTCGCTGCTTGAATTCATCAATCAACCTTCGTTGCAATTCCGCTTTACTTCCCGTTGTTGGCAGATCCTTCTTTAGCTGCTCAACTTTTAGCTCTTCCAACTTCATTGTAGTTGATTTATTTTTTTTTGCAATTTCACTTCTGACACCAGTTGTTACGTTTATACCTTTTATAAACGTTTTGTTATGAGTTCTTTATTGCAAACTAATTAACACCAGTTTTAGAGTTTTTAAATAATAACAATTTTATTTACTTTAACTACACGCAGTTGACACGGTGAGGTTTAATTTTACACTGACTGATTATCCATTCAGACGCTTCCCCTATTTATACCTGTCCAATTACAATCTAGAAGGTTTAAGAATCTTCTTCTCCCTTTGTATCGCATTTTGCTGTTGTATGTTGTTTATTCGTTGTATAGGCGCTTGCATGTCTGTGTGTATAGTTGTTTTTGTTTTTATGCTGATAAGGTTTCTGCTTGTTGTTGCTTTTGTAAAAAAGGGTTTCTTAGAAAATTACGCAGATGGTAATAAAGCATGTTTATTTGTTTTTGTAAAATTAGTTTTTGTTTTGGGCTTTTAGATGATAAACAGCATACCTGTATTATTTTTTTGGATGCCAGGCAGTTAGTAAACAGCATATCAAATTGTAGTTGTGTGTGTATAAACTTCTACGCAGTTTGTAACCAGTAGTTTGCTTTATTGCTTAATTATTTTATTTTAAATCTTAAGCAAGACACATTCGTAAGAATATCTATTCTTTTCCTCAGTGATTCTCCTTTCTCAGCTAAAAAGAATAAGGTTTTGCTTTCTTCCTCTGTTCCTTCAAGCTTTCGAGTATGTGTTCATTATGGTCAATTCGCTGCCAGATTTGTGACGATCTTTCGCAACTGGGAGGTGTTTTATCGTTTACTTCCCTCAGTAAAATAGCCATTTCACGCTCGTTTTGGCTTTCTTACAATCTTTGATACTGGTTGTAAGTAGGTTTGGGACGCTCTTGGCGTATTCTATAGTTATGGCCTTTGGCCCTACCGCTGTCATTATATGAAATAAATCTGACTTATTTTGCCACGAGCGGTTAACTCCTATAGGCCCTAAGCGTGCATATATAACTGCACTGCTCTTTTAAATTTTACTTATTATTATTATAAGTATTTTCTTTTTTCATATATTCAAATCCTTTGGCATGGATGTTGTTTATGGTGATGTCCTCATTCAGAGATTTTAGTTTCTATCTTCTGCCTTTTGGCCAGGCGGATCTTCTCCTTTGCCTTCTCAAGGACTGTTGGGGTGCCTTTTTTCTTCAAACGTTATTATTCCTTAGGGTTGCTTCTTATTATCTAGGTCCTGCAAGGTACTTTAAATTTAGTAGCACAACTTGTATTCAGTTTGGCAGGATTTAATTAAATTTTCAAAAGACTTTTCTTCTTGTATTGATAAAGTATTCCTAGAGCTCCTTTTAGTTAGAGCTCATAGGCCTTTTTTAATTTATTAAAATCTATTGTAATCAATTCATCAATTAAAATTAATTAATTAATTATCATTTCTTAATTTCTATGGCTAACAATGAAAATAACCTAGATTTTGGGTTTGAGTGACATCACTCAAAATATACTATTATTAAAATTGCTAAGCTATCGAAAAAGATAGGTCAATATTCAAGTGTAAATTTAACATTTATAAACATAAATACAAAAAATACAATTAAAAGTAGGTTAAAATTGAAGTACACCTGTCAGTGTTTACGTAAAATAAAGTAACAACAATTAATTATGTTGATGTTTAATAAATAATTTGGTATTTAAACACCTTGCAATCAAGACTGTTTGTTACTCTACTTATCTGTCCATTAAACGAAACGGCTGGTTATACTACACCAGTTCGAAACAATGGCCAGTAAAAACAGTTGGAACAATGAAGAAAAAGCTATTGAGCTAATTCTGGCCTAAAAAGGTGCAGCTGCTGAGAGCTTACCAGGAGCTCACTTGCATTGTAAGTTTAAAATAGAAGCATTTGTGAATGGCATAAGGGATCCAGATATTAAAAATGCAGTTTGTGCAGCGCAGAAAGCATCCTTCACCGAAACAATCGTGTACGCGCTGGCTCAGGAGACCACCAAAGTTATCACAAAGCCACAAGTTTATAAAGTACGACGTCTTGAGGCTGATACGGAAATTTGCGGAGTCAAAAGAAGCGATATAAAAGAAATGCTTGATATAAATGTTTCGTATACTTGTTTTTGTTTTATTTCGAACGAATTTCTGCAATGTATCAACATTGTGTTGCAGCTCCCGACTTAATTCTTGGTTGAACGCATCGTGCATCTATCGATTATTCCTACTTCAATCAGTAGCTTGTTTTCAATAGTCAAGCATTAATCCTTAATCAGAATCAATCCTTTATTGTATATTACATCGGTTATTTGCATGTCGGGTTTATACGTTCGAATGCGCAAGCGATGCAAGATATGTGATATATTATCACATTTTCATTATTATTAAAAACTTATTAAGTTAATATATTTAATAGGAAAAAGATAGTAAAAACCTAAGATATAATATCATAAAAAAAATTACTTGAAAAGCTCTAAGACGACACCTAATGGATACTTTACTTGAAAGCAAAGTTAAAATCAGATGTTATCAAATCAAACCTCTCAGATGGGCGTGGCTCGACCTTCAGCATTTTTCTCTAAATGACAGCGCCATGTCAGTTATGAAATTTACAATCGTCTTTACGTTTGCTTTTGAATGTAATTCGACAGTTGGGAATCTTGAAGGCAGATTGTAAATTATTTTTAAATTTTTATTCTGTATTACTTGTATCTTTTTAAGGTGTGATTTAACACATTCATACCAGGTTTGGCAGCAATACATAAGAATTGGTCTTATGCACATTTTAAAAAGTAGTAATTTATTTTTAAAATTCAATTTTGACTTCCTATTCTAATTGGGATATAAAGATCGTCCGCATCTGATTGCTCTAAGACGTGCACTGTGCTCTTTGAAACTCAGTTTCTGGTCCAACATGACTCCAAGATATTTTACGGATTTCGTGAACTCTATTTCATTACCTTGAATCCTGAGATTTTTAGTAGGGACTCTCCTAGGAGACTTGTTGTAGGGAAACAAAATGGCCTGAGATTTATCTTCATTAATCTTTATTTTCCATTCAGAAAAATATTTTGTAGTTGTTAACAAAGCGTTCTGAATCCTGCTCACAATTGAATTAGAAACTTTACCGTGACAGATTATTGCGCTGTCATCAGCATAAAATGCCATGTCGTTGCCTCTGGAAATTTTGAAATCGGAAATGTACAGAGAATAAAACAATGGTGATAGACAGAGCCTTGGGGAACACCAGCTGGAATGTTACGCAGGGTTGATTGATTTCCGTCAACATCAACCAAAAACTTTCTGTCCTTAAGGAAAATCTTTAAAAGTTTTGTTAGGTATAAGGGAATATTCATTTTGTGAAGCTTGTATAAGAGGCCCTTGTGCCAGATAGAATCAAAGGCTTTTTCCACATCTAGTAGTAGGATGCCAGTAGAGTACCTTCGGTTTTTGTTTGATTTAATAATATTAACCCCTCTCTTAATCTGATGAATAGTAGAGTGTTCCGCTCTGAAACCGAACTGATAACGATGAATTAGGTTATTATCCTTTACAAATGATTGGAGTCGATGATGAATAATTTTTTCAAATAATTTCCCCAAGGAGCTTAATAGGCTTATTGGGCGGTAATTGGATGGAAATCTTGCATCCTTGCCTTTATTTGGGATTGGTATAACCTTAGCTGTTTTAAAAGCACTTGGAAAGTAAGAGTTTATGATGCAGAAATTATAAATTTTTAGTAAGCAATTTAAAGCAGTATTAGTCAGATTCTTTAACAATATATTGCTAATTTGATCTATACCCGGATCTTTAGAGCTTCTAAGGCAGGAAATAAAAGACTTTAATTCGTTCAAAGACGTTAGACAGCGGACATCAGGATTCGAAGAAGTGTCATTTTCCAACAGATCGAAAATGGAATTAGTTTTGCTTTCCATCGAACTGTGGAAATTTGTAGTTGTAAAATGAGCGCTTTCAAATTGCTCGGCAATAATATCAGCCTTTTCTTTACTAGAATAAATCTCGTTGCCATTGACTACTAAATTTTTCATAGGGGTATTATTTCCTTTAATTTTTTTAGTAATTTTCCAAAATTTTCTGATTCCGATAGAAAATTGGGATAGAAATTTTGATTATTGTGCGTTTCTTTCATTGCTGTGTTGAGAGAAATTAGTTTATTCAATTCTCTTCGTATTGCACTCAAGGTTGTTCTGAGATATGGATCAATACACCGTTGACATTTTCGTATGTATTGGTTTCTAGTTGCAATTAAATATTTGGAGATTGTATTTAAATTGTAGGTATGGACTTTTTTGGGTTTAAGGGAAATTGAATCGAGACATGAAGTTCCCACGAATTCAGAGAATTCCTTTATAGATTCATCAATGTTTATTTTTGAGTTTAATGAGATTTTAAATCTGTTCCAATCAGCATTACGGAAGTCAAGGTAATATTCTTCTATACGACTAATATTTTCATTGATAGAAAATACTATAGGGACATGATCAGAACATAAACTATGGGGGCAAGTCAATAAATCTGTGAATTGAAGAGTAGATTTAGAAAGCAAAAGGTCAATTGTCGATGCCCGTCTGAAAGTAAAACTTTGAGGAATTCTAGTGGGGTTAGGTGGATAGTATATATAATAATTATTGTTAATTTGATGGTTAAATAAGAGATTACCAGCAGTGTTGGATTTGGTGCAGTTCCAACTGAGGTGTTGTGCATTTAGGTCCCCAAGGATGAAGTATTCTCTAGTTGTAGATGTCATCATTTCGAGATCGGGGATGAAATCAGGAGTGTAATGGGGACAATAAGCCGATATGAATTTGACTATAGTGTTAAGAAACTCCACAGATACGCAAACGTTTTCCATCACTTTCGTTGGAAATGATAAATCGACCTTGTTGATTTAATGACTATTGCCATTCCTCCTCCATGAAAAGTTCTATCCTTTCTATAGACTTTGTATCCGGGCATCTTAAAGCTGTGATTTGGTTTTAAAAATGTCTCGTTTAATAGAAGTATATCGACTGACTCATCTTCTATAATTTTATGAAGTTCCACAGATTTTGAAAATACTGTTTTGAGGGAGATTATAATGCATATTTCTGCATAGACATGATAACACTGAGCTGCTCCATTTTCGTTCTGCAATTGCGAAGGTCAGAGATAGCTCTCGTAAAAATTTGAAATAATTCATCGATGCTGTAAAGTTCTGCTGTTGATGAATATTTTTGATCAGGATTTCCAAGCACATTGGCGTAGGAATTATTCGGAGCGGAGAACTTTGGAGATTTGTTAAGATGGGGAAAATCATCAGCGGATGCATCAAAGACAGAAGGTAGAGGACGATTTTTGCTAAGTGATCTCTTCCTCAGGTGTTCTCGAATTGTTAAATATTCTATGCGGCTGGGGCAACGAGGGTCATCGACTCTATGAACGTTATTTTTCAATTTGTTTCTAACACAGTTGAAACATTGCGGATTGCCCCCACAGGCGATGCAAGCATTTTAACGGAAGCAATTCTTTGCACCGTGTTCGTACATAGCACACCTTGAGCATTGTGTCGGTCCTTTATTTCCTTTTTGAGGTTTTCTCCAATAGACAACAATTTGACACAAACATTTAACTTTTAGCAATTGTGATTTTGAATTAATAGCGCGATCAAACTTAACCATGTAAATAGCGTCATTTGCTGAGGAGCAAGCTGTCTTTATTTCGTTTATGCTAACGATAGGGATGTTGTAGGAATTTTTCAGTTCGTCCTTAATTTCATTGGTATCAATTTGTGTGTCCGGTATTTTTACATTCGTGAATGTAGAATGTAAAGCCTGAGTCGATAAGTTTCTTCTTTGCTTGTTCAAAGAGCGTAATTGATGGTGAGATAATTTTGGTACCAATCGACATTCTCTTAAACTCATACGAAATACCAATCAGCTTATACACAGATTAAAAGTTATGTACAGAATCCTCTGCTTCGCTGAACGTGACGTCATCATTATCAAAAGTCCGTAATATTCCAAACCGGTTTTCACTGGCTTTGAATTTTGGTACTCTGCCTGTCATTTTTGTTCTTTTTAAAGAATGCATACTAATATTGTTTAACACTTCCTATTTACTATTTTTATTCTTCACAATTGAAAATATTTAAATCTTTAAAAAAAAATTTTCCCTTTGCTTTTTTAATTTTTTGATAGATAAAAATTTTTATTTATTTAATTTTTTCAGAACACTTCAAAGAACACGTCCAATCCTCCACGTACATTTACCAACAGCAGTCGCAAAAAAAATATTCATCATTTATAAGATGAACAGTATACATGCGACCTAGTGCATGGCGCCATCTACTTAAAATAAATAAATATGTAATAACATACATGTTTTTAGTGTAATTATGATATAAACATATATACAAACATTTCAAAAAACTCAAAACAATATAAAATAGGTTAAAATGCAGTGCCTGATACATGCACTGCATTGTTTATGTGGAATAACGTAACAACAATAAAAGCATATTGAAGTGGTAAAATTTTGCTGATGTTTAATAAATTGCCAATTATTTGGTAATTAATTGGTAATTAAACACCTTCTACTTATAAGCAGATGCGTTTGCAATTAAGACTGTTTGTTACTCTACTTATGTGTTGATTACACTGACTGGTCGGTTACACTACACTGTTTCTCCGTAAGTTCGTTGTAGGCATGGCAGACCATTCATTCGCCTTAAAAAGCATCGTATTCGGTATGTTGATCCTGGATGGACTGAAGATCCATTCATATAGGATAACGGATTCCTTTCTCTCTTCTCAAGCATTTGGTTGTTGCTCCGGAGCGGATTGTTGTATGCTGTATTGTCTTGTGGAGGATTATTACTACCCTATCTTTGATGCTAGTCTTACTTGACGATATTCCTTACCTCAGTGATATGTATGCCGTTGTTCATTGCGATATTTTTGTCACCTAGTGGTTGTATTTTTGAAATGATTGTCTTGGTTGTCTTATGCCTCCCCAAGACTCTTAGGGTTTTGTGAATACAAGAATCCTTTCGTATAGCTAGTACGTCGGCTCATGACGAATCTTCATTTATATCCAATAGTTGTGCAGCCTTAATGCTTTCATCTGCCGCTTCAATTTTTTGTTGTATGAGAGTCTAGGCTTGATGAATCTCGTTATTGTATTCGGTTAATGAATTATTCCTTGCTTGATCCTTTGCATATTGTTCCTTAGTACGTGCAATGTTCGTTTATTATTATTAAAGTTGAGCACATTAAAAATTAGGAATTGTGGAAAAAACGAATTGCAAGCGTAGATGCGTGTGTACTTTTTTAGTCCCTGTCTTCCCCTGTTATTTCTACTCCCATTATTTACTAACAAACTAAGAATTGCAGCAACAAAAACTGGTTTTTAAGCATTGCCGGCGATTTTGCGCGCTATAAAGAGTTGCAAATAACTATGTTTTAAGTGTTATAGTTGAACCACATTAATTTATGTGTATGTAACGTGCATTCCTTTAATAAACTTTTATTTTATTGCAAGATTTAGATTACACACAACATTATTAACTTATGTAGACGAGTTGTTTACTTTTATGCACAAAAATAAACGTTTACCACTTTAACGTCTAAAAACTGGTATATTAACTGTTTAATTCAAATTTTCCATTACCTTCTTTTGTTTAGTTAATACCTTGTCATAATTTATTAAAATGCCTTTTTGTACACCCTTTTACATATATTAACAGCTTACGGTTTTTTGTTACACTTTGCTCGTCGCCTTTTGTTAGTTGAGTTATATTAACTAATTGTTGTTTGAACGCCATTGTGTGAACACAAAACTTATATTCTTAAAACATAAAAAAGGTAATATCAAATAAATTGAGAATTTTCTCTGGTTTTTGAAAAATAATACAATTGTCTTTTATTTCTTTATTTCACGCAAACATTTGGTCTTTACGAGCCGGATTTTTGGGAAAGAATTCAAAAGTCCCTTTTCTAAAATAATTTCGTTTTTTTGTATTCAAAGGATCCGCCATATTGTGAACACCATTTAACATCCACCATTTGCCATCGCTATTTGGAAAATATAGATATAATTTATTTAGAAGGTGCGTAATTGAAATTTTAATTAAAGTGGGTGAATTTAAGATTTAAAGAATTTTATTGATTGTGTCATTTAATTTAGTACTTGTATATTAATTAAGGGACATACATGTGTGCATACATATGTCCACACATTTATTATTGTGATTGATCGCTTGCAATTCCTTTTTGAAGGTTTGTTTTCACTGTTATTCTATTGGTACACAATAAAACGCCTGCGCGTTTGCTTGGTAAAAATCGTGATTGTTAAAATTAGTTTTACCTTTTACTGTTTATGTACTTTTACATATTGAAGATAATATTTTATTTGTTTGTGTCCATTAAAGAGAAAATATCAAGTGCAATAAATAGTGGTGTGTTTTTGTAAATTGAGTGATTTTGTAAGTAATAATATAGGTTACAAACATACGTATACTTTGGCCAAATTTTGTACTTTTTTTTCAACTTGCAAATTACACCCTACTGTCGGTCAGTTTGACTATCATTCATTTTGTTTTAAATTAATAATGTTGTTTTGAGCTTAATTTAAATTGTATTTAAAATAATATTATTTTTTTGGTTTAAATATCATTTGATTAAATTTTAGAAATAAATTCATTGATGTTTTTCATTTATTGAAAAGTTAAATTTTTTATTTTGTTTACTTTACCAAAAATTAAGAAATAATGTCCGTTACCGTACTTGATAGATTTATTAGAGCTTCGGATGCTCTTATAGAATTTGAGGCTTTCTTTAATGACATAAAAGCCGGAGAGCATACAGTCGACACATTAAAGCTTCATGGCGAAGAGTTGAAACTGTTGTGGGGTAAAGTCAAGTCAACACAGGAAAAATGTTTGGATTTTTTGAAGACTTTTAAGGATAGTAAATTGGATCAGGGCTATGTTGTAACGACAAAGTATCGCGCTATATATACGGCATATTTTACGTGTTTGGAAAAGGTAAATGAGAAAAAGCGCTATCAAGTTTTTGTTGACTGCTCTATAGTCAACTACTAGTCTCTATCTTTTTTGGGTTGCACCGGGAAGAGGTTTCTTTGGTACAAGAAGAATGGAACTATTATAATCTGAAAATGATGGTTCCACTATGTCATCATTGATTAATTTATGAAACTGTCTATCTACCTCCTCTTTCTGAGTGTGGGGTATTCTGTAATTTTTTATGTATACCGGTTGAGTATTCTGCAACTGCAGTTTTTGTTTAAAAAAATTATTGACCGATATTTTCTCAGTATGTAGTGCAAAAATATCAATAAGTTCTTGACACGCTTTCCGCAATTCTTTATCAACAAATTAAGGGAAGTTCTTAGATAATCTTTCCATTTTTTCTTTATTCTTCCTAGGGTCGTGTTCGTGTAGAACTATATTATAATCATTTAAATTTTCTGTTAATATGTGGACGTTTTGTATTATTAACTCATTATCTGTTGTATTAATGATTTGAACCAGTGGTTTGGATTTGGAAGTTATTGTATTAGCAATGTACACCCCCTCCTGAAGAATTTGCTGAGGTATTAGTACTATTAGTATTTTCCTCTGAAGAATCTTTTCTAACCTGCCTGACTATTTCAGATCTTGCTGGGATTGACAATGAATTTATGAATGGAGCACTCAATAATTTCACAGCGATGTCATATGGGACATCATTTGTTCTTAGAATTATGACGTCCTCATCGTCTCCATAATCAAGAATATAATTGTATTTCCTTATAAAGTCCATAGCTATGATTCCGTCGACTTGTATCGAGAAATCATTTTCTACCGCATGGAGTTCATGGGCTATCAGAAGGTTCTTAATTTTTAGGTCTGTTTTGACCTTCCCTAAGGTAGTTATGATACTCTTTCCGATGCCATTAATACGTGTCCTTTTGTTGATATTTTTTGGTTCGTTCAGAACTTGGTTGAGCTTGACAACTGAAATGTTGGCACTTGTGTCTAATAGGAATACTGATTTATTGGAATTTAGTGAGGTTCTTGTTCTGAGATAGCTGTATAGATTAAGACTTATTTTATGAATGTGCTATTTGGAAGAGTATAAAGGGATATTTACTCGTTTCCTGAGTTTTCTTCATTAATCATTCTAATATTATGGCCCTTTCTGGAGCGTTAAAATATCTGTTATTGTTATTGTGGTAGCGATTGTGATCTTGTCTACCACGATTGTTGTAATGTCTCTGGTTATAGGATCTAGAGCCAGAGTTAGGATTCTGAGAAGTGGTATTGTAACGATTATTGTTACTTGGGTTTTAAAAATTGGAATATCTGTTGCCATTTTGAGAAGTGGAATTGTAACGATTATTGTTTCCACGTCAGTAATTGCCATATGTGAGAATAGAATTTTGTTGTCCGTATACATCGGTACAAGTACTTATGAATTTGGACATGACCTCATTCATGTCATTAAAAGATCCGGATTCCATTATAACTTTTATCCTGTCACTGGATGCCTTCTTTATCATTGCTGTTACTGCCGAACGAGTAGCATATTTGGTTGCTGTTCCGTTTGGAAGACCATCCGAAATGTATGCCGTTTCCAGCTTCTTTGTGAGATCTTCGATCTCTTTAGCGTAGGAGTTGGCATTCCTTCCGGATTGTCTTATGTTCATCAGCTTGGCGGATATGACATCCACTGATTCGCCTTTAACAGAATTCTTGATCTTTGATATTATGCTCTAGATAGTATTTTCATAGGAAACTAAATTTCTGGCTGTACCCTCCTCGTGATTCTCTTTTATCGAGTCAACTAAATTCAGGGCATCAATGAAGCTCGCAAATTTTCGGGGCTACCGTCATTTGGAAGTAGTTTGGATGCGGTACCCAAAAATTCAACTATTGTCTGAGACATAATTGGATTGTTTGTAATTTGGGGAATGAGAATTTTTTCATGCAAGGATAAGGGTATATTTAGTTCTATTCCCTTCCTTGATGCTACTGATACTAACTTTTCTCTAGTATCTATCCTATCCTGTCATTATGCGGAAGTAATGTACATTAAGGAGAATTCTTATATGTTCCAGTTGTTGCAATAGGTTCTTAATATGCTTGTCAATTATTTCAGATTTGTTTCCCTGTCGACATTAAGACATTTATAAGACCTTAAAAACTCTTCTTTAAGTGCGCGGCCTTTCTGATGACAATTTCCCATTCCATATGTATGGCATAATATTCAAGGATACCATTGGAAGAGGGATTGTGGTTAAAGAGACAATCAACAAGTGATTAATGCGGTGCGCTTTAGGATGTGAAAATGGAAAAGAAGGAATTAATTGTTAGATTAAAATTAAAATCTATTGCAGTTATTGGAGGAATTTCAATCAAAATCTACTGCAATCATTGGGAGAAATTCATGAAGTTTTTGTGAGTATTGTAGATGGTGTCACTTTGCATTTACCAATTCTTATTAAAAAATAAACATACTAAGCATACATGCAGATCAAAGATTACGTGTTTTCAGGATTGTAGGAATTTGCTAACAAACTTATACCTTATCAAGGCTTATAGTAATACTTTGTCTCATGTATTTGTTTCTGAGGGATTTCTTATGAAGTTGATATAAAGTGGTGAGAAAGTTAAGGACGAGTATTGCTATTATTATTGTGAGATAAATTACCGGATACTCTACCTTAACTGTAATGTCATCTATGACATTTGCATTGGGGTTCTCGATCTTTGACTCGTGACCACCCACTTCGAGATCAATTCAAATAATATTTACAGATAGCTCGTTAACAATGAGAGGAAAGCTGAAGTTGGCCAAGCCAAAGGGGGTTTACGAAGAGACTGAACCAGATCAAGATGCAAAAGTCAAAGAAGATTACAAAATACCAGACCAAACCAAGATGGAAAAGTCAAATGAAAAGACTTTGATTTCCAACACAAAAGAAAAAACTAACAGCAATAAGCCAACGATTTGTTTCTCATGAACACTTATTGTGAAAGCTGCCAAATTCAGCTCAGCAGTGATTTAACAGCATATAATCCAGTAAAAGGTACTCTTATTAGATTTCTGAAGACTGGGGCATTTCTTCTAAAATGGTGGATTACAAAAATATTGGACTAAACCAAGCTGGTAAAGCCAAGGAGGATTACGAAATATTGGACTAACCCAAGATGGTAAAGCCAAAAGGATTTCAAGAATATTGGACTAAACCAAGCTGGTACAGCCAAGAAGGATTACAAAATATTGGACTAAACCAAGATGGTAAAGCCAAAAGGATTACAAGAATATTGGACTAAACCAAGCTGGTAAAGCCAAGGAGGATTACAAAACATTGGACTAAACCAAGATGGTAAAGCCAAAAGGATTACAAGAATATTGGACTAAACCAAGCTGGTAAAGCCAAGGAGGGTTACAAAATATTCTCCCGGAAGATAAATTTCTGGTCGTTTACTAATGATTTGTATTGAAATACGGGTACTTGACGATATTTCAATGGCGATGAATCAAATCAGGATTTTTTTTGATTTCTTGATAATAGAAATGTAAGTGTATAAAAAAAACCCATAATAGGACATGGCCACGTTATATAATAAAATTTATTAATATTAAGTTTGTAGGCATGTTAAGTTTGTAAAATAAATCAAATCAGGAATTAATGCGATTGGAAATGACGCAATTGTCACAAATTATTCCATGCCACTGGAGGGACTCGTAAGTTTCGCAGTCACCAGGAATATTTTGTTTTCGTAACAAGTAATTTTATATGTATAAAATATTACGATTTTATCTTAATTATTATTATTAAAAAGATTTACTTTCTAACTTATAAACAAATACTTAAAAATGAATACTAGCATGGGATATGCAAACATTGCATATTCCCACCCATAGCTTAAAATAAATAAAAGTACACACACAGTTAAAATAAACTGTGTGTGGTGAGAATATGCTTTGCTTGCATATTCTCACACATGAGTTAGGTTCGTGAGGACAGTCACATTCCAATGAAATGTGGGGTGTCCGATTGCAATGCAGAAGGCATGGCAATGACGACACAGTCAAAACCACTACGTTTTGATATACCGTGGGAAAATCTCAGAGACGCCTATGGCTAACAACAAACTTAAACTTTTTTTAACCTTCCTGGGTTAGATAAGGAGACTTGCGTGAATCTTAATTTAGTACAGAGGGGCATAAATAGCTGCATATCTGCCTTCTAATGATTATTTTTATTTGTATTCAGAGACTTCCGGATATTACTGTTACTTACGGGAGCAGAGTATTAGGGACAAATTCGTGTTGTCTGAACGGAAAGATTTGGATGCCTTTCTCACAGAAAGGATTCAAACATTAGAATGTATACGTGATATTAGGGACTCCTGTCATAAAAAGAAGAAACTTGAACAGAAGGTAAAAACACATTATGAGAGTTTGCCAACATCAAATAATTGTGTTCTTTGTAAAAGTCAAAGCCATTTTTTGCGGGATTGCAAACGATTTAAAAATCTTTCAATTTCGGAAAGATTTTCAACAGTTAAAAAATTTCATTGTTGCGTTAATTGTTTGTCGCGCGAGTTACGTCAGAGACACCTTCGACTCCACATAAAATAAATGTAGATTGGGAAAAATAGCAAAGAGGTCAATTGACTAACCAAAGTTGTGCAATTGACACACTTTGCAAAGTCAGCACTTCTGGCAAGAAAACAAAGCTACTGAACCTTTTGTCAATAATCTAATTACACTTCCTTAGTTTTAGCAAATATAAATAATTAGCAATAAGCATTTTTAATTAAATAAAACAAAAACATAATAGCTATAGTTTTTTGACCTTTTTAATATTTTTTAGTAGTTAACTATAAAGCACTAGGTCACTATTTAATAAAAAATTTTTAAAAACTTTTATTTTTTATTATTTTGGCCAACCAACGGTGTGGCGAAATATCGAAAAAGTAATAAAAAATAAAAGTTTTTAAAAATTTTTTATTAAATAGTGACCTAGTGCTTTATAATTAACTACTAAAAAATATAAAACAAAAACAAATTAATAAGAAAGTAAAGTCACTGAACTATTTGTCAATAACCTAATTACACTTCCTTAGTGTAAGCAAATATAAATAATTAGTAATAAGCATTTTTAACTAAATAAAACAAAAACAAATTAATTAATAGAATAAGCATTAATTAATAGTTAATTTTAAACGAAAAGTAAAATTGTAACAGTTGGTCTAAACTCAAACTTGGATAAATAAAGTTAAAAAAATCGTAAAGTTGCAGCTTTGGATTTTTTTATTAATAATTCGTGTAGTGAATTTCGCTGGCGCAGTCGTAAGGATCTAGTCCCGAAGGATTAGATACGTGAACCTAGCAGAAAAATTTTTTTTTTATCCCGAAGAATTAAAATTAGGAAATCGAAATTCCTTAAGGAGTTAAAAAGTCAAAGACATCATAAAAAAAACTGTGTGTGTTTGTTCGAACTATATTACATTTACTGTATCGTATAAATACTTCCTTAAGGAAAAAAAATACCAAGAAAGTTGAAAGAACAAAACAAAGTAAAACTAGTGACTAACTAATAAAAACAGTTAAATAAAAACAAAATTTTTTCAAATACAATAAAAATTTAACAAGTGCAAGGACAAACGAAAAATCAAAATGGAAGCAACCAATTCAGCAGATCCGTGTTCAGCCGATAACTCAACCAAGGAACCTCCAATAGCTATATCAGAAGTACTAAAATAAGCAGCAAGAATCAGAGATTATACAGAAAGCAAAGATTTCGCTTTATCATCATTTATAAGGGAAGCCGAACTCTTCATCCCAATTTTTAAAGGTACCAGTCTAGAGGAATATGTTTTTCAAAGGTGTATAATAAATACAATTCAGGGAGCAGCACTGAACGTAATACGAACATTGGGGCCAGATTCAAGTTGGGAACAAATTAAAAAGGAGCTCATCGTAAACTTCGGAGTCAGGGAGACATATCATCAATTATACCATAAAGCTTTACCCATAAGAAATTTTTTTTTTTAAAGAGAAGTAGCACTCAGACAGCAACAATGCCTATTTATTCAAGTACCGTGCTACATTCTTTAGGAAAAGGATAGAGAATAGATGAAATAGGTGGTGAAAGTAGAAGGATAGTCGGAAATTAACTGCCGTATATAAGACAGCACAGCGACCAGTGACTATGCCTTCATCGCTGAGCAGCCCCACCGACAGTCAATTTTTATTTTTGTAGTGAAATAAAAACCAAGGTCTTCGTTGGGAATCGAACCCACAACCCCCGTATTTACAAGCTGGTACACTACCTACTAGCCTACAGGGGCACCAATAAGAAATTATAATGTAAGTGAATACTATTTTAATTAAAGTAATATTTTAAATAAACTTAACGAAAAATATGAACAAGATAAGGAAAAGCCTAGTGAATTTAACCCAAAAACTAATGAGGTTATGATTCTAAAAACTTTTTTAAACAATATTCTACCCCATATGTCCAGCATTATATATAGTAGGAACATATCTAACATTAGATCAGCATTTCACATTTTGGAGGAAACAGGTATAATAAGACAAAATACAAATACTAAACGCATAGAACACAGGGAATCTAACCATATAGGACATAGACAGGTAAACGGTTCTGGTCAGTTCAGCCGTAATAATAACCCAAATAATTTCGGACAAACAAATAATACAGGTCAATTCAGACAGACAAATTATTCAGGTCAATTCAGACAAACAAATAATTCAGGTCAATTTAGACAGGCAAACAATTCAGGTTTGTATCGAAATTCAAACTTTCCTAGATCCGAACAAAATGAACAAACATCAGGACAGATACGAAATCCTTTTAGACAAAACTGCTATAACCGTGAAGACCCAATGGAAGTCGACCATATTAATGAGGAAAATTTTCGGTTACCAGCCCAAAAGCAAATCTACCGTTAGTATATCTGACCATTCGAAATTTTAAAATAAAATGCTTAATAGATACTGGATCCTCAACCCATTACTGAACGAAAAACTGCTTCCTCAGTACAAACGAATAAAACTAGACAGATCCTTACTTTTCGAAACATTAAACGGACAGATGGAAGTAAACTATGGAATTATACAGAAGTTCCCCAGGAATTCAAGGACGACAATCTTATGAGTTGGAAATTGACAAACTTCAAAAACACCATTCGATGCTCTTATAGGACAAAGTATTTTGCAAAGGTTAAAGGTCAATATTAATGTAGGCGAAGAATACATCGAGGTAAACAATAATAAAATAAAATTTTGCAATGCTTGCCCATATGAATATGAAAGCATTCAAACGCTAGAAACTTCAAAAGTTGATGAAATAATCAATAAGTTCTCAAGAACCGACTTGAACAAGGAATAAATTGGGTTTTAAATAACCTACTTAATGTGAACAAAGATTTATTTTTCCAACAAGGTATTTCATTAAGTCTTACCCACGAAGTTCAACATGAAATTGTTACAAAAACAATTAACCCTGTATATTCGAAAATATACAGATACCCTCAAATTCATGAGGAAGAAATAAATCGGCAGATGAAGGAAATGCTTCAACATAACATTATTACCGAAAGCAACTCTCCTTATAACTCACCGATTTGGATAGTTCCAAAAAAGACGGGCTATTCTGGAAAGAAAAAGTGGCGGATAGCAAACTAAATGAAATAACTGTCGACGATAAATTCCCGATGCCAAATTTGGAGGTTATATTAGACAAACTTGGGAAGTCACAATATTTCACTACCCTTGATTTAGCCAGGGGTTTCCATCAAATCAAAATAAAAAAGGAGGACAGGAAGAAAACGGCATTTTCAACTCCATTAGGACATTACGAATTTGTTCGCATGCCTTTTCGACTGAAAAATGCGCCTTCAACATTCCAACGCTTAATGAATTCAGTTTTGATAAATTTAATAAACAAAATATGTGTTGTATATCTAGATGATATACTTATTTTAAGCACAAGCCTAGAATAACAAAAGATAAATATTCAAAAAGTCTTCGACAGACTAAGGGAACGCAATCTCAAAATTCAGGTAGACAAGTGTAGGTTCCTCGCAAAAGAAACGGAATATTTAGGACACGCTTTAACCACAGAAGGCGTAAAACCGAATCCTAGCAAAGTAGAAAGTATACAAAAGTTAAAACTCCCCGAAACGCAAAAGCAAATCAAATCCTTTCTTGGCGCCACCGGCTACTATAGAAAATTTATTCGGTACTATGCAAAAATAGCACAAGGAATGACAAAATATCTGAAGAAAAATACAAAGGTTAATAAAAACGACCCACAATTTATTGACACATTTGAAAAATTGAAAAGACTATTAATCAACCCACCGATCCTCAAGTATCCAGACTACTCGAAAAAGTTTAAATTGGTAACTGATGCCAGTGACTACGCAATTGGTGCAGTACTTATGCAGGATGAACATCCCATCAGCTATGCCAGTAGAACACTCAACAACCACGAAAAAAAATTTGCAGCTGCAGAAAAGGAACTTTTGGCAATTGTCTGGATCACTAAATATTACAGGCCATATATTTATGGTAGACCCTTTGAGCTATTAACTGATCACCAGCCGTTAGTATGGCTACATACCAAACATAAAGGAAAAGACATCAACCCCAGGTTACAAAGATGGCTAATGGAATTAGGCGAGTACAACTTAAACATGAATCACATTAAAGGCAAAGAAAATAAATTTGCAGACTTTCTGAGCAGAATCAACACCGATACAGGAGAAATTAATGCAATTGATACTGATGACAATGTAAGTACGGCAGCGACAATCCATTCGCAACAGGAGGAACAAAACTATCACTTCCAAATTTTAGGCACGGTTGTAAATAGGTTTACGACTCAAATAATACTAACAGAATATAAAACAAAGGAAATAGAAATTATTCAAGGAAAAGGAAAATGTTTGTCAGTAAGGGTGACATTGATACCAACTTTATGACTAATATATTTAGAAGATTCTTAAAAAATGGTAAGGTAGGGATTTTCTCTGAACTAGCCGATGAAGTTTATAACCAAGTACAGTTGAAGCTGATTGAATTATTTGATAATAGTATAAAGTTTTATAGATGTAGCCACCATGCAAAAGACATGTGCAATGAAGACGAAAGCAAATCGCAAAGTACCACAAATATGAAACTGGACACGGTGGGATAACAGAGAACTATGAGGGATTGAAAAAGAAGATTTATTTCAAAAACCTTAAAACATATTGTAGTTTCATGACATTTATAGACAAATTTTCCAAGCATGCAATTGCAATTTATTTAGAAAACAGAAATGGCACAACGATTGTTGAAAAGTTAAGACAATTTTTATCAGTTAGAAGCAAACCTCTTAAAATAATTACAGATAATGAATTTAATTCTATAAATGTAAAACAGTTTTTAAGGGAAGGAGGAATTGAGGTCCATTTTACCAAACCCAATAACCACACCGGAAATGCGGATATAGAAAAGCTACACAGCACGATTTCAGAAAAATACAGAGTGATGAAATCAGACAATTCGGAACTTTCAACACAAGAGCGTATTTTTAAATGCTTCGAATGGTATAACAAATCAATTCATTCCCTTACTAAAGAAAAACCAATAGATTTTTAGAAGGCAGGGTTGATAAAACTAAAATAGAACAGAAACTAAAACAAGCAAAGATTCGTATAATTACCAAAAGAAATGAGAATAGGGAAAATTATGAAAGGATAGACGAAGAAGGTTACGTTAAAAATTACAAAACATTGAGGCATAAATATGAACCTAGATATCGTAAGCAAAAACTCGAAGGCGTTCATCCTACAAACATTAAACGAAAAAATAAATTTTCTGATTAATTGGACATCAATCGCTTTATAGACGATAATAATACCAACGGCAATAGTATCCCTGACAATCCAGCCAATCAGTAATTCGGACGGATTTGCCGAAATTAAATTAAATGACGTAAGACTAATTTTAGAGTATAATAAAATCATTCACATAATTGATATTAAACAAATAATAGAGGTAATTTACAATTTAGAAAAAGAGATAAGCCAGTATCAATCCATCAAGACTAAAATACTTCTTGAACACAAATTAGAAAAACTAAAATTAAAAGCACAAACATTACGCCAAAACAGACATAAAAGAGGTTTATTTAACGCAATAGGATCAAGCTTAAAGTGGATAGCAGGTATAATGAGCGACGATGACCGAATAGATATTGAAGACCATTTAAAAATTATGGACGAAAAAAATAGACAATCTTAATTAAAATATATACGAAAATAATCACTTCAACCAAACATTAAACAAACTCAAGGCAACAATAGACACGGACAGGAAAAGTATCTCAAACCAATTCAATGTGATAAAGAAAAATGATGATAAAATAATTAAAGAGATATACTACTTAGATACTTTGCTCCGACAGTCTAGAACATATTCAAAATAACATAGTATCCGCAAATTTCAAATTAATGACTAGCAACATCCTAACGGACAAAGAAATTAACGATTTTAAGATTGACTTTTACGAACTTCAATATATGCAACTAGGAGCCGCGAAATACAATGACGACCACATAATATTTGTAATAAAATTTCCAAAGGACACAGTGACAGTTAAAAGATCTCTTATTATACCGATCACCGATACAAATTTCACACAATTAATCTTTAAACCACAAAAAATTTTACACTACAATGGACAAATTTTTGAATATAAACAGAAACCTAATTTTAGAGAAATAAGAATATCTAATTTATGCATATATAAAAATAATTGTAAAAAATTAAGAGAACACAAAAAAGAAATAATAGAAATAGAACCTATAATAATTTTGTCATTCCCACAAAAAATCTAATAAAAGTTAATATCACAGAACCCACATTTGATGAAATTGTTTTAAGTGAAATTAAAAATGTAAAAGAAATTAAAGAATTAAAATATCATAGAAAATATAGCAATACATCAATCATAGCAATATTTGTATTAATTTCTTTATTAATTATGTCATTTACAACGATCAGTGTGTACACAATAAAAATTAAAAGAAAACTTAAACCAAAAATTCAGGAGAATTTTTATACAAGGGGGGAAAGAGTTTCGTCAGAGACACCTCCGACTCCACATAAAATAAATGTAGATTGGGAAAAATAGCAAAGAGGTCGATTGACCAACCAAAGTTGTGCAATTGACACACTGAACCTTTTGTCAATAACCTAATTACACTTCCTTAGTTTAAGCAACTATAAATCATTAGCAATAAGCATTTTTAATTAAATAAAACAAAAACAAATTAATAAGAAAGTAAAGTCACTAAACTATCTGTCAATAACCTAATTACTCTTCCGTAGTGTAAGCAAATATAAATAATTAGTAATAAGCATTTTTAACTAAATAAAACAAAAACAAATTAATCAATAGAATATGCACTTTTAAGTTTAATAGTTAATTTTAAACCTAAAGTAAACTTGTAACAGTTAGTCTAAACTCAAACCTTAAGGACTGTAAGAGCGTTCATAATTTTTCAAGTTGCATCGCCTTCAGAAGGTTTTGTCAGGAATTCTTATAATTCTAACAGAGTTGCGGGTTCAGGTATTAATTTTTCGCAAAATAACCCAAGACCCATGTAGCCAGCTCAGCCGTCTACCTCTCGCGGTATAATATCCTCGGCTCGGTGAATCGTCAGGTATATCATGTTTCTCAGGATCGGACTGTATTGTTAGGGACTACAATGGTGAATATACGTCACCAGGGTATGACGTACCCAGCTCGAGCCCTGATTGATCCCGCTTCGGAAGTATCATTTATTTCTGAACTGTTGCAAAACCGTTTAAAAATTGTTGCGCATTCTACGAATGCCAAAATTTCAGGTGTAAACCAAACGGTCTCTGCCACTATAAGGAAACTCTGTTCTATTGAAATAGGTTCTCTTTTGGATTCTTCGATTAGCTTGACGACTACAGCACTTGTTTTAGCGAAAATCTTAGGTAATCTACCATCATTTATACTAAAGGATGAACTTCGCAAGGACTTGGCAAAGTTGGGTTTGGCAGATCCTAGATTTTTTGATTGTAGGCCTTTTGATATGTTACTAGGTGCAGATTTGTATCCACTAATTATCACGGGTGAAATTAAGCAAAATGTTTTAGGATCATTGTTGGCTCAGAATACGGTATTTGGATGGCTTGTTACGGGCCCTATACGTCAATCTTCCATGCGAGTTTATTCAACCAGAGTGGAATTTTCTGAAAAAGATAATTTGAACAGGAATTTACTTAGAATTTAGGAATTAGAAAAAATGCCAAAACGGAGGATAATGTGCCTGAAGATGTAATTTGTGAGAAGAATTTTGAAAGTAAAACTCTTAGGGATTCGGATGGTCGTCATATAGTGACACTCCGATTCAATACGGATTTTCCCGATAGAATATCTTTGGGTTCATCAAAAGGGAATGTCAGGTCACAGCTTTTACGAAATGAGTCTTCTCTGTTAAGAAAACCCTTGATTAAGAATATGTATGACGACGTTGTAAAGAAAGGAAGGAAGGTCATATGCGGTCTATACCAGATAATTACAGTAATTTGTCTTGTTACTTACCACATCACCCAGTGTTAAAATTAGATTGCAAAACTACCAAACTAAGGCTAGTATTTAACGCATCTAATAAGACTTCTAGCGGCAATAGCCTAAACGATTGTCTTTATATGGGACCCACCTTACAGGCGGATCTGGTCCTCCTTATACTGCGGTGGAGACTTTTTAGATTTCTTTTTAACTGTGATATAACCCAAATGTACCGGAGGATTTGACTGGATGAGGCACATACTCCATTTCAACGTATTTTATTTTGAAATTCGCCTTCGGAGGAAAATTAAGAGTATGAGTTACACCTTATCTTGCCATTCGTACATTACTGCAATTGTCTGATGATGTTGAAAATGAGTACCCTTTGGCGGCACATAATCTACGAAAATGTATGTACGTTGACGATGTATTAACTGGAGCTTATGATGTCGCCACTTCATTGACCGCTCGTGATCAACTCATAGCGGCTTAGTTATCAGCGGGATTTGAGCTTAGAAAATGGACATCTGATAAAAGGGCTATCTTGGCGGAACTTCCTCCTGATCATCTAGTTGATGCCAAGCTATTGACTTTTATTGATTCAAGTATTTCGGGGACGCTTGGTCTTCAGTGGAATGCTCATCTGGACGCATTTTACTTTAAAATGGATCCAATTACATTGCGATCTAAATATACAAAAAGGGAAGTTTTGCTAGGTCCGGTGATAGTGGTTGCCAAAATGATCATGCAGAAGGTTTGGAAGGATAATGTAGGGAGGGAAGACTCACTTATTCTTTCGACAAGGGCAGATTGGGGCAAATTTGTTACGACATATCACGAGGTCAACAATATAGGTATTCCTAGATGGGTTCGGTATAAACCAGAGTCATCCGTTGAGGTTTATGTGTTTTCTGATGCTTTGGAAAAGGCATATGCAAGAGTGATATATATATATACGTGTTGAGAATTCCAATGGCGAAGTATATACTAATTTGTTAGCTTATAAGACCAAGATCTTTTGAACTGTGTTAGACGAAATTGATGTGCCACTTCGCCAGATTTGCTGTTGGACTGATTCTATGATCGTCCTTTCCTGGCTAGGAAAGAACGCCTGTTCTTGAATCACTTTTGTTGCGAACAGAGTTTGCAAGATTCAAGAGATTGCTGGCAGTCAAAATTGGCACCATGTAAAGTCAGAGGATAATCCTGCTGATTTAGGGAGTCGGGGCATATCGCCCTCGGATTTGGCACACAGAGATCTTTGGTGGTATGGGCCACATTGGCTTCGGAAGAATGAATCTGACTGGAATCTAGGTAGTTTGACTATATTGGACACCGATCTGGAGGCACGTGCTTTAAAATCTCATGCTTCGTTTTTTGATAATTATGATGATATTTTAGAGAGATTTTCGCATACGTCTTTAGGTTTTTTAATAATACATATTTAGCTCATAGGAGTCGCTATTCATATGGGTCAATTAGCATCTCTGACGTGGAGGTAAAACAAGTGAAAATTCGTTTGGCCATTGTTGCCCAAAAATTCCATTTTGCTGATGAATATGAGTGTCTTTTGGCGAAGAAATTCTTTTAACTCTACGTCCATTTCTGGATGAGAATAATGTTATGCAACTTAATGGACGATTGGCTAAATCTCCATCTTTAGTATATATGGAACGACATCCGATTTTGTTGCCTTATTCGTGTTGTTTTACATTTCTCTTGACCCAATTTGTTCATGTGATTTCAATTCATGGAGGGAATCAGTTGATGCTTAGAATTTTACGAATCGAGTATTGGATTCCAAGAAGGTTTGGTTCGCACGGTTGTCAATCGTTGCAAACGTTGCATTCTTGATCGTAAGCGCTTATGTAGTCATATAATGGCTGCCTTACCACCGGAGAATCGGCCATTTACGACTACTGGTTTGGATTTCGAAGGTCCATTTTATATGAAAAGTTCGAGCGTTAGATCAAGTCAGGTTTTAAAGGCTTACGTTTGCATTTTTGTATGCTTTTCTACAAAGGTAATACATTTGGAGGCAGTATCAGATTTGACCACGGATAGGATGCTTTTAATCGGTTTATTTCAAGAAGAAGTTGTCCGAATACCATATTCTCCGATAGAGGTGCACATTTTGTGGGGGCTTCAAGAGAGTTGGAAAGGGATTTAAAAACGTTTTTGCTAGAGAGTCAGCTTAATGTTAGTGGTTTGTCATGGTGGTTTATTCCCGCAGGCGCTCCCCATATGAGAAGTTTGTGGGAAGCAGGAGTCAGAAATTTTAAACTCTACTTTCGTAAAGATGCTCAAGGTATAAAATATACCTTTGAGGAACTTTCAACTGTCCTGGCTAGGATGGAAGTTTGTCTTAATTCTCGACTACTTTGCCCAATGACTGATATAACCCTGTGGCTTTTACACCGGGTCATTTTTTGATAGGTTCACCAATTTTAGCTACTCCCGCACCGTCAATTTACGAAACGCCTATAAGTCTTGTGA
Source organism: Trichopoda pennipes (assembly GCA_030448955.1). Classification (NCBI taxonomy): domain Eukaryota; kingdom Metazoa; phylum Arthropoda; class Insecta; order Diptera; family Tachinidae; genus Trichopoda; species Trichopoda pennipes. Next base: position 267,324 of record JASKUP010000042.1, on the reverse strand, counting down.
ATCGTTATAGAAAGGTTGAAGCATTTATTCATCACTTCTGTCTTCGATGGAAGGAGAGATATTTATAAACGCTATAAGTGAAAGTACCCTGCACGTGACATCGCGGTCAATGATTTAGTGTTTGTTCGAAATGAACAGCTTTCACTAACTTCTTAGAAGTTAGGCAGGATTATTAGAGCTTACTCCGGAAGTGACAATCACGTATGTGTCGTGGACAAACGTACAAATAACGGTATTGTCAAGCGACCGATCAAAAAGCTAGTCATTCTGAGTAGTTAAATATTTAAAACGTATTTGCTAAGCTTCATTGTTTCCTAGCATCATGGACTATTTACCAACTCTCTTTGAAGACGCTTTACTCGAAGATTATGAGGATTCAATGGAGGTAGAAGATCCAACAGCCATATCTAAATCTATGTTGGATTGAGCGCCAACAACTGACAATCCTGTCACGCTAATGGTGAAGCCAACTCCCGAGGTATGAGAGAAGGCAACTATACTTGGTTAGGCAGGATCCGAAGCCATCGTGTCCCAGAAATCAGTTTTAAATGCATCTGTGTCTACAGAAGCGGTGGCTCTTGATGCTATGTTGTCACCAAATCCTGATGCTATATCAGTCGCCATAAAAACCTCGGGTTCGGAAAGTGTAAAAAGTCTACCCAACCAGCAAAGTGTCGGCATCAGTCATCCTCATATCGCGCATTTTTGAGAATGAACTTTGAAAAAAGGATACGCATGGTGCTTTTTCACAGTTATTGTTCCCGGTGTTTATGACACGATCATGTGGGCCGCGATTGCAAGAGCCAAGGCAATTGTAGCAAATGTAAGGGAAATCATAATTCTTTGCTACACTCTAATAACCTGAACAACGTCCGTCGGCTTTACCCATGGTTACAAGTTTGCCAATTCGCCACGTAGTTACCTTTTCCCCGACTGTTAAAGTTCTTTTGCGAACTTCTGGTAACTCTATACCGGTACGGGCAGTGATAGAACTTTGTTGTAGCATGAGCTACGTTTGCGAGAGTTTGGTGAAAAACCTCAAGCTGCCTGCGACCACTATGGACCAGGAAATAATTTCCTGTTTACAGGTTAGCTCTCTTTATGACTCAACGCAACAGATACCATTAACGACAAAAGTGAAAAAACGTCATAGTTACGCCGTTAGTTTCGGTTTCTGAAGCCGTGAAGAAATAATTTGCGGGAATGCAACTAGCTGACCCAAATTTTAATGTATCAGGGAGAGTTGCACTGGTTATAGGTCCAGAAGTCGCTCCTCTGATTTTAAATGGCAGAATTTATTCGAACGCGGGGTTTCCACTGGCTCAACACACCATATTTGGTTGGGTCGTTTCTGGCCAATCTCCTTTTTAAGGGGGCAAGTTGGATGGTCTGTTAAAACCATACCCGCATATATATAAATTAATATTTAGTTGATTTCGTTAGGATCATCTAGAGCCTTAGCCATGACATCCATTTGAAGGGTAATAAAAGTCGGATAATTGGTCAAATATTTAAATTCATATGTTCATTTTATTTATTCTTTAAATTTAAATTTTGGTTTCAATTTTTTATAGAAACAATTCAATATTTAGATTTTTGTCTAGCAGAGGATCCAATTTACAATTTTTATTTATTTAAACATTAATTAAAGAATTAAAGATTTTCTTTCTTTATTTATTGAATGTTCAAAGGGTTTTTGTATATTTATTAAAAGGTTTACAATTATTATTTATTTAAACATTAATTATAATTATTCTTTGTTTATTAAAACTTTAACACAAGCGTTACAACGCGGTCTTTTTAATAAAAATGGTTAATAAATTTTCGTAGGTTCGATTCAGCAGTTGAAAGAAGAGTGATCGCTGTCATGAAATGCAGAAAAGTCTTAAGCTCTTGATACTATGTACCAACTGGAAAAAAGCTCTTTTCTATATTCCATGAACAACGGTACGTTTTATTATCAACCAATCACGATCTCCCACGTCAGCAACAAAATGTGACGCTCTTATTTTAATACAGTCTCAAGGTTACCAAAAGAATTTGCACAGAAGAGATTAATGATTGCCTGATAATAATTTTTTTCTTTTTTACAGTTACCGAATTTATTCATTCGTTATATTATATATAAAATAAAAAAAAATATATATAAATAAGACAGTAATAATTGAATACTTTAAATTTTTTTTTCTCCATGGATAACTTCTTTATTTATGTACAATATTGCAACACAATGTGATGTTGCAAGGTGGCCGGCAATATTTAGTTCAAATTTTCCATTATCTTCTTTGATTTTAAACTTACTATTTGTTAATTTTATACCCCATAACTTATTAAAATGCTTTTTCATACACCCTTGGGTGGGAGGTTTTACATAAATTATGACGAGTATAACCGGTTTTTTGTTAAACTTTGCTCGTCGCCTTTTGTTAGTTGTGTTATATTAACTAATTTTTGTTTGAACGCCATTGTGTGAACACAAAACTTATTTCTAGAAACATAAAAAAGGTGATATCAAATAAATTGAGAATTTTCTCTAATTTTTAAAAAATAATACAATTGTCTTTAATTTCTTTATTTCACGCAAACATTAACTTTATGACTTTACTCGACATCGCTGCCACACATTCTGCTTTTAAGCGATTCTAGCATACGCAAGAAAATTCTACTGAAATGTCTTGATCACTGTTGGTTGTTTTCATTTTCTAATTGCTTTATTTCATTTTACTCTAGCACGTTGTATTTGTTTTCTGTTCATAAGATTCTTAGAAACTTTTAATTTACAAACAGGCACAATAAGTAATTTTATTTCCTTTTTTAGTGATAATACCTTTTTTTGGTTTATAGATATAAATCAGAAGTCCCTGTTGCTTTATTAAGCACTGTTGATTCATATAGACTCCTATTGAGGTCAACAGCCGATTTAAAATTATGCTATCTTTTTCCGTTCTCATATGACTGGAATCAGCGCGGCAATCAATACCATAACAAGCTGGGCTCCGTTTAAAGCCTTTTAAAGAACAAACAGAGTGAATAAATAATTAAATATATAAAAATTAGGACATAACCAAATTATGACAACTGAAATATTGTGAAAAAATAATAATAATGTTTTTAAACTTACTGTTTGCGTGAGAATGAATGTGATTTGATTTTATATACTAACGGCTGTATGCATAAAAACGCTTACTTGAGCTTTAAAGTGCACGTTAGTTAAAAAAATGGTATTCATAAGCAGTACTTTAGCTAATGTATGCTTTAGTAAAATAAGTATTTTGAATCTGGCAATGCCACTATTTTCAGTTGCCACGTTGTAGTTAACGATGCATAAAAATGAATATATTTATCCGGGTATTTAGATCCATAAAAAATGTTATTATTTTCAGCAAAATCAACATTTTTTTTTGTTTTTTTATCAATCTTTTTAATAAAAAGCAAAGAACGAAGAACTTCTAAAGAATTTGTTCATATTAAAAAAATAATTATTCAGATAACGAGCTTTGTTTTGAATATATGTACATCAATAAAACTTTTGTTTAAAATAATAAATTATAATTATATTTTTGTAAAATATAAAATAATGATGTAAAAATGTTTTATATTGAATGGCGTGTTATATTTTAGTTTTTAATATTATTTGTATACTACAATTTGTTTTTAATAAACATTTTTGGAATAACAAAGTAAAAGTGTCAATTGAGCCGTTTACATTGAAAGTGGCATAAGTCACAACTGAACAGTTTTTTTCATTTTTAATAAATTTGAAATTAATAAGTTGAGAAGTATTGAGATTTGTTTGAGAGGAGTATTGATAATTAACGGTATAACAAAAATGTTTATTTTGCAAGCGGTGTAAGTCGCTGTACTCAGGAAATTAATTACGGAGCTTCGTGTGAAAGAAATGGAAACATGTAATAAGTGTGTATGAAGTATTGTTGTGATTATTGGACTTACTTTTATTAGTACGAAAGAATAGTGCAGTTTACTGAACTATATTATAGTGATATCTAATATACTACACATAATTAGCATTATTTTTATTATTCTCAGGAAGTTGCTTCGTGTTGTATAAAATATCTAAGAATGTCACAACTCAAAGGCATATTATTGCACATAGTGACTTATGTAAAGGACAAAATAGTAATAGTAGTAATAGCCTCCTGTCGAAAAAATCCTTCACAGTACATAACATGGAGAAAAAAGATTTTATTTCAACACAATCATTAGAAAAATTCGTTCCAGAAAGAAAACTAAATACAGACTAGTTGAAATGGCTAAAAATTAAAATGTTATAGAAACTAATTTAAAATAAAAAAGATGACAATAACAAAGTAACTTATGCCACTTTTAAAATAAACGGCTCAGTTTATTGTAAACACAATTTGTTTTGTTTTTGAACTTTCAATAATAAAATTGAACTGTCAATTTATTGTAGGTTTAACGTAGGTTTTTTCCACTTTAAAGTTACAAAGGTATGTTAAGGTAAAAACGTGTTTTGAATACAATTTTAGGAAATTGTGCTAAACAACGGCTGTAAATATTTATTGAATTTTACTTTTTTTGCATAAATGTCTTCAAATTAGTATTTTTATCAAAGAAAGAAAAAATTACAAGTGTAATGCTTGACACAACACTGTATCAGTTTACCCGTTAAGATGTATGTACATATGTAAAAACCCCCACCCAAGGGGGGGTAGCATAATATATCCCAGCAGGAAGCTAATAAGTAATTGCTTAAGTACGCTTAAATAAAACTAATTCAACATTGCCGGCCAACTTGCAACATTAAATGTAACTTGTAGATATCAAAATACAGTACTTGTGAAACATTTATTTTGGTTTTTGTTTCGTTTTTTTTATTCCCATGAACAGTACTTGGGAAACATTTATTTTGGTTTTGTTTAGTTTTTTAATTCACATGAAAAAAGTGTATGGGATGTAGTTTTACGCAGACTATATACTGCACCCATACGGTTATGGTTTGAGACATAGATAATTATCTATGGTTTAAGAAGTACCATAAACAAATCTTTAACAATTTAGATCTGGCAACTACATACCAGAAGTTCTTTAATGCCCCCAACCACCGTCTCTATTGACGTTGTTATTTCTTCATCCTTTAATATAAGCCGTTAATCGAAGTTTTTGCGATGCTAATTTCGTCGTTACCCATGATGGTTACAGACAATTTTAACAACCTGACAAGGCTTTGACAACAGCAAAATCAATCCCGCCCGCGCTGGAAAAGATTTATTGCTAGTTTTGCCGGTTGGTTTATAGTTTTTTTTTTATAAGCTTGGCCACCATCGAATCGCGCAAAAAGTCGAAAGCTGATGGTGGCGACCGCATTCTGCAATTTACTGTTTTGCGCCGTTGGTTTCGAAACCAATCGAAAGTTAAGGTGGCGAAACAGGTTTACATAAATTATTTTTTTAATCTTTGAGCCTTACTTTTTTATAATGTCTCAAAATATATTTGACGTTTATCTCCAACAAATTTAAACTTCCCAATAAAAAGAACTTGATACAAACGGACCGCCAGCGCATTTTACAGTTGTTCTTTTATACAAATTTGTACAATACTTTTTTAAAATTATTTGTTCTGCTCAGTTCAATTTTAAACATAATTTTTAAATAATAAAAATGATCATTTTCCTACTCTCCTGCAGTAATTCACGCAATAAGTTTACATATCATACATAAATTTTCATTCACCTTTCTCTTTTATGATTTTAGTTAATAATTTGTTTAAATAATTAAATAACAAAGTGACAAATCACTTTTGTTAAATACATAAGACTCTAAGTAAACTGCAATTAATTTATCATCATTAATTTAATATATAAAAAAAATTGCAGGTAAATAAATAATAAAAAAATTAAAATAAATAGAAGAAAAATTCAGAAATGTTAATTTTCCAAAAAGATCCGAATAAGTGTTTAAAATCAGAAACAAAATTAAGGTGTTTATTTCCCCAAATATTTCTCTACTCAAACAAAATGTATATATGTATGTACTCTTAAAAAACTGACTTGTCACTACCAAATTGTGCTACAAATTTTTTGGATTGTTTAAAGGAAAATAATAGAAAATTACAAAAATACCATTCTACAAATTAAATTTAATAAGTTATAATACATAAGTTAAACAAAAAATGATGTCACATGCTAAATTAACATAATAAGCAATTTTCACCCAAAATGATTATGCTGCACGCACTGTCACTTAAATTTTGCTGTTCCTTGCAATTAATCACACACAAAAACGAAGTTAACCAAAAAATTGAAATTTCAATTAAAAAAATAATATCTTAAACAAATATATGTTGTAGGTTAATTTTTTTTAACGTGCTTGCAAAAAGCGATTTTAATCACCTGAATAATTTTGCATTTTTTGGTACCTATTGCCAACACTAAAAATGTCGAAGTAAAAAATATTTCGTGTGATAGTAAAATACTCAGCAAATTTCTAAAATATAAAAATTTGATTTTCAGCATAAATTCTTGGAGTTGAAATCAAAAATATTTGTGCTTACTTAAGGTATATTGATTTGTGAACTTATTGCATTATATTAATTGGTGAGAATAGATTCATAGTTAATATAATTTTTATTTACTGTGATATATGTACATATATATATATATCAGCAAATGTAAGTATGTTAATGACATCGATATATTGAAGTAATTAATGACATTAACTTTTCATAATGTTTTATCAAAGTTTAAAACAAAGAACAATGGTAAAAGTATGCTCCCGCAACTGCTTAAAACCTGGAAAATATATGTATGTACGGGTTATGCATGCCGAAATACAATTCGCAATTCCAGCTGTATGAAAGGGCATCACAATATATATTTATATAGTATGATGCCTTGAGTTTATTCAAAATTCCAGAAATTAACCTGCTTAAAATTTAATTTAAAAATATACCGTTTGTTACTGCTTTTTTAAGAATGCTTTAGCAATTATTTAGAGCGATGCAAGGGAAAATGAAATTGTCACTCACATACGTTTCCTACATAATTCTGTAGACATGTCCTGCAATAATTACTCTACATAGAAAACTAAAATATTCGGTCATGATTGGTTTGGTTAATTTTCAAACTTTCTTTGTTAATGAATATATTTGCTTGTACACATAGGCAATAAAGTCTGCGTTCACCTAATGTGTTTTTAGAAAATATATAAAAACCCGGATTAAGTATTAAATTCATAGAAAAATTTTTTCACAGATTTTTTATTTACACCATTTTTATAAAATAGCTAAATAACATAAAAAAATGTATTTATTTTGAAATTAAACCATCATAAATATCAGAATATGAATATGTTCCAAAAAGACTGCGTTCAGTGTAAAAAATAAAAGCTTCATAAATATGCTGAAATCCTAAATTTAATATTTTGTTCGATAGCCACGTTGATCAGGACTTTATTTTTTTCCTAATAAACCCCACAGATGCTCAATAAGGTTGAGATCTGGCGATCGGGGGGTGTCTTAAGCTGTCTTGGAGCATTATATAGGAGCCAAAGTCGAACGACCTCCGCGGTATGCTTTGGGTCGCTATCTTGTTGGAATAAAAAAGTAGATGGTAGGTTGAGTTTTGCCGCACTTTGTTTTAAAATATTTTTTAATATGTTTAGGTATGCATATTTATTTATGGTTGACTCAATAAATTCAAATTAACTCACATGTGAAGCCGCCATACATTCCCTTACCATAACTCCACCTCCACTGTATTTACTGTACTAACCAGATTTTGTTTGTCGAGCTCGGTTCCTGACTCGCCACACAACTTATTTTCTTCTGAAAATAAAACCTGCCTCCAAAGCTCTGGTGGCTTATTTATGTAAATGTGAGCAAATTCTACGCGCTTCCTTCTGTTAACAACAGATATGAATGGCTTTCGTCTTAAAATTCTGCCATGATAGCCAGCTTTGCGGGGAATTTTTCTCGCAGTTTCCGCGCAAATACTCTTTTGGAATGACTGGTTTATATTTTCCACAATTTTCGAAGATTTAATTCTAGGATTTATCTTTGCCATATTAACAATGTTGCGCTCTTCCTGTGCTGATAAAATTTGTCTACCCGCTGGACAGACGAATATGTTCTCAGTTTGGCTAATTTTTGAAAGCTTTTTCCTTCTTTTCACAATTTATTTTTATTTATTTAATTATTTAATTATTTTTCTCTTTGAAACACTAATTTCTTTACCTTTGTTTTGCATGCTTTAAAATTTCTTTCACTTTTAAATAATAATGTGCAAATCAGCTCGCTAAAAGATCAGTTTTAATAAAAAAGAAGAGATGATAACAAAAACAAGAAAAAATGTTAAAAAAGTAACTTTGATTCTGTAAGCTCTTTTACAGAATGTGGCTATTATGGTTTAAGAAAATAAAACGATTTTTATTTTCTTCTTATCTTTATTTTACAAAAACTTTATGCCAATGAACAAAATCCAAATGCTTTTTACATGTTAGTAAATGCAAAAAAGGGAGATTAACAAAAATTACAACAACAACAATTCTTAAGCTCATTATCTGCGTATTAAAAATACAGTTGTATTTTATTAGGTACTGTTTAAATTGTTATTGCAAGCAAGAATTTTTGTTATGTGAGGGCAATAAAACATACATAAGTACATACATTAATGAGACTTGCGAGAATAAGAAAATAAGTCAAAAATAACTTGAAATATAATTTATAAGCTGCAGGGCCGGGCCTGTGGTGAATAGTAACGGTATTGTTAAAACGAAACAAGTGAACGCAGACTTTTTGGTTGGTATACTCAAGCGTCGCCAGACTTAAGTCTCGTTATAAAACAAGAGAAGGGTACAACCTGGGATTTGAATCCCATTTTTTATTTAAAAGGTGTTAGCAATAAGTACGTTAAAATATTCGTTTTAATCTTTTATTTATTGAAGTATTTTGTGTTAATAAGAAATGTTGGTGTTGTTCACGAAGTCAATAAAGTGTGACTAAGTGTATATACAAATAAGCTCACTGAAATTATTATTATTAATTATAAGTAGTTTTTTTAATACTTTTATATAACCTTACACATTCTCTTACAAGTTACTCTACTCTGCTTCAAATTAAATATTTTTTAAAAGGTTACAATTTTGCTTCTAAATACATTTGGATTAGTTTCACTCTTAATAATATTTGGCACCATGTTGTATAGCTTCAATCCTTTGTAGAATAGTGATTTCGCATTGTGTTATTATCTGGTCGATGGTTGAATATCACCAACGTATCTGAGTTGTTCCATTAAATAATCAGGCGCATCCCCCGTTTTTATTTTCTGAATAAAATGAATTGTGTTCAATTCTAATGTTTGTCTTATATTTAGCCATTTGAGCGTATCCAACATATGCCCCACTGAGGTAAATCCATTGCATTTGATTATTGCGCGCATAGCCTTATTTTTTAGTTTCTGCATCCTTGATATCTGCTGTTCTGTACAGCATGTATATAACACAGTAGATCCAAATTCAAAATGTGGTTTTATCGTCGTATTGTATATGTTTATAGCTGTTAAAATTGAAATTTTATTCCTTATACGTTTAAAAAACCCGATTTTTTTACCAATTTGTTTACATATGTATTCTATATGTTCTTTAAATTTTAGGTCCTTGTCTATCAGAAAACCCAGATATTTTATATTTTAAACTTTCTCTATTATTATATCATTAGTCTTAAATGTTATATTAGTATTCATATTTATTTACGTTATTTTAGTTTTGTTCTCGTTTAACTTTAGTTTATTCATTCTCAACCATTTTATAATGTTATCGGTATCATCAGATAAATTAGCGTGACATATCTTTCCGTTGCCGCTTCAGTAAAAATCATCGTATCGTCTGCATTTTTTCAAAACTTTCTATATCATTTATGTATATAATAAACAGAAGCGCTCCTAAAATTGAGCCTTGTGGTACTCCGAAGTCATTTATCGTAGGTTTGATAATGGAGTCATTCACCTTCGTAAATTGTCATTTCAATTCAGTATCCTGAAATCTATATTTATAAAGTAATAAAATATCTCTATCGATCGTCTCAAATGCTCTTTTAAAATCTAAGAACATTGCCATTGTTATTCCTCTTCATAAGTTTCCACCTATTTATGACATAGTTGACTGCTGTTTCACAAAAGTACTTTTTTCTGAAACCCGACTGATATTTTGAAAGTAAATTGTGTTGATCAATTGAATTTTAAAACTCATTTCAATTATTTTTTCAAATGGTTTTAACATGTTTATTGGACGGTATTCCTCAAATTTGTTAGTATTTTTAACTTTTTCAATAGGTGTAATCATAAATTCTTTCCAATTATTTGGAAGTATTCCAGTTTCCAGTGACTTGTTTATAATATTTAGCATAATATTTCCTGTTGTGTTCCAGTTATCCAAATTCATATTGATTGATACTCTAGTTTAGTCAGGTTTTTTCTTAATAGTCTTACATATTATTTTAAGTTTTTGTAAAGATATTGCACGGAAATTAAATTTTAAATTTTTTTCAGGTATTATGTTTTCATATTGCACATATCCAATGAAGTTTCTAATTTCCTTAATGCTATTGACGAAATAGTTATTGAAATTTTCGGCTATTTGTCTAAATGTCACAGTTTCTATCGTATTTCTGGGTCTTTTTAATACTAGATATTTTATTTTTCTCCACATTTCCTTCTGGTCTTGCGCATTATTTATTTGATGATTAATATATTTATTTTTCTCATTTTTGATTATACCTTTGTAATCATTTCTAATTATTGTATAGTTATTCAACATTCTGAGATCATTTTTAAATTATTTATTATTTCTGTTTTCATTTATTTTTATTTTAATACTCAATCGTCGTATAGTATTTTCAAAGACATTATCAAAGTTGTAAACATTATCGTTGAGGCCTTTATGTTCATCATATTGCATATTGCACTTAATTCTTTGAAAAATCTAGTTCTACTGTATTTAAAAATATTTATTTCCTTAGAATGCTTTCCGTGCTCTATATTTTCGCATCCGATACAAATGTCTATAAATTAATGATTTTTTTTTTTGTTTTTTTTTTTTTGTTTGTTTGTTTTATTTATTTAGCTGATTTGCTATTAATTGCAATATGTTTTACATTTGAGAAGTTTTACAATTTACGATTTTTCACAAAAGAGTTTTATATTGCTTGACTTTAGAAGGTTTGCTTAACATAAGATATAATTCTACGCTTGAATATATAAAAATTTTTCTCCGTTTTTATATCTGGAGGTAAGGAATTAAATAATTTAAGACCATTATAAAATAAAAGGTTCTGATAAAAATTCGTTGTACTAAAGTGAAGTCTGAAGTCATTTGCATTTCGCAAATAATATGGTTGAACGTCCGCTACGTTCAGTAACTGGTTACGTAAATATTCAGGCAGCATTCCATTCTTCATTTTAAATATAAACACTAGCACATTCATTACTAGCCTTTGGTTGATTGAGAGCCACTTCAACTTGTCTAACATAACATATATATGTGTTAATCTATGACATCTTAATATAATTCTCATTCCTTTATTCTGCAATTTTTGAAGTCTCTCTTTCATCTGTTGTGTCCCAAGATACAATAAAGTAGAACAATACTCAAAATGAGGCTTTATAATAGTATTATATATTTTTATCGAGGTTAGAATAGAAACTTTGTTACGAATTCGTTTGAAAAATGCTAATTTTTTTGAAATCTTTTTACAAATGTAATTGAAGTGCAAATCGAACTTTAACTTTTTATCGAAAAAGACACCCAGGTATTTAATGCTCTGTACTTTTTCTATTATTTCTTCTTCAATCACGATATTCTCATCAGTATCACCATTTATTACCATTACTTTAGTCTTCCTCGTATTAAGTTTCATCTTGTTCATTTTTAAATATTTTTCAACATTAAGTAGCTCATTGTTCATTGTCCTTATGCTTTCTACCATATTTGTACCGCTAATATAAATTAGGGCATCATCCGCAAACATACATATTTTTGTTTTGTTTAATATTTTTCCCAAATCATTAATATATATTAAGAAAAGTAGTGTTCCTAATACCGCTCCCTGAGGAACTCCGTTATTAATAGCTTCACTATCGGAAATAAAATCACCACATTTTGTTCTCTGCTTTCTGTTGCTTAAATAACTTTCAAACCATCTTAGTTCTACTCCTTTTACGCCATACTTACTTAGTTTATCAAGCAAGATTTCTCTATTGACAGTTTCGAAAGCGCGTTTCATGTCCAAAAAAACTGCTATTATATGCCTTTTGTTGTATACTTCAGTCTTCCACTGCGTTGTTACCAAGTTCAGAAGAGATTCACAACTATGTTGATTTTTAAAGCCAGACTGGACATTATGTAAAAAGTTATTTTCTTCGAAATATTTATTGAGTTGGGATCGAACAACTTGTTCCAATATTTTACTAATAATTGGAAGCATATTTATTGGGCGCATTTCGTGCGGCTCCATAGTGTTTTTAACTTTCTGTATTGGGACTATGCAAGACTCTTTGAGGCATTCGGGATATGTTCCTGTTTGGAGAGACAATACTACGATCTGCTGCAATTGTGTGCCAACAATATCAAAATTATTTAGTAACATCTTCACTGTGAGAAAATTTTGATCTTTTTTACTGTTCATTGCTTTCATGGCGTTTTTTAATGCGTCTGTATCAACGTTTAGGAATTTAAAATTTTTGGTTGAGTTTTCTATAAGATTTTTATATTTAACGTATTGTATGCTCTTTATTATTTCTTCCACACTTAATATAAAAAATGAATTTAGCTCATTAGCGATTTCCTGCTCATTTGATATGACTTTGCCGTTAATATTTAATTCTTTTATTTTAGAGTTGTCTTTTTTTAGTACAAGCAATTTTAGGGCTTTCCACATAGATTTTTGTTCCGTACAACTACTGATTTTGTTGCTTATATACGTATTCTTGGCAATTGAAATTTGGCTTTTATATTGATTCCTAAATTGTCTGTAATTACTCCAATTTAATTCATTGTTTAACCATAAAGCCCTCTGATACAATTGCTTTTTTACTTGTTTCATACGCCTCAAGTTACTTGAAAACCATACGTTTGTTTGAAAAGTATTTATAGTTTTAGCTTCAACCATTTGAGCAAGTGAGTTGTTTATACCGGTTACCACTGCGGAATACATTTCATTATAAGTGCTGTAGTTGTGCATCAATCCTTCTCGAATAAGGTTGCTACGAAATTTGTTGTTATTAAATTTTAATTTTTTTATCTTCTTTAAACTTGTGGCTTCTATCTCATTTCTATTAGGTATATTAATCTCCAAGGATTCATGATCGCTAATTTTCATGTTTAAGTTAATTTTAACATTGGCATTTGTAATGTTTGTGCAGACGTAATCGATTAACGATGATCTTAAACATGTATTTCTTGTTGGTTTCATTACAATTTGTTGTACGTAGTTATCATTTAATATTTCCTGTAGTCTGATTTTATAATTGCTGGTTTCCAGCCAGTCTATATTAAAATCACCCATTATGAGATATTTTTCATTATCTTTAAATTTTTCTATTTCGGCTTCAAAAAAATCCAAGAAAACATTTTCAGGTGACTTTTGTCTATCTGGCGATTTATAGATTCCCATCAGGGTATATTTATGCTCTCTATTTTTAATTTGTAGTTTAAGCCACCAATACTTTTTGTCCTCCGACCCACTATTTATTATTTTTGTTTGCCAATTATCTTTAATGTAGAAACATACACCACCAGTATGTCTGGACAAACTGTCACATCTAAACAAGTTATAATTTTCTAAGGAAATTTCATGATTATCTATAGTATTTGTTAAATGGGTCTCTGTTAAGCATATAAAATCTAACATTTCTTCACCACAAATTATCTCTAGTTGATTAAAGTTTGTTGTCAATCCTCCTACATTAAGATACATAGCTTTTATATATGTTAGTTGCTAATACGCTATTCTTTCGGCTTCAAGCCTATTCTTACGTTTCAAGACACAGCAATCTCCACTCCTCGAATCATGATTTGTGCTAATATCGTTTAAATTTAACCGCTCTTTTGCCTTGACACAGTTTATGCACTTAGAAAAATTGTTTTTACATTCTTTGTACGTATGACCAGATTCACTGCATTTCGCACAAATTTGATCCTGACTGTAACATTTCTTTGCAGTATGGTTAAATCCCCAACATTTAAAACATCTTAAAACATTACAACTTTCATAAACCATACATCTATCCCACTCAATGTTTATTTTTTGTTTTCCAATAATACTCTCAAACCCATTTCCATCCGTTTCTATAATTGCATTATAGAATCTGGGATTTTTAAATGATTTATAAACTTTAATACACTCTAATTGGCTGCATTCAATATCATTTTGTTTTTTAATAGCCTCAATAATTCGTGTTTTCTCTAACTCTTCGCTCATACCGGTAATTAATATTTTAGGTTTTCTCATTTTTGGAATCTGTATTTCGTATTCATTTCCCATCTTCTCTTTAATATCTTTAGCTAAAACATTACGCTCACTATCATTCTGACATTTTATGGCCACTACCCCATCATTTCTCTTAGTAATACCTTTTACATGAACGTTAAGAGATGACGGCTTTATTTTCTCTTTCACTTCTTTCTCTGTTGATACGCTATCTTGTTTGTTTTTCGGTTTAAGTATAACGGGCATATCATTTGTTGTCTTTTTTAACTTACTAGCATATGTTTCACTTCCAGTCTTTATTTGACTACATTTAATTTCTTTTACAATTTCATTTTTTGCTTCTTTTACCCTCTCCTCAACTAATTGATTTGTTTTAGTTATTTCTTTGGAGATTTTTTCATCATTATGTTTTATAATACTCAACAAATTTTTATAGTTCTCATTAGTAATTTTCAAGAAGTTTAAGCAATCATCACAAATAAATTTTATGTTCACTGATTTAAACACTGCATCGCATTCGTATTTAGACAAGTTGAAGCACTTCAAGTGGAAACTCTCTTCACAAAATCCTCCGCATCGGACACTATTCGATTCTCGGCACACTGCATTACACTTTCCACAGCTCAGATCGATCTCGACCCATGGAACACACCGCTCGGTTTTATATATATATTTTTTTTTTTATAATTTTTGCCTATTTTTTTATGTAAAAAATCTAATTTTTTAAGAGCGTTAATAAAAACACTTGTGTATTCACCGAACACCGTACTCATCTGATATTTTGTTATTTTTATTATTTTCCATTCATTATTTGTTATTATATAGTCTATTAACGTTTTTGATCTTCGTGTTATTCTAGTATATTCAGTCATTACATGTTAAGCCCATTATCATTAAGTATACTTGTATAAAAGTCCTGATTCCAGTCAATATTAAAGTCCCCGGCTATTAAAATATCAAAATTTGTATCACATATTTGTTTCATAAATTCTTGAAAAATATTACAGAATTCTGCTTTCGAGGCACTTGGTGCTCTATATATTATATATATTATATTATAATGGAAGTTTTTCCATATTTTGCCATATATGCACTAATCCAGTATTCTAACAGTCTTCAACATTGTCTTAAACTCTATTGACTTTCCAATGTTTTTTAAAATATATTATTACTGGCAGATATAGCCAAGATGTATAGGCAAGTCTTGATAAAGGATTGCGATGTTCATTGGCAAAGCATTGCTTGGAGATACAGTCCAGGTAAGCCCCTATCGACATACGTTTTGAAAACTGTAACCTATGGTACCAGTTGTGCGCCATATTTGGCTGTAAAGTGTCTGCAAGTATTAGCTAAGGAAGCAGCGTCAATTTATTCACTGGGGTCCAAAGTAACGTTGCGGGACTTTTATGTAGACAATTTAATGACTGGTGGCAATAGTATCATTGAAGTGAGGGAAATCAAACGTCAAGTTTTTGAATTATTAAAAGGTGGAGGTTTCCCACTTAGAAAATTTGCTGCCAATTGTGAAGAAATATTAGCTGATGTTCCAATGTCTGAGCGTGAAGAAATTGTAAAGTTTGACGATTCAGAATACATTAAGACATTGGGTCTTAAATGGATACCTCTCGAAGACAATTTTGGATACTTGTTCAACGAAGGCCTAGTTCCTGACAGTAAAATCAGCAAAAGAATGATTGTCTCCCATACAGCAAAATTGTTTGATCCTCTCGGTCTTGTTAACCCAATAGTGGTCAGGCGTAAATTATTGTTGGAACGAATTTGGTCGTTTAAACTTCACTGGGATGAGTCTGTGCCACAAGATATAGTGACGGAGTGGGTTGAGATCCATAAACAGTTTATGATGATTATGTCAGTTTTAGCAAATTTACTAGTATTCACGCATTTGCAGATGCTAGCACAAAGGCTTATGGTGCATGTATATATGCCGTCACAAATAGCGCAGCGGGAAGTTTTTCTTCGCTTTTATGTTCTAAATCACGAGTAGCACCCCTGAAAGCTGTCAGTCTTCCCAGGTTAGAACTATGCGCAGCTTTACTGCTGCGCATAGATGAATCGTTATGGCCTAATACAACCCAGACCGATTTGGAAGAAGCTAGATGTGAAATGCGAGAAACCTCACTATAGCAACAACAAATTCAAGTAGTAAAGAAAATGATTTATTGCATCACCAAAATACGTAAATAGTTATAAAAAATTATTAAGAATTTTTGTCTATATTTCTCGCTATGCCTTTTCAATTATTTGTAAAATAATTGCAAAAACTGGTCCAATTGAAGCTGAAGAAATGAAACAATCACTTGAAGTCATTTGTCGACTTATTTAATTCCAATCATTTCGACAAGAGCTTAGGCGTATTAAATCTAATGAACAAATTGACAGTCAATCAAAATTATTTACGTTGTCACCATTTTATCACAATGACCTAATACGAGTCGGTGGGCGATTAAACAATTCAAATATACCTTTTTCTGTGAAACATCCTATAGTATTACCATCAACGCATGAATTCGTACGCACTATCATTCGTTATCACCATCGTAAAAATCTTCATGCAGGAGTACAAACTTTGCATAATATACTTCGTGAGAACCTCTGGATACTTAGAGCCAAACAAACAATTAGATATGTAATACATAAGTGTGTATTTTGTTATAGATTTCGTCCTGTTACAGAACACCAGATAATGGGGGCACTACCAACAGAAAGAGTAAGTCAGTTTCATCCATTTGCTGTACCTGGAGTGGACTACTGTGGCCCTTTCTATATAACATAACAATTGCGGGGACGGTGTCCTATTAAAGTATATGTTGCCGTTTTCATATGCTTTTCTGTCAAAGCAGTTCATCTTGAACTCTTACCGGACTTCACAACAAATGCATTCATCGCAGCACTAAAAAGATTTATAGCCAGAAGAGGTCGATGCTCTATAATTTTTTCCGATAATGCAACAAATTTCATAGGTGCTAATAGAGAGCTTAAGGAAATGTTACAGCACTTTTTATTAGAACAACGCAACAAGATGGTATATAATTGCTGCCGTCAGGAAGGCATAGAATGGAAATTCATTCCTCCACGATCCCCCCATCTCGGAGGATTGTGGGAGAGCGCAGTGAAGCTGTCAAAGCATTACTTACGTAGACATTTGATGAACTTCATACGGTGTGCTGTCAAGCTGAAGCTATTATTAATAGCAGACCTCTTACTCCCATTTCTAATGACCCAAACGATCTACGACCCCTTACACCCGCACATTTTTTGCTAGGAAGACCTCTAAGTACTATTCTGGAGCCATCGGTTACCAATGTTAATCCAGCTTCATTAAGAAAATATCATATTTTAAGATGGATTCAACAAGGGTTTTGGGATCGCTGGCGTAATGAGTATTTAAAAACTTTACAACAAAGAACAAAATGGTTGTCGATGAAAACCAATCTAAAATTAGATGACCTCGTGTTACTTAAAGAAGATTCAACACCACCTTTAATATGGCCACTTGGTAGAGTGACAGAAACATTTCCAGGAGATGATGGACAAGTTCGAGTAGTGTCGGTTAAAACAGCTGAGGGAACCTTTAAAAGAGCTGTAACAAAACTTTGCAAACTTCCTATCGAAACACTGCTTGAAGATAATGTTGAAACCAGCGC
This sequence comes from Trichopoda pennipes, assembly GCA_030448955.1. Classification (NCBI taxonomy): domain Eukaryota; kingdom Metazoa; phylum Arthropoda; class Insecta; order Diptera; family Tachinidae; genus Trichopoda; species Trichopoda pennipes. Next base: position 249,199 of record JASKUP010000042.1, on the reverse strand, counting down.
TTCCAAGGGGGGAGAATGTTAAGATCCTAATTGAGAATTTTCCAACAGGGTCATATTTTGTTTGCCGAAGTTTTTTTCGTCATGACGCTTATCGCGACACTCCTTGCAATTCTATGTAGAAAAAATGCAATTTTACGGACCGAATGTTTTTGATTATTACATGTTGAGTAACATTAATTTCTCTTTTTCATCCATTTGTTCTCTAAACGTTGTATAAGTTAGTCATACAATAATTATAAGTCTTTGTATTATTTTTTTCATATAAGAACCTGTGAACAAATATTCAAGTGAATAAAACAAACTAAATTAAAAATATTGTGTAGAAGTATAAAAAATACAAAAAATTTTAATTTTCGAATCATCGCCAAAGAGGAAAAAAAGGCTTTTGTCCTCAAAACAGATTAAAACTTCGTCTTTCAAATAAGTTGCCGTATGTTTTTTATTCAACTGTATCATGCCTTTAAAAATAAAAAAAGTTTAAACGTAGTATAACCCAATGTAATTTTGTTTTGTTAACATATAAAACAATATTCAAACACTTTTTTCTGTGAATACTTTCCCAATGTGTTAATGCAAATTTTTGAATCATGTTTATATTGAATATTTACGCCCAGAGTATTGCGATCCATTCTGGTTGCAATATCTATTTTGAGCGAAATCATTTGATTTTTACTCTATTTTTTGTGATTTCTCTTATTTTAATACTGGAGGATTCTAGTAATTTAACAATATTCCGCAAATTTTTTTTTTTTTTAAAAAGAGAAGTAGGCAACAATGCCTATTTAGTCAAGTACCGTGCTACATTCTTTAGGAAAGGGATGGAGAATAGATGAAACAGGTGGTGAAAGTAGAAGGATAGTCGGATATTAACTGCCTTATTTAAGTTAGTGTGAAAAGTTTCTTCATAATGAGAAATTAAAGTTTTAAAACAATCATGGTCAACAAAAATTCGGAATGGCAAATTTTTAATAGTAACTAAGTCCACGCAACACTTGTAAAACATATTCAAGTGGCTTGTATCTTTGTTTCACGCGTTTATGCACAATAGTGTGGCCGCAGTGCGTGTTTGAAACAAGACAAATTTTTCAAAAAAATACCATCTTCGTGGTTTTTTAAGAAACCCTTTTTTACAAAAGCAACAACAAATGTATTGAAATAAATCCCAAGCAGAAATCTTATCAGCATAAAAAAAAAACAACTATACACACAGATATACAGGCGCCTATACATCGAATAAACATCATACAACAACAAAATGCACACAAAGGGAGTAGAAGATTCTTAAATCTTCTAGATTCTAATTGGACAAGTATAAATAGCGAAGCGTTTGAGTGGATAACCAATCAGTGTAAAATTAAACCTCATCGAGTAAAGACGTGCATTTTAAGTAAATTGTTCTGTGTCAACTTTGTGTAAATTAAATAAAATTGTTATTAACTTAAAAATTCTATAAACTGGTGTTATTTATTTTGCAATAAAGAACTCACTACAAAACGTTTATAAAAGGTATAAACGTAACAATATGTATCGTGTTCACGTGTTAATAAACCAACGGCTTTGTCGGAATGTCGCATATGTAAAAGCATTGCGATAGAATAAGACGTATTATATAGGCACACAAAAATATTGAATTCTGAAAAAAATTATTAAAAAAAAATATATAAAAACGCGAAAAAAGGAATTGTGTTCTTTCTGATTAATTTTCTTGAGATTAATTTTTTTGGCGCACGCAAAAAGGAACACTGCAGAATAAAAACAAACCACTAATGACTTGCAAAGCGGTCACGGAGACGCTAGTATAATTATAAAGTTACCTAAGCATCTTGTGACAAATTTAGGATTATATCAATTTACCCTGTCGAAAAATATATATCGTAAGAGAGAACTTTTTTTATTGTTTCTTGATCTTGAAAGTTGGTTAAGTTAAAGTCGGAAAGAACTCATGTTGTTCAAAGTTGTTTCTGTAAAACGTTCAAGCTGATTTAAAGCTGTTAAAGCAAACGAAGTAATAAACGCGCTGATGCTTATTTTCTTAATCATAATTAATTAACTTAATAATTTCGAATTTAATACTTGATTTGTTTATTTGAAGCTAATTTTTAATTCTTAAATTGCTAAACTTTAAATTACATATTGCCAACAAATATGTAAATAACTCAATTATTTAACCCTAGTTTTCAATTCCTTACATTTGGGGGCTCAAAAACATTTGTAAAAATTTCTTATGAGAGAAAAAACAGTTAATAAAAAAACAAGTTTAACAGGTCATTTGAAGGTCGCCAAATGGTATTTCACTCAGGGGGTAGCAAAAGAATGTAGTAAGAAACATATTGTGGAACAACTAAAAAACAAACTAAAGATTACAAGATCAACCATCCGAAATCGAGCGGAGCGCTAAGGAAACCATGAACGAGTATAGAGGAAAGTCTTTATCTAGCCAAGAAGCAAGTAGCAGCAACGCCAGTCACAACGAAATGCAACAGTTGATAGCGCTCTTGTCAAAGAAATTTTTGAAAGAAGAAAAAGAATCGGAGCAAGTAAACATATCTGTTGAACATTTCCGCAGAATCATCCCAGCTTTTGATGGTGAATCAATTCCAGTTGAAAAGTGGTTTCATAATTTCGAGCAAAATGCGGTGGCATATAACCTAAATGATAAGCAAATGCACGTACAAGCACGATACAAAATGTCAAAAACAGCAAGTTTGGTCTTAGAATTAGAAATGGTAAGCAGTTTTACACAACTAAAAAAAATTCTTATAGACGAATTTAAAAAAGAATATTGTTACGGATGTGTCTTGCTTGGGTTTTAAAAGAAAATTATTAAGCAATAAAGCGCACTACTGGATTTGTTGTTTACGAACTGCGTGGCTTGCTAAGAAAACTTATGGTACAACAAAATTTGTAGTTACAAACTGCGTAGAAATTTTATAAGCGCAAACAACAACAATTTGTTATGCTGTTTACTAACTGCGTGCGTGGCATGCAAGACAAAAAAAAGTTGGATGTACCAACAACGGGCAGTAAAACGGAATTGCAATGGATGATGAATTCAAGCAGCGTGATATCCATATTGGGACATACGAATTCGGAGACAAAGAAGAGACAGAGGTATGTAACCCATCCGCAACACCAATGTTAGCCTGGATTCAATACTTGCGGCTATGATGGCGAAAATTGATGCCACAAATAACAAACGTCTAGATGTCATCCAAGAAAGCTCTAGAATCAACAGTGCGAAAATTGATGCCACAAATGACAAAATTCTGGATGTCACTCAAGAAAGCTATAGAATCAGCAGTGCGAAAATTTATGCAATTCAAGAAAGCTCTAGAATCAACAGTGCGAAAATTTATGCATTTCAAGAAAGTTCTAGAGCCAACGGAGGAAAACTTGTTAGAGAAGTAAACAAGGCAGATACTGCAGAAAAGTTGAGAAAAAGCAGTCAATCATTGACGTGACTCGTATTGAAATTGACACAAGAGAAGATTAGTCTGAGGCCCAAAAGCTGGAGAACATAGACCGGTTTATTTCAACAAATGGCCCGAAGCTTATCTCATTCCAAACCAAGAGCCCGAAATGGTTATTGACGAATTTGTGAATAATTGGGTGTGTCGTTCACTCCGAGCAGGGACGAAATTTTGAGTCGGCCATATTCAAGGAAATGTGAGACATTTATAAAATCAGAAAGACGAGAACGAAACCACTGTATCCACAGTCTGATGACATGGTAGAAGGATTCAACCGCACCCTGGAAAAATATCTCAGAAAAGTGGTCAGTACAGACAAAAAGGATTGGGATGAGCATGTACCAAAATTTCTTCTGGCATACCGTTCAGCTATCCACAATTCAACATCATGCAGTCCAGCAAAAATCGTGTTTGGGACAGAGCTAAAGCAGACGACGATAATGAAAATGTTCCTCAGATACAAGAAGACCTGCACGAGCTTCATGGGTTTGTCTGCAGTTGCATTAAAATGTCCATTGACAAAATAAAAGCCAGGTATGATCGAGCATCAAATACGGAAGGATTTAAAGAAGTACCTCCCAAACTGCAAACCCACTGGGAAGGACCATACAAGATGATCAACAAATTTAATGACGTGGTTTACCGGATACAGAAATATCAAAGTCCGAGGTCTAAGATGAAAGTTGTCCACTTGGAGCGGCTGGCCAAGTATCGCCGAGAGAATATTGAGGCTGTTCGGGACGAAAAGGTTAAAGTAGGCGGCCGTGTTACGGATGTGTCTTGCTTGGGTTTAGTTAAAGTGAGTAAAATTGATATTAATTTAAAAACTCTAAAAACTGGTGTAATTTATTTTGCAATAAAGAACTCACAACAAAACGTTTATAAAAGGTATAAACGTAACAATATTATAGCAGCGAATTAATAGGAAACTAAGCGCGAAAGGGATGAAAGATAATGAAATACTTCGTGAATGTGCACTGTATATTGTAATCTGGAAGAAAAAGCTACGATACAATACATAGTCGATGCTTTAAAAATTAAAAACGATTTAAAATATTCTCTGTATAATGCAAAAAGTTTAAAAGAACTGCGTGAAAATTACGAAATAGTTTACCGAAATACCAGAAAAGAAGAGCATTGTTATAATTGTGGCTTTACTGGGCATAAAAGACTAGAGGGTAAAGCAGAAACTAAGTGTTTCTATTGCAACAACAACGGACACATTTAAAAAAACTGTATGTTTAAAATGCAAACAAATTTCAATGTAATGTTAATATGGTAATGGATAAGAATGAAAAAAATTTAATAAATAATATTGAGGTATTATGCTTAATTGACACCGACTCTGATGTTACTTTAATTAAGGAGAGTATGTTGGGGAATAAAATTAAATTTAATTTTTGGCTTGGGCCATAATTCAATTACATCGATAAAAGCAGTTACAGCACAATCGAAGTTTACGTTATAAAGGTAAAGGTTGAACAAAGGCTTATTGTTCTACCAGACAATAAGTTGGAATATGATTATAATGAAGTTCACAGTGACATTTAGTGAGGATAGTTGTATGTTCATAGAGAATGACAAAAAAGAGCAACATTTTGTTTACAAAATAATTGAAGAAAATAATAAAATTGATGTTTATAGTAAATACTCTAAAAAAGTTGACAAATTATCGCTGGTTACAATCTAATAAAAAAATATTTAACGTGTTCAATAGAAATAAAAATAATTCCGGACAATTTTAAACTATTTCGCCAGTTACCCAGCCGCAAGAAAGCGCAAAACAGCAAGTTTAAGATTGGGTAAGAGAAGGAGTAGATCAGCCGTCAACGTCCGATAGAGTCAGCAGAGCAGTGGTTGTAAAAAAGAAAGATGGCACCATGGTAATGAAATATATTTTTTATCGTGCCACCGGTGGGCGACGTGTTCAACAAGTTGCAAGCCTCAAAATATTTTTCCTTTATGGACTTGAAAAATTGCTTTTTTCACATGCCGATAGATGGAGGCAGCAAGAGGTACACTGCGTTTATCATTAAAAGCTGCGTAGACCTGTGAACCGGTGTTGAAAATCTACTGCTGACACAGAATTACGTACTGACGCCTCGAAAGATGGCTTTGGTGCTGCTCTGCTGCAAAAATTTTAGGGTCAGTGGCATCCAGTGTTCTATTGCAGCAAGCGCACGACAACATCTGAGGAAAAGCAACACAGTTATAATTTAGAAGTTAAGGCAGCTTATTTAGCGTTGGAAAAATTTCAGAAATATTTGCTTGGTATTAAATTCAAATTAATAACAGATTGTTCGGCGAGTAAATATACAATAAAAAAGAAGGACGTACCTAGACTAGTAGCATAATGGGTTTTACAATTTCAAGCCTTTGGCTTCACAGTTAAACACAGGCAAAGCGACCGCATCAAACACGTGGATTGTCTTAGCCGTTATCCGCTGAAGGTCTACACAATTTCTGCAGAACTGACAACACGGTTTAAAGCAGCACAAAGAAAAATGGTCACATCAAGCCAATAAATGAAATACTAAAAGACAGACCATACGGTGATTACAAACGAATATACGATTTAATTTACAGAACTATTGGCGGTAATGATTTACTCATTGTTCCAAAAGTTATGGAGTCAGATTTTATTCGGGATGCACACGATGTTGGACATTTTGCATTACAAACAAACGTGCATTTAATACAGCTAAACTTTTATATCCCTCATGTTGAGCATAAAGTGCAGCAGTTTATTAGAAATTTTGTATAGCTTATAATAAAAAGCTCGGCAAGAAAGAAGGCTATTTAAATTACATAGAAAAAGGCGAAGGTTTATTAGAAATTACATGTGGACCATCTCGGTTCCATGGACACAACATCAAAGCATTCTCAAAGTTTATTTGTCCTTTCCCGACAAAGACCAATGGCAGTGACGAATGCATCAACAGATTAGGTGCCCCTGTAGGCTTGTAGGTAGTGTACCAGTTTGTCACTCCGGGGGTTGTGGGTTCCATTCTAAACGAAGATCTTGGCTGTTTTTCACTACCAAATAAAAATTGACTGTCGGTGGGGCTGCTCAGTGATGAAGCCATAGTCGCTGTGCTTTCTTATACGACAGTTAATTTCCGTAACTATCCTTCTACTTTCACCACCTATCTCATCTCTTCTCTTCTCTATCCCTTTCCTAAAGAATCTAGCACGGTATTTGACTAAATAGGCATTGTTGTGGTCTGAAATATTTGGTCAACCATATCGTCTAAGGCGATAAAGCTCCAGCCTTTACCTCAGGTGCCTTTAAGTTATATTGTGAAGAAAACAACATTAACAACATAACACCAACTACCGGCGTACTTCCAGGCAATGGCCAGATAGAGCACGTCAGGTAGTTTTATCTATAATTGCATATCATAATATATATATACATATATATATATATATATATATATATATATATATATATACATATATATATATATATATATACTGTTAAAGTTATACCTTTTATAAACGTTTTGTTATTGCTGAGTTCTTTATTGCAAAATAAATAACACCAGATTTTAGAGTTTTCAAATTAATTACAATTTTATATATTTTACCTACACGCAAAGTAAGATTTCTGCGTAGGCACTACAAAACAAGTTACTAAAAATGCAAAATGTTGTCTTTAATATTTGTCTGCTAGAGGGCTAGAAAAATTATAGTGTTTGTTGGCGGCGGCCATTGCTATGGGTCAGCGTCAACTACCACCGACTTTGGGTTTTCTTTCAACCGCATACTAACTTGCGGTTTACTTTTTGTATTTTTTGTATTTTTGAAACCATCTTTCTTAGAATTAAATATGTAAAAATAAAGATATTTGTGGCTCTAAAACCTACTCCTCATCAAGAATAAATAAACAATGTTCATCAAAAGTCTTTCCCATCACGATTATGCCATCCAGATATACTAAACAGGTCTTCCAGTTAAGCCCCTTAATCAAACGTTCCGTTAATCGCTCAACAGTAGCTGGAGCATTGCTGAGCCCAAATGGTATCACTTTAAATTGCCGCAAACCTTTGAGCGTGCTAAAGGCAGTTTTTTCCTTGTCTTTATCGGCTATCTCGACTTGCCAGTAACCACTCTGCAAATTCAAGGTAGAAAACCATTTCGTTTCGGACAACGTGTTTTAGGTGTCGCCCATTCTTGGTAGCGGATAACTGTCTTTCTTGGTGACGTCATTGATTTTTCTATAGTCGATGCAAAATCTGGTGCTGCTATCTTTCACACTATCGGCGAGCTCCATGGACTTGAAGAGGGCTCAATCACTCCGTTCCGTTCCATTTCGTTAATCAGTTTTTTGATCTAGTGCATGTTTTATGAGCCTCGCTTCATCATTTATCCACCTGATATACTAGAAAATTAATCCCGCTCATTAGCTGTTATTTTTGGGCATATTGAATATGTCGCAAGCTCACATTGACCGATTTTCGCTTTTTCGCCAATCGTCTTTTCGCTGTTGGGCAAATTTAGTACTCCCACAGGGACTGTCCCATTGTTACAACTTTTCACGAGAGCTTTAGCTGTTATGTTATACCTGACATCTTCTGGTGCTGCCACCCACAATCGGTTGTTCGCATGGTCCGGCTTCCAAAAACTATAGTTTCCGCCAGAGGTGGTAATTTTTGTCGTTCGACGGCAAATAGTTTCCTTATTGCGTCCCTGCTCTCATATTCAACATTGAAGGGGATCTCCACCTTGCGCCAGGTCATTATCTGTTGCCCCATATCCTGATTAAAAACGTGAGCTATCATTAAGCCTGCACCGGCAAGAACTTCATCTACAATATCAGCGACAACAAGCACGTGATCTGTTCTGATGTTTCCAATAGTCAATCGTACCCTGGCTCTTTCATAGACGATGACTGAGTCCTCAGTACCGGGGCGCAATTGTACATTATTTATTTAACGGCTCCACTGCCCGTTTAACTAAATCGGGCCTTATTACAGATTGAGATGCTCCTGTGTCTATGGTGAGGACTGGCTTCTTTTCTTTGATAAACCCGCAGGCAGTAAAATTAATATGCTTGTAGATATTTGTTTAGCAAAGTTCAAAATGTAGCACATTAATGTGTAATTAAATCTCTTCGAAACATTGGTAAATATTTTTGTTAAATTTTTTTTATTGCAAAAGTAGGTTTCCCGCTATTTCAGTGGCGACAATATGGCAACTGCAAAATTGCATGTACACTAAAGTTTCGGTAATTGTTGTATTCCGCTCATTTGATCGACGCAATGACGTATTTTATTTTTCATTGACTGACACTGCTGAGGTAGGGATTTTACAATAAAAACGCGATTTATTGTTTCATATCCATATTTAGTTATATCCATACGCATATTACTGGACGTTAATTTTAATTTGAAGTTAAGTTTTGTTTTTTTTTCACTTTGATTGTTTATTTATTTATTTATATGTAAACACTTACTTAAGGTCGTATCACCTGCATTGCCAAACCTTAAATATAATAAAGAGCTTTGCCAAAAAAAGGAAGAATGGGCATACACATAAAAAACTATCTTAGGGATATATGTATTTATTTTATCTTATAACTACTCGTATTAACTTCTTCATTTTCCAGTTTAACTAACTTTTATTATATTTGATTTTATTTATGGTGTATTTAAAAACTACAAAGTAATCCTTTTTTTTCTAAAAGGTGTAAATTTCAGTTGATCCGCTGATAGCTTGCTGTATAAATATGAATAATTTGAACAATAGCGTTGATGAAGTTGTTGAATGCCCGTTGTGCATGGAACCTCTAGAAGTGGATGATTTAAATTTCTTTCCCTGTACTTGTGGGTACCAGGTAAGGATAAATAAATTTAAAAAACATAAAAGAGTTTTATATTTGCTATTTTTAAAAACTTGGTTTAAATTATATCCAGATTATTAGTTAATTAATTATTAATTACATTGAAGTAGAAGGGTGCTTTCTCAGAGCTTTGAAACTGTAAATAAAAACCAACTATTTTTTATAAATTTTCAATATGTAGTTCTCCAAGTCATTTTTTATTCATTTTCAAATTCATCTTTATTAAATTAAATGCTATTTACATATTTATTTACAGTTTTGAGATATTATCTTAGATATTACAGCAAATTATGTTTTTAATCACAGATATTGAAAAGTTCAGTTATAAGTATTTATTCTTTTTAAAGGGAAAATAGGAAAACCTTCATATACCAAAAAAGAAACATGTTCAAATATAATTAGGAAATATATATGAATACAATTGTATTGTCTAATACAACACATTGCATACATATCATTTCCAATTTGGTGATTGTTGTTTTAAAAATACCTTTACGCCGACTCTCTAGATTCTCTTATCAGCTGATAAGAAGAATTTTTCTATTTTCTCAAAATATTTAGTGTTGAGTTTCTTTATGAAGTCGTCAATTCGTTCATATCCCGTTTGGTCGTGAAGAAGCTGCGTTGAGTGTCTCCAATGTTTGTTGTGTATAATCTTGATGCATTTGTTTTGTATTATCTGAAGTTTCTTCAAATGAGTTTTTGCTGCTGTATACCAAATGGGACATGCATATGTTAAGGTTGGTCTTATCATGCTTTTAAAAATTAAATTTTTATTTTGAAGGTCAAGTGAAGAGCGTCTATTCAGTAAAGGCCACAGAGCTCTGATGGCTTTTAGGGATTTCTTGCCGATTTCGTCAATGTGCCTTGAAAAATTAAGTTTCTTATTTACACATACGCCAAGATATTTTACATCATTTCTTATTGTAACGCTCTCACTTCCGCACCTAATTTGTCGACTTGGTAATCGTTTGGGGGAGTTGTTATAAGGAAATATGATACATTGAGTTTTGTTAGAGTTGATTTTAATTTTCCACTTATAAAAATATTTTATGCATGAAGCAAATCCTTTTTCCATTTTCTTTAATAATGCCTTTGTCAGTTTGCAAGACGTGATTAAAGCGGTATCGTCTGCGTAGTAGGCAACTTTCAAGTACGAGGGCGGTGAAAAGACCGAAGTATAAATTAATTACAACAAAGGTGATAAAACTGAACCTTGTGGTAATCCAGTAGAAATTGTTTTTGGTGACGATATTGCACCATTAACTGAAACAATAAATGTTCTCTTGTTAAGAAAATCTGCAATAAGCTTGCACAAATGCTTAGGTATACTAGTCTGGAGCAATTTGAAAATTAAGCCGTTGTGCCAGACTGTATCAAATGCCTTTTCTATTTTAAGAAGAATTAGGCCTGTAGACTGCTTATTTCGCTTATTCGTTTTTATTTATTTAGTGTTATTTTAACTGTGTTCTTTCTTGAAACCAAATTGTTCTTTAGCTATTATCGAGGTATTTTCAACGACATCGCAAATTCGTTTGTGAATTAGTTTTTCAAACAATTTTCCCAAATTGCTTAACAAGCTAATGGGTCTGTAACTGTTGGGACTATGCTTAGGCTTGTTTGGCTTAAGAATCGCAATAACTATTGCTTTTTTGAAGTGTAAGGGGAAATAGTTGAGTTTTAAACAACTGTTAAAAACTATAATTAGTAAATGAACTGCTTTGGGCGGAAAATTTTTTATTAGTAGGTTAGATACTTCATCAAGACCAGGTGATTTTGAATCATTAAGCGAAGAAATTAATAAACTTATTTTATTAAGCGAAATAAAAGACATGTTTTCATTGTCAATGTAAGATGATTTAAATCGATTCACTTTGGAGTTAACAGATTTATCAATTGAATGCTTGTATGTAGATGTGAGCTCATTTGCAGCCGAAAAGGTATCCGACAGTAGTTGGGCTTTTTTCATCTGTTATAATTTTTCTGTTGCCCAGGTTGAAAAAAGGAACTTTGTTGTTAAGTTTTCCTCTTAAGCGTCTGGAAATTTTCCAGAAAGACTAGTCACCCGGCCTAAGCTTTGACAGTGTTTTATTCCATTGATTATTACGAAGTGTATTGATTTTGTTATTGATCATAATAGTTAAAAGTTTTACACTCTGTTCATAAAAATTAGATTCAGATATGTTACTTGCCCGTTGGCTTTTCCTTTTGAAGGTTCTTCGCGTTCTAATTAGACTAACGACATCTGAAGGTAAGTTAGTTTTTCCATAGGGACGAAAAATTGGAGTGCAGTGATTCCGTACATCTAAGATCGTGCAAACAAACTTCAATTTCCATATCAATTGCAGTTTTTGAATTATAGGTTTCAGTATTTATAGTGATACGACTATTTATTGCGTTTCTAAATGCAACCCAATCAGTTAGCTTGTAATTATAATAAGTGGTCTGTGCTTCAGAAGATATTGCATTTCCAATTTTACAGACAACGGGTCTATGGTCAGATGGGATATCAAATTCAAGGACTTCCACAGTGATTTTGGGTGTGATATTGCTCAATACTAAGTCAATAATAGATGAGTTACGATTATTTTGATAAGGATAAAAGGTTGGGCTATTGGGATTGTAAATTGAAGATTGTAAAGTGTAATTGAAGATTGTAAAGTGTATTTCCTGCAGTGTTGCTGTTAGCACAGTGCCACGAAGAATGCCTCGCATTAAAATCGCTTAAAATAATATAATCTTTGTGCAAAGGAATTAATTTTGTGACATCATTGGCGAAACTAGTTGCATATTTTGGAGAGTACGCAGTAGAAACTACTAATGATTTATTGTTTATTACGATTTCAATTGAAAGGTTTTCTATTAATAGTGTATTTATGATAGGTAGCAGCTCATGTTTGACAGATCTGTGCACGACCAGAGCTACACCACCTCCCCTTGAATCTTGTCTGTCATTGCGATATATTAGGTAATTTTTGAAATATGTTTTGTGGTTTTCTTTAAGATGTGTTTCGTTTAAAGAGGCAATATGTATATTTCCCCCCTTTCAAGTAACATTTCGAATTGAATTATGTGAGAATAGGTAGTAATGCCATTAGCATTCCAGTGAAAAATTTTTAAGCCATTGCAATTATCGAAGATCATATGCATATTTAACCATATTCATTACAACTTGAATTTGTTGTAGTTTTGTTGTACAATGTTGGAGATCAACCAGCGCTGTTGTGAAAGTATTAAATAATTCATCAATACTAAAAAGATTATTGTTGTTGCTTTTTACACAATCGGCAAATGATTGAGCACTGTGATGAGTATTGATATTTTTTTGGGTTGTTTAAAAGAGCTGAATTATTAATAAACTGAGGTCAGTTGTGTTGCTTTTTGTTGTAAATACGTGAGTTTTTATTTGTTGATTTGGCTCTCGTTTCTAAATAAAGAGTACGAAAAGGGCATTCAATGTCATTAGCAGAGTGATCTGAACGTTCTTTGCCATGCTTTTTGCAGTTAAAACAAGAAAATACGGCTGGAGTTTTCTCCGTATTCCGGAACGGGCAATCGTTAGTGTGGTGCGTGCTAGCACAAATCATACAAGCAGGGCGACGATTACAGTGCTCACCCCCATGACCATACATTAGACAATTCCAACATTGGGTTGGATTATCATTTTTCTTAGGTTTGTACTTCTTCCAAGAAACAATTACGTTGCATATAGCAGTTACATTATTAAGTGATTTAGGGTTAAAATTTTTCCTAGCAAATTGTACCTTACACACTGCATTATCAATAGAGCTGAATCTTGTTTTGATTTCAGTAATATTTGTAGGTGTTAAGTTGTAACCCATGATGTCCTGCTTTATATCCTCCGTACTGATTTTTGGAAGTCCATATAGGAAAACAGTATATAGACGGTTTTCTTTGTGACTGAAAGAATGAAATTCTATTTCGTTTTTATTTAAGAGCGTTCTTGCACCTTTCGTAACTCACAGTGTTTTGTGGGAAAACTTTCGTTCCGATGGATGTCCGTTTATATAGCAATTCTTTTCCTAGAAGCTCTTGGAGATTTTTTAAGGATATGTTTTGGTCGACAACTAGAGGTGGCGGTTTAACTATTTCCAAATCCATATCATTTTGATCGGCAAGAGCACTAAACCGGTTTTTAGAAGTTGACGGTTGGTCGAAAAACATACCAACAGGAACAGTTCGAGACAATTTGTGTCTCTTCATGTTACACTTTTTTAAATTTAAAGTAATCGATTTGGCCCCCGGGGCCATTATAGCGACGCTATCCCGATCTTTAAAACTGAAAAACTTTTAACACAGATATAATAGTTCTTGTAAAATCGTAAGTTATATTTTAATAAGTTCTTATTTTTATTTTAAAATTTAATAATTTTTAATTTTTAATATTTTTTTTTTATTTTTCAATTTGACTTGACTTAAAAAACACAGCCGTACACAATCGAATCGAATATTTTTATGTTGTTTTTCAAGTGATTGCTCGTGAATTCACATATTCTCAGAGAAAATTCTTTAACAGTACTATTACGTTAAATAAGATGTTCATCGAAACTTTTTTATGAAATTGTGTGGTACTCTGTGCGACTTTAGTTCCGTTCTGATAGAACTACAGGCAAGATGACTACTAGCTAATTTGGTTATGAAAAAATTATTAATCATGACCCTGTACCCCCATCGCTAATGATTTCGCTAGCTAGAATAAACAACTCTGAGCATTCAGCCACAACTAATTGTATTAAAATCAATGTAACAGTAGTTGAGAAATTCAAGGCCAAAGTTGAACTTTTGATTTTTTTAATTTAAAATAAAACAATTTTATTTTTATAAGATTTGAATAAGTTCTGTATTGTAGACATTTCTTTCAAAATTTAACTATTGTAATAAAGTTCGGTTTTGGTCATTTTTTGAATAAATCTAAAAATTGTAACAATTAGTTTATTACCAAATTATGAAGAGAACAACGAATGTAGCGATTAATAAAATGATGCACTACATTCTGCTCGAGTGTTCATATCACGTTTCTTTAAAAAACGATCGCAAAAATTTTTAAATAATAATTCATACTTAAAAATTATGCGAAATTAATATAAAAATTACTATAAGCTGAATCAATAAATTCATTCATTTAACCATTCATCTAATAATTCATAAAAAATTGGGAGGAGTATTTCTCGAATGCAAAACAAGAAAAAAGAATAGCAAAATAAAAACGTTGAATCAATACTTGAGGCTGATACTTGGGAAAAACTAGACTTTAATTAAAGAATGCGATAACTATAAATCAAAGACAAATAAATCATCTTTGACATGGGCCCATGTGTATAAAAAACTTTGTGTATGATATCGATTTGGTTAATAATCTTACGTTTGATATAATTCCGTCATGAGATGCCGTATTTATAATAAGAGATGAAGTGAAAAAGCAAGTAAAACAACTGCATCAGTTTCCGCAGTGGGCGTTGTACGCAAAAAAAATAAATATAGAATTTGTATGGACCCAACGAGCGTCAATAAAAATATTGTTACGTTTATACTTTTATAAACGGTTTGTTACGAGTTTTTTATTGCAAAATAAATAACACCAGATTTTAGAGTTTTTAAATTAATTAAAAGTTTCTTTACCTTAACTGCACACAAAGCGAACACTAGATAACTTAAGATGCACGCCTTTACTTCACTGATTTATTTTTTAACTGACTAACTATCCTTTCATATTTTTTATATTTGTCCACTAGAGGTCTAGAAAAATTAAGAATCTCTCTTTGTATCACATTTTTGTAGTTGTAGAAAACTATAAAATAAAATTTCTACGCAGTTTGTAACTAGAAAGTTGTTGCCTTGCGTGCATAAATTTTCTTAGCAAGCCACGCAGCATAGGATATGCTGATCCAGTTTTTTACTTGATTGCTTAATTATTTTCTTTTAAAACTTAAGCAAGACGCATCCGAAACACTGCCGCCCACTTAAGCCTTTTCGTCCCAAACAGGTTCAATATTCCCTCGGCCATACTTGGCCAGCCGCTCCAAGTGAACCACTTTCATCTTAGACCTCGGACTTTGATATATCCGTATCCAATAAACCACGATACTCAATTTCCTGAATAGCTAGTATGGTCCTTCCCAATGGGTTTGTAATTTGGGAGACAGTCCTTTTTGCCGTTTTTGGTTATATAGTAGAACCAGATGACCTTCTCTAAATCCTTCCGTATTTGCTGCTCGATTATACGTAGCTTTCATTTTGTCGCCGGACATTTCAATGCAATTGCGGACAAACTCATGAAGTTCGTGCAGGTTTTCTTGTATCTGCGGAATATTTTCAGTATCGTCGTGTGCAGGAATCGGTTTAACTCCAAATTCTACCATTCCATCAGACTATGGATGCGGTAGTGTCGTTCTCGTCTTTCTGATCCCATAGATTTTCTTAAATTTGGCCTACTCAAAATTTTGTCCCTGATCTAACAAACGGTACATCCGATTGTTGTTGTTTTGCGTGTGTAAAATTTCTACGCAGGTTGTAACTAGAAAGTTGTTTTCTTGCCTGCATATGTTTTCTTAGCAAGCAACGCAGTTAGTAAACAGCATACCCAGTTGTTTTCTTTATTGTTTAATTATTTTCCTTTAAAAGTTAAGCAAGACGCATTCACAACAATATGAAATATTGCATATTGTTGAAAAAATTAACAAACTTCATACAAACTTTTTATGAAAATTACCTCGGTAACTTAAAGAAATATAACATTTACTTGAAAGAGGTGCCATAGAATAGTGCAGAATATATTGATGAGTTCAATACAGAAGTGAAAAAACATGAAAAAATACATTTTTCCATGAAACTCTTTGCATATCTTAATATCATATCATGGTGATGACAACGCTTTTCTTAATTGGGTTGATAAAAGGCTCGGGACAAATTTCAATGTTCTGCAAGCTCTCATTATAAGAAATGTATGAAGCGATTCCAGTGTGCATCTTCCATTCTTCATGTTAAGCTTAATGTTACTGACTATTGTTTATATTTTCAGAAAGAAACAACCGTAATATAAGTTAAAATATTTATCTGTATTAAAAAAGGAAATAAATAGGACATTTTAAAATTTACTTATTTATTCAACCAAATTTTGCTTATTTAGTTCTGATAGAAGCCATAATGTTTATAAATGTTGAAACTCCGTATAATATCAATTAAAATATTAGATAAACCTAAGAAATTCATTGTAAATTAAACTTAAGATTCATAACTATTATATTGTGAAAAAAGGTGTCTTTATATCGATTTTTTCGTTTAACGTTCCTAGCACAATCTCGATTTTTTGGCCTTATATGTTTCCGGTGATTTATCCATTTCCGTGTTGCACTTCCAAATCTGAGTCCCAATGATCACCCGGAGTCCAACGCCACACCCAAGTACCTAATTTAAGTAACTGGTCGCTCCATAACTATTCTGTGTTCAGCTTGTCGTTGTCGTAATTCACGATAAAAACCTTTTATTTCATTAATCAATGTAAATAAATCAATAAAATTTTCCAACAAAACCGAAAAATCTCGCGGGAGTTTTGGAAAAGATTACATTTTCTCTGATGACAGTAAGCTCTGTTTATTTTGCATATATTCAAAAATGGATTGATCTGTATACTTGAATATTTTGAAAGGCAAAAAGTGCTGAAAATAAGGTTCTGTTCACTGATTTTTATTTTTAGCATGACAATCACCAAGTTCATTAAACCTTGTCGCATATATAATGTGACGAAGATGTATCTTACTCTCCAATGACCTCAAGATATGCACAATGGAGAGAGAGAGAGAGCACTTACTTTATTTTAAATAAAAATCTGAACGATAACGAGCAAGATACTAATGAAATTTTTTAAAGAGAATTGAGAGAAGTTCTCCCCTTAATACAAAGAATGCTCAGACGTCGTGGCTAATAAATATGTAATTTAAATGTAATAATGATTTAATGTGATTTTTTATCATTTTTTTAAGCTTAAAAATTAAGCGTTATGAGGACAATGACTTACAGGACCTAGTACATCTTATACGCCAAAAGACATAGTAGACTGCATTTGAACAAAGCAGTATTTATCGCAAAAAAACCTTTTTAACTAGTTTTTAAGCACATCTTTATTTAAAACCTTTATGTTATATTTTTCTTTAAAGGCAACTCAGAGTTGCATTTGCCATTTATGTGTTTACCGACGTATTTAAATCTTAAACAACTCATTTGAGATGTTTAACAAAACACGTCAATGTATGGTAAAACATCTCAAAATCGACGTGCTTAAAGTTTAAACACGATTTGTTAAACACGCTAGGTGTGAACATAGTATAATACTTTGTTTTGTAAACACATATTTTAGTACTAATATATACAACTGTGCACACAGAAAAGCTTAGAACAGCTATAAAAGCAGTAGCATTTGTGAGCACAATTGAATTTGTATTCTTAAGTTCAACAAGTGAACATTTTTGTCCAGGTTTATTATTATATTATATTATACCTTATTATATTATATTATACCTTACTTGCTGAACAAAAGGGTATAAATAGAAAAGAGAGAGACAAAATTTTGGTATGCGTTATTCTAACACGTCTAATAGTAAGCGAATTTGGAGTAATCTTAAAATTTTAGGCTGTTGTGGTGAAGAAGATAGCTCATTGAATGAAATTAATGTTGATTCTTTGAATAATGTCTTTCTAAGTAATTTTACACCTAGTAATATTGAAGATTTTAATTTTCAAGATTTTGTGAGTTGCATTCTTTTTCATTTAGTTCTATTACCGAGGCTGAGTTGTTTTGTGCTCTAAATAAGATTACATTTAATGCTGTTGGATATGACCAAATTCCTGTTAAATTTATTAAACTTATTTATCCCTTAATATATGATATTTTGTTGCATATAATTAATACTATATTAATGGTCTCTTATTTTCCTAAATCTTGGAAAGTTGCACGGGTTGTTCCTATTCCAAAAAGTGGTAATTTTGATCTTGAAAATTTAAGGCCTATAAGTATACTGCCTGCTTTGTCAAAAATTGTTGAGCATATAATAATGGACCAAATCTTAATTTGTTTGAATCGCCGAAATCTTTTACACCCTAACCAATTTGCATTTCAAAGACAACATAATACAACTACCTTATTGCTATCTTTGACTGATTCAGTAAGAAAGCACTTGAATGAGAGTAAAACTACTGTTATGGTTTCCTTAGATCTTAGTAAAGCCTTTGATCCAAAGCCAAATTGATATGTAAGTTAAGAGATAATTATTGTTTCTCTGCTTCTGCGTGTAAACTGATGCTTTCATATGTATCAGAACGAGTGCAATATATTTCATTGAATGGAAGAACTTCGAGTAGGGGTCCTGTGACTTCTGGCGTTCCAACAGGTTCTGTACTGGGACCTCTTCTTTTTATAGTTTTTTTTAATGAATGTATTGATATTATGTGCACAAGTTTTTGTCAACCATTTGTTTTTGCTGATGATATACTATTATTGTTTAATAATTGCGGTCTTAGTAATACATTTGAAGCTTCTATAAACTCACATTTATTTATAATTTCTAGTTGGATGACAAGTAATAATTTGCTAATTAACTCCTCAAAAACTAAAGCTATCCAATTTTTCCATAGCAATAATTTACGTCCACATCCGAGTATTCATATAAATGGTGAGAGTATACAATATGTTGATTACTTGAAATGTCTGGGTATTTACTTCGACCAGCGTCTTACTTTTGAGAGACATGCAAATCATCTTTCAAGCAGAATGTGTTTTACTTTGAGAAGACTGTATTCTCTTCAGTCTTATATGCCTCGGCATACAACATACTGTGTAGCGTATGCAGTGCTTATGTCGAATTTTACTTATGGTATAGAGGTTTTTACGGGTTCACCTAGTTTTGTTTTACAGAGGCTTGAGTGTCTTTTTAATAAGGTTTTAAGATTTGTCTATAGCCTTAGGGTACATGATCATGTTAGTCATTTTGTTGTGGAATTTTTGGGTAACTCTTTTAGGTCTTTTATTATATAACGTACTTTGCTTTGTTTCTTTAAAGTTGCTAAAAGTGGTTTGCCTAATATTTTGTGGCAGAATTTTAAATTTCTTCGTTCAACTTCCTTTTATTAATTATAGAATCTTTGATTCCTCATTCATTGTAAGAGTTGCAAGAAGTTAGAATCGATTACCTATTGAACTGAGAACTTTTGCCTCATCACTTAATGTTTTTAAAGTAAAGTTGTTGAATTATTTAAATCTCCAGCAGGACATGAAATTTTTAAATTTCTAAGATATGTGCAGTTTGTTGGTTGGGGAACCATTTAATTAATTTAATTAATTAATTAATTATTTATTTGTTTAATTTTTTCGTTGTTTAATTGTTATTTTTAAATTTTACTTAAGCAATTTGTACAGCATAGCTAATGAATATATTTTAATCTATGTAATATATATTTGGCCTTGTGGGCTTTGTATTACAATAAATTGATCTTTAAAATGAAATGAAAATAAGTATATTTTTTAAAAAGTGTGCTTTATGAATAAATACATTTTTCGAAATAAGATTGTTTTAGTTTAAAAAATATAAAGTAATGTGTTAACGTGTTCCACTTGTTCGAAGTCTCAATCTCTCTCGAACGTACAAATGCAAAGTTTTTGTCATAATATCAGCAAGTTGTTCCTGAGTAGAGATTTTCTGGTTGTTCCACATATAAAAATGCTGTTAAGAACATAAATTGAGCTAAGAGCATGAATTTTCCCAATTTTACAACAAGACTAAATTTATCGTGGTATTCAATATCTTCTTCTTGCTTTTCCTTTTTCTGAATTGGTATGTGAATAAAGCATTCGCATTCAATAACTTTGAGGTGTTTTATTCTGGTGCTTTAGCCAGCTGAATTTCAAAAGGACTTTATGGTGTTTTAACCAATTCAACCCAGATTGCATCAGGCAGTTCTGCATCGGTATTAGCATATTTTAGTGTTCTAGCCATTCCTATCACAGTTCTATTATCCTTTTCACGCACACCATTATGTTGTGGTTAGTATATGTAAAAGCATCCTCAAACATTTCCAAGTACTTATTTTTTGCTAAATCATTTCACAAACGGTCCACAAACTTCGGCGGAAATTAATTCCTCAAGACTTGTAGCTCCTTTCCTCTGTGCAAAAGGTCTTATGTTCTGCCTTAGCTAAAATAAAAGACACACAGTCTGTGTAGACTGTTGTTTATTTTTACATCTATATTAAAGATAGATTTTAATAATTTCAGGATATGAAAATTATTCTGGTGACACCAACACTTTCGATACAACTGCAGTAAGGAATTCTCTTATGCTGTATTAATTTCTGCATCATTGTCAAATATTTCTTCTATGGTTCCCCCGTATGATGATCTTTTGGTTTCTTGAGTACCAGTCAACAAATGTTTATTATTTACTTTACTTTGTTGCCGTTGAATTAAATTCATTGCTCCTTGTTATGTGGCATATGAACCGAAAATAAGTTAAATTCATTAAAATTATCCTATCATTAACTTGATTGCATTTCAATTGTAACACTATCAACGCTTCTATGATTTATTTTCCCGCTGCTCTTACGTAACTTGGATTTTTTAACTTCTTAAAACTTTTAAGAAGATTAATGTTTTTGCAAACATGGCGTGCCGTGATCTATCACCAGCCATCTCTAATAGAATTTTGATTGGCAACGACACAGGAAATTTAGCCTCATATTGCATATCTTCGTTAGAAGTCGATCGCCAATTCGCAATAAACTTATTTTTCGAACATTTTGAACGACATCTTGTAGAAATGGTGTTAGTTTTTTATATTTTGCTGTGTTTTTTAAAAGTTTCTGTGTGCTTTTTAAAGTTTCACTTCATTTACTAATTCGTGTTGTATTGTGGCTATAATTTTAATAAACGACCATTCCAATTCTTTTGGAGTGGATATCTCGGCTTGTTTTTGTTTCTAGCCATGATAAATTTATAGACATCTGCAACAGTTCTTAAGATTTTTAAATACGTGGAACATCGATTGATTATTTTAAAAATACAGTCGTTTTGCGATTGCGAACAGATTTCGCGGTTTTAAGTTCTGGAATATTATTTGACAATGTTCTGTATCTTGTTGTGTGAAGTCTGGACCCTCAAACGAATAAGACGATACTAACTCGACAACAGTGCAGTCTTTAGATAAAATATCCGCTGGATTCATCTTAGATGGAACGTGACACTCTGATTTATTACTCCACTCTTGTATTTATTACCGGCTACCGACGAACATATTAAGTGAAGAAGCATGCATTCTTAGCCAATGTAGCAAAATCTCTGAGTCTGTCCAGAGATTTCAAAGAGTTTGTTTTACATAAAATTTTATGTTTTGATTCACGTTTTTAGAACTTATACTTATTGAAAACTCAAATTTAGTTAAAGCTTTGGCCCCCGTGAAAATTTTAGTACGAAAGCCAAAGGTTGGTTTTTTGAAACAATTTGAGTTAAAAATTAACTCATTAAGTAGCAAGCATAAAAAATATATTGATAAAGTCCAAAATAAACATAAATACTACTCTTATATGTAAAATTTTATTATAAATTGATTAATACTTTATTAATGTACAAAAAAATTTTTAAATTAAAATACATACAGATAAAACTTGTTTGGAAAAATTACTATTAATTAAACAATTTTAGTAAACATTTGTTCTTAAATAGTTCAATAGAAATAGTTTTCCATGTTTGCCGGATATTTCACATATAAGGATCTGATGTGCATAAAAAATAACAATCAAGTCTTCATTAGTACAATATCTAAAAATTTTTCTCGTGTTATGCTTACGAAAGAATCTATAGTCTTTGTTTCGTTTTTCTTGCGCTTCATCAGATAGATCTCCTATTGGTAGCATATTGTGTTGAATTATTTGTTCCCCATGGTACAAAATTTTATGAACCGTTGATCGCATATATCTCCAAGAATTTTTTTTGTTGTAGTGTTTTTTTTTAACTCTCAATAATTATTTATTGCATCTTCACGAAAAGAACTAACAATAAGTATTAAAATCTTAAATTCTAAAAAAAGTTACATTAGTCCTGACCATGTCAGGCATAACCTTTTGGGTAAAAAAAGAATATTGTCACCAAGCATAAAGTCCCAACTTAACCAGTGTAATAGTCTTTTGCGTGCTGCCTTGAAGGAAGGCACAGAATCGAATTTGCGAATATATCTTCAAAATTTGAATGCAAGGAAAGGGTCTAATTATAGCCTATGGAAAGCCACGAAGAACATGCAACGACCTACTATGTATGAATATCCCTTACGGCAACAGAACGGTCTGTGCACAAAAAGTCCAAAATAAAAATTAGAGACTTTCGCCGGCCACTTAGAAAAGGTTTTTTCCCTAATTGCACTAGCTCGATAATTGATCCTTGTAACATTGTTGATGTAGTACAGCGGCCTCTTAAGTTTCGAATGTCTATTATTAAGAGGTTGAAAGTAAACAAATCACCCGGTTGCGACAAAATTACGGCAACAATGATTAAAAATTTGCCTGTTTCTGCTGCTCGGTTTATTCTCTTTATATTTAAATCCATGTTACGAGTCGGTTTCTTTCTCGCCTCTTGGGAATTATGGAATTTACTTATGATACTAAAACCAGGCATGGTATCATCATGTCGTCCAATAAGTTTGGTGCCCATTATTTCTAAGATGTTTGAGAAAATGCTTCTCAACAATTCCCGATCATCAGTTTGTATTTTGAAGGAGACATAGTACTATTCAACAAGTGCACAGATTTAATGATTTAATTAAAAGTTCTTTCAAAAATAAACACTATTGCTCCGCGCAGTTTATTAACATATCTCAAGCTTTCGACAAGGTCTGACACGATGGTCTCTTAGTTAAGATTACGCAGTTGCTACCCGTGTATGTGCATAAATTGCTAAAAAGCAATTTACAAGAGATTTATTTTTAAATAAAAGCCAAATCTGCAATTTCTTTGCCCTTTCCTTACTTACTGTTTCCCGCTGATATGCCTACGAGTGAAATGACTCACACGTCTACCTTCGCTGATGACACAGCTTTTTTGAGTATCCAGAAAGAGTCGTCAGTAGCGTCATAAAGACAAGTTAATGAGCTGGAAAGTTGGTTACAAAAATTGGAAAATAAACGTTAATGCTTCTAAGTGCCTAAATATTACGTTCACACTGAGAAGGGAAAATTGCCCACCCATCCTGATTAATGGCGTAAGAGTGCCGGAAAATAACAATGTAAGATATCTTGGCATGCACTTGGACCGTCGCCTTTCGTGGTGCTACCATATAGTAGATAAAATCACCTATCTGAAACTCAGATCTGTACAACTACACTGGATTGTTGGCACTACATATATATATATATATAAACAGTTATGCAAAACTATGCGAATTAGCGTGATGAAATTTATGAAAATAGAATAGAAAACATAGAAATTTATGAAGATAGCATAGAATAGATTCTTGCTCCATAATTTTTTCATAGATTTCATCACGCTAATTGGCATAGTTTTGCATAACTGTTTGCCTTTCTATAATGCTCTTCATTTGCTTTACATTGTTTCCTCCATTTAGAACTTGTGTTTTCTTGTAATGGCTGATTTTAATAAAATACGATCTATCACGTTTAAGGCGCCTTCACATCGACCAATCCAAGGACTTCGGTGTGTTGTGGTTGACAACGTTTCGTCTATGGTTAAGAAACGGCCACCACCGAAGAACAAACAGCACGAAATTTAGTTTTTTTCCATTTTTTTCTTAAAACTCAAGGTAGTATGCTATAAACGGCTGCCAAATGTAAAGTAACTGGTGCAGCTTGTTCAAATTTAGGTAGCGTGTTGACTCGCACAGTGCTACCATTTAAATTAAGAGTCGAGAAATTAGAAAAGTCACGGATTTATTGACCAACCTTGGAATCTTATTTGACTTTAAGTCGACAAAAATATTCTGTTGTAGATTTACCGTCAAATTCTGAATATTGCTGGCCAAAATACAACCCAAACTCGAAGTTTCAGATGTAACAAAATTTACTCGGCTGATATACTTAATGTCATTTACGCTTTGATCTCTTCTTCGAAATATTAAGAGCGCAATTTTCGACTTTATCTCTACGAAGACCTCTGATATTGGCAACACTAGTAGTCTAAGTAATGATTAGTTTTATTTTCCAATGCGGAGGGGAATATTTCATTTAGACACAATATAAGAAAAAAATATATACGCCAATATAAAAAAGCAAGAAATTGCTGAGTTGCCTTTTTTCAAGCAACACGTTTCACAAGTATCTATTGATCAGATTTGTCTTGTACGACAAAATTTGTTTACATGCATTGACATTTACGAAAGTACTAAAGTAATATCCTGATATATACTTGATTTATAAATGTGTCCTTGCGTAAGGACTCCCATTCAAGTTAAAAGTCAAATAATGCCCCAACTTAACTGGAAGCTCTTTGTTACTTCAAGCATACTGAACTGATTTAAATAAAAATATATTATGCACCTTTGCAGAGAAATATCTTCAAAATAATTATTTTTTAGTCGAAATGGTTTGTACATGAATCTAAATCGTAAATAAAAAATTCGTCTTGATAAATATCCTAGTATAAAATTCAATTTGGGACATTCTTCGATCAGAATTTGGCCCATATGCGAGACCGCAACATTTGCAACACACGACTTAGATGGAGATATCGTTTACTTAGTCGATTATTAGGGCAAATGAGTTATAAATAATAGCGACTACATACAGTTATTTTTTACGTCTAGCATTAGTAGACTTAATAAGTAAGATTTTTCATTCATAAACTTGTTTATATTCAGTAAATAAATTTTAAAAAAATATGTGTTTATTTATCTGCGCTTGGTAATCCAGAGGGTACATTGTGTTTTTTTGGTTTTATGTAGAAATGTTTAAAATTGTGGTAGAAAGTTTAACTTCGTCCATGTCCTGCACTTAAGCCAGTCTGAAATGAATGCATAAAATGGATGTATTCTCGGCCTTTTATTTAAATTAAGAGTGATCCAACTTGAAAAACTACAACTAAACAAAATTATAGACATTTAACTTTTTCTTTATTAATATAAAAAATAACACAATTTTTCTTTTTAACATTCAATGATTACATTTTAGATTTGTAGATTCTGCTGGCACAGAATACGGACTGATGAAAATGAGTTATGCCCAGCATGTCGTAAGGAGTACCCCGAAAATCCTGCGGATTTTAAGCCCTTAACTCAAGAAGAGGTGAGTTTCTTTTCTAATATTTTGTTTGTTAAAAATATTGTAAGTTTTAAAATAAAAATATTGGCCAAATCAAGGACAGATAATTTAATTCTATAAACCGATTTGAAAAAGATATCTTGTTTGTTATTCGTTTATAATAAAAGAGAGTAGAAATTCAGTTATTGCATTTGCTTTTGTGATGAATTTTTAGATGATAATTAATTTCTGCTTTCAGTAGTTCCTGCATTAATTAGTTCGCATAGATTTAAATATTTTGGCATTCATTTAAATTTGCCAAGAGCGATAAATAAATCCTCAATTTAAAAATTATGGAAAAATTAATTTGAAATTTTACGACTTTTGTCCATAAGTAATACCTTTCGTCCTAAGGCCAATTAAAACTTTCGAGAAACTTTAAAAAACGGTTCTAGCTTATTGAAATTTGTGGAAGAATTTTAGAACATTAAATCGTGGCTACGCCTAAAAATACTCAAGTTTTTTAGCTTTAAATGTTTAATTTTTCTACATAAATAGTAACCATGGCTAAAAATACCCAAATTGCTTAATTTTAAACGCCGAAAAATGCAGGGACAAAAGTAATGGCATTGAAGATTTCAGAACAGTATTTGTCATATTCATAATTTGTATAATTGCTGTAAAATTAAGAAAAAAAGTGAATTACGCAAATGCTCAAAAAATGTGTCAAAAAAGGAAAGGCTCGGCTTTGTAAAACACAGGAAGAAAAGTCATGGCATTGTAGATTCCAGAATTTGTATAATTTTTCAGTAATATAATTAAGAAAACAGTGAATTTACGTGTTATAGAAAAAATTTAATACATAAAAAACAAAATATGAGATAAAATATTTTGAAAATACATTGTAAAAATTTAAAAAAGTTATTTATACATATTTACTAATTATTATTCATAAATACTAAATTAGATACTTTGCTCGATTTTAAGAGTTTTCCCCGTTTAATAATGATCTGCCCCGCAGAGAAAAATACACGCTCACTTGGCACTGATGTATTCACAATGCAGAAACTTCTCGATATATTCTTGTTCATCTTCTTCCAGCACGAAGGAGGACTTGCTTTTCTATCTATGTAGTATCACACTCTCTTATAACCGCGGAAAGATTATTTTCTAGTCGTTACAGTCTTGCTGAAATAAATTTCGTAGTCATTTCAAATATTATCATCGCCTTAACACCTTTTTCTTTTGGTCAACATATTTTTTAATTCGCAAAAGTCAGAAATTAATTTTCTTCGAAGCACTGCAATTATTGCATTATTTGGACCAAATTTGCATTATTGCTTGAATTTTAATTTTTTCTCTGAAATAAGGGTTTTAAAATTTAAACAATTTTGCGAATTCCTATTCAGTTAGAGGCAAAAATAAGTGGTCAACAGTAGTATATTTGGAGCGTTATCGCTTACTATCGCAGTAGTTTTGTTGTTTATTCAAAAATTTGCCTATACTTTTTCTTAAAAGTTGTCAAGTTGTCGGAAAAAACTAAAGCAACTGCTTTTTTTCAATAAGTTGTTTAAAGAGCCAAATTAAATTGTAATAGATAATAATTGTTTATTTAATAAAACAGATTTTTAAATTAAATTGTATTTTAAAATGGAATTAACATTGTTTAGCATTTGAAACATTCAAAATCAAAGAAAATCAGTAATTGGCATTATTTTAACGCGCAAAAACTAAAACACAGTAAATACTGACAAGTAAGTGGTAACGACTCAATATTTTGTTTCATATCCTTTATTTCGATTAAATTAAATTGGATAATGCCTTCCTTGTTTTTGAAGAGTTCATTTGGCGATTGTGCCAGTTACTTTAAATAATTCATTTTTTTGCCAACGAACCCCTCTTTCACATATTTAGATCTGCTGTTTGTCGTCGTTATCGTGGTTGTACACTTTGTGCACATGGAAGCATGATATTTTGAAGGATGTTTTTATAAACTAAATGATCCATAGCCAGAAACACATCGCCAGACCAAAACCCTGCTCCGTCATGTTCCACAATGCCTTCTGTATAATGTTGATTTATATATTATGTTGTCCTTTGGGTCTTCCCACTAACGTTAATCCATCGGCACGTAACAAATTATACTTCGGCTCATCAGAAAAAGTACGTTTTCCATTGTGTGGGGGTCCAATGAATGTGTTTCGCTACGAATTAAATCTTGGACTGCAACGGTAATCAATAATATTATTGCCTCATCATCTCGTTTGCTTGTTTTAAATGGATCTCTACCTTTATGTACTGTAACTAACGAGACTCAGGAACGAAAATGTCTTACAATTCTAGATATGACACTGTGATTAATTTTTTTTTGTTTCGGGCCAGCACTCATGTTTCGGACCCTTACACATGCGATGCATTCTGCCAGTCAGGTAATGGGAGGAGGAAAGAGGGAGTAGTGTTTGTGGCCATTCAATTTGAACTTTCCTTACTTTTTTTCCTTTCAATTTAAAAGTGACAATAGTTTATTCCAAATACGGACTGTTCTGCTAAATAACGAATAGATGTACTTTCAACGAAAATCGAGTTATACGCAAAAACGTGCGATTAACGAGAACAGGTTCCATAATTTGGAAGCGATAGAACATCCCACATTGGGTCGACTATCCAGAGAATCAATAGAGTTGGATACCCTACTGTCCCCAATGAGCGTTTCGGCCCCCTCCTGTGCGCGGTCGAGCAACTCTAAAATATATGTTGGGGCGTCGGCCTATACATCAGAGTTGTATTCCATTTTTGGACGGATATAGGTGGTATACATAGTACGGAGATAGTACAGAGATCAGATGGAATGAAGTATCTTTTAAACCGTTTTAGAAAATCGCGGCACTTGGAAGCTTCTTTAGAAACCTGAAAAATTAGTTAAGTCCATCGAACATCCACTGAATTTGTATGCCAAGAACATCAAGAGCTTCCGATTCCGTAATACTGATATCAGCCATAGCAACAGATGCAGCACCATTTCCGAACAGAGATCTATGCTTAATCATGCAATATTGTGTATTACGGGCATTAGAAAAGGGCCATAAAAGCCCTAATCTCGTCTTCTCCATTGTTAAGCTGCTTGTTGTATTGTTACCGACCACTTTTCTCCTTTGATTTTATAAAATTTTTAATCGAGAATACTGGAAACTTTGCTTCCAAGATAAAAAAATAAATTTAAGAAAGTTCAGAAGGGTCAGCTAGAAGAAACTAGTTAACAAAGAAAATGAAACTAAATCATAAAACTAAACTTAAAAGTCGACTATCACTTAAAGGATGAAAGATAATTCTTGTCAAGAGAAATTTCCAATATCAAAGTAAAAACGAGAACTTGACAGCGGTTTCAATTGAAAATTAAAACTTGATTAGACAATATAGCTATTTAGAAACTGCTGAATTATTTCCAGCAGCATTCAATGTGAATGTCTGCACATTGCTAATAAACTCTTCGTATTCTTTAAGTTTAATTACGTGTACTATTCTAAATGTTCCTTGTTCTATTTTTGTTATTCCCTTATCGATGGTGATAATATGGGAAGAGGAATAGTTAATTATTTCATTTTCCGCGTGAGTAACAAACCACAGCTGGATCCTGAACAAATATTTAATTTAATATTGTTTTTGTGAACTATTCTTCCTGAATAAGTTAACATGGTCGTATTTCTATTTTTTTCACTATTTCTTTATAGCGTGGGGATAATTTAGATCCTAATCTTTTGTTAATTTTTTCTTTATCTTTGTTGTGATGCTCTAAATCTTTTTCCTTTTTTTCTGTTAGTCTAGTACTTATTTCTTCTCTTTCCTCTTCTAATTTTTTTTATCTCTGAACTGTCTACCAAAAAAATAATTCTACTGGTTTTCTTTCTTTAACGGAGTGAATTGAAGAGTTATATTCATGAATTGATTTTGTAAGTAGGTCGTCAAATAAGGTGTGGAGTTTTTCTGTTTTTAAGCATCTCATAATTTCTGAAAGAGTAAAATGAAACCTTTCTACTTGTCCATTGACAAAGTTAAAGTAAGGAGGTGTAATGTAGACATTCATTCCGAATTGGTTTTTAAGCAAAAATGTTATGAAAGCAGAATTTAAGGATTTTTCATTATCTATTACAATTGAGTTAGGGGCACCAAATGCTAGAATTCATTCTATAAAAGGTTCTTTTATGTCTTCTATTGCTTTAGATTTCAAAATCATGCCCTGCCCGTATTTCGAAAATTTATCAATGGCTGTAAGGACCAAATTTTTTTCAGTCGAGTAAATGTCAACATGAATTATTTCTCTCGGAGTTTTGTGGATTGGTGTAGTTTCTAAATTGGGTTTATTTGTATGACGGTCATTATTCTGTTCTTTGCAAATTTTACAAGCTTTTGCTATTATGTTGGTTTTTGCTGCCATTTAGGGAATATAACATTTTTGTTTGATTTGTTTTCTATTTTCTCTTCCAATTCAGTGCGCTCGTTTATGTTCTTATATTATTATATCCTCTTGTTCGGTTTCATTTGTTATATCCTTCACCTGGATTTGGGTAAATTTGATTTTTCTTGACCCAAACAAATAGTTTCTTAATGTGGTAAGTGCTCAAATTATCGCCAACATTTCTTTTCGTGTTCTTGAAAGAAATGTTATCGGTTTGATGTTTTGTGACAAGACTGCATTGATTGCATACTCAGAAGCGTCTGTCGTCAAATCAAAATCTTTTTCAAAGTTTGGATGAGAAAGAATAATATTTTCTGAAGTAAGTGAATTTTTTATCTTTCGGATTTTGATTTAAAAATATGCTTCTTATTTTGGATGCGTTCTTGGAAACGCGGCCATCCTCCGCTCTTAAAAGGGATGTCAGGGGCTTATCTAGTTTCGATTAGTCTTGTATGATAATACAATACGGAAATATCCTGACATGGCAAGCAAACTTCTTAAATCTTAAGGTTTTTGGATAGGGGTATCAACTATTGCTTTTACCTTATCAGGGTTGGCTTCAATACCATTTATGCCCACGATAAACCCCGCAAATTCTATTTCTTGTTTTGAAAATTCACTTTTGTCAAGCTGAACTTTAAAATTTGCATATTCTTGTGTTTGGAAAATTTGTTTTAAATTTTAAAAGTGATCTTTTTCGTTTTTGACAAATATAATTATGTCGTATCTATAAACAGCATATTTTCCCGATATGATTTCTTAAAACGTCATTTAGAGTGCGTTGGAAAATTGAAGGGAAATTCTTTAGTCCAAATGATAATCTGACAAATTCAAAAATTTTCCGTTACTAATCGAAAATGCAGTTTTCTCGATGTCACATTCCTTAAGAGGAATCTGATGAAAACCGCTTTTCAGACAGAAAAATACTTATTTTCTTCAAGGTTTGATAAGCATTTATTTCTGGGATGGGGTGGCGATCTGCTATGGTGACTGAATTAAATTTCCCAAAGTCTATGACCATTCTATATTTCTTTTCTCCAGATGCGTCCACTTTTTTTTTGGGAAAATCCAAACAGGTGCATTATATGGAGATTTCGATAATCGAATTATGCGACTTTGAAAAGATCGCCTATTTCATTTTTTAGTGCCATAGGATGGGGATGACCTTTTGAGTAAACCGGTGAATCAGAGGTTGTCCTAATCTCTCCTTGAACACGAGAAGTGTAGGTTAATTTATGATTCGGTTCTGAAAACAAATTTGAATACGCTCAAATTACCTCTTCTAATTTTGATGTTTGAGTTTTGCTCAAATGGTTAGTTCGAAATTCAATTTTGTTGACTGATTGGTAAGTATGCTAGTAAATTTTAATTTTTTCTTATTTCCTACTAACATGTACTGCTCTTTTATATGAATTATTGCGTTAAGTTTTTTAAGGCGATCATGACGAAGAATGCCATGAAAAGATTTTAAATACTGTAAAATAGGTTGAAAAGATTCGCTTAAGTATGATGCGTAATTTTCATGTTGCCTGATATGAAGTTCGTGAAAAATGGTTTTTCATTTTGAATTGGTTTGGTAACGAGAGAAGGCTGAGTATATATAATAATTAGATCCTGTGTCGATTAGTATTTTTAATATTTTACCATTCTTCGGCTTACATCTAAGATATGGAAGCGAGAATGCGCTAATCTAAAAAATGGATATCCGACAAGCCTTCTGCTTGAATGTTTTCCGGTTTAGTTTCGTGTTGAAAATAACTTTGCATATAATCTTCAAGGCTTTGGTCTTGAATTGTTTGATTATAATTATCAGTATTTCCGTAACTTTTAGAATGACTTTTTGTTCGTAGAAGTTGTCGTTAGGAACCTCTTTGGTTCCTATGTGAAAATTTCTCTGCAGTTTATTATGTGGCATTGGAGAGTTCATGGATTGAAGCATGGGCCTTTTGCCATTAAATTGATTTGGTTGACGAAGTCTATTCTGATAGTTAATATTTTTGGACTTTAAACATCTGTCGATGTCCATGAGTTCAGGTTTTTGTAGGTTTGGGGCAACAAGTCGCGGTGGCATATTTTGTTGAAGGAATGGGTTCCTTGATTGGAAATAATTTTTAGGCTGATTATGTGAATTTTGATTAACAGAATGTTGTTGATATGGTCTTTAATTAATCGGGTATTGAAATGTGTTCCATTACCTTGTGTGACTAGGTTGATGCAAGGTAAGTTCCGGATAAAAAGGTACTCTGTTTAAGTTGTTAATTCTTTTCTTTTCGTATTCTGTTCTATAATTCTGATTTTGTAATTTGAGGCACAAATGCAATGCTTGTCTACCACAAGATAATTCACGGATTGCCAGAAGTCTCGGTAAGTCTCCATTAAGATCCTTACGAAAGTGTCGAGGGCCTTATCGCGATATTTTTGCGTAAGTTATGTTGCTGATTCATAACCTATTTCCATGTATCCTATTTTCTAGACAGAATTCTTGTATTTCTGCCTTGAATTAGTGACGTCATCTGGTAATCTAGTGTGCCTAAATCACGTTTGTCGCCATAATGAAGTGTTAAGCACTTTGTAACGACACGCCTTTCCTGGCTGCTGGGGTATGCTCGGCGGCGTCCGGGTTCGTGTAGTGTCGTTGGGACAAATAAAAAAGGCTGCGATTGATTAGGTTATAACTTAGCTTTTATTTGCCACTAATTCTTTGCTTGACGGCAGTTTGCTTCTCGGCTTCGTCTACTGTACACTGGTGTGTGTGTGCGGCAATTTCCGTTGCCTTGGTCCTACGTACACCGACCAGTGTCCGAGGGCAACAGCCAAAACAATGTAAGCTGTGCTGGGTCAAAACCTCCGCTCAACTGTCCAATGCTTTGGTCACCAACTATGGTGACCATAGACACAAATTCTGGTGGGTTAAAACCTCGGCTTCGTTTGTGACCGAACCACAGTTCATTTAGTAGGCCTTGTGTCCAAGGGATATAACCAAAACAATGTAAGCTGGGCCGGGTTAAAACCTCCGCTCAACTGTCCAATGCTCCGGTCACCCACTATGGTGACGATAGACACAAATTCTGCTGGGTTAAGACCTCGGTTTCGTTTGTAACCGAACCACATTTCAGTTAGTAGGCCGCGTGTCCAAGAGAAATAACCAAAACAATGTAAGCTGGGCTGGGTTAAAACCGCCACTCAACTGTGCAATGCTTTGGTCACCCACTATGGTGACGGTAAACACAAATTCCGCTGGGTAAAGAACTCGCCTTCGTTTGTGACCGAACCACAGTTCGTATCTCAGGGTATAAATTGGGATGGGTTAAAACCTCTGCTTTGTTTACAACCTGACTGTTTTATTTAACAGCCCGAAATATATTAAAATAATATTACCTGCTGTCCTGCCGCCGGCTTCGCACCAAATGAATTATTATTCATGATGTTCGCCCTTTTATACCTATTCTGTCAACACACATCTATACACAACATCCATATGCCATATTGGCAGTTGATGTACACAACAGCCGACGGCTGTATTCACCACCAGCCATCAACTGCTGCCTAAAACAGCTGTTGCCCATTTTACCACCAGCCGCTAGTTACACCATCCTGCCAGATGGCATTGACCAACGTACTGCCGTTAAACACAAAATTAAAATTTTAAAATACTTAAAACTATTATAAAATGTAAACATAATTCATTAATCTTACAACTAGTTTTTAAAAGAAATAATAATTCATTTAACTTAATATTAAATTAATTACTGTAGAAAAATAAAGACATTATTTTCCTAGAAATTAGCGAGATTACTTATTTATTATAAACAAAAATAGCAATTCATTTAAAATCGATACATTGTTCCAATAGAAATATTAATTATTATTAAACAAAAAAAATATATATTCATATAAATAAAAATACATTATTTTCAAAGAAAAAAGTAGAAAGATTGCTTAATTAATATAACAAAACCTATTGTGCCCGTGAGTGCTTTGCAACTCATTTGTGGTTTGTTTTTATTCTGCAGCGTTCCTTTTTGTGTGTGCCAAAAAATTCAATCATTCAAGAAAATTAATCAGAAAGAACGCAATTTTTTTGAATATTTTACCTTTTTCACAATTCAATATTTTTGTGTGCTTACATATATAATACGTCTTTTTCTATTTCAATGCTTTTACATATACGACATCTTTGATCGATTTTGGTTCGCGGTATAGACAACAAAGCACGTGATCATGCTACATATCATTGCTAAACCAACACGTAGCCGTTTAAATCAAACGGCAGTCCAGGTCACTCAAGCGATTTTTAAAATGCGACTGGATAATTTACAACATCGTCTTTGTTGTGACCAATTCTTGTTTTGATTGTGCAAAGTAATAAAAATTATCTGGAAGCGCAATTATTTTTGTGATGGGGTCTATTGGAATTACGCCATTCCTAATATCTAACAATTGCTTTGAAAAACGTGCGGCTGAAGAATCATTTTGCAATTAAACACGCAAATTACACACACACGCACAGAATATGGAAAACAAAAATCTCTATTTGTTTGCACATCTACTCTGTATGAACATGAGGAACATGAGCATATTTCGATTTGTATATCCGCCGCATTCTGTGCAAACACACACACATACAGCAACGTACAAACGAAAACACACATTTCATTTACTACAAAACATTGAGTCGAAGTATGCAATGGAAAAAAAATTTGATTTTTTTGAAAAAATTGTCTTGTTTCAAATACGCACTGTGGTTTCGGCCACGTCTGCCCCCACTGACCTATCGTCTCCTAGCGCAGACCGTGCTGAGACCGTCAGAACTTTTAGTGCTCATCCAGGGCGGCTATACCCTGTTTCCCAGGCTAACTTTGCGGCCATACTCTCGTTGGATCTCGGACTGGAACTTTTTAGCTCAGGGGTGTGGTGTAGTGTACACATATCGTCATGAGACAGTGTAAGAGTGTACATACCAACTTCAACATCGTAGCGCAACAGCTACTTGAATTACACATGTTGAAGTGTGGCAAAATACCACCAAAGTGTATAGGACAAAAGTGTCAAGTTACTAAAATATGTATAATTTACTCTGTGGCTTTCCGCTTGCATATTGCTGACATATGCAAACAAGAATAAATTAATAATAAGAATAGAAACAATAAAATTAAGAGAAAATAGAAAGTCACTCAATTTAGACAATAGTTCATTAGTATATATAAGCTAGGTTAATTTGTAAATAAAATAAGATTTAAACTGAACATTAATCGGCACTCACGTGCCTAGCCTTCTATTTATTCCTTCTAACTGTTGGCCGTTCTTTTATACGCCTATTAGTTTAGCTGTTCTCCTCGACAGCTGGATAAACAAACGCGAGAAATATAGGGAACAATCAATACACATTACATGGCGACCCCGCTATTTCACATTAAACATTACGTGGCGATCCTGCGGACCGATCCTGCAATTCAATAAACAAAACTATAGATCCTGCAGACTACGATCATGCATACCGGACTATAAGTTCCTGCAAACCGAACATGGCAAACCTAGACCACCTAAATCCTGCTCATAACGGACCAAATAAACTGCAAAAAAAAAAACACAATAAGGACAACAACAACGACATAATAGAACCTTCAATACTCCACTCGTTTTAGTACTAAAAAAGAACATGGAGAAAAAATTAAAGGAGAGTAGTAGTAAATTTCAGAAAACTAAGTTAAAAAAAATATATATAAAGAAAAAAATTATTTAAATTATGTAGTAACAATAATCACACTTTTCACCTCCATATAATATAGTTTAGATGTTCTTAATGTACACTTAAAATATATTGATATACTCTCTATTCTTCTCTTAACGAAAAACCATACAAATAATGAAATATATATAATAATCTACATAAAACAAAAAAATGTTTGTCCGCCATCTTTTCGTTAACATTTTATTAATATCTGCGCCGTGCTTTTTGTTGACGGCGGTGTGTTCTGGGCGACCAAAGCATAAAGCTGGTGTTTACTCGTGAAAGTGGACCAATTGTGTTGAGACGAGTGCGGCTGATATAGATTTTGTGAAGACATTGTGTTAACATAAAATATCGGTATTTCCGGCCATAAAGGCCAAAACAGATGTGAAATTTAAAATAAATACAGCCAAAAAAAAAAAAAAGGAAGGAAAAACAAAAAATTTTGTACTAGAAAATTGTTAAACAAAAACATTAAAATAAACAAGAAAGCTGGGAGATACTCTTATGAGTACCTCAAAAGCAAAAAACTGTCAAGTAAGTACTAACGGCAGAAATGCTTATTTAACCCTTAGCGCTGAAGACGTAAACGAAAACAACACAACGAAAAAAATTGATGATAGTCTGTATCTAACAGCAAAGCAACACTTTCGCGTTCGTACTAGTTCACTACCGCAAACCAGTGAATTGTTATCGGTTCCAGTGCCACTCAAATCGGCAACTTCATCCGCGTCGGGTTCCTACTCTTCAGTTAACGAAGCTGCTACAACTGCTATCGTCATCGAAAAACCTAAGATCCAAGTGGGAATGGACAGATACCTAACAGTTACCAAACGTGGGCGAAGTCCCAAATCGTCCCAGGTCGCATCAGTTCGAAAGCTATCGAGAAATAGTGACGCCGCCTCAGTAATTTCTCAAAATCGATTTTCTTTGCTACAAGAAGACAACGAGAAATCTGTCTGCACAACCAAAACCTCTAAACCTCCACCGATCTATTTGAGGGAAAAAAATTCAAACGCCCCTGTTAAGAAATTAATTTCGACTATTGGTGATAAAACGTTTTATGTCATGCCAATAAAACGTGGCAAAATTGATGAAACCAAAATACAGGTTCACGAAGAGGCGAATTTCCGTAAAGTGGTTAATGAACTTGAAAAGAGTAAATTAAGCTTTTACACATATCAGCTTAAAAGTGCTAAAGGTTTGCAAGTTGTAGTAAAGGGCGTAGATCCAAGTGTTGAACCAAACGAAATCAAAGGTGCCCTCATTGATCAAGATTTCAAAATTAAAAATGTCGTAAACATAATTAATAGGGAGAAAATACCACAAATCTGTTCCGAGTAGAATTGGAGCCCAACGACGTAAAACTGAAGAAAAATGAAACGCACCCAATTTACAATTTGCAATATCTTCTGCATAGAAAAATCACGGTAGAAGAACCACGCAAACGTTTAGGGCCCGTACAGTGTCACAACTGTCAAGAGTTTGGGCACACAAAAACATACTGCAAACTTCCATCTGTTTGCGTTATATGCGGAGAATTGCATGCTACTGCTAGTTGCAATAAACCTAAAGGGGAAACAAACCTTAAAAAATGCAGTAATTGTGGCGGTAATCACACTGCAAACTACAGAGGTTGCCCCGTTTATTCTTTCATAAGACAGGGTGCAACACCGGCACCTAAAGTTACATCGGCCCAAAAACAGCATATTTTATCGTATCCCCAAATGGTCCGACCAATCAATACTCATGTATCGTATGCCGACGCCGTAAAAATCAACACTGTTCCACCAAAAAATGTTCCATCAGCAAATACCAATGCAGACGCTAACCCAAGTTTCAATTTTACTCGTCTTGCAGCTACTATTGATAACCTTGTGCAGACAATAAACAATTTCACAACTAGTATGACTAGCATGATGCAACAAATGCTGCAAATGCAGACTACTTTGCTTCAGGCAATCGTAAATAGAAAATGAATTCGTTGAAAATATGTTTCTGGAATGCAAATGGCATTCGCCAACATAAAAACGAACTCGAATACTTCCTCACGGAAAATAACATTGATATCATGCTGGTCGCTGAAACGCATTTGACTACAAGAGGTATTTTTAAAATTAATGGATTCACATTTTATGATACAAAGGATCCGAGAGGAAGAGCATGCGGCGGCTCAGCAATTTTAATAAAGTCTAGACTGAAACACCATTTTCTAGACAGCAAGCGTGAGGACTATTTGCAAGCCACAACTATTTGTGTTGAAAATCTTTTTAATGATATAGTAATATCATCGGTCTACTCTCCTCCCAGGTTTTCAATAACCGAGGAGCAGTATGAAAAATTTTTTAAAGGTCTTGGACCATGTTTTCTGGCAGCTGGCGATTATAATGCGAAACACAATTACTGGGGTTCGCGCTTAATTACACCTAGGGGCCGAGCATTGTACAACGCTATTAGCAGTAATGATTTAGATGTTGCTTCGAGTGGTCAGCCTACATACTGGCCTACCGACAGACAAAAAATTCCGGATGTAATAGATTTTGCTGTCACAAAAAATATTTCAAGAAATTTAGTCACAGTAGAATCTTCCATGGATTTATCTTCGGATCATTCTCCAACCATTGTAACTATTTGCAGCCCGCTTAGAAGACATTTGTTTTTTCCTGATACAAATATGATCAGTCGCATCAACTGGTTGAGTTTTAAAAAATATCTCAGCAGCCATTGTTCGGAGAATATTTTGCTAGGAACAAAGGAGGATGTAGAGTGTAGCCTTGCAACTTTTAGTGAAAATATTAAACAAGCAGCACAGCTTGCAACAACTAAACATCCGCAGACTGCTTTAGGTCACATCTATTCTTCAGACATTGAACGTCTCGTAGCGGAAAAACGAAGAACTAGGAGAGATTGGCAACAACACAGATCGCCCCTGCAGAGGCAGAGACTTAGAGAATGCACAAAGCGGCTTAGAGACTTACTAGCATATGAAAAAACTGCATCTATTGAGAAATATCTGGAAGGCCTCGATGCTACACCAAACTCCAATTATTCTTTATGGCGTGCTACAAAAAACCTTAAAAGGCCCGTTGAGTACAAGCCACCCCTACGTAATATTAGTGGAGATTGGGCAAGAAGGGACGCTGAAAAAGGTGACTTATTTGCCGATTACTTGAAAGATGTATTCACCCCACACATATGTACTGATGATATTAGTTTGCCGAGCGTAGTTGGATTACCATCTCGACCCTTAAAGTTTAAGTTGCGTGAGGTACAAAAGTTAATTTCTGAAGTAAATCCAAAAAAAGCTCCTGGTATGGACGGCATAAGTAACAAAATGTTGAAGGAGCTCCCCAATATTGCAGTCAGAATCATGCTATTCATTTTTAATGCCATTTTACGGCTTGAATACTATCCTGACCACTGGAAGATTTCTAAAGTTAAAATGATTCCAAAACCGGGTAAAGACCTAACCAAAACCGAGTCATATAGGCCCATAAGTCTATTACCAACTATTTCAAAGGTTTTCGAAAAGTTGCTTATGGATAAATTGTCTCCAATGCTAAGGGAGAGTGGGTGTATCCCAAACCATCAATTTGGTTTTAGAAGTAGACATAGCACAATTGAGCAAACCCATAGATTGGTTCTGGTGATAAGAAGGACTTTTGAAGAGAAGAAGTATTGTTCAGCTATTTTTATTGATGTTTCCCAGGCTTCTGACAAAGTTTGGCATGAAGGTCTATTTCTAAAACTGACCGCTCACTTGCCTTGTAATATGAGCAACCTACTGAAAAGCTACATAATTGGACGAAAATTTGCTGTTGTTGAAGGAGACTTCGTAAGTGTATCCAAACTAATTTCCTCAGGTGTACCACAAGGTAGCATTCTTGGACCAGTTTTATATTTGATATATACCTGCGATATGCCTGTAAGTGAAACTGTCCACACTTCTACGTTTGCTGATGATACAGCGTGTCTAAGTTCGCACGAAAACTCCTATCAAGCTTCAATAAATCTACAGCAACATATAACTCAGTTGGAGTTGTGGTTAAAATTATGGAGAATTAAAGTGAACGTTCAAAAGTGCATTCATGTGACTTTCACCCTGCGAAGAGATAATTGTTCACCCGTTCAAATCAATAATCACATTGTTCCTCACCATAATTATGTGAGATATCTTGGTATATATCTTGATCGTCGCCTTACATGGAAACATCATATTGACTCAAAGCTAACACAAATGAAACTTAAGCTAACACAATTACACTGGCTCATTGGCAGGAACTCGAGACTTGGCCTAGATTGCAAACTTCTAATTTACAAGAGTATTCTGAAACCAATATGGTCTTATGGAATCCAGCTTTGGGGCACTGCCTCAGCTTCAAACGTAGATAGAATCCAACGTATGCAAAATAAAATTTTACGGTTGATAACTTCCGCACCATGGTACATCAGAAATTCAAACATACATTGTGATTTAGACATACCGCTGGTGACTACAGAAATCATCAAATACGCAGGCAAATACTTGATGAAGCTCGAAGACCATCCTAATCCCCTTGCTCGCAATATCTTGGATTATAGTGGACATAGCCGATTAAAAAAGAGGGATACCGCAGCTTTAATCCTCAATGCTATAGACGATACATCTTAGGAATATTTGCTTTGTTTCTTTTATGACAATTTTTTTTTTTTACCCAAAGGTTAGGCCTGACATGGTTGGGACTAATGTAACTTTTTTTAGAATTTAAGTTTTTAATACTTATTGTTAGTTCTTTCATAGAAGATACAATAAATAATTTTGAGAGTGGAAAAAAAAAAAAAAATTTATTAATATTGTTACAAATGTGTCTTGCTTAAGTTTATACACACACACAACTACAATTTGATATGTTGTTTACTAACTGCTTGGCTTGCAAGAAAAAAATATACATGAATGCTGTTTACCATCTAAACGCGCAAGACAAAAAGTAATTTTACAACAACAAACATACATGTTGTTTATCATCTGCGTAGTTCTCTAAAAAACCCTTTTCTACAAAAAACAACAACAAATGTATTGAAATAAATCCCAAGCAGAAACCTTATCAGCATAAAAACAAAAACAACTATACACACAGACATACAAGCGCCTATACATCGAATAAAATACATACAACTACAAAATGCATACAAAGGGAGTAGAAGATTCTTAAATCTTCTAAACTTTAAATGGACAAGTATAAATAGGGAAACGTCTGAGTTGATAATCAACCAGTGTAATATTAAACCTCATCGAGTAAAGACGTGCATTTTTAAGTAAATTGTTTTGAAGTGTGTCAATTTTGTGTAGTTAACCCTTAAATCACCTTTGTGTGGAAAACCACACAAACTGAACCATGTTTATTCGATAAACCAAAAAAAAAAAATGGGGTATGCTAAAGAAATTTCCTGACTTTGTTAACAATATCAATTAAGCACAGAGAACACCTTTTTTTATTAAAAAATATTTTTTAGTAACGAAATATTTCAAAACTTACGTAAGTTTCCCTCGTGTGTCGTTTTCCACACATATGTAGTTTCAATGTAATTTGCAGTTATAATTGCAATATATCAGATCAAAGAATGAAACATCGTTGGATATGTTCGATAGTGAATATGGACGCTCCATATTTAGAGCGATAATGTCAAAAAAAAACATTTCAATATATGAATCGTGTTATTCGTTTTGATGACGTTATGATCAGACGTCAAACCAATATCAAACAGATAAATTTTCTCCAATTCATAAGAAATTCGGCAAATGGGCCAAGTTATTGACTAATTTTTTCAATCCATCTGAGTGTGTTACAATTAATGAATAACTGCTTGGATTTCGTGGACGATGCAAGTTTAGGCAATATATGCCTTCAAAGCCTGAAAGATATGGAATTACGTTTGGAAATCCAATCATATTTGGCTAAGCCTGTTGGTAACATAGCTGAAAAAAATCAGGGAGAACATGTTGTTTTGGAGTTAGTTAGATTTAAGGCTCACAATATAACAATGGATAACTATTTCTCATCCTACCAACTTAGGCAAAAGCTGTTGTCACAAGGACTAACAATATTAGGTACTATGCGCAAAAATAAAAGAAGCATACAACCCAGATTATTAGAGTGCAAAAAGGTTCCCCTGTACCATTCAACTTTTGCATTCACCGTAAGTACAACTCTTGTGTCATATGTGGGGAGAAAGGTTAATTGTGTAGTACTGCAAAGAACAATGCATCATTCGAATGAAGTAGAATGTGATGCGAAAAAATTGCCAAAAATCATTCAATTCTACAACAAAACTAAAGGTTCGTTTTATATTAGCTTTATTGATCTTCAGCTTTACAACTTTATTCTATATGTGGCGTCGATACCGTGGACAAAATGTTATCGGGCTATAGTTCGAAAAGAAAAACAAATAGGTGGCCAGTTGCTGTTTTCTCAAACATGGTTGATATTTCAGCTTTAAATGCCTACATTATATATAAAGATCTAAATCGGAAAATAAACAAACCAATTGTACGTCGAGTTTTTTTCCGCGAGCTTGGAATATCTCTCGCAAAGCCTTACATGGCAGTACGAAAGGGCGTACCAAGAACTCAATCAGCAGTATCTGTGCTTTCTGCTATCAACCAAAGCGATTTAGTGGATGAACCAATAACCCAGTCAATAACCTATTCCCGTGAACTATCTGGAGCTGAGCAGAGCTTATCGCAATCGTTCGAAATTCCTTCAAAAAAGCAAACAACTATTCCTCCTATATTCGAAGGAAAATCTCGATGTCATATTTGTTATAGCGAAAAGTCAAAATATAAAAATTATATTCACCAAACGAAATGCTGTTTTTGCAAAAAGGGCGTTTGTAAGCCTGCCCATAACCGCAATGTTTGTGAAAAATGTATTGAACATAAATTAATGTAAAATAAAACGATATATAAAACAAATATGTCATCAATATTTATAAAAAATCGTGATTTTGACTGAACAATAACTATGTTCCTTCAGCAAAATACATAGACATTGCATATGTGTGAAAAACCACACAAGGGTAACTAACGTAAGTTTTTTTGAAGGTGATTTGAGGGTTAAAGTAAATGAAATTGTTATAAATTTAAAAATTCTAAAAACTGGTCTTATTTTGCAATAAAGAACTCACAACAAAACGTTTATAAAAGGTATAAACGTAACAATATGATGAAAAAAACAAAAAAAGGATTTCTTAGAAACTAAGTTTATTAATATTATTATATAAAAATATCCATATTAAATGTTATTATTTTAAGAAATACGTTTTTTAATTATATTTAGTTTGAATATCCTTTAAAACAAAACATAATAATACAACAATATCAATGCAAACAATCATAATCATTCATTCAATAAAACTACAACTTCAAGAAGATTGCGTCATATTCAATAATGAATTAAAACAAAGTAGTAATTCAATAGCACCAAAATACGAAATGACACACATTAAAAGTTTAAATACAATAACCGACAGAATAACCTTAGAAGATATTCAATTACAAACTAACCCACTAAAGTTTATGAAATATTAAACTACAATAATGTAAAACAACAAAGAACTTTTTCATAGAATACTGGATAATTAGCAGATTAATGACAATGACGAATATGCAAGAAAGGGGTTAACGAACACATTTAGGAAATACCAAAATATATGTCGCCTAGGAAATGAGAAATTTGCAGTCAGAAATTTTTTTGAAGTAAAATATTAGTAACAAGGGTAATGAAAATTTGGAATAATAAAAATAAAAACAATGAGGTAAATAAAAGTAAAAACAAAGAAGAATATAATGAAGATAAAAGAAATAAAAAAGGAAATGATTTAGATAAATGCAATTATCAGACTCCTGATCAGCTTCACATATGGGAATCCATATCCATAAATGTTATAAAGAATATGAAAAAATTGCAATTTAAGAAATTTGAGAATATAAAAGATGTCGACATATTTATTAAAAATAATATTGTGCACATAGGACGTAATGATAATTCATCCAAACTGTTCGATTGCATGTTGCTGACATATGCAAACAGGAACAAATTATTAATAAGAATAGAAATAATATATTTGAGTGAAAGTAGAAAGTCACTCAATTTAGCCAATAGTTCATTTATTAGCTAGGTTAATTTGGAAATAAAATAAGCTTTAAAGTGAACATTAATCGGCACTCACGTGCCTATTTCTTCTATTTATTTCATGGCGATCTCGCCATTACAC
Source organism: Trichopoda pennipes (assembly GCA_030448955.1). Classification (NCBI taxonomy): domain Eukaryota; kingdom Metazoa; phylum Arthropoda; class Insecta; order Diptera; family Tachinidae; genus Trichopoda; species Trichopoda pennipes. Next base: position 205,203 of record JASKUP010000042.1, on the reverse strand, counting down.
ATTAAACATTACAGTAGTGACTAGCTGATACCAGGAAGTTTCACCGTCATTGACCTTTCATAACATTTCAGTCCGAGATACCGATATTGGCTATCTTTCCACTCGATTGTACCATAACCTCGTCTTCTGGGCGGTGTTGGTGGATGAAAATTTTCGTTTTCCCAGTCTAGGGAAAACGAACCGACCGTGACCGTGCGATCGTCAAAACCAAAAAAACTATGACTAAGCTCATTCAGGATCGGGTCGCCTAATAGTTCAGCAAACGTATCTGGCTCCAGTTGTTCGATATTTTCGAAACCTTCACAGATGTCTGACGGATCGGCAGTGCCGGTAATACACTCTTCTTCCGGACATATTGGGTTTGTGGGCGTGATCCTGGAAGCTAGTGGAGCTGCCTGTCTTACGGGATTTCTTTTTTTTTTATCAGTTTTGGGGGTAGATTGCCTGGTTCTTCTCTTGGTTTGGACGCATGTAATCGCCGTAACACCTCCCTCCAGTTGGCGAGATGTTCATCAAAAGTTTTCCTGATAACGATAATGTCCTCCAAGTAGCCAAATACATGGGGCTCCATGTCGGGTCCGATCACAGTGTTCAACGCCCGCTGGAAGGTAGCCGGAGTCGAGTGTAAACCAAAAGCTATCACTCGCCATTGGTACAAGCCACGGCCGGTAACAGCAAAAGTTGTATACTTTTTACTGCCATCTTCTAACGGGATTTGCCAGTAGCCATCTTTCAAATCGAGGCTGCTAATAAATTTTGCATTGCGCAGCCTGTATAAAATATAGTCAATTCGTGGGAGCGGGTACGCATCGGGTTCCGATCTGACATTTAATTTTCGAAAGTCCATACAAGTTCGCCAACTGCCTTCGTTTTTCTTTACCAACGTAATCGGAAAGATATATGGGCTTTGAGAAGGTTCAATACAGCCCAGTGCCATCAACCGATTTACTTCAGCGTTAATGACAGTCTGCATGGCGGGGTTCCGTAGATCGTAGCGCAGCAATCGGGCTGCTGTAATTGGCTGCGATGTCGGCTTGACAAACGGTTGGCTGGGGGTCCTGGTATCGCTGTTGGGTACCTGGGTCGTCTCATCTTTCACGGGGGTTTGTGGTGTGATGGTAATTGTCTCGTTTGGTACTGTTAGTGTTAGTTGCGTGGTACCAGGCGAGCGCTCGTTCCTGGTTTGCAACTCCAATAGTTCCTGTCGTCGCTTCTCGCTGTGTTCCGTTGTTAAGAACTTGGCGAAACGCTTCCTTAATTCTCGCAGGTGTTTTACCAAATTGTCTTTGCGTAAGGTATACGCCCATGATTTTTTCAACATCTTAACGTCGTGGGGGTGAATCACTTCACCTCTCTGAATTCTTCTACGTAACTCTTATAGGATCCCTGCTCTGGCGCCAAATGTAACGACACGCTTTTCCTGGTTGCTGGGGTATACTCGGCGGCGTCCAGGGTCATGTAATATCATTGGGACAAATATAAAAAGGCTGCGGTTGATTAGGTTATAACTTGGGCTTTATTTGCCACTAATTCTTTGCTTGACGGCAGCTCGCTTCTCGGCTCCATCTATTATACACTGGCATGTGTGTGAGCGCGGCAGTTTCCGTTGTCTTGGTGCTACGTGCACCGGTCAGTGTCTGAGGGAAATAGTCAAAACAATGTAAGCTGGGCTGGATCAAAACTTTCTACCAACTGTCCAATGATTTGGTCAGTCGCTATGGTGACTGTAGACACAAATTCTGCTGCGTTAAAAAATCCGCTTCGTTTGTGATCGAACCACAGTTCAGTTAGTAGGCCATGTGTCCAAGGGAAATAACGAGAACATTGTTAGCTAGGCTGGGTTAAATCGGTTTGCACTCCTTGATAAAGCTGAAACTGCAGAACCAACATTTGTATCTGCAAGAAAGTTTAAGCCACCTCCATTATATATAAGAGAAACTACTACCAACTCACTGGTGAGCACGTTGATACAGGTACTTGGTAAAGATAATTTTTATGTTGCATCGCTGAAAAAGGGCAACGTCCTGGAAACAAAAATCCAGGTAAATAGTGAAAGTTATTATAGAAAATTGGTGAATAGTCTAGACTCCGAGAAGTAAAACTATTACACGTACCAGCTAAAAAGTGCTAAGGACTTAATGGTCATCATCAAGGGCATTGATAATTCGGTGCCAGTAAAAGACTTGCTTGACGCCCTGGAGAAAGAGGGTTATGAAGTGAAATCCATTCACAATATATTAAAAAAAAATAAATTTTTCAACCTATGTTTAGAGTTGAAATTACATTTAACTCCTCACATATGAACGAAAAGGTCCACTACAGTGCCAAAACTGCCAGGAATTTGGGCACACTAAAACATGTTGCAAGTTGCCTTCGGTCTGCGTCAGATGTGGAGATATCCACAAAAGTTTGAATTGCCCCCATGACGAAAATGATGCTAAAGTTCTCAAATGCAACTGCGGTGGTAAACACCTGCTAAAAGCCCAGTATCAGAATCGCAATACTGTTATTCCTAATCTTCCATCTATGTCACAGCAACAAAACGTTTTTGACACAAATGCAAATCGGCAGCAATGGTCCTACGCAGCTGCGCCTGAAAGCATCAGCGGCAAAGATAGCAAAAAGCCCAACTACTCCAGTCGTAATGAAAACATGGGTAGGTTAATCCAAGCCATTGATCGATTCATGACAAACATGAAAAGTATGTTTCACCTAATGTTGCAGAGTCAAAGCATGTTAATGCAGATTCTGCTGGACAATAAAAAATGAACCGGTTGCAAATATGCTTCTGGAAAGCTAATGGCGTAAGCTAACTTAAGAATGAAATTCAACAATTCCAGCACACAAATCAAATAGATGTTTTGCATGTTTCTGAAAACCATTTTTCGACCAAAAATTGTTTTCGAATAAATGGGTATTGTACTTATGATACAAAACACCCAAGTGGAAGAGCTTGTGGTGGCTCAGCAATTCTTATTCATAGGATGTCGACCATTTTCCAATGCCGGAGTACAAAACTGACCATATACAGGCCGCAACTATTAACATACCCGCTATAGGGATCGCTATATCAGCAGTGTACTGTCCAACGAGGCACAATATTAAAAAGGAGCAGTTTTTTAACTATTTTCAAACGTTAGATCCAAAATTATTAGCAGCAGGGGACTTGAACGCTGAACACACGTTCCGGGACTCTCGTCTGATCACCCCAAGAGGTAGACAGCTACTGGTTGCGGTTTTATCTAACAAATGGGATGTAATATTCTCAGGATACACTACATACTGGCCTACAGACTTAAACAAAATTCCCGATGTGATTGACTTTGCGGTATTTAAAAACATACAACGCGAGCATATTTCGTTGATTCCTTCCCTAGATCTTTCATCGGATCATTCCCCGCTATTCAACTATCAACAAAACTTGGAACAAAACTATAAATACTTTCCAAATAGTAAGACAAATTGGCTTAGCAAAATATTTCACTGAAAACCGAAGAATATCGAATATACTGACTATCGCTGCTAACCTATCAACGCCCACTACCTCCTTATGTACAAGGACGTATACTAATACTACAAGTCACGTTCACTCTCAAAAAAGAGAAAAGAGACGATTAAGGCACCAATGGAAAGAGTCCCGTTCCCCCGTCTTAAAGGCACAATTGAACCAATGTCAGAAAATGTTGCGTGATGCCCTTCAAAAGAAACAAGAGCTGAATTTAAATAAAGTTTTGCAGAATTTAGATGCCACCGAGAAGACGGAGTACAGTTTGTAGAGGGCGGTCCGGAAAATGAAAAGCCCCATCGTTTATGAAGCACCAATTCGACTGCAAAATGGAAATTGGGCAAAAAATTCCAACGACAAAGTTGAAAATTTGCCAATTACCTTAAGGCGATTTTTGTCCCAAATGTAACAGACTCTTTTCACGTAAAGGACTTGTATCCATCAATTCTAGGAATGGATACATAAAAAAATGTTCATAAGACAGTAAAAAACAAAACGGTAAACAATGAACTGGCAATACAACTTACAGGCACGCTGAAAGCGACACTGGAACAGAATTACTTTAAATTTAACAATAATATATATAGACAAACAACAGGATTAGGGATGGGAAATCCAACATCTGCCATCCTCATGGAAGTATTTATGCAGAACTTAGAGGAAGAATACGTAGAGGGATTAAAAACCAACTTCGGAGTAATATTCTATGCGGATATGTCGACGACATCATATGTATACTAGAAGGAAATAACGATGAGCAAATTCTACATAACTTGAATGAACGACACGAGAACATAAAATTTACAATGGAAAAAGAAGAGGAGGGGGGAATTAATTATCCAGACCTAACGATCAAGAGGAACATAATCTCGAACAGAATCGAATATGAAATATACAGGAAACCAACAGCAACGGACACAATAATACACAACTCATCAAATCATCCCCAGCAACACAAAAACGCAGCAATCAGGCAGCTAATAACAAGACTCGAGAGTACACCACTAACACGGCAAATATATATGAAGGAAATGGAAACAATATACACCATAGCGGACAACAACGGATACAAAAAGCGCCTCGTAGATAAAATCAGGAAACAGATTAGAACGAACAAAGAACAGGAGAATGAAAGGGGAAAATTGTAGCCCAACGCACAAACTGTCAAAATTCTTTGGAGAACACAACATCAATACCGCATTCAGAACAGGAAACAACCTAGGCAGAATACTACGCAATAGGACAATCGGGACAAATATACTAGACAAACAAGGAGTGTACAAATTAACTTGTACATGCCATTATAGCTATATCAGGCGAACGGAAGGAAACATTAAGACCAGATTTAGGGAACACATTAGATACTATAACAAAAAACTACGGGGACTAAGATCGACTCCAGAATCAAATTCTGCGAACCATATATTCAACAACAAATGTACAATAGGACATATGAAAACAACGGTTAAACTGCTTCATACACAGCACAAAGGAAGGAGACTAAATGTATTAGAAAACATGGAAATATACAAACAAAAAACGATTGAAACATTTTTACAAGAAAACAAACATTACACCATCACAAACTCGTTACGCAGGTGCACAAGACCAAAGCCATAAAGAACATCGTAAACGTACAATTACAGATTATTATGTCACAAAAAAAAACCCAATAGGTTTACACATAAACACAAACGGACAACAAGCATGATCGTAAAAGGATTTAGTTAGGAAGAAAGACGAATGAAAAAGGGAGCGACAAATTAGGTAAAAAGAAACAAACGAAAAAAGAGAGAGAGAGATACAGGCGAATTTTAGCGTTTTTTACCCGCTAAAAATTCGCCTGCCTACGCTGAAAGCAGTTATCTGTGAACTGAAGCCAAAAAAATCACCCGGTAGCAACAAAATCAACAACACAGTGATTATCAACCTGCCAAATTCGGGTCTGAGAACTGTTATGTTTATTTTTAACTCTCTGGTAAGGACTGGTTACTTTACATCTTCCTGGAAACAGTCGGAAATAGTTATGATTCCCAAGCCTGGCAAGACGTTACGCAACTATCATCTTATCGTCCAATCAGCGTATTGCCTGTTTTTCCCAAAGTATTTGAAAGACTACTTCTGAAATCTTTGGTACCATATGTTGATTGAACAAACTTAATCCGCAATCAATTTGGGTTTAGGAAAAAACACAGCACCATCGAACAAGTGTATAGAATTACGAATTTAGTTCATGGGGCTTTTGAAAGTAAGCAGTACTGCTCTGCACTCTTTATTGACATTTCGCAAGCATTCGACAAAGTCTTGCACCAAGAACTTGTGTATAAAATTACAACACTGCTTCCCGAAAACGTTCACAAACTATTTGGCATATAAATTATGTGTGGTAAGATCAAAAAGTACATATTCATCGATCAAAAGAATTTCAGCTGGTGTCCGACGGGGGAGTATACTCTGGCCATTCCTATACTTATTGTATACCGTGTATTTGCCCAGAAATCCACTCACACACATATCCACATTTACTGATGACACAGCGTATTTGAGTATCCATAAACGCTCAGAAGTAGCATCTCAACAACTTTAAACCCACAATGCTGATTTGGAGAAATGGCTGCACAAGTGGAAAATAAAGGTTAATGCCTCGAAAAGCGCTCACATTACATTTACGTTGACAGAAAAATTTTCCACGCATCTCAATAAATGGAGTAACAATTCTAGAGCAGAGCCAAGTTAGGTACTTGGGAATACACCTCGACCGGCGTCTTACGTGGGACCACCATATTGCTGCCAAAATTACACAGCTGAAAATTAAAACCACCCAGTTTTATTGACTAATTGGATCATACTCTTTATTAAATTTAGACCTTAAAGTACTCCTATATAAAGCAGCTTTAAAACCAATATGGTATTATGGTATCCAATTATGGGGTTCTGCATCAGCATCAAATATTGGAAAGCTACAAAGAAGACAGTCAAAGATCTTGAGAAATGATTACGTGCGCTCCTTGGTATATACGAAATTATAATATCCACAAGGACCTCAATATTCCTACCATCCGAGAAGATATTTAAAAGTCGTGCGCGAGCTACATGGCAAGAGTAACTGATCATCCCAATCCACTTGCGAGGGACTTACTTTTATTTGAGGGGCGTAGGCGCCTAAAAAGGGTGCAAATTTTTGACTTGGCAGGATAATAATTTTTTTCTCTCGAACTACCAGTACCAGGTAGTACCAACATAAATATTCTTAGGTTAAGATTTTAATACTTATTGTGAATGTCGTACAGACAGATAAAAAAAAATAAAGCAGTTAAAAAAAAAATTAAATTTTTCACTTAAAAATGGTTTTTCTTAATATAATATAATAATTCTTTGTTAACTTACATTACTATGATACCCCACATTACCACTACTGCAAGCTTTGGATTACTCCCTTTTGTCCTGGTTGACTACTCGTGGTCCTCTGTTGTGTCTAATTGTAGTGGTCGCTGTTTTGATAAACACAACGGTGATGTGTTTTTCCAGCGGTGAGCTACTTTAGGTCGGGTTGGAAAGTTAGGTTTCTTCTGCTCGGGCGCCAATTATTTTTATTTATATTTTTATTTTTTAAAATAAATTAATTGTTTTTACACTTTATTACCTTTACATTTATTTGTTTGTTTTATTACTTTTCACATTTAACTTTAATTGCGGATTGAATATTTAATTAAAAATAACTTAGTGTAAGTAATTTTTCTTAACTTTAAATCAAGCAACAGTTATCGATTTTATTAAAATAATTATGTCAACATTAATTTTGTTAACTAGAGCAGTCGGTGAAAATAAAAGTAAGCAACTTCTGAGTAATCAATCAATAAAAGTCAGCAACTTTTGTGTAGTCAACAAAGAAAAGAGGTTAACAAGTTTTGTTGACCACACGAAAACCGGCTGTAAATGTCATTTTTTTGGTTAAGTGATAAAGGTTCCTATTTGAAAAAAATTACAAATTTAAATGTAATTTATTTATTTATTTAATACAAACTATACATATAACTAAATTATAAATATAATTAACTAAAGCTATGGCAGCATTGGCCTTAAGCTAGTACAAATTCTGAGCTTATATATATATATCTAAATGAACTACACTTAACAAAAAAAGTCTCCTAATTTTTTAAAATCATATACTGCTATCATGTTGTTAAAAAACTAAAAAAGTCTTTATTTTTTTAGTATAGTTCTTCGTCTCTATTGATATGCGGGCAATTGTTAAAAATATGGCCAATGTTAATGTGTTTCTATTGCAAAGAAGGCATGCCATGGGGGAATGCTTTCCATGTGACCTTTTGTGACCCATTCTGAGCCTCAATATATTATTTAGATGCTTCCTGTGAAAATTGCTGTTGCTTTTAAAGATTTGTGAACCACAGTGGGACTAATTTTCATGAACCACGCGGACGTATGGTTCCAATTATTTAATTTTTGGATATTATATTCCTTTATTATACATTTTTTTTATATCTTCTTGTGAGAAGTTGAACGTGGCACTTAAAGGTGCCGATAAAGCATCCTTGGCAAATCTACCTGCAATTTCATTACCCCTAATTCCCGAGTGCCCAGAAACGCAAATTAATTTTATAGCCGGCTGTTTAACAATAGTTATTTGTGTACTATAAATACTATTATTATTGTAGTTGAGTGTAACATTAATACCAGATAGTGAATTAGTACATATTACAAATCTCCCTCGGCAACTTCGTAAAGATTTAATTGCCTTGTAAATAACGATAATACTGAAACTCACTCTATTGTACACTTTTGACCCAACCGTGTAAATAAAAATATGGTCTTTTAATTCGTTTTGCAGTTCGAGGAATTTCTGTTGTTGCATTGTGGGGTTAGTAGACCATTTTTTCAGAATATGTAAAGATTTGTCAATAGTGTGGGCATTTTAGATGCAGTTTGGAAAAACCTTTTTGTTTGTTTTTGTTTTGTTATTAAATGGTATATCGATAAGCTTACAAAAAATTTACCATGCGTGATAATGCAGAGGTGGATGTTTTACATTGTTTTTTTTTTTTGAAGCACTTTTGTTAAAGATTTTAAGAGAGGCGAAATGTCGCTTAAAAATACGGATTGAAATAGCTTTGCTGTGCTAAGGTCTCAAGACTGCTCTATAGTCACACAATTTGCTTCAAATAATAACTTTACCCTAGGTGCCTTCAAAACCTAGCGTAGAGCGTAAAGTTGAATTGAAAATTGTTCTTAATTTGTTGTTTTAGGGGTGAATCCACAAAGAAACTCCATAGTTCATTTTAGATATAAATAGTGACTTGAGTACATTTATCAAAGATGAGGTGTTACTTTCAAAATTTCCTGAGGAAAGACATATTATTATCTTAAAACGTTTTGAAAGCGAAGTACTGAGAGCTCCAACATGCGAGCTCCATCGATATCTATTGTTGCATAGTATTCCAAGAATTCTTAAAGAGCTGACAGTGCCGATTTGGTTGTTGCCAGAGTTTAAGATAGTGTTACAATTGTGTTTCCTGCATATGTGGAGGTGTTTGCATTTATCAAGTGACGGTTGTAATCCTGAAGGATTGCACCAATTTTGAATATTATATACAAGGATTCTCAATCCAATAGCTTGGTTCTTCTTTTTATTTAGTTTCCTAATAATTACGAAATCATCGGCATATGCTACGAAGTCAAGCTATCTATTTGCCGGAATTACGTTAGAGATTTTATTACAAGCTATTAAAAATAGAACAACGCAGAGTGGAGATCCTTGTGGAACTCCATTTGATAACGCTCGAGGTTTGGAAAGTTGAGCCTCAATATAATATTTATTCTTCTGTTGGCTAAAAAGTGTTTGATGTTATTATACATTTTTGGTCCAATATTCCATTCTACCAGTTGCTCGAAAATGGGGTGAAGACTGATTTTGTCAAATGCCTAAGCGAAATCAAGAGCGATTAAAGATAAACGCTTTTTTGACTTTAGTGAGTGATAAATTAGAAAGTCTATGTATATTAAAGATTTTCCTTTTATGAATCTGTACTGAAGTAGCTTATCCGTGGCAACAAACCACCACAGTCTGTTTGCTATGATTTTGTCTAGAACTTTGGAACAACACGGGCTAAGTGATACGGGACGATATGAATTTGCTTTTGTTTTGATTCTCTAGGTTTTATTACTGGGTTAATTAGACTTCTTTTATACATTTGCTGGATAAAGTTAACCAAAATATTGGATAGTTTAACCATTCTCTTCAGGAAATTTTCGTGCAAGTTCATAATCATGGGGTACGATATTCGATCTATACCTGGTGTTTTCCCTTTAAATTTGTTTAGTGCAATTTTAAGTTCAGTTAGTCTAATCACAATAAATTTTCCCAGGAAGAAAAACTTTTTCATTTGTTAATATGACGTTCTTGTCTTGTTGAAATGCAAGAAAAAATTATGTGTCCTAGCTACAGTTAGGCTATCCGTTGTTCTATTTTAGGGATCGTCAGGATTTTCTATACAGAAGAGAGAAGACTTCAACCTACAGAATCTGCGGATGTAAGACCAAACTTTCCTGGCAGGAGGTGACGGGCTTATTTCAGAGGTGAATTTGTTAAAGACTTTCGAGACTTAATTTCTCTTTTGTAAGAGTGGAGATCCTTTTGGAATTTCATTTGATAAGGTTGGTAGTTACATCTCACTATTATTCTTCTATTAGTTAAAAAGTGTTGGATGTTATTTACATTTCTGGTCCAATATTCAACTCTGCCAGTTGCTCCAAAATGGGGTGTAGACTGATTTTGCCAAATGCCTAAGCGAAATAAAGAGAGCTTAAATATAAATGTTTTTTTGAGTTTAGTGAGTGATTAATTAGAAAGTCTATGTATATTAAGGAGTCGTTTAAAGATTTTCCTTATATGAATTCGTACTGAAGTAGCTTCTCCGTGGCAACAAACTTCCACAGTCTATTTGCTATGATTTTGTCTAGAACTTTGGAACAACATGAGTTAAGTGATATGGAACGATATGAATTTTGTTTTGATTCTTCAGGTTTTATTGCTGGGATAATTAGACTTGTTTTATACATTTGCGCGATAAAGTTAACCAAAATATTGTTGGATAGTTTAACCAATATATTGTTGGATAGGTTAACCATTCTCTTCAGAAAATTTTGTATCCATAGGTTCCTTTGACCAATATTCTGAGAAGATTTTAGCTATAGTTAGAAGGCTATCCGTTGTTCTATTTTAGGGATCGTCAGGATTTTCCATACAGAAGAGAGAAGACTTCAACCCACAGAGTCTGCGGATGTAAGACCGAACTGTTCTGGCAGGAGTTGACAGGCTTTTTTCAGAGGTGAATTTGTTAAAGACTTTCGAGTTTTTAATTTTCCTTTTGTAAAACGCATTAGATTTTTTGTAATTAATTTCGTTGATCGATGTTTTGAACTTGTTCCAGAGATGGTTAAGATTGGTTTTGAGAGCCTCTAGCGTTTCAGGCCACCAAGGAACCGGTAGTCGCTTCCAAGTTGACATTTTTTGCGCTGTGCTGTTATTGGCACTTTGTAAGATTATTTTATTTATATTGGCTGCTTCTTTATTCATATTTATATATTCAGAAGTGATTGCGTATATGAATGATAAAATTTATATTGCTGCTAATATGCTTTTCTTGTTGAGTTATTATTTGAGGTTTGTATTTGTTAATTAGTTTTAGCAGTTCGTTATAATTGTTGTTGAAGTGACTGTAACATTTTAAGTCATAATAATAATAACTTCATAGATAAATTATAAAGGAGTATATAAGTATTAAGTTGAAACTTATTCTCGTGAGGATTGTTAACAGTTCCTGGCTTTCCTTTGCTGTTGTTAGCTTTTATTCTGCGGATGTTAAGCCAGTATTCTAAAGCATGGATCCGGCGAGTTGTTATTTATGTTTTCATTGCTTACTCAAGTTGATTGCGGATCTGGCTACTGTTGAAAAGCTCGATTGACTTTCGTTATATTTTACAACAGCAGTTTTGTTGTCAAATTTTTTTCAGAGTTTTATTTTCTTTGCAGTTAATGGACTTTTTGGAATTTCCACAGGTTCAATTTTCAGCAAAGTGATTTATGTTGCAACGATTTATGCATAATTAGTCATTTTTGCAAAATTTTGGAATATGTACAAAGCGGAAACAATTATGACATTTTCGGGGTAGAGGTATATAATATGGTCTTATTCTGGCTACTTGGTATACTATGTTAATATATTCCAGTAAGTTAATCGAGGCAAATGTTAAAATTATGTGGTCAGTTTCGACAAGCTAATTGTCACGTTTTTTAAGTATTTACGCTATTATCGGCACTGACCAGAATTAAAAATTCCAACTCTGTGCGCAACCGTCTGACAATTCTCACTGTCAAACTCGACCTTAAGATCGAAATTTGACCATCGAAACACTATCGTCTAGCGGAGTCGCATTTTTATTTTTCTTCTTTTCTTATTTATGCCTTTAACTTACAAGATTCTCTTTTTGTCTTATCCTTTTCACTCTCATTTTAGATATCTTATTTTTATTCTTCTATTTTTTGTTTGTATAAATACAAAAAATTCTGTCTGTCTTTTCACACTCGCTATTAAATTGCACACTTTTCAATACAATGAAGTTTGCGCGCGACCACGTCCGAATGCTTCAACGATCAAACACCGAAAAATAAATGTAATAAAATAGAAAATTATATGAAAATATCAAAACTTCATTGTGCAGAAACAAATATATATTCCAGTGTGCACAATTCCTTATTTCAAAATTTCACTCCGAGAATTTTATTATAATTAAAGTATAAATATTTATTTGCATATTTATTCCTTATGTTTTTAAATTAGATAAAAATAATATTTATCTTTATTTTAAGATGATAGCTTTCAAATCGCAAAAACGACAAAGGGATCAGCAACGGAAGCAGAAAATTACTGAAAACCGTAAACATTTAGCAAACGTTCGTGTTGTTCAAAAAAATTTAGTTTTTGTGGTCGGGTTGCCCCCGCGACTTGCAGATGCTGATGTAAGTATTGTCTGTATTACCTAAACATAATTAAATTACTGTCGGAATTATTTCATTATTATAATAATAACTGTTAACTATAATAATTTTATTTACACTGTCAATTTAAAGGTAAGGAAAATTCATTTTAAATCAAGTGCTAGATTATACAATAATAAAACTTGATAATAACTATGAGTTGAGCTAATCTTTTTGGTTTGGTTTTTGCTTCTGCCAACCGTATGACCTTGACAAAGTCTTTTTTCATAGATTTTAAAAATAGTTTAAATTTAAAATAACACTTCACGACGATATTAAAAATTTCAATTATCTCGCAAATCTTACAACGGTATGGAGTGCACGTTACATGCTTTTATTTTCCGGCAAGCAAAACATATTTCTGTTTACAGTTTTTATTGTTTCTCTTAATATTGTTACGAAGATGCTTTGTTCAAGTTTTAAAAGAAAATAATTATCAGTAAAAGAAGTAAACGAAACGATGTAAACGACTTGTGATGATGTTAAATTAGCATTTTCTTGAATATGCGAGAACCGCTCAAAACAAGTACAAAATCAGCGAATAAAGACATAAAACATTTTTTATACCTTAAAGTAGTAAAGTTACCATCGTGTATTTTTGGGCATAAAATTTAATTAATCTTGTATATGACGTTTAATTTAAAAACACTAAAGTGTTGTGCCTTATTATTTTGTAATAAAATAAATCAATAAAATAAAACGTTCATTAAAGGAACAGTATAGAACTGTTACATAAAACAAACAAAAATTATTTTTCGTAAATTTGTTTAAAATAATATTTTATGCTGTGAAGAGTACAGCATAAAACATATTACTAAAAAGAAAACTTTTAGCTGCTAACGAAAGCAAGCTCATATCATAACCTAGAGAGAAGAATACTGTTCCGCTCTTCATCAATGTTTTCAAGCCTTCAATAAGGCTTAGTTGGCGTCATTGCTTGTTATATAGGATTTTTCAACAAGAAGTTTGTTTTCTAAAACAAAATAAAAAAAATTTAGATTGAGATTTTCAAATTTTTATTGTGTTGCGAAGAGAAAAGTTCGGCAATTATGAATGGAAAATGATATCTGGCAAATATCCACCACGAAATCGATTCGATTGGCTCTGTTCTTCACATAGCCCCACAAAACATCCCGTGGTGTTAAATTACAAGATCTGGTTGGTCGCTTAGCTTCTAATTGTCGTGAAATTATGCGTTTGGGAAATTTGGTTTGCAATAAATTGATCGTTTCATTGGCTGTGTGACATGTCGTACCGTCCTGTTGAAACCACATGTTAGTGGTAGCCACATCTTCAATAATAGGTCAAAATTGAGTTACCACATTTCCAGCCTTATCTTCGAAAAATCGGCCCAATTACACCTACAGATCGCATAGCGCACCATACAGTGACACGTCGAGCATGCAAAGGCCTCTCAATAATTGCTCTATGGTTTTTTTTATGGAAATAAAGTTGATTTGGAAAGGTTGCTAAAGAAATTGAACCAACCAAATTATACATCAAACTACAGGTAGCCAAATATCTACTGTGAGCGTCAAAATAAAGTGTACAAAAGCTTTTTTAATAATATGTATTTTATTTCAGTCTTTATTAGTTCAGATATTATTTTCAATTTTAGGTTTTTGAAAGTAGTATTCAGTTCTGTACTTAATTCTAAAAAAAACAACAAAAAATATTTACAACAACAAAAGTTGTTAAACAAAAACAAAATATACTCCAAATTTCACGCGCCAAAATAAAGTGTACAAATAGTTTTCTTTTAAATTAAAAAGGTAACTAGTACTTCGTTGATTTCCCTTTTGCTTTAATAACGGAACTCAGTCTTCGGGGCATAGATTCCAATAGTTTCCGGGTAACATCAGATGAAATTTTATACCACTCTTCCGTTATAACGGATTTGAGCATGCTCTTGCTGGTAATACACCTTTTCCGGATTTGACGGTCTAGATGCTCCCATAAATGTTCGATTGGGTTTAAGTCCGGCGATTGGGGAGGATGATCCAGTGTTTTAGGAGTGTGATAAAGTAGCCATTCTTTCACTATTAATGCAGTATGCTTGGGATCGTTGTCCTGTTGAAAGATCCAAGGTCCCTGCAGGTCAAATTTCTCGACGCTGCTTAGTAAATTGTTTTTTAAAATGTTCAAATAGTCTATTTTATTCATGGTACTTTCAATAAAAACCAAATTGCCTACTCCACTTGCTGCCATACATCCCCACACCATCACCGAACCCCCACCGTGTTTAACAGTAGCTATTCGATTTTGGTCGGCATACTCAGTATTCTTATTTCTCCATACTTTTACTGGTTTTTTCTGCCCAAACACTTCAAACTTGCTTTTATCGCTAAATACAACTTTATTCCAGAAAGAAGTATCATGATTTACATATTTTTTTGCATAATCAAGTCGTTTTCTTTGGTTAACCTCCGATATTAGTGGCTTCTTTCTTGGTAATCGACCATGCAACCCATGTGCATGCAATGTTCGTCGTATTGTGCTGGCACTTACGCTTCTATCGGATGTAGCACAAACTTCCTCTGATATTTTAACAGCACTTTTAAACGGATTCTTCTTTACATCCCGGACTATACACCTTACTTCAGCCTCATTTAAAATTTTAGGCCGGCCTGCACCTGGCCGATTTTCTATTTTGCCGAAATTTTTGTATTTGTCAACAATTTTCTTTACTGTGCTATGGCTTCTATTAATAGTACAACCAATTTCACGGTAAGTTTTACCTTCGTTGCGAAGTTTTATTACCAGCTCTCTAACATCAGTGGAAGTTTGTTTACCCATAATTGAAAAAATTTAATATTTGCTTAAGAAAATGCTTTTCACTCAGCCGATCGCTACTATTTAAACTAAACTATTAGTAAACTTTCAATAGAACGCAAAAAGAAGAAAAAAAGCAAATATAACGGTATTTTTTTACAGTACGACATTGCTAAAATGCTAAATATGATCTTTGTACACTTTATTTTGACGCGTGAAATTTGGAGTATATTTTGTTTTTGTTTAACAACTTTTGTTGTTGTAAATATTTTTTGTTGTTTTTTTACAATTAGGTACAGAACTGAATACTACTTTCAAAAACCTAAAATTGAAAATTATGTAAGAAGTAATAAAGACTGAAATAAAATACATATTATTAGAAAAGCTTTTGTACACTTTATTTTGACGCTCACAGTATGTATATGTATTGATAGACGTTTGACATGAAAAACCATGTTGAAGCAAGATTGACTTAGATGAAACAAAAGTGGTATAAACAAAGAGATTGGAAAAAATTCTACGGTAAGATTAGACTACAATTTATTTTAATTCAATCCTGAAGTCAAAATGGTGCTATGGGATCCAGTTATGAGGCACTGCTTCTTTGTATAATTTAGAAAAAAATAAAATGCAAAAACAAAATAAATAATAACTGTGATATATAAAAAGAGTTACACGTGCCCTTCGATAAAATGGATAAAAATAAAGTAATCTCAAATCAAGTGAACTTGCTATACGGAAATGTACCTTTGTGCTATTTTTTAAAATTATCTGTTTTATTAAATTAAGAATTTGTGTTATTAATCTAACATATCAATTGCAGTATCTAAGTGTTTTTACCTAATATCCCACGGTACTTATTTTTTAAACAGCATTCCACATATCATTTAACAGGTAATTGCTTAAGTCAGTACAAGTATAAACTAATTAAAGTTTTGTATAGTTATATGGCTAGCTATGAGAAAGGAATAAAAATATTGAAAAAAAAACTCAAACAATTTTATAATAATGGTTACAAACTGCGTAGAAGTTTATACACACACACAACTACAATCTGATATGCTGTTTACTAACTGCCTGGCATGCTGCTTATCATTTAAACGTGCAAGACAAAAACTAATTTTGCAACAACAAATATACAGTTGTTTATCATGTGCGTAGTTTTCTAAGAAACCCTTTTTTACAAAAGCAACAACAAATGTATTGAAATAAATCCCAAGCAGAAACCTTATCAGCATAAAAACAAAAACAACTATACACACAGGCAAGCAGGCGCCTACACAACTAATAAACAACTTACAAAAACAAAACGCGATACAAAGGGAGTAGAAGATTCTTAAATCTTCTAGATTCTAATTGGACAAGTATAAGTAGGGGAAGCGTCTAAGTGGATAATCAATCAGGAAATTAAACCTCAGCGAGTGAAGACGTGCATTTTTGAGTAAATTGATTTTGTGTCAACTTTGTGTAGTTAAAGTAAATAAAATTGTTATAAATTTAAAAACTCTAGAAACTGGTGTTAATTATTTTGCAATAAAGAACTCACAACAAAACGTTTATAAAAGGTATAAACGTAACAACTGGTGTCAGAAGTGGGATAGCCTTAAAGTGGTAAATGGTTGCTTATATCGAAATTGGGAAAGTGCAGATGGAAAAACTACAACGGACTTAATCGTCGTGCCAAGCTTTCGGATAAAAGATGTAATGCAGCAGTTTCATAATGGTCCCAGCGGCGGCCATGTAGATGTAACAAAAACAATAGAAAAGATAAAGCAGCGGTTTTACTGGGTAGACTGCCCACAATCTGTAGCCGAATGGATAGCTAATTGCGAGCAGTGCATTGCGGCCAAGGGTCCAACAAGAAAAAGTCGTGGCAAGCTACAACAGTACAATGCCGGCGCCCCTTTTGAGCGGATAGCAATGGATATTGCAGGCCCATTCCCTGTCGGTAATGCTGGAAATCGGTATCTGCTAGAAGCGTATCCCATTCCGAACCAAGAGTCCAAAACGGTTGTAGATGAATTTGTGAACAATTGGTTGTGTCGATACGGTGTTCCAACAGAACTTCACTCCGACCGGGGACGAAATTTTGAGTCAACCATATTCAAGAAAATGTGCGATATTTACGGGATCAAAAAGCCGAGAACGACACCACTGCATCCGCAGTCAGATGGCATGGTAGAAAGATTCAACCGCACCCGGAAGAATATCTCACAAAAGTAGTCAGTACACAACAAAAGGATTGGGACGAGCATGTACCAAAGTTTCTTCTGGCATACCGATCAGCTATCCACGATTTAACATCATGTAGTCCAGCAAAAGTCGTGTTTGGGAGAGAGCTAAAACTACCAGCCGACTTAGAATTTGGCGTTAAACCGATTCCTGCACACGACGATGATGAAAATGTTCCTCAGATACAAGAAGACTTGCACGAGCTCCATGAGTTTGTCCGCAATCGCATCAAAATGTCCAGCGACAAAATGAAAGCCAGATATGATCTAGCAGCAAATACAGACGGATTTACAGAAGGGCAACTGGTTCTACTATATAACTCACAACGAAAAAAAGGACTGTCTCCCAAACTACAAACCCACTGGGAAGGACCATACAAGGTGATCAAGAAATTGAACGACGTGGTTTATCGGATACAGAAATATCAAAGTCCGAGGTCTAAGATGAAGGTGGTCCACCTGGAGCGACTGGCCAAGTATGGCCGACGGAATATTGAGCCTATTCGGGACGAAAAGGCTTAAGCGGGCGGCAGTGTTACGAATATGTCATGCTTAAGATTTAAAATAAAACAATTAAGCACTAAAGAAAACTACTGGTTACAAACTGCGTAGAAGTTTATACACACACACACAACTTCAATTTGATATGCTGTTTACTAACTGCCTGGCATGCTGCTTATCATTTAAAAGTGCAAGACAAAAACTAATTTTACAACAACAAATATACAGTTGTTTATCATCTGCTTAGTTTTCTAATAAACCCTTTTGGTTGTGTGTGTGTGTGTATAAACTTCTACGCAGTTTGTAACTAGTAGTATTCTTTATTGCTTAATCGTTTTATTTTAAATCTTAAGCAAGACATATTCGTAACATAGAATCTTTAAATTCAATGGCAGTTTATGACTTTCGGTACTTTTTGTTTTACCATAGACAAGAAACAGAGATATACATATGCTGGTGGCAAGTGTTTGTAATATGATATTTTTAAAATATTTTGTCCCAAATGGGTTTTAGCTTTTCAAAAATCACCAAATGCCACCTTTTCAACGCATGTTTAAATCTGTAATCTGCTATAATTATAATTATATTTGTTTAGAGAGTTGAGTTCTTCTTTTAAATAGGTATTTTTTATCTTTTAAGCAATTATGTAAATGTTTATGCAAGATTTTGTAAATATTTCAGAATGGAACTATGAGACTAGGAGGCATCAGGAGACATGTGAAAAATAAATTAACATTTCTACACCGCTGTAGCATTCTGTACAGTCTGCTCCTAAGATATCTTTTAAATTAGTAATAGCTAGTTAAAATAAGAACAAATTAAAATATTAATTTAACAATAATTTAAATATAATTACAATTTGGAAATAAAATAAAAATGATTAAAGTTTAATTTTATGTAACTACGTCATGAAATTATAACGATTTTACAAATTTCGATCCACTTGTATAAGGATTGATTTTGTCCTCACCATGAAGAAGTTATGATATTGTTCCACTCATGGGTTAGCAATCAGATTAAGTCCGTCTGTTGCTTCCAAATAATTAACGAATGGAAAAGTATTAAACTTTATATTATGATCTTACCTTGAAATGTTAAACATTAACTGGTTAATATATTTCATCCTAAACTTTAAACTTTTATGGCGTGTTCAAAAAATAACCTGCATATATATAAAAAAATTTTGAATCCAATTTCAATTACCATTGAAATAGGAAGGGTACGATGTGAGTTTTTAGCCGTGCAGGATTGCATTAAACATCTCCGTATTAACTTGTATGGTCAATACTTTATTTAAGAGAGCCATTATTTTTGTTGCTGCAATTTCAGAACCCTGAAGGGCAGCTCGTTCGCTTTCGTGTTGTGTAGAGAAAAGGTGGAAAATAAAGTAATGCTGATGTACTTTCATGACGGGCAACGCAGACTGCAAGCGCTGCACAAAAGCCAAGAAAAGGGAGTTCATTATTGATATGTGGCTTATTCAAATTGGCTTAGGCGAAGAAAGGCCCAAATTAAGGACCTCAATTTGGAAAAGCGTAGCAGTTAAAGCCCTAACCGTAATGAAATATCGGCAGATAGCCCACAAGCAAAATCGTACTGGGCTGGGTAGAACATCCTTTAGAAAGTTCAGACGGAAAAACTGCGCCGAATTTAATTGTTGTGCCAGTTTCCGAAATAAACAAGGTAATCAAGCAGTTCCGTAGTGGTTCCGTCTGGGTATAAAATAAAAGATAAAGCAGCGATCTTACAGAGTGAATTTTCCGCAATCTTTAATTGCGAACAGTGCATTGTGGGCAGTGGTCCAACAACGCTGGAAAGCGGTATGGTTAATGGTTTATTTAGGCAAATCAGATCATATGCCAGTCAAAACTAAGAACAACTGGGTATGTCGATGCGGTGTTCCAGAGGAATATTTAAAAAAATATTTTAGAAAAGTGATCAGTAGTACACAAGTTTTACCAGCATACCGGTCAGCTGTACATGATTCAACCTTCGTAGTAAGCTGCGGACGAAGATAATGGAAATACTCTTCAGACATAAGAAGGCCTGAAAGAGTTTGATGACTTTGTCCCCAACCACAATTTTAAAATATTAAATACAGGGCATTTACCAAGGGTAAATGGTTTTACTTTTTAACCCACAACGCAAGAAAGGAGGGAACACACAAAGTGATCAATATATTGAATGAAGTGTTTTATCGGATACAACGATTTTTTAATCCGAGATCCAAAATAAAAGTGACTCATCTTGAACGATTGCCCAAATATGACCGAGAAGATGTTGAGCCTATTATGGACAGCAGTGTAGCGAAGATGGTTAGTCTAAGTTATAAAAAGATAATTATTACTACAAAAAAATTAAAGTGAAATTGCCTTTTGTATGTGTTAACAAATCAAGAAATATCTTATGAATACAACAATACAATACAATACAATAAAACAACAACATGCCGTCTTCAAATTCCAAGATCTGTGATTAACAATCACAAAAAAGGTACGCAACTAGATAAACATCCGCACCGAATAATGATAACCACAGGATAAAGAAATCACTTGCTTTGATGGTGTTTGCTTAAAACTGTTACTAAAAGAAATGAGAACAATACAATAGTTATGATACCGTTCTATTATACTCGTATAACTTCTTAAATGATATACGAGTGTTTACATACTTATGTATACGACAAATACATACTGTATGTGGAACGTAAGTACTCGTATGTACCTACAGTTTAATTTCTTCTTTTTTACATGTGACTATTATACAGTTAATGTATGTTGGTTATTTATACGTACATGTAATATCTTACAATTGCAAAGACGTCTTACATTTACTCGAAATTCCCGAATTGATATTAAAGACGTACACTAAGATTGGAACCACCTGTAAGAATTTGCCTATTAAGTATCTAATTTTCTCGTTTTTTCGATGAATATTATAGTCATATTAATTGCTGATATCTACGGTACTTTTGTGGTCCAGAGTGCATTTAGTTTTTTTTTAGGATTAATCCAATATTGGTAGTCCATAAAAATTTTGTTTAAATCCTTGTTTAGATCTTCTTCCTTGCAACTTGAACTTTACTGGCAACAGAGAAAAGTAAAGGCCGAAGAATTGATCCCTCTTGTACATAAATCACGGGAAAATAATTGGGAAAGTTTAACGAATTGAGTTCCTTACAAATGCATCCTGTCATTAAATTAGGAACTCATACCACTTACCAAATGTTTTCTAATTCATACTGTATCCTAATTCATACTGAAATTTAAGTAGACCAGAATGTTTACTGTTAAATTTTACGCATCTGAAAATTTCGGCTTTTGCTCCCGTTGAAACAGTACCACTGTTCAGACTCTGATATGGTATATTGGTAGTTATTATTATTTTATAAGAAGTTAAATTTCGGATTGCTGATTCTAGAGCTTTCTTGAATGACACTTAGAAGTTTGTCATTTGTGGCATCCATTTTCGCCACCATAGCTGCAAGTATTGAATCCAAGCTTACATTTGTATTTGCTAATAGGTTACATATCTCTATCTCTTCTTTGTCTCCGAATTCGTATGTCCCAATATCGATATTACGCTGCTTGAATTCATCAATCAACCTCCGTTGCAATTTCGTTTTACTGCTCGTTGTTGGCAGATCCAATTTATTCAGCTCCTTCTTTAGCTGCTCAACTTTCAGTTCTTCCAACTTCATTATAGTTGATTTATTTTTCCTTTTTTCTTGGAATTTCTTTTAAGATAGTTGTTGTTGTTTTGTATATATAAGTTTTCTTAAAAAATTACGCAGATGGTAAATAACATATCAAATTGTTGCTGCTTGAGTGTGTAAAATTTCTACGCAGTTTGAACTAGAAATTTTGCTGTTGTATCTTAAGTTTTCTTCATAAACCAAGCAGTTAGTAAACAACATACCCAGTAGTTTAGTTTAATGCTTAATTATTTTCTTTTAAAACTCAAGCAAGACACATCCGTAACAATATATTTGCAAATTATCATTATATAAAATTGTATTGAATTTTGTGCTTTAATTTGCAAACATCTATTATTAAAATAGTTGGCAGTAGATATAAATATTTTAATTTAACTGGTGTTATCTAGATGTAAGCGAAATATTAAAGTAACTTATTGCTTTCCAACTTGCCTTATTTTAAGAAATGCCTGTCACCTATGACGAGGGCTTTGGCTTTCCGCAGCATATTTAGTTAGTTGTATGCCTGATTTACTTTGTGATTTATTGGAAGCTTGAAGAGTTTTATATGAGAACGCTCATGTATGATTGCAAGTTCCTGGGGTTTTTCGGTTTTACGTAGACTATGGGCACATTATGGGCATTATTTGATAGAAACCAAATCGTTTCGAGTTTTTTTATTTGACGAATGATTATTTGATTTTCTCCAATCGGGATTGAATTGTTTGAATCAAAATACTTTTGGCATAATAATGAGTTATTGTATAACGCAGAATAATTTTTTTAAAACCCATTGTGTCTACGGTGAGTGCGATTGAAATGTTGTTCCACGACTGTTGATTTATCGTCTGATAGCCTGGTCGGATTTGGACAGTTTTCTAAGCAGTAAGTAGAGTTGTAGGTAGAACTTCTCACAAGGCAAACTACCCGATGTTACCACCCAACCAAAACTTGTTGAAACAGCAGTGAACTTTCGCCAATCATTCCTTATTTTATCCATACATACGTCATCAGCCCCAAGCAAGATATCAATTGGTGAGGAATAGTTCCATTGTGGATCTGATATTTTAAAATAGAGTAGAATCAAGTTTTGATATTGTTGAGATGCAGTAATATGCTCCAACACATAAACGAAAGTATATGTGTTGCGATAACCGAGACTTAATATGAATGAAGGCATGACCTCGCGTTGGATCAGCTTTTATCGATTGTATACTAGAAAGAGATGCGCTTCGTTGTACTCCTAATTGCTTAATGTAATTTTCCGTAATATAAGAGTATTCTCATGGCGCGTCTAGTAGAATGAAGTTACCCTCGTGAATGTGCATGTTAATGAGTGCCGTTGGTAGGACACGCTTCAAGTCCATTTTTCTGAAAGATTTAGTGTCAGATTGCGAAACTAGAGTATTTACAGCTACTTGGGGCATAGCCCGCGATGCTGTTTCAATCAGTTGACTGATTTTGATGTTAATTATTACCGACATTGTGCCAGAGACTATTGTGAGTGCGTTGACATTTGTTCTTGGATTTACAGTCGTACACAGTCTGACCAGCTCTCAAGCAGTTAAAACATAACCGCTTATCCTTCACCAACTTACGGCGTTCGTCAATAGTTAAAGACAAGAAACGTAGACATTTCTGTGTATGATGTTTTCCGGAACGACAATTTGCGCAACGCTTATCATTGGTAGCAACTAACGCAGCAGGCGAACTCTGCCTTAGAATACTTGATCTGTTGTAATTCTTCTTATCAGCAGTTTTATCATGCTCTATTTTCTCACCGTTGATCCAGAAAAGCTAAAAATGATGATACTGTAGGCTTTTCCTATCCATTTTCTACGAGAATTTGAGTCGGTTTTAGATTGAAGTATATAAATTAACCAATGTTTACGTTGTAACCTATTGCCTCTAAACCTCTGACGACCTCGTTAGAAATATCAGAAATTTTGCGAAGACCATTAGAATTTTCTTCCTTTAATGGCGAAATTGACATAAAGATCTCAATGTACGAATTCACTATTGAATTGAGCCGATCACATGCTGTAGAATAAGATAAATCGGTAATTTGCATGTGCTTGATGAGAATAGCTGCATCCTCTTTCAAAACGGATTACAAGTAATGAAATTTTGAATATTCGTTAAAATAGATTTCGAGTCGATTGCACTCGTAAAAATGTCCTTAAATGATGGCTAACCGCCATGTCTACCAGTAAAATTTTCAATCCTAATTTTAGGCAAGTCATTATAGCTATATTGGCTGCTGTATCAAGTCGGTCCAATAATGATTAATGTTGCTCAACCGGACGATTTAACACAGAAATTGATTCCTGGGGTCTATTAGCCAAAAAATATTTCCCTTCGTATTCCGCAAAATCATCATCGATGTTGTACAATTGTGCTGTTAATTCTTAAAATTCATCATAAGCAGCATCTAATCGGGTTAAACGAGCTTCCAATTGTGCAGCACTAACTACCTCTGGTGGGTAACGAACGAATGTTAGCGCACGAGAAATTGATGCTCTTTTAACTAGACGTTTTGATTAGATATTTTTGAACTATCATTGTTGTAGTAAGTAATGAAGAAATTGTACTTACAATATTCCTTGTTCGTTCTAATGTGCAAATAATAGCTTTCCTGCCGTACTTACAAACCAATTATTTACAGTTTGTCCCCGTCGTTGCTATTCTGCTCATTCAAACATTTAACATAACAACATGGGTGCCCCTTTAGGCTAGTAGGTAGTGTATTAGCTTGTCAGCCTGGGGGTTGTGGGTTAGATTTCCAACGTAGACCTTGGTTTTTTTTCAATACTTCCGGCATTGCCGGAAGTGCAACTTATCTTTAACAAAAAAAACACTCACTTTTATTTTGAAATCAATGTATTTTACCTCTTTGCTTTGAGTAAACTTACAAATTTTACTTCCAGTATTGCACTGTTCTGTTGTTTTTATAAACGAATAAATTATTTGCTCTTTCCTACTACTTAGATGTAACCAAGCAGCACGAGTATGCGCATATACATGTATGATGTATTTGTAAACAAAAAAAAAAAAAAAACACGTAAACGACCGTTTATACTCAAATTCAGGGCGTTCCTCTGTTTTCTCACTTGTTTGCCTTTATAATGATGCTTACAGATGGTACATGTTTTGCCTGTTGTTGTATAACCCACCCTTTCATGTACTTGTCACACACATGTTATGTTATAACAATAACACGAATGTTATTGTTATTTGTGTGCCAACCGGAGCACCCAATTGTTTTGTTGTTGTGCTAAGCGGAGCGCCCACTTATTTGATCACCGAAAACGAATTGTTGTCCACGGGAGCCACCAGAAATTTTGCCAATAGTGTGCTTAATGTCTAATGGAGCCCCTAATTTGTCACCAATCACTGTCAATTACATTGTTAATTATACTTGTGCATTTTATATATACATATGTATGTACATTTGTAAGTACTTTAACTCGCAAAGTAAAACGTTCTTAGTTAAACATATATGTATGTATGTAGTCACGGTTCGATATTTGGTAAGGTGGGCCACATTTTGTTTTTCAATTGAAAACTTGGTTTTTGGTATTTTATTGGTGTGAATTAATGGACTGTATCTTGTCAACTGAACTCTATCAGTCAGTTGCAAAGAAAGAAAGACTTAGAGCAAACAGTGTTGTATTTTTTGGGAAGGTTCATTAGCAATACCTATTATAATAAAAACTCTTAACACTCTTAACCCTAACACTAATAGAAATATAATTATAGCAGATTACAGATTTTAGCGCTCGTTGAAAAAGGTGCTACGTTGAAGAGCTATGGCGAAAATCCATGTGGGATAGAATTTTTTCAAAATTACACAAGTGTTTTGGAACTCAGAGAATTTAAATAAAACATATATGAAATGATCAATTAGAAGTTGAAAATGAATTTTTATTATTTTGACATGGACTAAACCAACAAATATGAGGGTGAGTCAATAAGCCCGTGACTTTGAATTTCCCGCCTCTTAATTGCACGATAACAATGCTCCTGACAAAAGGCATCAGTTATTTAACTCCTGTCTAAATTTAAATAAGGTGCGCATTTAGTTTATGTTTGGCAGCTGTTAATAGCGGGCGACCGCGCATTTTGTAAGGGAAATGGAAAAAAGTGTAGTGTATTTCGAGTTGTTTGATGCTGCTGTTTGGTCTGTTTGATGAGTTGTGCGCACAATATAGACGAGTTTTTCTGCCGTTTCGTCACACAACGGTGCAATTTGACATAACCAAACTTATTTGGTAAACATAAGTAAACAAGATGGATCCAATTTTCTACAAGAAATGGTGTATTCTCTGCCATCAGTTGGAATTTGGAAAACAACATAGCACGTTGGACCATTTTTTAGCAACCACCTGAGTGCATGCAAACACAAATTGAAGGTTGCGATAACTTGGTTTGGAAAAAAAAATAATAATAATAAAGAAAATAGGAGAAAACGACTTAACTCCGTCGCGAGGGCTTGTTTTGTGGTCCCCGCTTCGCCAAATTATATCTCCTGCATAACTATTCAAATTCGACCTTGTAATAATTAGCTAGTAATAAATAAAAAAATTAGTTTACACTTCAATTTCAGACTTTGTTTTGTATGCTGTTGCTTAGCAAAACGAAAACCTAATATTTGTCTGTGACCCTCTTTTAGATGCAACATGAAAAAAAAACTGTTCTGACGTTTACACTTAATTATTTACTGTATTCTTCTAGTTTTTGACCGGGTTTATGTTTATTATTACTTAATATGAGAGACGTGTATTTTGGAGCGTTATCACGTTGAAAGTTACATTTGCCCGCAGAGCTACATTTTATCAGTAGAAATTTTTAAAAGATCAGAGCAAAAATGATCAGTGGTGATGTAAATAAAGACCTCCAAACTCCAACTGCAGTAGCTGAGCCTTAAAACCAAGAATATACAGTGGGAAGCAAAACTGTCCGGATGTGTTGCATTAAGAAAGTAAGGTAATGAAAATAATATAAATATAGGTATATTATAAAATTTATGTAATTGTACATTATTGTAAACTATAAAGCATAAAAACTCATATAAATTGCTCGAAAAACTTAAAAAAAAAAAATTCACTATTCCGACACTTTTGCACAGTACAAGATATAAACATTATAACGATATTGCATTTAATACGATAGTTTTGTGTTTTTTTTTATATCGTTATCAAGCTTTTATTGCTCTATTTGTGCTTTATAGCGTGACCTGTGAAGTGAAAAAATTAAAAGATCTTTAAAAATTAGAAAAACGCTAACTGATATCGAAAACAATATGATAAATTTGTTACAAAATTGCAGAAAAATTTAATTTAAGAAAATCCACGGTAAATGATAAAAAAAACGACATAATGTGGGTTGCAATAATAACCAAGGAGGTCAACTAAAACTGCTTTCTGATGGTGAAGATTGAACGCTTGCCAAAGTATTAGTAAGGATGCCAGTTCCTGGACGATTAGACGCGCATTAAACAAAATTGGTTTAGTAGCCACTGTGAAAAAGAAAGAGCCAGCACTTTTCGATAGAAATGTGAAAAGACGCCTTCACAACGTAAAGGCGTAAAACACACAAAAATTGGACAGTAGATGACTGGAAGCAGGTTATTTGGGGCGACGAAACGTAAGTCAACCTATAGCAGACTGATGGAAAAGAATATTATTGGTGTAGGGCGATTGAGCGCATCCAAAAGCACCATTTGAAAAAAGCGATGAAACATGGTAGCGGCAGTATAATGGTGTGGAGATGTTTTACTTGGTGGAACATTGGACCTTTGGTGATAATCCAAGGTATAATAAAGAAGGAGGATTACGAATCTGCATATTCTACACACAAATTTAACAGAATTTGTTGACGACAGTGCGTATCCAACCGAAGAAGTTGGTTTTCAGCAAGACGGGGATCCGAAGCACACGGCCAAAATAGGTAAAAGCTGGCTACAAAATCACACTTTTGGGACAACGGAATGGTCTGCGCGAAGCCCATACCTGAATCCTATAGAAAATGTATGGGGTATTGTGAAAAGAAGGCAACCTATGGGAGAGAATGCGATGTGAATGGCGAACTCTTGACCGTAGTATTATCCAGAAGTTGGTGGAGAGTGTGCCAAAACGTATTGAAAGCATAATTAAAAATAAAGGTTTCTGGACGAAATATTAACTTGGAAGCATTAATTGTTTTCAAAAAACCCCGCATACAAAAGTGCAAACTGCGCAAAAGTGTCCAAATAATGAATTTTTTTTAATAAATTTTCACGAGTTTTTGTGCTTTATAAGTAACAATAATGTTTAATTTAAAAAAAAACTACATTTATTTGATAATATACATATATTTGTATTATTTTCATTGCCTTATCCGGACAGTTTTGCTTGGGTTTTCCCAAACTCATTGTTTAACAACTGAGATTCCTTACTAAAAATAACATTTTAATAAATATCTATACTGCCACTTTTGTGGCGTACTTTAACTGTACATTGTCGAAAGCCATCATAATAGTTTTCTAGCCTCAGTCAGGTAATGACTCCTCATTGGCGCTGTGCAGATTTACGATTTTCTGTGGTTCCACTTTTCCCATAACGAAAAATCGGCCCGCAAACAGTAAGGTTTTTGCTTATCTTGTGATAGCAGGTATGTTTGTTGTTTCTTGGCTGCGAAAGGCTCGATTTTACTCTCTTGGGTTTTCGCTGTTAGGTTTTGACTGGATTATGTAAATCTAGTTCTTACTTTTTGTATTTATGCCTTCAATAGCTGCTTGCACCTCTCATACCTTTTACGAATGTGGTTTAGTAAATATTTTAGATATCTTCTAAATTAGCGGACAAGGAATAAAATATCATTTTAAAGTTATACTTGTCAGGCTTTTTAATGCATGGAGTATCATATGATATTGATTTTGATGAACAAAGTCATTTCGTGGGAGTTACATGAACGTGGTTTCGGTTTTCTAAATGACCTTTCTTGTTTTGTTGGAAAATGTTTTTAAATGCCTACCTAAATGCGATATCCCAAAAAATGTTCAAAAATTCAATCTTTATTTAAGAAAGAAAAAGATAAAATTGAAACAACTAGCGATTCCAAAGTGTGAAATATTTAGGACATCCGAGTGTTAAAGAAATATTTAAAATTATTTATCAATTTTTACTGCTGAAGCTATTTAGATATTTTTTGTGGGTTGAAGATGGGAAAATACGTTACGTATCTAGTGAGAATCGTCGTTCCGCCGTATGCCGAACTGCGTTGCGCCTACCGGCTAAAAACCCATCGGAATATTTTTTCCTCACCAGCTTCCCTCACACATGACTTCGGCGAGTACCCTATTTGGCCAGTATGACCCTGTTCCACTTAACCTTCGTCCAGGTACCCACTTTGCCCAAGAAATTAGTGCTGGTTATGGTGATTGTCACCATATCCAGGTCACGTTTCTTCGTGCGGAGTACACGTTCCACATATTTCGCCACAACAGTCCAGTTTTCTCGACTACTAACCATTTTGTCTACTATATTCGCAACTGTCGTTTGTGCCTCCATTTCCGCGCGGTCAACGTCGTCCGCTATATTATCCTCCTTCTAAATGCAGAAGCAAGTGCTGCATTTAGCCATATATATGTACTTACGATAGTAGCCGTGTCCAGTTGGCGTCTGCGTTAAGTAGAAATTTACCTCCCCCTTCTTCTTGCATAAACATTTATCCAAAACCGAGATCATTTGGTACGTCCATCTCCCTTAGTACTCACTCCTTCATCGCACCTGCCATTTCTCTCTTTTTATGGCAGCTAGCGTGCTAGATTCTCCTTCGCTCTATCGCCAGTGAATCTATCGGGCAAATTCTGGGTTGTTACAAGAGCAGCAGGTGCCGATACATTGCGGTAAGCTGAAGCGACTTTGATATTATGATGCAGTTATAGATGCCATTGAAAAGTTTAAAAACTTAATCAAATGCAACAATATTAATTAATCCCAATTATAAGAAACTTTTTTTGATACAATGTGAATAGGTTCCGCATTATGTCTTGTTTATGCTCATGGTATGGAAATATCAATATATTTGTGTTCATAAATAATTTTTTTTACATATTGTATTAAAAACAATAAAATAAAATCGGCTTCATCCAGAAATGCGAGCTTAAAGTGGCTCATTAATCAAGAGATCTGTCTGGTCGCTTAGAATTAGCAATTCGATCTAGTCGATCACTTAAAGAACTACAGATATTTCAGAATGACTACGAATTTAAAAATAATTTAGAATCCATGCCGGGTATAAAAGTTAAAGTTAATTCTAATTTGTAAACAATAGGATGTTCTATGGATAACTAATAGCAATGCACAGTTCAGTAAATTTTAGCTTGCCCTTGTCTTAAACTAACAAAAAAGGTCGTTAAATTGTATGCTCCTAGAAAAAATAGGCAATTCCGGTTTGTACGCATGCTGTCACAGACTAATATGAAGGTTATTTATATCCAGCTTCTAAACTTCCTCGTTATACTTTGTCGCCATTCCATTCTATTTCAATTGTTCATGTACCTGCTGACCCAAAGTGTTTTATTTTTATTAAACTGGCAAATGAATATCTTAAGATCTACTCCTTTTTTTACCAGCCTAAGAAATTTCTTGTTTTTCTTTAAAAGCTTTTTGGAATTCGGATAGATGCTACCAACTACTACTCGATCATGATAATATCTGAATTTCAGTTAGAAGTTGGCTCTAAAAACTTCTTTCAAGTTTTGACAGTTTACATTATAGCGTTCTAATTTTTTTTCTAAAATTCAAATGCATCGATATTAATATCATGTGCTTGAATGACTTCCTCCGTAAAATTCTCCCAGAGTTCTGCTTCGCTGCCAGGACTTAGCAGATCCAGATTTCAGCTAGTGCTGATTTGGAATTTGTTTATATACGACGGTGGGTCAATAAGTTCACGGCTTTTTGAAATTTCCTAATTGACAGCTGACAAGCTGCATTATTTAGCTTCTGTCTTAGCCGTTACTAGCACGTTATATCCTGCTTTGCGAAAAAAATGGAAATAAGTGAATTTCGTGCTGTTTGGTGGTATTGTTTGGTCTGCAGTGTGCTGTGGCGGATCTACGTTTTCACGCCTACGGTTACAAAACGGTGCAAAAACTCCCCTATACAGGAGGACCCCATTGACCTATCTTCGTCCGCCCCGGGGGCACATTTATAAGTCTTTGTTGTTCACACAACCATCTAGACTTGTGTCTTGCGGTGGTAAAAGGGAGCCCAGTCCCCTTAGGCTAGCAAGGAGCTAGCTGGAAAATCCACTATATTTCCACGAGAATCAGTAAATTCCCAGAGTTTCGATATTTGTCTTTTTAGGCATTTAGCTGTTCTCTGACTGATTATTGAGGTAGGTCCTTCGGGAGTATCGTGGTGGCTGTGTGGTTCGAGGCCCTTGTTTGAGTTTGTGGGTCGGATCATTCACAATGAACACAATGAATGGTCCAGGTACCGTGAGTATGAATGCCGTGGTGTTATTAATTATAGTAAGCTTCATGCGTTCTGGACCAGAAGTTTGATAGTCTCCAGCTCTTCAGCAAGAAGTAGTGGTTTGCAACCCTGCTTTGGAACCGCTGAAATTGTAACTACGAAAGACTTGCTAGAATTAGTCCTCGGTTTCCTAGGGCGTGAATGACGTTGCTTTTCATACCCATTGGTTTGACCACCAGGCTTATAGCCAGGTGCAGATTTAAATCTTATCACGAAATTAACTATCTTCGTCCCACCCTACGGCACATTGATATGTTTTGATGGAATCTCACCATCATTACGTGTGTCATTGGGGGAAAAACGGGAGCCCAGTCCCATGAAGGCTAGCAGGGAGTCAACCGGAGCCCCACGTTATTTCTTTAAGTAAGCCCCAGAGTTCAACTTTTTGGTTTCTTAGCCTTTTAGTTGCTCTGTACCTGATTATTGAGGTTGCCCCTTTGGGAGTATCGTGGTGGTTGTGGTTTGGTGGCCCTCATGAATTTGATTTGGTCCGGATCCAGTGAGCATGCTTATCATGTATTGTGGACCAGGAGTTGGAAAGTCTCCCACTCTTCAGAGACGAGTGCGGGTTGGCAGCCCTGCACCGAGACTTCCGAAATTGCAGCTAGGGATGACCTGTCGTATAGAATTAAGTTTCGGTTTCCCAGAGCGTGGGTGTGCGCTATATATCACCCAAGTGGTTTGATACACCGGCAATTTTTGGTTTACACAGCTAGGTACCGACGTAAATCTTATCACACATGACAGATCTTTGTTTTCAGTTTTACTATTTCTGACAATAGTTGAGTATCATTAATCGTAAAGTGATGTTAATTCCAAAATAGGGCACGCCTTTGATCTCACTTTATGTACTTAGTTCAGCGTTACCATGCTGCCACAAGCTTCCTTGAGAACTAGGAGCTCTATTTATATCTCTAATCTTGCCTGCCAGGTTATGGTTATTCCTTTTATACATTTATTTATGTATCTTGCGATAAAAAGAAGTTACGGGTCTTTCATAACTGTTTTCGTAACTAGTAGGAACAATATTATTCTTATCACATAATGTAGTGTAACCGACCAGTTAGTGTAATCAACACATAAGTAGAGTAACAAACAGTTTTAGTTGCAAACACATATGCATATAAGTAGAAGGTGTTTAATTACCAAAATATTTGTGTTGGCAGTTTTTTTTTCGGACCAGTACCCAGGGGATGACTCCTACATATGCAAAGCATTGTACCAGAACTAGGAAATTAAGTTACGGGAAGGAGGAAAGAGGGAGTAGTGTCTGTGGACATTCAGTTTGAATTTTCCCACATTGAAAGTGACAGGAAAGACCTCCGGAGGCATCTCATTCCACATACGGACTGTTCTGCTAAAGAACGAATTTTACCTGTAATGCGTAGTGAATTTACGTGTACTATAATAACTGCTCTCTAACCGCATTATAGCCCGGAAACTTGGTCGAAATCCAAAAGTAGTAAATTCTAAACGAAAAAGTAATAATAAACGAACGAACTTTTAAACAGTTTTACCACGAGATAGATGCAAAATTCTCTAATCCATGAGTTTAAATAAAATTGGAGCTGCTAGCGATTTTTTTAATGTTTTCAAAAGCTCGATTATCCGATCTAGCCGATGAAGTTATACCAAAAATCCTATTTAGAAGATTATTATTTGATTAAATTTAATTATATGTCACTTGAAAAACAAATTAGTTTGTACATCAAACGAATTATTTTATAAGGTAAGATTAAAATGAATAGTAAAATTAGGAAGAAATAGTTTTAAACATTATCCCCATTGATCATTAAAAAATTGTTTTTGTTTGTATTTTAGATCTTAAAAAAACACGAGTATTTCGGTAAATATGGCAAAATTCATAAAGTCGTAATTAATCCAAGTACAACGTATGCTGGCATTCAGGTGATTATTATATGCATAATTTATATATATATACACACACACACACACACACACATATATATATATATATATATATATATATATATATATATATATATGCACACACATACATTTGTATATTTATTACAGAAATGTTATATATATTTATAACATTTCAGTAATAAATTAAACGTTTTATATCATTTCTAAAAAATTATATGCCCGATGTTCCCAACTTTGGGGCATACTTAGAAAATCCCTTTTATCCTAGGGGCCTCTATGAAAGTTCATTACAATATCTTAAGTGGTTAATGAGCTTCCAAATTATTTCCAAAAAAAAAACTTTTTAAACCACTTTAGGCTGTCTTGTGGAATTATTAAAAAAAATATTAATGCACAGAAATAGAAAACAAATTTAATTTGTGTAAATTTAATTTTATTTTTTATATTTTTAATGATAATTTTAAATAAGTTTTTTTTTGTTTCACTTCGTTTTTGCTGAAATAAATATTTTTGGCATGCACGCATCTTTTTCCAAATAGTTTCGCCTTAACTTAAGCAAATAGCTTTTCGCAAAACGTCTTAAAAACATTTTCGAGATTCAAAAAAAAATTTTTGTCTGTAGAACCACGAATCTCCTTTCTTAATATGTTATCGACGTGATTTTTGTTTCTCACGCAAGAAAAATTATGTGCTTTTTTTTACAAAAATAAGGAATATGTAGAAATATCAATATTTTTCAAATAATAAAAATTTATAGATAAATTTCTAAGCTAATTGCATTGTGTATTTATGGTACCTATATTTTAAATTAATACTTCAAGGTTTGTCTCATTATATTTTTTAAATTTTAAGTTAAACATAGCAACATGTAAAATGTATGTATGTTTTGAAAGTAAGGTGTTTATTAATATTTACATTATAACCAAAGGTTACGTGCTTTATACAAAAAAGTTGCACATCTTCCTCAGGGATTTTAAAAAGAACGCTATACAAAATAATTATTCGCCTTGATATGCGTATTGCAATAAAGAAAAGTGCTACAGAATTGTGACTTGACGTTAATTTAGTGATCATCAATATCTGTTCCTCTTTCTCTCGATTCGCAATAACTGGATACTTCACAGAAAATGTATTTCCTTCCAGAGGTGGTAGTGTTGCAAATGTAAATCCTTAAATAATCTTATTAACTAAACTTTTAAATAAATTTTTGTTAATATAATTTTTTGATGAAAACTTCGAACGCAGTGCTTTCAGTACTTCTTGAAGGTGCATTATTAATTGTCTTTTTTAACTTCTCAACGTGACGGTACCAGTTCTGCGGGTTTTCCAAACATAATTTTCTCAACATGGGGACGATAATTTGATGTATCGTTTTCACCTGTCCGTTCCCTCGTGGTACCACTGTGGTAATTTGCAAATGTATATCTTCCCCTTCACAATAATTATTGAACTCTTTAATAGTATATGCTTCTGTCCGTAATAATTCTTACGGGGCTGCCAAAGCTTGGCAGCTTGTTGATGCAATTTATCAACGACTTCAACTGAGCGCTTACTCTTTGTGGGTTAGAGCCACACAAAGTTTGAGAAAGCGTCTACTATAACCAAAATGTGGTTGTATCGCTTTTTCGTCTTCAGTTGTTGGACAGCCAGAACTTTATTATCACCCATCTTCAAAATAATATTCTTTTTCAATAGGTCTGCCAAAGGTTTCGCTATCACCGCGTATCCCGGAATAAAGCGACGGAAATAACAAGTCAGGGCTAAAAATCTATGTACTGCTTTTCGTTCATTTGGGATAGGAAACTTTTCAACTGTAATAGTCTTTTCTCTTGACAGTAGATTGTAGAGTCCTCTAACACATATCCAAGAAATGTAGAATTCGCAATGCCTTCTTCATCGCTCTTGATGATAACCATATCATCCATATACAAAATAACAGTTCCCTCTGCTATCAACTCATAAAATATGGCACCAATGTAACGGAAAAATACTGCCGGCGCACTCGATAGTCCGAACGGTACGTATAAAAATTCAAACTGTCCATGGTGAGTGACAAAAGACGTATATCGTTGGCTCGAATACTCGATCGGCACGTGAAAAAAACCATTTTTCAAATCTAATGTGGTCGACCACTGATCTCCTTCCGTGGCTCAGAATTCCTATTAGACGACAGTGTATGCATGGTGGCATTTGATTTTTTATCTTTAGGTTCGTTCATAGTGACCGCGCCTAAATTACACCCAAACGATTTGTTGCCAACTTCATTACATCTAAAAACATTTTACTTTAGTGCTTATACAAGTATTAGACAAATGTCCTTTATTTTCGCATTTAAAACAATGACTTTCCTCTTTAGGTTTCACGACGCTTTTGGTGAAAACTTTCGGTCGGGCTCGCCTTGAGTGTGACGACTCTGTGAAACGTACCTTTTGGTATATTGCGATTTTCTCCTTTAACTCACCTAAAGTTTTCGCAAAAATTTAAAACTAAACAAGCATATCTACGTATCCTTTTCATAGAAAATCAGGTAAGCCTATACCTGCTTTGCGGATTTGTAGCTTATTCAAATTATTGAATTTTTCAAACGGTTTTAAAACGAAAACAGCCTTTATAGAGTTCGTGGTCATATAAAGAAACAAAATAAGAAAAATATAATATTTTTAACAACGATTTGTGTAAAAACGAACGGAACGCGGACATTTTTAAACACGTGCTTAAAAAGCTCATAATTATATTATCACAAAACTACGTGTAAGTGAAAGCTATGTTACTATGCTTTAATACAAATATAAAAAAATTTATTTTCGGAAAATACATATTGTTACGGAGGCGTCTTGTTTAAGTTTTAAAAGACGTCCACGTAAGTAATGTAAAGGCGTGAGAACGGCTGGAGCGATTACCTGATTTTTTTATTTGATTCGAAACTATCAGGAGATGGTTTGTATTAAAAATTTTTTTTTTTAATTTTCCGGAAAACTTAGAAAATCGTTTATTAATTTTCTTCTTGCTTTTGTTGTTGTAAACACAAATATTATTAAACAATTATTGCCCACTCGACATGTTCTTTCGAACTGATTAGACGAAGCTATAATAATAATTCTTTTATTTTGTTTAGAATAATAATTCTATCTGAAGTAGTTGATTTTTGGTGCCGATCTACTATGTATTATTAAGGGGTGTAAATATGGAAGTTTTGCATCGCATTCCTTTTCAATTGTAAATTGTATTGAAGTGTCAAATTCATTTAATGTGACTAACATTTAGTTATTTGCAGATTCAAATATAATACAAAACAAATCATCAACATATTTTGTTATAATTTTTGGTCTAAACCAAATAAATACCAAATGGCATATAAGAATAATAGCACATTAAATAGCTTGTTTAGTAAAATTAGGAATAAAATTCAAAAGTTACATATTTTCGAAATAGTGTAAAAAATTCCTTGTAGCGGCAATGATAGGAAAATTGTAATAAAGTTTATGTAGGCATAACAAAATAAAAATTGAAAGCTAGAATAGACATAAATCAGACCAAAAATACAGGGTAATATTAGTTCACAAAAATAGTATTATCTTCACATTGTTCTAAAGTTAATCACGACCCTAACTTGAAAAATGTTTCAATTTAAAATTTAAAAAATACTTATAAACCACGGGTATATTTCAGAAATGCTACAAATAATTAAAGTACCATCAGCAAACAGAATAAAGTTTGAAGCAGATACCGAAAATGTTACACAAAATTAGAGACATTTGGTGCTTAAAAAAGTAAGAAAAAAACAAAACTCTGTACCTACACAACATTAATAATTAATACTTTAATTTTTTGTAATTTTTGGTCATTAAATTAATATTTGAATATATGTGTACATAAAACAATATTGTTTTGTAAGTTTGTTATTTTCAAAATTGATTTTATTTTTAGTATTAGAAGTTGTATGTATAAATAGTTATAATATTTATTTTTTTCAATTTGTAGTTTTTGTTTGTTTGGTTTTTTGAAAATTTTTTTCATTGTTTTGTATTTTTTTTTGCAAATTTTTTTTTTTTTGATTAATTTGATGAATTGTTTATACACTTTTTGTTTTTCCTAAAGATGCCAATCAATGGTTTGGCTAAATATCGGAAAATAATATAGGAAACAATGATTAACTGAATTTTGATAAAAAAGGTCCTAGTGCTTAGTAATTAAAATACTTCCTGATTTTATATTATTACGTTTGTACCTTTTATAAACGTTTTGTTGTGCGTCCTTCATTGCAAAATAAATAGCACCAGATTTTAGAGTTTTTAAATTAATTACAAGTTTATTTACTTTAACCACACAAAGTTGACATACAGAACAATGTACGTAATATACACGTCTTTACTTCACGAGGTTATTTTTCAACTAACTTACTATCCACTCAGATGGTGCCTTTTTTTATTAGTCCACTAGAAGATTAATAATCTTCTACTCCCTTTGTATCACATGTTGTTGTTGTATGTTGTCCATTCAATGTATAGGCTCCTGTATGTCTGTGTGTTTTTATGCTGATAAAGTTTCTTCTTGGAATTTATTTGAATATAGATGTTGTTGCCTTGTGTGCATAAGTTTTCTTAGAAGACTGCACAGTTAGTAAACAGCATACTTAATTGCTGTTGTAAAATTTTTACGCAGTTTGTAACTAGAAATTTGTTGTTGTCTTGCGTGTATAAGTTTTCTTAGCAAGCCACGTAGTTAGTAAACATCATACCTTGTAGTTTACTTTATTGCTTATTATTTTCTTTTAAAACTTAAACAACAAATCCGTAACACTGCCGCCCGAACAGGCTCAATATTCCCTCGGCTATACTTGGCCAGCCGCTACAAGGGGACCTCTATCGTCTTATCCCTCAGACTTTGATAGTACTGTATCCGATAAACCACGTCATTAAATTTATTGATTACCTTGTAGTGGGTTTGCAATTTGACAGCCCTTCTTTCCGTTGTGGGTTAAATAGTAGAACCAGTTGTACGTCTGTAAATCCTAGCTTTCGTTTTGTCGCTGAGCATTTTAAAGCGTTTGCGGACAAACTCATGAAGCTTGTGCAAGTCTTCTTGTATCTGAGGAACATATATATTATCGTCGTGTGCAGGAATCGGATTAACGCCAAATTCTAAGTCAGCTTGTAAGTTTTTACTCTGTCCCAAACACGATTTTTGCTACACTGAATAATGTTGAATCATGGGTAGCTGATCGGTATGCCAGAGGAAACTATGGTAGATGCACTTTTCTGAAATATTATTCCAGGCCGCGGTTGAGTCTTTCTACCATGCCATCAGACTGTGAATACAGTGGTGACGTTCTCGTCTTTCTGATCCCATAGATGTGTGACACATTTCCTTGAATATGTGTTCGTATGGACACACCCAATTGTTCACAAATTCATCTACCACCGTTTTGGACTCTTCGTTTGCTGAGGGATACGCTTGAGGCCATTTGCTGAAATAAACCATTACTACTATTTGATACCGATTTCCAATATTATTGAGAAGGCAGAAAGGGGTGCCTGCGTTGTACTTTTGTAGCTTGCCACGACTTTTCCTTGTTGGAGCCTTGGCCGCAATGCACTGCTCGCAATTAGCTATCCATTCGGATACAGATTGTGGGCAGTCTGCCCAGTAAAATCGCTGTTTTATCTTTTCAAGTGTTCTTGTTACACCTAGATGGCCGCCACTGGCACCATTAAGAAACTGGTTCATTACATCTTTTACTCTGGAACTTTTCACGACGATTAAGTCCGTTGTAGTTTTTCCATCTGCACTCTCCCAATTTCGATATAGGCAGCCATTTATCACTTTACGGCTATTCCACTTAATCCAGTACGATTCTGCCAACGGGCTTTTTGCCGATATTTGGTTATGATCCGGTCTTATGTTACTCAACTTGGCCGATTAATTTTTGACGAGATGGGATCCTCCGTTTGGATCACAGACCAGTCTTCTCGTATTACAATTTGGATACGCCTGACATTAATTATGGACTCCTTTTCCTCAACTTTTGTCCAGTGTCTGCGCTCTGCGTTGCATGGGCGTTTTGAAAGGGCATCTGCATTATTGTGTTTTCCGCCTTTCCTGTGAACAATCCTGAAGTCATAACTCTGCAGACGTTCAATCCAGCGTAAAAGCTGCCCTTCGAAGTTTTTAACCTGCAGCAACCGCCGTAATGCGGAGTGATCCGTCCTTATGGTAAAGTGTTGGTCATATAAATATTTTGGTAATGTAGTGCAGTGCGGCTAAAAGCTCCCGTCGTGTTACGCAATAGTTTTTTCCGGGCTTTGACAATACTCTGCTATAGTTACTAATAACTTTTTCCGTCTCATTATTCGCCTGGAAAAGCACTCTTCTTATTCCGTAGCCCCTTGCGTCAGTATCCAACATAAATTAATGTCCAACTATAGGATAGGCGAGGACTGGTGCTGTACACAAAAGATCATGTAGCCTCTGAAACGCCTCTTCTGCTGCCCCACTGGTATGGTTGCGATTTTCTGGTCAATTCATGCAAGCTGGGAGCCACTTGAGCAAAGTTCGGCGCAAATCGCCTGTAGTATGTTCAAAGTCCTAGGAAACTACGTAGCTCATTAAGATTTTGTGGAGGAGGCCAATTCTTTACTACCAATATTTTATCCTCGTCGGTTGGTACGTCCTCTACTGTTACAGGAAGCCCCAAGTGTTTCACCTCTTTTTAGAACAGCCCGCATTTCTTAACACTTAATTTAGGTCCTGCAGCCGCTATACCGTTGAGAACTTCGTCTAGGTTTTTGAGGTGTTCATCAAAAGTCTTTCCCATCACGATTATGTCATCCAGATATAATAAACAAGTCTTCTTAATAAGTCCCTCAAGCACACGTTCCATTAAGGGCTCAAAAGTAGCTGGAGCATTGCAGAGCCCAAATGGCATCACTTTAAACTGACATAACCCATTGCTCGCGGTAAAGGCAGTTTTCTCCGTTTCTTTATCAGCTATCTCCAGTTTCCAATAGCCACTCTAAAAGTCCAAGGTAAAACAAAATTTCGTTTCGAACAACAAGTCTGAGGTGTCGTCAGTTCTTGGTAGCGGGTAACTGTTTTTCGTGGTGACATCATTGAGTTTTCTACACAAAATCTAGTGCTGCTACCTTTCTTTTTTTACTAGCACTATCGGCGAGCTCTATGGACTCGAAGATGGCACAATCAGTTCGTTCCGCTCCATTTCGTTAATTAGCTTTTTGACCTCGTTTCGTTTTACACGGGAAACACTCCTGGGTGCTTGTTTTATGGGCCTCACTTCGCTAGTATTTATTTCATACTTCACCACCACTGTACTACCTTCGCTTGGCTGCTTCGGTTTTTTTTGTCGGGAGGTTTTAGTTCCGCTACCCCGCTCTTTAGCTGTTATTTTGGGGCTTTTTGAATGTGTCGCATAATTAATTACGGTTCCTGCCGGTTCACATCGACCGACGTCAGCATTTCCTGTAATCGTTTCTTCAGATTTAGTACTCACACGGACTTTTCCATTGTTGCAGCTTTTCACGAGAGTTTTAGCTGTAAGTCGTTTCTCACATCTTCTGGTTCTACCATCCAGAACCGGTTGTCCACACAATCCACGTCCACATGTGCCCAGACTATAGTTTCTGCCAAAGGTGGTAAATTTTGGCGTTCGACAGCAAATTCTTTTCTTACTGCGTTTCTACTCTCATATCCAACATTTAAGGGGATATCCACGTTGCGCCAGACATTATCTGCTGCCCCATATCAAGATTAATACCTTGAGCTATCATGAAGTCTGCACCGATAATAACTTCATCCGCTATATCAGCGACAACAAACACGTGATCTGCACTGATGTTTCCGATAATCAATCGTACCCTGGCTCTTCCATAGACGATGACTGGATCGCTAGTAGTGGTGCGCAGTTGTACACTATTTAACCGCTCTACTGCCCTTTTAACTAAATCGGGCCTTATTACCGACTGAGATGCTCCTGCGTTTAAGGTGAGGACTTGCTTCCTTCCGTTGATCAATCCCCAGACAGTAAGGTTATTATTTTTCTCTCGGTCTCGAAGTAGTTTCGGTGAAGGGTGCTTTCTTATGCCGTTCACAAACGCCTCAATATTAAACTGATCCAGGAATGGATAATGGTTAGCTGTATAAGTAACCTGCACCAAACTTCAATCTCCATGGCAAAATCTTGCAGCGTCTCATTTGCTTTCTGCACCCTGCCTCGTAACTCCATTCTCTCTTATGCTCACTATGGTATTCCTGCAGACTTACGATGATTTCGGCAGCTGCACCTTTTAAGGCTAGAATTAGCTCAGTAACTTTATCTTCCATATTCTACCTATTTTTGCTGGCCACTGTTTCGAACTAGAACCTAAATACATTAAACGGTGTGCTACCATCATAGCTCGGGGTGTTTATATTGCTGGAGTGCTCAGAGGCAACTCTCACCGGCTCTTCTCGAATATGGAGGTCGTTTATGTTCGTTTTTAGTTCATTAAATTCTCCGTCCATTTTTCTCTCTAGACCAGAGCATTTTTCGTCAAATTCGTTGACTCTCTGCTCCACAGCTTTCACTTGTTCTAACTCTCTCTCTCTAACAAGTTTTTCACCGTTGGCCATCATAGCCGCAAGTATTGAATCCAGGTTTACATTGGTGTTTGCTAATTGGTTACGCACCTCAACCACTTCTTTGTCTCCAAATTGGTATGTCTCAATCTTAATGCCACGCTGTTGGAATTCATCAATCAACCTACGTTGCAATTCCGCCTTACTTCCCGTTGGTGGCAGATCCACCTTCATTAGTTCCATCTTTAGCTGATCAACTTTCAGTTCTTCCAACTTCATTGTAGTTGATTTATATTTTTTTTTTGTTTTTTTGCAATTCTACTTCTGACACCAGTGTTGTTGTGAGTTCTTTATTGCAAAATAAATAACGCCAGGTTTTAGAGATTTTATATTAATTACAAGTTTATTTACTTTAACTACACAAAGTTGACACTACAAAACAATTTCACGAAGTTTATTTTTACACTGATTAACTACTCAGACGCTGACCTTCTACTCCCTTTCTATCACATGTTATTGTTGCATGTTGTTCATTCAATGTATAGGCGCCTGTATGGCTGTGAGAATTTTTGTTTTTATGCTGACAAGGTTTCTTCCTGGAATTTATTTTAAGATAGTTCTTGTTGTCTTGTGTAGATAAGTTTTCTTAGAAAACTACGCAGAAGGTAAACGGCATACAGATTTGTTGTTGCCTTGCGTGTATAAAATTTCTACGCAGTTTGTAACTAGAAATTTTGTTGTTGTGGATAAATTTTCTTAGCAAGCCACGCAGTTAGTAAACAGCATACCCAGTACTTTACTTTATTGCTTAATTTTTTTTTTTTTAATTTAAGCAAGACACATCCCGATCAATATACTCGTATTCTATTATACATTAATATTCTGTGATGTTCTCATACAATTTTATAAAAAAAAATTAAATTACTGCGGTGAAAGCATATCTATATTGGCACTTCACTACTGCTTAGTGGATTTTACCCTAAATTTTGTATAGAAAACTCTACTGTCTTATACCCCAAACCAAATCGATTAAATAGAAATTATATTCTACTAACAAACAAAAAGACAATACAACTCCAAAAACTTTTATGCAAATGGTTTTTATTTTCTTTAATTATCAAATTATATATGAATGTTTTCGTTTTGCAAACGTAAGAAAAAATTAAAATTTTTTTATAATGATCAACTTTAGTGTTGCAAAAATAAAGATAGTTTTGAAAAAGCATTTTTTCCAGTAAATCGGTCGTAACTTAAAAATCAAAACTGCTGACTTATTATATTTCCATTTTTTTAAAGTAATTTCTATCCATTTGCGCTAACAAACGAAGCGAATAAGAAAAACTATAACTTTCATCACACTCTATGGACTCCAACAAAATAGAATTGCTGCATGGGAACCCCTGCATATTTTTTTGTTTACTTTTGTTTTACTGTATTTTTTTATATTTTTTAAGGGTCCTTCAGCATCAGCGTATGTAACTTATGTTCACAATACTGATGCATTGAGAGCAATTCAAAGTGTAAATAATGTAATGATTGACGGCCGCCTCATAAAGACAAGCCTTGGAACTACTAAATACTGTAGTCATTTTATGAAAAACCAGCAATGTCCGAAGAGCGATTGTATGTATTTACATGAACTAGGAGATCCCGAAGCAAGCTTTACGAAAGAGGTATAATTTTCAAAATTTGTTTTCCGTTTTAATTTTTACTTTTGTAATCATTGACAGGAAATGCATCAAGGTAAGCATCAGGAGTATGAAAAACGCTTACATGACGTTTTGATTGCTTCTTCAACCGGTTGCGGAATCTCTATTGGCAGCACAAGTACTTTGAGCAATACTAAGAATTCTGAAGGAAGCAAAATTAATGGTACTAATTCAAACGCCGCACTCGTGAACAGTGCATCTTCTTCTTCATGCTTAACAACAAATACCTTATCATCTACTGCAGTTAATTGCACGTCTAAAAAGGAAGCTTGGCCAAGTTTATCCATTTCCCCTGTTAATCGAAATGATTCTAGTTCAAGTAATGGCGCCAAAAGTAAGAAAGAGCGGGCAAAGCCAGATAAAAACAAAATTGACAAAACGTGTAGAGCAAAGAATAATAAAAATAACATTAACGCAACTTTAAATACCTTACCCATCGAAGTTGACTCACATATTACAATTGACAATCAGCTAACGGAAAATGATTTCTTAAGTCAGCAGTCACCTAAATTAAAAGATGACAAGAAAA
This sequence comes from Trichopoda pennipes, assembly GCA_030448955.1. Classification (NCBI taxonomy): domain Eukaryota; kingdom Metazoa; phylum Arthropoda; class Insecta; order Diptera; family Tachinidae; genus Trichopoda; species Trichopoda pennipes. The sequence goes on along the minus strand of JASKUP010000042.1, from coordinate 161,222 downwards.
TGGAGCAAAATGAGGAAAATTTAGGAAACCATCCAAATCAAAAAAAGGAATTGTTTATGCCAACAATTTCCGAAAATGAAACACCATTCTGTAATCCTTCTGATTCAGGAATTTGTACATCTGTTAATTTAGACAGTGATAAGGATGGATATCTACCTAACAGGATAAGAAATGATACAGATGTAATGAATATAGGCAACCAATGCTCTCTAAGTTTCAGTAATAATAATAGTAGCTTCATTATTACTCCATGCGAGAATAATCTGTTAGCAAGTGAAAGTATAGGTGGGCAAAGTTCTTCGGGACATTTTAATGAAACTAGTGCGAAGAATGATTGTGTTAACTCTCCAATAAAATGTAAACATTCCGTGACATCGTCTTCGGAATTAGGTTATGAAACAGAATGTGAGATCGATAAAGGCAGTTTATCAAAAAAAAAATTAAAATCAAATGTAGACGATTTGCTTCGAAAAAATGAAAATAATATAACAAAAACTGTATACTTAAAAGAACATCCAGATAATAACCGATATGAGGTCAACTACAACAAATTAGTTCCAAATGGAGATGATTATATATCAGGTAAATTTCTAAGCTTACTTTGAAAAGAATTTTTGTTAAAAGCTGACTTTATGATTTATAAGTACATTTTTATTACTTCCACTACTGGAAGATAGTAAAACGTGTTATATTCATTTGCAACCGCAAAAATTATATAAAATCTGGATTCTTATAGATAAGGTGGATGTGCTGATTAAGTTTTATGTACGGATAAAAAAATGTTTGCTAAGGACGATGTATAAATTAAAAAAATTTAGTATTCCGTGCAATGCGGAACATTTTTTACAGTTCCATATAAATAATTTTACATTTGAATAACCGAAAAAATTAATTCGTCTATTGCTCTGCGGTAGATGAGGGCCCCAGTTCTTATCGCCAAAAAATATTTTAAAAAGTATTTTTTTTTTTCAATAAAGCACAGAGAAAGTATACAAATATGGACATTTAAACTTCAAATAGTTTTTTAATTTGGTTTTGCAAGATGAAAAAGATGTTCTTCTGTTTGTGTTAATCACGTGACGTTGGGAAGTACGTCCCGCAATAAAAACTAATTTCGATGTGTTTTTGCGGTCTTTTGGAGCCTGAAACTGTGCATATAGTGCGTGAGCACGAACACGACTGGGTCTGTATGCCATTCTGAAAGTTCAGCTGGTTTAACTACCCCAGCGGTACTTTTGGATTTTACCTTGGCTACAACGAATCTTTGAAGTTTTTGGCGAAATATTGGGGTATTTAGTTTAAATTATCACCTAATGACTGATTGCTGCTGGCTTTAATACATTCGGCCTGCTTAGGTTCCTCCTTATGGCCATTGCAATGTCGTTTTGAATTCCATTATTTATTATGTTAATGGACTAGGCAAGTGGCATTACAACATAGAGGGGAGATTATAGCAACCATTTCCTTTTAGCTACTGTTTAGGCCCCGGTACTGCTTCCACTTATGCTAATCTTACAAATGATGTCAGTTTTGGTCGGGGGCCCATTAATACGTTCATCGTGCTGCATTCTCAGGACGTATTGTGTAGTGTGTCATAAAATACGACGCACATAACGCAGTTAGCCACATGAGGTATCCGTGACTGATTGAGCTATAACATGACAAAAAAGCTGATTTAATAAAACCCGGCAGAGTCCAGTCTTTGTTCACCCTTGGCCCGGAAAACTTGCAATCACTGTTTGCGATATCTGAATTTTTCTGTATCCTCAGAGTGACGGATATATATAGCCGCCCACAGCCCCTATTAACTACTTAGGGCGAGTCTGATAAAGACTAACAAAACTCCACACGGATGAAGTTATTATCGGTGCAGACTTCATGATAGCTCACGGTATAAACCTGGACATGGGGCAGCAGATAATGATCTGGCGCAACATGGAGAGCAAGGACTCAGTAAGAAATCTATTTGCGATCGAACGCCAAAAATTACCACCTCTGGTGGAAACTATAGTTTGGGCACGTGTGGAGGCAGGTTGTGTGGACAACCGGTTGTTGGTAGAGAACCAGAAGACGTAAGGAATACTGTGATAACAGCTAAAGCTCTCGTTAAAAGCTGCAACAATGGGAAAGTTCCTGTGAGACTACTAAATCTCCAGCAGCGAAAAGACAATTGGCGAAAATGCTGAAATTGGTCGATTTGAGCCGGCAGGAGCCGTAATTAATTATGCGGCATATCCAAAATGCCCCAAAATGACAGCTAAAGAGCGGGATTTGCTAACAAAGCAAGTGAATAAATGGGTAGCAGAACTAAAAGCACCCGACAGAAATAAAGCGAAGCAGTTGCTAAGAAAACATACCGCCGTTTGCGCCCTAAATAACAAAAGCCAAAGTAGAACAGCAGTGGTAAAACATGAAATAAATACCGGCGAAGCGAGGCCCATAAAACAAGCACCCAGAAGAGTTGCCCTTGCAAAACGAAACTAGGTCAAAGAACTGATTAACCAAATGGAGCGGAACGGAGTGATTGAGTCATCTTCGAGTCCATGGAGCTCGCCGATAGTGCTAGTAAATAAAGGTGACAGCACCAGATTTTGCGTCGACTATAGAAAACACAATGATGTCACTAAGAAAGACACTTATCCGCTTATAAGAATTGACGACACCTTAGACACGTTGTCCGAAACGAAATGGTTCTCTACCTTGGACTTACAGCGGGTTACTGGCAAGTGGAGATAGCCGATAAAGACAAGGAGAAAACTGCCTTCAGCAGGAGCAATGGTTTGTGGCAGTTTAAAGGGATGCCATATGGACTCTGCAATGCTCCAGCTACTTTTGAGCGCTTAATGGAACGTGTGCTTAAGGGGCTTAACTCGAAGACTTGTTTAGTATATCTGGATGATATAATTGTGATGGGAAAGACTTTTGGTGAACATCTCAAAAGCCTGGATGAAGTTCTCAAGCGTATAGCGGCTGCAGGACTTAAATTAAGTGTTAAGAAATGCGCGCTTTTTCAAAAGGAGGTAAAATACATGGGGCATCGTGTAACAGCAGGGGGCGTATCAACTGACGAGGATAAATTATTGCCAGTAAAGAATTGGCCTTCTCCACAAAATCTTCATAAGCTACGTAGTTTCCTAGGCCTTTGCACATACCACAGGCGATTCGTGCAGAACTTTGCTCAAGTGGCTGCCAGCTTGCCTGAGTTGACCAGAAAATCGCAGCCATGACTTCAGCATTGTGCACAGGAAAGGCGGAAGACACAATTATGCAGATGCCCTTTCAAGACGGCTCTGCAACGTAGAATGCAAGCACTGCACAAAAGTCGAGGAAAAGGAATCCATCATTGATGTGAGGCGCCCAAAAGGAGGATCCCATTTTGTCAAAAATTATATCGACCAAGTTGGAGAACATAAGACCGGACCGTAACGAAATATCGGCAGAAAGCTGGCAAAACCATACTGGGCTCAGTGGCATAGCCTTAAAGTGGTAAATGAAAACGATAAAACACCGATTTTACTAGCTGCCCACAATCTGTAGCCGAATGTATAGCTAATTGTGAGCTGTGCATTGCGGTCAAGGGTGCAACAAGGAAAAGTCCTGGCAAGCTACAACAGTACAACGCCGGGACCCCTTTTGAGCGGATAGCAGTGGATATCGCAGGCCCATTCCCTGTCTCAGTAATGCTGGAAATCGGTATCTGCTTGTAGTAATGAATTATTTCAGCAAATGGCCCGAAGCGTATCCCATTCCGAACCAAGAGTCCAAAACGGGTGTAGATGAATTTGTGAACAGTTGGGTGTGTCGATATGGTGTTCCAACAGAACTTCATTCCGATCAGGGACTAAATTTTGAGTCGGCTATATTCAAGGAAATGTGCGACATTTATGGGATCAGAATGACGAGAACGACACCACTGCATCCACAGTCTGATGGCATGGTAGAAAGATTCAACCGCACCCTCGAAGAATATCTCAGAAAAGTGGTCAGTAAACACCAGAAAGATTGGGGCGAGTATATATTAAAGTTTCTTCTAGCAACCGATCAGCTATCCACCATTCAACATAATGAAGTCCAGAATTTGGCGTTAAACGGATTCCTGCACACGACGATAATGAAAATGTTCCTCAGATACAAGAAGATCTGCACGAGCTTCATGACTTTGTCCGCAATCGCATCAAAATGTCCAGCGACAAAATGAAAGCCAGGTATGATCGAGCAGCAAATACGGACGGATTTACAGAAGGACAACTGGTTTTACTATATAGCCCACAACGAAAAAAAGGATTGTCTCCCAAACTACAAACACACTGGGAAGGACCATGCAAGGTGATCAAGAAATTGAATGACGTGGTTTATCGGATACAGAAATATCAATGTCCGAGGTCCTAAGATGAAGGTGGTCTACTCGAAGCGACTGGCCAGGTATGGCCAAGGGAATATTGAGCCTATTCGGGACGAAAAGGCTTAAGTGGACGGCAGTGTTACGAATATGTCTTGCTTAAGTTTTAGGTGCCCCTGTAGGCTAGTAGGTAGTGTACTAGCTTGTAAATATGGGGGTTGTGGGTTCGATTCCTAACGAAGACCTTGGTTTTTTTCATTACAAAAATAAAAATTGACTGTCGGTGGAGCTGCTCAGCGATGAAGGCATAGTCACTGGTCACTGAACTGTCTTATATACGGCAGTTAATTTCCGACTATCCTTCTACTTTCACCATCTGTTTCATCTATTCTCTATCTCTTTCCTAAAGAATGTGGCACGGTACTTGACTAAATAGGCATTGTTGCCTGAAGTGCTGCTTCTCTTAAAAAAAAATAAAATAATTAAGCAATAAAGCAAACTACTGGTTACAAACTGCGTAGAAGTTTATACACACACAACTACAATTTGATATGCTGTTCACTAACTGCCTGGCATGCAAGAAAAAAAAAACACATGCGTGCTTTTTACCATCTAAACGCGCAAGGCAAAAAAAACTAATTTTACAACAACAAACATACATGTTGTTTACCATCTGCGTAGTTTTCTAAGAAACCCTTTTCTACAAATGACAACACCAAATATATTGAAATAAATCCCAAGCAGAAACCTTATCAGCATAAAAACGAAAACAACTATACACACAGCCATACAGGCGCGTATACATCGAATAAAGAACATACAATAACAAAATGCGTTACAAAGGGAGTAGAGGATTGTAGTGGAACAACCCTAATACAAATTCTAAATATTCACACCTAACTCAAATTTTTCAAAGTACAATACTAGCAGTGCATACATGTTTACTATTGTTATGCAAACGCCCTTCAGCTAATATAGACTTTGCTTGTGTAGTTGTTGTACTGATGAGTGCGTTTTGTGGGAAAACAATCCCAAAATAAATACAGTAACATTTAGATCACATTACACTTTTCGTCAAAATTATAATACTAATACTAGTTTAGGATATTAATATTAATAGTATTTTTACATTATTATTTTTATATACTGGAGAACCACGCAATCACTTATTTTGGGATACTATCTAAATTTATGATTGCCTGGTTAAACCAATACTAATTATATAGTCTATATAGTTAAGAATAGCTTTTAAATATGAGTGAGTTACATTCTCACTTACTCTAGATTAGTTATAACGTTCTCATGGTCGGTATATAACCGACTGAAATGTTCAACTTAAAATCAATTATAATTATTTCCTCCAAGCTCCCAGTTGAGCTTTTAATATTCTCCTGCTCCCAGCTGAGCAATTAAATAAAAATAAATATACAAATAATAATTAAAACAAGGAGTATTTTTTAAATGAATGAAAACTATACAACCAAAAATATTTTATAAAAAATAATTATATTATAAATAAAATAATTATATTATATATAAGTATAAATAGGAATGCGTCTGAACGGATAATCAATCTGTGTAAAATTAAACCTCATCGAGTAAAGACGTGCATTTTAAGTAAATTGTTCTAAAGTGTCAACTTTGTGTTGTTAAAGTAAATAAAGTTGTTGAAAATTTAAAAATTCTAAAAACTGGTGTTATTTATTTTGCAATAAAAAAGAACTCACAACAAAACGTTTAGAAAGGTATAAACGTAACAATATGTTATAATAATTATGCATATCTGCAAGCAGATCTCTTTTAATATACAATTCATAAATATGCAAACGTTGCATATTCCCACCGCACACAATCCGGATAATTGTATTAGTGTATAATTTTTTTGATTAAATGTAACAATATGCAACGTTTGCATATTCCCACATATGAAATAATTTCAATACGTGTAAACGCAACGCAACCAAATGTGAGGTGTACGATGTCATGTAAAAAACATGGCATACGCGACACAATCACACACGCTACAAAATACACACAATACACCTCCCTTTTCCAGAAAGAATAATCAATATAATTTGATTATTCTTGTTTTTCAAAAACAATAAAATAAAAATAAAAGTAAAGTTGGTATCTCCTCCCTTTTCAGAAAGAATAATTAACATATTAAAAAATCTACAGTATTAACTGAATTTAAAAAGTAAACAAATATAGAAAACATTTAAGTTTTTAACATTATAAAAATCAATTTTCAAATGAATTGTATAAAATTATAAATTATTCCCATGTTCTTGCAGATTGTTGTGAATTTTGTTAATTAATATGTGTACGGATTACTATTGTTATTTTTATTATTAATTATTATTTTTACTTAGTTTTTCTTCGCTCTTATTTGTTTGTCACTGTTATTTAAATAAGTTTACAATATCCAAGGTGTTTGTGCAAATTTAGGTTTACAATTTATTTTAAATAAGCTTATTAATGTAATTTCTTTTTGTTTATTAAATTTATTTATTATGATTTAGGTTGATACTGATGCAGCTATTTATATAGGTCACCTTATTTAAAATTATTTATTAACTCTCAGCAAAATTATAGTTTACAAATAATTGTATAATATTATGATAAATGCATGCCAATTAATTAGGTAATTTTATTGTATAAAAGACAATTACTTTTTGGAAATAAATCAATCACAATTCATTAACCCATACACAAAGGTATTGAATTTTATTTATTCGAATAAGTCTTTTAGTTACAAGTACTAAAAGACATTAAAGGAAAAACAAAAATAGTATTTAGTTCTGACGTACTGTTTGAACTAAAATTACTAGAGTTCCTTGATTCGTACATTTTGGTGACCCCGACGTGATACCTTTGTGTAAGGACGTGATATCTTGTGTAAGGAACAATTTGAATAAAGTTCGCACACCAACCAAGGCGTAGCTTTAAAAATCAGGAAATGTCTTCAACAGAAGAACTTCTCAGCTTACAGAGCATTGTAAGTGAAAACATTCAGCGAATCGTTCGCAACTACAAAAAGGATCCAGCTGCCAGGAAAAACAAGGCCTATTTTAAAGAACGTTATCGTCGTCTGTCTGACGAATTAAACGAATTTACGGAAGTCGACGAGAAGCTACGGTTAGTTATTGAAGACCAGTCTGACATAGATTACTTTAAAACTAGCCACTATGAGAAGATACAGGCATTGGCACAAGAGTACCTCAGCATTTTCCAAAATGAGGTAACTCGGCTACAGAAGGAGGAACTTAATGATCCACATGCTGTTCAGCAACAGTATAGGGAGCAACCATTAAGTCATCCTGGTCATGAAGGGTGTGGATCAAATGCCGATTCTCCACTAGACTGACAGCACTGAAGAAGTTGTTAATTGGACTTTCAGTGGTGAACCTCAACAATTCTATGGCATTAGAATTGATACCATAAATAAGTTGTGGAATCAATTAGAAGAATTGTACGATCAAGCATGGGATCAATGTTCAAATCCACTATATAACGGTTTAGATCAAGATGCTTACGAAACTGTACGTACAATGGTTATTGACGGTTTGACGAAGCTGCAAGTCATGAGTCCTACCAAGGTTTCTTCCGCTTCAACAAGTGGCCATGTCTCTACAGTTATGGCATCAGCAGTGCCTCTCCCGAAGATAGCAATTCCCAAATTCAATGGGGAATATGAGAAGTGGACACAATTCTACGATATGTTCCTACATATGGTACATCAACAGCCGATCCCTGATGTTCAGAAGATGTGGTACCTCAAATCCAATCTTACTGGGGAGGCTGAAAAATTTATTAGTCATCTGTCAACCACAGAAGGTAACTACGACTCAGCATGGGCAATGTTGCAGGAACGATACAACAACAAACGAATTCTCGTAGCAACATTGGTCGAGAAGATCATCACTCAGCCATCGTGCACTGCAGTCTCTGCTTCCATCAAGAAACTGCATGACACAACTCGTGAGTGCCTACTGGCATTAAATAACATCGGGATTGTAACAAAGGTGGAACCCTTTGTTAATACAAATCCTAATCAAGAAATTGGACCGCAGCTTACATATAAGGTTCGAGCAGTCTCTTAGCAAACCAAAGGAGCTGCCAACAATTGAAGAATTTCTTTCTTTCTTGGAATTCCAATTCCAAACCATCGAGGCCATCACTCACAGAGAGAAACCAACACATACTTCAAGTAAAATTGTATCGACAGCAGCAGGGGTGGTTAAAGGAGCGACCAGATGCAATCTCTGTAGCAACGGAAATCACGCTCTATACCACTGCAGTATGTTTTTGCGATTACCGGAAACTGAACGATTGAAGTATGTGCAATCACGAGGGCTATGCTTTAACTGCTTCAAACGTGAACATGCTTCAAAGGATTGCCCATCGAGCTCATGCAAAAAATGCAACAGAAAACAAAATACATTACTACATATTGAAGGTTCCGGTAAACATCAAGTCAAGCAGACTTTCAATTCAGTCAACTCAGATAAGGCCAATGCAACAGTGTCGTCCACTTCAGCAGATTCTTCATCAATACAAGGTGATTATGTTGTACTTGCAACAGCAAGAGTAAAACTAACAGCACCCAATGGAAACTCGACATATGTCCGCGCAATTCTTGACTCCGGCTCACAAGTAAACCTAATAACTGACCATGTGGTAAGAAAATTAAATGTATCAACATCCACAGCATCATTGTGCATCGATGGAGTAGAAGACGGAAAGAAACGTCTCTCGAAACGATTAAACGTAAGTCTACAATCAATAAACAGCGGATTTCAAACAACCGTAGAGGCATTTGTCATCCCAAGTATCATCCCTTCTCAACCAAGACAACATGTCAACTATTCCAAGTGGCAACTCCCGAAATTAGCCTTGGCCGATCCTTGTTTTCATCAGCCAGGAAGGATAGACCTTCTGTTAGGCGCAGAGCACTATTTCAGCCTAGTAAAACCCGAAAAAATAAATTTATCCCATGATCTCCCAATTCTGTTAAACACTTCACTAGGATGGATTATTAGTGGAAAAATTTCTCCAGGGCAGGAAGCAATTGACAATGCAACTTGTGCAGTCCTACCTCGGAAACTACAAGATTTCAACGATGAGCTACTAAATCATGTCATTGAAAGGTTGTGGCAAATGGAAGATGATGGGTCAACTGAAGTGGGTTTCTCCCAAGACGAACAACAATGTGAATCACTTTTCGTTCAAAACACTCATACAAATGATGAAGGACGGTTTGTTGTCAAATTACCGTTTCGTGAGGATCCCTCTGCATTGGGAGATTCTAAGGCAACAGCCTACAAGCGATTTCTTTCCCTTGAAACACGACTTATGAAGGATCCATTGACCAGAGAAGAGTACATAAAATTTATGGATGAGTATCAGCAGATGGGCCACATGACCGAAATCGAAGGGACGTTAATACCAGCACCCAACTACGTCATTCCACATCATGGTGTAGTAAAACCAGAAAGTACAACTACAAAACTTCGTGCAGTTTTTGATGCTTCCACAAAAACATCATCCGGTTATTCGCTAAACGATTTAATGCACACGGGCCCGACAGTTCAGAGTGATCTGTTTTCTATACTCATTCGATTCCGTTTACCAAGATTCGTCTTTACTACAGATATTGAGAAAATGTATCGACAAATTTTGGTACATCAAGGCGACAGGAAATATCAGACTATTATATGGAGAAAGGAACCTTCTGCTCCCATAAAATTCTACCAACTGAATACAGTCACATACGGAACACGAGCTGCACCATACTTGGCGACAGGATGTCTTCAGCAGATTGCTCTCGAAAATGAAATCGATTATCCACTAGGAGCTCAAATGCTAAGAAATAATTTTTACGTAGACGATGGTTTTGGGGGATCAAACAGCTTAAATACAGCAATCGAAACTCAACAACAACTAATACACATTCTGAAGAAACATGGGTTCAACTGCCGAAAATGGAGTGCAAATAACAGTCAACTCCTTCAGAACATTCCACAAGATCAACGAGAAGTTAATCTTGACTTCAATAGTGGCCACAAAGAGTCAATTAAAACGCTGGGCTTAATATGGTTACCAAAACTTGACCACCAAGCGCACTATATGTTCTGATTTGGCAAAACTTTTCGATCCACTTGGACTATTGGCCCCCATCGTAGTAAGGGCAAAGATATTTATTCAACACTTATGGCAGGTCAAGGTAACATGGGTCGAAGTTTTACCAGATGATCTCAGCTCAACCTGGTCAATGTTTCGAGAAAGTTTAAGCACATTAAACAATCTTCAAATTTCGAGACATGTGTTCAAAGGTGATGTCCCATTAACCACTCAATTGCACATATTTGCTGATGCTTCCGAGAAGGCCTTTGGCGCTGCAGCGTACGTTCGATCTACATTTAAAGACGGTAGAATAATAACAAAACTACTATGTCCGAAATCCCGTGTGTCCCCAATCAAAAGGCAAATTTTACCACGGCTAGAACTTTGTGCAGCACTTTTGGCAGCAGAATTATCTCAACGTATTCGAAAGGTTATGCAAATAATAAATTTACCAATATTCTTGTGGACAGACTCTGAGATTGTCTTGTCATGGATAAATTCGAATTCATCAACGTTCACGACGTTTGTGGGTAACAGGATATCTAAAATTCAAACGCTAACCTCCCCAGTACAATGGCGACACGTTTCCTCAAGGGACAATCCTGCAGATATTCTATCAAGAGGGTTGTCAGCTAAGGCACTTTCAGAGAGTCACTTATGGTTTTTAGGACCATTATTTCTACATGGAAGACAAGAATGTTGGCCTCAAGAGTTTAGGCCACATTTACAAATTAAATCAGACCTTGAAAGAAAGAAAAGTGAGATGATTGTCTTATCAACAGCAACGGAAGACAATTTGGTCTACAACATTGATCACAAAGGCTCGTTTAGAAAATTACAGCGAATAATATCGTATGTCCAGCGCTTCATTAAAAATGCTACTGACAAACATTCACCAAGACCAGAACTCAAGGCATTAACTACAGAAGAACTTGAAGCATCACTGAAATTTATTGTCCGTGCCATTCAAGGTTACGATTTTGCTATTGAACTCAAACAGCTCAAAGATCAGCAAGAGCTTCAGAAAACTAGCTCGATCATCAGTTTAACCCCCTTTATCGACATCGAAGGCATTATTCGAGTAGGCGGCCGACTAGAAGAATCTCACTTATCTTACGATTCTAAACACCCAATGATTCTTCCATACAATGACACACTAGTGTCGCTTCTATTTAAATCAGTGCACGAAGAAAATAAGCATTGTAGTCCACAAGCTTTATTAGGAATTATTAGGCAAAAATTTTGGCCAATTAAGGGAAAATCAATTGCAAGATCTACTGTAAAAAAATGCGTACAATGTAGTCGAGCACGTCCCAAGCTGTGTCAACAATTAATGGGAAACCTTCCACAGGACAGAGTTACACCTGCAGGCGTTGACTATTTCGGGCCAATATGGATCCACTATAAAATAACAGTGACAAACAAATAAGAGCGAAGAAAAACTAAGTAAAAATAATAATTAATAATAAAAATAACAATAGTAATCCGTACATCCTCCCCCGCATTTACCAACGGTAAATTAAATGGAGGTATATGTTAAACGTCAATTGTAAAGTTCTGGCATGGCTGTGGTGTTGGTTTATTGTTGGATTGTTGCAGAGAATTATTCGATGATTGAGCGGCATTAAATTTACGGCGTAATAAGGCTGTAATAAGGAACAGTACTATGACTATCATGCTAATGATTAGAGCTAAGTATGCAACTGTAATGCCGTGGGTTGTAGTTGAGCGATGTTGAAACTCTGATGTTTTTATTGCTTCCAATTTAGATTGTAAAGCCTTTATTTCATTGAGTTGTATTGGTATTTCATCCATTGTCCAAGTATAGTTTGTTGGCTTAAGCCCTTCGGTTGTTGAGCTAGATTCAAGTAAAAGATCCGAGATGTTCCCAAGACTAGTATATGATAATCCATTCATTGTTGATATCGACTGCTGACCAGACATTTGAATGAAGTCGTGCTTAAGAATACAGTCTGGACTAATGGTTAATAATCCAGAGCCTTCTAGATTTAAAGTCGTGATTTCCTTCTTGCAAACTGCAGTGGCATGTGTGATTGATGACGATGTATAGATCCATTGATTCTTGTGAGTTAGTGCTGTCCATGTTACATTCACCGAAAGGCCTTTTAATCTGCAATGTGGAATCGTAATGTTGTTGAACAAGTTAATTTCACATGAACACTTTTCTGCTCCATAGTTGTACTCCAATTGTATACCGTAGCATATGAATGTATCTGTTTGAATCATAGTGCATGATTTGATTTGTTCCAATGATAATGGAAAGTATTGTCTCAGCCCTTTGTTTATTGCTAATATGGGACTGCAAGTGTCGATCGTTATCATTGTGTTGTTTACTGCAGTAGGTACTGGAATTAAATTATAAAGATGAAATTGTTCATGGTCTACTAACGGCAAGGTTAGACTAAACACCACGTACTCGCGTGTAAGTCCACCTTTAATTTTCATTAATTTATAGAATTCTAGCAATTCATGTTCAGTATCTATATTAATATTATTATTATAAAATTGTTTTGTATTTCTTATTAATTTAAAAAATATGTTTTTACTTTTGTGACAATTATTTGTGACTAAATTTAATAATAAGAGTTAAACAGAAGTAAAAAAATTTTTCTGGGAACAAAACTATTGTAAAATGAAACGAATATGTATAAAAATAATCAAAATTTCAAATCGAAGGCCAAATGCCGTGATCAAAAGGAATCAAATGGAATCCAGAGTCTACCAAAGCTTCCGGAAATGCATTAGAAGCGAGGTGAAATGAACTCAATTGTGGAATGTCCTTACCCTATTTTTATGAACAACAAATGGTTTTCCATCTTCGTTTCGAAGTTCCACATTATTATTATCAGTTAGTCCTATAACGGTATAGGGACCTTTATAAACAGGATCTAATTCACCCCTAGCTTCATTTTTCAGTAATACTAAATTACTAAGTGATAGTGTCACTGGGTTAGCCTGTTCTTCAGAAAGGTAATGCCGTTTCAATTAAGCATTATCTGTTACGCCAGCCGCTCTGCGATGTGCAACCTGAAGTCTAAATTTTACTTCCTTCTCGTATGAATCTATGTTATACAAGGGAGCTATGCCGTCCTCATGAATAAAGTCAAGTTTTGGTGGTTTTTCCCGAAAATTAGTTCAAAGGGACAGTATTCATGGGTTGTTGATGGAGCCGTATTATAGCAGAATATAAAAAACCTCAACCATACATCCCAGTCCGACTTGTCCTCGGATATATAGGATCTGAGGTATTCCTTGAAGGTTCTATGCGAACGCGCCACGGTACCTAGGTTATCGGCTATTTTTTCAAGCCTTGGAAAGAGGCTACCTAAGTCTACTTTTCCATCAATAACCAGATCATCCAACCTATACTCGGAATTTTTTTTTTTAAGGATAATTAATTTATCCTGAGCAAAATGCATCTTTGGCATTTTGCGGTGCTCTAGGGCGTTAATCGCCTCATATACCTTTATTGCAACCGGTTCCCGCTCTCTAGTATTATTATTATCCTTACGCATGTTATGTTTCGCCTGAAGTCTAGTTGTTACCTTCAGTACTTGTTTGACTCCTATACTTTGGATATCCGAGAATTCTATGCGCGACAGCGCGTCCGCCGCACGATTATCTTCACCCCTCAGATATTCCACGACAAAGTCGTATTCTTTCAATTCTAACCTCATTCTCGTCAGTTTAGACGATGGGTTTTTCAAAGAAAATAGGTAAGTTAGTGGCCTATGATCACTTCTAATCACAAACTTTCTTCCGTACACATATGGTCTGAAATATTGAATGGCCCAATGTATTGCATTCAGTTCCTGCTCTATTGTAGATTTATTGCTTTCGCCCTTTGTGAAAGATTTCGACGCGAAGGCAACGGGTAAATGCATGCCTCCGGTCTCTTGACTCAGAACAGCGCCACAGGCATATTTGCTCGCATCTGTAGTTATAAAAAACTTTTTCCCGAAATCCGGATATTTTAGAAGGTGTGGGCTTATGAGTTGGGTTTTGAAATAATTGAATGCTTCTTCGCATTCTTGAGTCCACTCAAATGTTGCGTTCTTCCTAATCAATCTAGTATTATGACGCGAGTGTTCTGCAAAATAGTGAATGAATCTCCTATAATAATTGCAGAAGGCTATAAAGCATTTAGCTTCATCCCCATTCTTGGGTGTTGGATAATTATTTATTATCGAGAACTTACTATCGTCTGGCAAGATACCATTGTTAGTGCATTTATGACCAAAAAACGTTACTTCCTGACGGAAAAATGCACATTTATCTGGGTGTAGTTTCAGGTTGTATCTTCTGCACAATTCAAATACGTCCCTTAAGTTAGTAAGCATGTGTTCAGCAGAACAGCCAATGAAAATTAAGTCATCCATATACACAAAAGCTTATAGGGGTGAAAGTCCGTATAAGAAAATGCCATGGTCATCATTCTTTGGAATAAGTTCGGTGCGATTTTTATGCCATATGATAGTCTTTTAAATCGGAAGAAACCGTGATCAGTTGAAAATGAAGTAATATCCCTTGATTTTTCTTCCAACTCTATTTGGTGAAAACCGGATATTAAATCAAGGCAAGAGAAATACTTCGCTCTACCCAACTGGTCTAATATATCGTCTATTCGAGGTAAAGAAAATTTAGCAGTTACTAATTTCGTATTAACTTCTCTGTAATCAACTACTAGACTCCATCGTTTCTGATTAGTGTCCGGTAAGGCTTTCTTCGGCACCAGTAGTAAAGGGCTATTGGTCTGTTGTGTTAACAATTTTGATCAAGGATTTTGATTTTCGTGTTATTGTATTGGCAATATATGCGCCATTTTGGAGTGTTTCTTGCGGGACAAAGACCTCCTCATCTTCGATATCAAAATTCAGAGGCCTTATGACCTCGGATCTAGCCGGAAGTGAAATTGAACTGAGTTCCGGGCGGTTATATAGAATAATAGTGTAGTCATAGGGCACGTTGTCGGTTAAGGTTAAAGTATCCCCATCACCGCCAAAGTCCAATATACACTTATAAACTCTTATGAAGTCCATGAAAATAATTCCATCGGCCTGAATTGGGAAGTCTTTCCCCATAACGTGAAATTCATGTTCTATTGAGATGTTTCGTAGAAGAAGGGTAGTTTTTGTTTTGCCTATTGTATTTATGAATCCCCTTCCTATCCCGTTTAACTTTAGTTGAATGTTCTTCAGTATAGGAGGGTAAAGAACCTGATTTAGATTTATAATAGAAATATCCGCGCCTGTATGTATTAGAAAAGTTGATGTATTGTCGTTCATCGTTGAACCACATTTGAAGTAGCTGTATAAATTGAGGTTAATGAAATAAGTTTTTATTGAATATCTTCGGGCCCTTGCCCCTTTTCCGAATTGATTTGTGCATTCATTGTATGCACCCTGTCATTGCCATGGTTCCTACTACGATAATTATTATTGCGGAAGTTGTTTCCACCTCTGCAACTATGGTTCGATCTTTTGGTAAAATTGCTGTAGGAACGAGAATTATTTTTGTAATTAGAAGTTCCAGGATTTTGGTATCTATTACCGCTATTTCCATGGTATCTTCTAATAGGGTTTCGTACATTCGGACCTCGACTTCTCTGTTGGTACGTATGGCCTACGGATAATATTGAATTTGGTTGACCGAAAGTGTGCGTGAAACTGAACTGAAATTTGGAAATTACTTCGTTAAGATCAGAGAATGATCCTGATTCCATAATCAGTCTGACTCTGTCATTGGAAGCATTTTTAATTATTGCCCTAGTTGGCACGTAGTGGCGTATTTTGTCGCTACCTGAGGAGGCAATCCGTCATTTACGTAAGATGTTTCCAAGTTTTTCGTAAGTTCTTCTATCTCCTTTGCATTATTATTGGCAGTTGTGCCCTGTTGCCCAACATTCATTAGCTTGGCAAGATTCTGCCTTAACCGTTGCCTTTAGTTTGTTAACTATTTCGGCAAGCGTTGTTTCATTAGATATTAAATTACGAGCTGAACCTCGTAATTTTGTCTTTATTAGACTCACTGCTATGGTCTCGTGGGTCTCCTTTTTCGTGTCCACCAATTGCAGTGCATCTATAAAACTTTGCAAGTTGTCTGCAAAACCATCAAACTCCGGGATAAGCCGTGAGGCCGTATTAAGGAATTGCACGACTGTTTGTGGCATTTTTCTTACTATTGGTATTGTGTTAGAATTTTCCTCTAAGGGAGTGAAGGTAATAGGTTCATTAATGGTTAGTGGTATGTCTTTCGTGACGACACGGATAACAATTGCTCCCGTATATGGTAATAAAAGGAATCTGCAAAGGTTTTGTGAATATCTGTCAATCGATCGCAATTGACATTGAACAATATCCTTAGCTTCTCTAACTTTTCTACCAGTGTATTTATATGTTTATTTATAGTCTCCTTCCTTCTTTCTCTGTCAGTGCTTATATACTTATAGGATTTAAGGAAGCATTCCTTTATAATTCTAGCCCTATATAGTATATTCTCCCATTCCAAATAGAATCGGAGATTTAGAGGCCTGACAGTGTTTCATTCTATTCTATTCCCAATTAGTCTTCAATTTATTTCAAATTCATATTAATCATAAACTTCTGGAGGGACTCGTAAGTATCGCTGATTATATTATGAGTTTTCTAAGATCTTTTTTTATATATTTTTTTCTCTTTTCAATATTTCGCTTTCCTTTGGAAAGCTTCTTCAGGAAAAAATTTTTTATATATTTTTTTTTTTCAATTATTGATTTGTATAAAATTTAAAATTATTTTCGAAATTTGAAATTTTTATTATTTGAATAAATAAAGGTACAGTGAAAAGTTAAGAGTCATTAAAATAAAAACTTCAAGATTTGATTACTTTATTTATTTCTAAATTATAAATACTATTTTGTGTTATAAATAGAAATTATTTATATTATTCTTTAGTAATAAATTTAAAACAGTTGAGGATGATTGTTAAGTTTAATTGTTTCATTTCTTTTAATTATCTAATCAACGATATAAAAATGAGTTTTAACTTAGAAAAAATTTTATTTTGTTTTAATTTTATATAACAAGAATTTGTTATTTAATTATTATACTAAAATTAATTTTTTTTTCTTACTGTTAAAATTGTTTGTTGATGATCCAGGAGAGCCAAAGCATCAATAATGTTGTCATTTTTAGTTTAACACTTCATAGGTGGAACTCCACAATGTATAGATGAAACTTTATTGATGTAGGAAGAGTTCTAACCAGCTTTTGAATTATTTATAGGCACATATCTTTATGTTGAATTTGATAATCAGTGATAATTAAAAGAATTTGCTCTAAACTTATGTCCTATTTTTCTTTTTTTTAATTTGTCTTTTCATTTTGTTATTGTTCCTTTTTTTTGCACTAGTGCTAAGAACTTTTAAATTGCTTTGGTTTTTTTTTTAATTTTGCTTCAAAAATTTTTTTAAGTTTTTTATATTATTTTAAGGCTTTGCCATTTCTTTACACTTTCATTCATATTTAAAATGTTTTATCAATTAAAGTACATATTTGCATACATAAGATAAATAATTTTTGTGTTGAAGATGCAATAGCAAATTAAATTAATTCTTTTACAAAAACATTTATCAACTTATTACATTTTTTTTAGTCATTTTTGTTAAAAACGAAAATGTCTTTTATTTTTATATTATGTATTTATCTATTTTCAAAGTTATATTATTAAAATTAACAAATTATTTTTAGTTTTTTATTTAGTTTTTTTTTTCTTTTGTTTTATTTCATGTTTGTAAAACTTTCATAACTGAATATTTTTTTTTGTGTTGTGTTTATATTTTCACACACTTTGTTGCCCGTAACAATAATTAAACTGTAAATACATTTCAAACGGACACATACACTTTTGTTTTGTAACTAGATATTAAAAAGTTAATAGATGTTAAAACTGAAATACTGGCAGGATCACCATGTACAAATAAAACACATATTTGTTCTTCATTATTAATTGTATTATTCTTTATTTATTTAGATCAGTTCACTTCTTTTATTAATAATGACTTATGATATACTTACTTCTATATTGTAACATTTAATCAAAAAACTTATACACTAATGCAATTATAATTTACCTGTGGGAATATGCAGCGTTTGTACTTTATCCGGATTGTGTGCGGTGGGAATATGCAACGTTTGCATATTCCCACATATGAAATAATTTCAATACGTGTAAACGCAACACAACCAAATGTGGGGTGTACGATGTCATGAAGAAAACATGGCATACGCTACACAATCACACACGCTACAAAATACACACACTACAATATAATATAAGAAATTCATTGGAATTTAAAGATAAAGCCAACATAATAGATATACAAGATAATGATAGATTGTTTTCATTTGATGGACTTTCACTTTTTCCAAGTATTCTTGTAGGTTCAGCTTTGAGGATTATAGAGGGAAAATGGCAAATAATAGAGCAAAATACGAATATTGAGGAGTTATTTTTACGTATTCTTAACTTTTGCATTGAAGACAGGTAGTTTCAATTTGATAATAGGATATATCAACAGAAGGAGGGCCTCCCTATGGGCTCTCCATCATCTCCAATTATAGGTGATATTGTGATGGAGGAATTACTAAATTCATACATATTAAACCGAAGATTATCACAAAATATGTAGATGATTTATTTTGTATAACTTCGGAAGATTTTTTTTTTAAGTTTTGGCTCTAGAGCTTTCTTGAATTCTATCAATTTTTACACTGTTGGTTCTCGAGCTTGTCTAAATTGCATCAATTTTGGCACCTGTTGATTCTAGAGCTTTCTTGAATTGCATCAGTTTTCCCACTGCTGATTCTAGAGCTTTCTTGAATGACACCTAAAAGTTTTTCATTTGTGGCATCGATTTTTGTACTGTTGGCTCTAGAGCATTCTTGAATGACATCTAGAAATTTGTCATTTGTGGCATCGATTTTTGCACTGTTGGCTCTTGAGCTTTCTGGAATTGCTTCCATTTTCGCCATCATAGCCGCAAATATTGCATTCAAGCTTACATTTGTATATGCTGATGGGTTACATACGTCTATCTCTTCTTTGTCTTCGAATTCGCATGTCCCAATGTCGATGTCACACTGCTTGAATTCATCAATAAACCTCCGTTGGAATTCCTCTTTACTTCCCGTTGTCGGAACCAACTTATTCAGCTCTTGCTTTAGCTACTCAACTTTCAGTTCTTCCAACTTCATGGTAGTTGATTTCTCTTTGTATATATATTTTTTGCAATCCTACTTCTGACACCAGTTGTTACGTCTACACCTTTTATAAACGTTTTGTTGTGCGTTCTTTATTGCAAAGCAAAAAACACCAGTTTTTAGACTTTTTAAATTAATAACAATTTTATTAACTTTAACTACACAAAGTAGTTACAACTACACAAAGTAGAACAATTTACTTAAGATTTACGTCTTTACTTCACGATGTTTATTTTTACACTGACTGACTATCCACTCAGACGTTACCCTTTTATATTTGTCCATTAAAAGTGTAGAAAATTTAAGAATCTTACACTCCCTTTGTATCACGTGTTGTTGCCTGTATGACTGTGTGTATTTTTGTTTTTATACTGATAAAGTTTTTCTAGGAATTTTAAGATTGCTGTTGTTGTTTTGTATAGATGTTTTTTAGAAAACTACGCAGATGGTAAACAGCATACATGTTTGTTGTTGTCTTGCGCGTATAAAATTTCTACGCAGTTAGTAAACATAAATTTGTTATCTTGCATGCCACACACTTAGTAAACAGCATATCAAATTGTTGTTGTTTGCGTGTATAAAATTTCTACGCTGTTTGTAACCAGTAGTTGACTTTATTGCAGTAATTTTCTTTTGAAACTTAAGCAAGACACATCCGTAACAATATTTTAAACTGAAACTGGAAAGCATTTTACATCAGTTTTTGAAGCAGTTACATTTAAACTAAAATTTATCAAAAATAATTGGAAACATCATATGATGGAAACAAGGAATATTATTCGGGATCCTGGATGTACATGAACCCACCAGCTCTCCCGTATTATTTTACAACGAGTGTAAAGCAAAAAACGTATAACTATTTATCTTTGTAATTTTATGTAATATTATAGCATTTTAAGATAGCATTGTTAAATGGCAATACCAAGAAACTGTGGCTCGTTTGCCTTGCCAACGTAAAGGTGTTTTTTTTAACTGATGTAATTTTCTTTGTTAAATCTATAATTTATACTTAAAATTAATAACCATATAATAATACAAAAAGTACAAAGAATACAAAATAAAATAACAACGGAAATAAATGAAATTACATCCCAGAAATCGTTCCTTCCTATGCTTAATTTACACACCAACAAGTTTGGTAAGAACAACCCGCGCCTGTAAAAGTTCCTAATGTGTGAATTTAGCCCAATAACAATTATGCTAAAATAATAAGTCCCACGTCTTGACCAAAATAAAAACAAAATTAGCTATCATGTTACCAGACAGTAATTTTCTTGATTTCTCAGCACAATTGTTTTATCATGAATTAAATTGCACTGAGGAACGATCTCTTGTAAAACTATACTACTAAGCTATTGGGTCCAAAGGAATATTGCAGTTTGATCTTAGTCGCGGTTGTGGTGGTTGCAGATCTTGCAACCACCTTCTTCGTTTTAATATTTGTTTAATAAACAGGTAGATTATTCTGGTTGAAATTAGAGCAAGTCCTCCATAGCCAACAGCTGGGTTGTGCACCCCTTGAGTTGTTGTGGGTGATGAAAGATTGTGTAGCTGGGTCCTTACTTCTGCTTGTAATCGGGTTATATTTACGATATTCAGCGGCTGTGGGAGTGTTTGGGTTAAATTTTGCATATTCTGCTGTAATTGCGAGAAGGACATCCCAGTGCTTGTATATGACGAGTGCAGAACGGATGTGAGAATCTGGTGTCCATAGATGGTAATTACCTCATTCTTTATTTAACATGCTGGTGGTAGTGAGAGCACTCTGGTAGCTTGAAGAAGCTGGTTACCATTACATACAGTACTTAGTTTAAGGTCAGGTTTAAAGACCATAATTCCTGGATGAACATTTTTGCCTTTACGACTACTGGAGATAACAAACCTAATGGGTTTAAACTGCGTGCCAAATCTGAAGTGGTTGTTCTTACAGTCTATTTTTTACAGTCTTGATTTCTTGAAGATTGACCTTAATTTTGAGTAGGTCATCTTTGGGACGCGATCCCAACCTTAATGTCTTTTGGTAGTTCTCATATTCTTTTGCTAAGTCTAAACTAATGGTTGGCGCACCATTTCCGTAGAAGCTGACGCTGTTTATCTGGTGCTGTGGTTAAGCGTTTAGCTCCACCGAAGCGATCTTCAACATAGAAGTTGTTCTTAAAAAATGAAGTAGCTAAGGGTAAGCGTGTCTTGACGTCATGGCTGATTTCCCGTAAACATGTGACTGCTAGGTATCGTGCTGATCTGATACCGTATGTAACAGTGTTTAATTTGAAATAGCTGATAGGCTCGGCAGTATTGTTTCGCCGGTATTGTCGTCGGTCTTGGGGATGAACCAGTATTTGGCGGTACATTTTTCTTATGCCCGTGGTAAACGTGAAACGTGGCAGTCGGAAGCGAAGCAAGATAGTAAATAGCTAAGCCTGTGGAGGTGGACCAGAGTGCAGGACATCATTAAGACCCTGCCTGGTGATGTTTTTACTGAGGCACCGAACACTATTTGAAGTTTAATGGTGCTGCTGTCAGGGCGGATCACGTAGTAGTAAGGGATAGTAAGGGATAACATATTTAGAGCCTACGACTTCAGATATTTTAATTGCCGTTATGTGCTCCAGTGCTTTATATTCGTTCATAAATTGGACGTATGGCTGTTTTATCAAAGAGTCCTTTGCTAGGCGGCGTTCTATAGAGAGGGATCGGTTGAAAGCTAAGTTATGCGAATCTCCTAAAGATGTTTTTTTATCACAATAAAGAAGACGTACAACAAATCTTCCATCTTTATCGCGTACCGTATGTTGGTTAAAGTGTGTTTCACACTGAGCATCAGGAGGAGATAGTGACTGTTGTCCGGCTTCAATTTCTTCCAGTTTCCAAAAACGTTCAATGGCAGAATTCAATTGGTCGTCTTCAGCACAAATTCCACATGCTGCTGTAGATAGCTGGTCTTCAGAAACCCTTCCTGACACTATCCAACCGAATGTTGTGTTTTGTAAAATTGGCAGATCATTGGTTATTTTAAGTACTTGGTGATAGCGTCATATTTTTAGGAATAGACCAGTTCTCGATGTTAATGAATTGAGTGGGCTGTGGAGCAATGATTTGTGGTAGAACTAATGCCTCGACATGTGTTGAGAAGTTGTTGAGTCGCGACTGAAGTTCGATGTTAACGGAGAGTTTATCGATATTGATTCCGTCAAAGACTTGCGTTCTTCCATAAGTGTAGATGACCCTTTATTGTAAGATTTGTTTTCGTTTGGCTACGATATTTTACCCTTTGAGATTAGATCTAAATGAATAAGGGTATGGTGTCTTTTGTTGGATTTTTCACAGCGGCCCAAAATGGTACACTGCTTAGTGAGGTGATTTTGATTGAAACAGTTCACACATAACGTGTGCTTCTGTACAATGTTGAGTCGATTTGCCGGTTTTAGTTGTAGGAATTCATGGCATCGTTAGAGGGAATGAAATTCTCGATTGCAGATTATGCATTGGCGGATCTCATGATGGCTGAGTAGTTGCAACTCCTTTGGGTATGAATTCGATTGTTCATATTGAATATGAAAAGTTTTGTCCTTCTTAATGAGAAGATGGACTAGAAGTAGATCCCACGGCGATACTTGGAGACCTATGTTGGAAAGGGCTACTAACGACTCCTTTATAGTGTCGTGTAATCGCTTGATTGCTTTCACTGTACAGGGACCTTATGGTTGGTCGGGTAGTCGGTGGATTGCTGTTGCCACCATCACTCTTTTGTTGTTATAGCGGTCTTGTAGTAGTTGCCAAACTGATGGGTAGTTTTCGTCTGTAACGGGGAGATGGTTTATTAAACTTGCTGCTTCCCCAATAACGCTGGTTTTATTGACCAAACATTACAAAAATTAAAGTATTAATTATTAATATTATGCAGATACAGAGTTTTGCTTTATAATTTTATGCACTAAATGTCTATAATTTCGTGCAACATTCTCCGTATCTGCTTTAAAATTTATTTTTTTGTTTGTTTTTTGAAAAATTTTTTGGTTATTTTGAATTTGTTAATAAAAAATTTTTTTTTTTAATTTGTTTGTTCATTATTCTTGTTTTCCTGATGATGCCAACCAACGGTGTGGCGAAATATCGAAAAAATAATAAAAAATAAAAGTTTTTTTAAAAATTTTTTATTAAATAGTGACCTAGTGCTTTATAATTAACTACTAAAAAATATTAAAAAGGTCAAAAAACTATAACTATTATATGCATTCTTTGGTTCAATCACTTTTGGTTAATGTATTTTGTCTATTATGCATTTTTAATAGTCAATGCAATTTAATATTTTGTTTGTTTTATTTTGCTTATTAATAATTATTTTACAATAACTTCTGTGTATGAATTATATTTAACACATTCGCGGACGCGAATGGTATAGCATTCATATTCATAGTGATGTAAAATGACGTGAATGCTATAGCATTCAAATTTTAAAGCCAATTTTTATTAATTTAATTTTATACAAGCTTAAGTTTTTGTCCATATCTTCCCAGAACACAGCATTTAATAGGCGAAGCCGGTATTTTTTCTTTAGAAAGAAAAGGAAAGATTCTGCATAAATATTTGTGACATGGTAGTTTTTGGCACCATCATTTTCAATGGAAATTTCGGAACGAGTGTGGGATATCGTTAAATATCTTAACAACAGCAAAGAGTGTAAATAGCTTTTGAAAGAGAAAATAATAAGCCAGGAAAAATTACTGAGTTCGAAAAAATTGATGTTTTATTAGAGGAACTACATACGTTGCAAAAACATCAATATCCGGCGATAAAAGCAGAATTGGTCGAATATTTGAAGGTCAACTGAATCCTTAAGCAGCAAAACGAAAGCCTAAGGAAAACTATCACTCACGCCGAACAACAAATAAAGGAGAGCGAATAAGAAACCGAAGCATTCAGAGATTTAGCAGGACATATCAACTTTAACTTAGCTCCGGAACAATAACAAGTCACCGATAATAGAGAAATAGTGGAGGAGAAGATTCAACAAGTCAAATCACTGCAATCCAAATTACGACAGCTGGAAAACGAGTCGAAGAACCCCAACACATACAACAATGGTACGAATAGCAACAGTATAACAATGTCGCACTTACGCGAAGTCATGAAACAGATCGAATTAGTAGTACCCGTTTTCGCAGGAGCACCTAGCCAGGACCTAAAATCCAAAGATTTATAATGGGGTAAAAACTAATCGAAACTGAACTTCCACTCGACCAAATCCAGACAGCGATAACATGTATAAAACAGAGGTTACTTGGTAGAGCATTTGTGCATTTCAGCAATAGGCAATTCGCAACAATCAAGGATCTGCGCGAGGAAATACGGAAGACATGTCTGAAATATCGCAGTAATGAACAACTGAGGGATGAACTTAGGTGTTGCAAACAAGGCATCAATGAACAAGCAAACGTTTTTGGTGGACGCTTAGAATTCTTCGTAATAGAAGCAAAGGAAGTTCTAGATTTTGAATAAGGCAACCCACAAGGAGCTAATATAGAAATCGATCAATTGGCAGTAAGAAGTTTCATAACGGGACTAAGAAGTCAAGTTATGTCAAATAAGTTGATTGGCAAGGAAGGAAGTACGTTAGCCCGACTGGTGGATGAAGTAGAAAAGACATATCGTATCTATGAAGAATAGTCCAGAATAAACAAGCAGGAATAGCCAATACTGTATATCAGGGCTCATTTTGCAATGACATCACACGAGCGAACAAAGTTTAAGAGAAATGAATACACCAATTTGTAACATGTGCCTAAAATATGGCCATGAACTAGATCGTGATAATAAATCACGACAGTTGCAAAAAGACTCTAAGGAGTATACACAATATAAGCAAATTTCGATGCGAAGACAGACGTGTGGATTTTGCGGGAATCTTGGACACAGTTTTTCTAAATGTCGAAAGCGATTAAAAGGTTTGTTTTGCAGAGCTTGTAACATCCCAGGACATCAGTAGAACAGATTTTGCGGAAGGAAAAACACAGGATTTAGATAAAAAAATAACTCTTTGACACAAGCTTCTAGAGGGCAATTTGCAGGGACAGCACGAAATAATATTGTATGATTCAAATGCAATCAAATGGGACATTTCGCGAGCACTTGCGGCCAAAATAAGCTATTTAGAAACAATAACAACATGAGAAGGCAGTTAAACATTAACAACATCCCACGCCGGAAAACCAATAATGGCCCAAGCATGCCCTAATAGTTGGAAAGCCGAAAGTACGAGCAAAAATAAAAAAGGGCAGTTAGAAGATTGTAGTGTCAGCATGAGTATTATTGATACAGACGAAAACGCTGTGATTCCAAAAACACAAGCCGTACAAGCGGAAAGCTTGCTCTACGTTTTGCTGATATGGACAACCAAGATATTTTTCCAATGTATTAATACAACAGTAGAAATCTACGATAATTGTAAAGAAATAATTTAAATATTTTTAAAACCAGCGATAAGTAAAACGTACGAGTATTTTTCAAAGTATACGAAAAACTACAAGTGACGACGTCTTCATTAGATCTTTTATTACTTGTGGATTCCGGCGCAGATGTGAGTGTAGTGAAAAGAATCTCATTATTATCAGCTGTAAAACTGAGGGACCACATAACAACTAAACTAAAAGGGGCAGCATAGATACGCAGGGAGTAATCGAAACTAAATTTCCGTTTTGAAGTAGTTCCTTCGGCTTGTCAACTACTTGCAAGTGGAATACTGGGTCGAGATTCGTTGTGGAACAGAACTATTATAGATGCCATCAACGAAAACGTCACCTTTATAAACAACAAAGCATACCACTAGTGAGAGAAGACAAACCAAACTAAACGTCGAAGGTTGCCCTAAAGTGAGCAGGAAGCAGACCAAAGATCGAATAAAATATGGGAGATGACAAAATTGGATGACGACCTCAATCAAGAGGAGAGGAAATCAATGGAAGGAATTTTGCAGCAAGGATGTATTTTATCTTCCTGAAGACTAACTGACATATACAACGGTATTAAAACATGAGATACCAACAATACCTGGAACCAGCCCTATAAATAGGAGACAGTACCATCTTCCTGAAGTGCACAAAACTGAAATTAACGGGCAAGTGCAGAAACTGCTTGACCAAGACATCATTCAACAAAGCAAGTCGCCTTGGAACTCACCATTAATTCTACTTCCTAAGGTGGTGCAGAATATAAGTGGAGGCTAGGCTAGTAGTGAATTTTAGACAGCTAAACGAAAAAACAACAAAAATCGTTTTTCCAATTCCAAGGGTAGACGAAATTCCTGATCAGCTAGGATGCAGTAGATATTTCTCAACATTGGATCTTGCAAGTGCATATCACCAAGTCCTGATAGATAAACCTGATCAAGAAAAAACAGCATTTAGTACGGGACTTGCACATTATGAATTTAAAAGGATATCTTTCGGTTTAACAGGAGCCCCAGGAACTTTCCAACACATCGTGAACGATATATTAACTGGCCTACAAGGGATTGAATTTTTCGTGTATCTTGACGATATCGTTATTTATGCAAGAAATCTAGAAGACCACGAAGAAAAACTAGAAAAAGTTTTTAGCGCAAGCAGGGCGAGTAATCTTAAGCTGAACACCAAAATGTGTCAATTCTTGAAAAGAAAAATTGGCTATCTTAGACACATTTTTGGGTTTTGTGAACTATTATAGGAAATTTTTTCCTAATGCAGCAGAACATCTTCTACCACTTACAAAGCTGCTAAGAAAAGACGTACAATTTAAATGGACTTACGAATGTCAACGATCAATGGAAAAATTGAAAAATGCAATAATCAACCTTCCCAACTCTTAAATACGTCGATTTTTCATAGGATTTGCTGCTAAGAACTGACGCCAATGTAGAGAACTTAGGCGCAGTCCTCTCGGAGGAAGAGCCGGGAAAGGACCACCCTATCTGTTTTGCTTGTAGAGCTTTGAACACTTCCGAGCGGCGGTACTCAACTATAGGAAGAGAATTCCTAGCAATTGTTTGGAGGACTTTCCAATCATACCTTTAAGGTAGACATTTTACAGTTTTCACGGATGACAGACCTCTGAAAGAAATTGCGAATCTAAAAGACCCACAAGCTGTCAGACTTTAATTTTGATATACAATACAAGCCGGGTAAGAAAAATTAAATCGCCGATGCACTTAGCAGGCACTTAGGGAACTTCATTAGGAGTGGTCACTCATTCAAGGACTAAGCAACAACAGCCAGAGCGCAATGACCAACTGGTAGAGTCAGCAGACGAAATAAACTAAAGAATTGTCTTTCAAGACAACATAATTGCAATGAACACCAAAGATAATAATGTTCTTAATGATTTTCACGACTCACCAATAGGAGGACACCACGGATTTGCTAAAACATACGGGAGGATACGAATTCAGTACCAATGAAAAGAAATGGAGAATGATATAAAAAGTTGTAAACAGGGCAAAATCCCAGCAAAATGATAAAAAGCCTGTGGTGATTACTGACACACCAAATAAACCATTCGATAAAGTGTACATGGACATGTTTGGACCTATACCAACAACATCGAGAGGAAATAAATTTATTCTGACATTCAAGGACGATTTCTCGAAGTATATGGCTTGCATTGCCTTTCCTGATGGCGAAGCTGAGACGATTGGCAACGCTTTCTTTAACGAAATTATTTTAAGGTACACTATCCCGAAAGTTCTAAATACTAAACATGGGACTAATTTTACATCAGGAATATTCAAGGAAGTGCACAAATTAATGGAAGTAAAACAAATAAACACAAGTCCTTACCACCCTCAATCAAATGGTTCACTGGAAGAGAAGGCCACTAGCGGAGTTTTTGAGAAATTTCGTGAAAGAAGACGGCTCTAATTTGGATGAGTTGCTCCAACACGGGATGCTTGTACACAACAGTACGATACATGCCGCCACTAAACAAACACCACAGAAGACTCTGTTTGGATTTGAGTCACAAATTCCGATAAAATTAAAGAGAAAAACCGAGCCCCTCCATAATGAAAACGAATATCCCAACGTCCTAAAGTCTCAGTTGCAAAAATCGAACGAACTTGTAAGAGAAAATTTAAAAAGACATGAACTAAATTCAAAAAACTATTACGACAAAAACACAGCCACTAAAATCATCAAAAGCGGAAAGAAAGTCTGGCTTAGAAATCAAAATAGAAAACCAAGTTCTCCTCAATATGGATTGGACCATACTTAGTGAAAGAACCTAACAGCACAGTAACAATAAAGATATTGATAAAGGGGAAAGAGAAAATATTCCACAACAATTTACGTAAAATATTTAAAAACAAGCGTTTACAACAATAACCGGCTAATGCGACAATTTGATTTAGTTTTCACGACTCCTTCTGATGGAAACCTCGATCATCACGGGAAAAATGCACATGGAGAATTTAGAAGTAGATGACGGATACGCTGAACTACACATGGGCACTGCAGTAGTAGCAACGAGATTCCAATATATTCTCCATAAGATTAACATTAAAGACATAGGTGATTCGGTCAATGAATTCGCACATAACATACCGAGATTGATACCCCCTTCCTACCGAGAAATAATGATAACGGAGATAAATAAAATGAAGGACGGCCTTCATACGCTTTTACCAGGCCGCATCAAGCGAGGCCTATTAAATATCGGCGGAAAGCTGATGAATTGGCTCTACAGAACACAAGGCGATGACGATAGACAACAAATAAACGAGCATTTTGATGTTGTCGATTCAAACAATCACCAAATCATTGAACAATCAAACTGGTAGAAGCAATAAACGTAAGCCGCAAGGCTCTGACCAGCCAAGCAGGAATCAGAAGACCAGCAGCAGCGAGACGTATCGATCTATCAACTTTTCAAACTCATGGGTATAAAAAGTCAAGTTAGGATCCTTCAAGCATCCATAGCTCTTGCAAAGATGAAAATTTTTAATCCAACTCTTCTAACTATCACAGAAATTGAAAATTACAAAATAAACGTGGAAACTGCGCAAGACATGCAGATGGGAGTGGCTCCACACAGGCATAGTGGCTTTGATGTTCGTGATCAAGATACCAATTTTGTTTACATATAAAAAGGCGAACGAAAATAAAGCGAGACAGTCGAAGAGAGTCGATAAAAGTCTGAGATTTCAATAATAAAAATAGTCATAACATTAAATTGGTGCAACCCGTATCCTCCCAGAACCCAACAACATAGTTCTGACGAAACGTTTGAATTAAGCCAATCTTATCCTTCTCAACGTTGATAACCATCCGAAGTGATCTAAACACGCAATCTTCTCCGTGCGACCAAGTTCAAGTGCTTGAGTTGCAACTTGAACTTCAGGCGTATCGCTTAGAAGATACATTGCTGTTTGAGTTGGGCTTATTCAGGTAATATACCTGAATTAAACATTGGAGACCCCGACTTGATTGCAACGGTAACGTAACCTTCTGATTTGGACGTGACAGGTAATCCCAATTGTGTTCGCACATCAATAGGAAGCAAACAACGCCCTGAACAGTATGCCGGAAGGACTCCTACAGGAACATCTTCGATCAGCTGGTTAAATCCCAGCAAGAAACAGGCGACATTGTAGAAACGTCAGTTCGCAATTTTAAAAAAGAAAACGGTCGGTTACTATTAATAAAATTGGACAACGCATGGTCTAAGTTTGAGGTCACGAACGACAAGATCTGTTGTCTGGAGGACATTCCAGTGGAGCATGAATACTTCAGCAGGGATTATTACCACAATACGATAAAGCTAGTGGAACAGTGCAGCACGAGTTTTATATCAGCTGCAGCCAGCTCTTCAGATGACGCAACTCATCAACCGCCTCTTGAAGCAGCAGCCAGCAAACCCGGTAGCGGCACTAGTGGAACATCTGTCCCAACCGCCACTACATCAGCAATAAGGAGACAAAAGGTGATAATGGAGTCGTTATACCGTTTGCTGACAATGGATCCAACATCAAACAACATGCCATTGAAAGAAAAGTTGCGGGAACATATTCAAGAGTTTCATTTATCAATTTGGGAAAAAAAGTCAGGACCGTTTCAACGAAGGATATAACAATACAGAATATACTTCATTGGAGGCAATACGCTTTGACTGTTTCAAGAATGCATTAAAACCTGTTTTACCATCAGAGAGCCCCTGGAATCATAGTAATGCATTACCATTACCTAAAATAGCAATTCCAAGGTGCCCCTGTAGGCTAGTAGGTAGTGTACTAGCTTGTAAATATGGGGGTTGTGGGTTCGATTCCCAACGAAGACCTTGGTTTTTTTCACTACAAAAGATAAAAATTGACTGTCGGTGGAGCTGCTCAGCGATGAAGGCATAGTCACTGGTCGCTGTTGCTGTCTTTATACGGCAGTTAATTTCCTCGCATTATTTCATCTCAACCTGAACAATTCATTAATATCGAAGACTTGCCAAAACCCCAAAATCTGGTATTTACATCGGCTAAATATCAATCGACCAGACAAAATCGACATTTTGCTGGGAGCCGAACACTTCAGATGCTTTTACTTGGACGAATCGAACTCTCCCCACAATTACCAACTCTTCAGAACACCGTGCTTGGATGGAACTTGACGTGTTTCTTGCACGACCATGGCAACTGGATGGAATTCAGTCATCTGAAAAACCCTTATCTGAGGAAAAGAGTAATTGTGAAAAGTTGTTTGTGCAAAACACCCACAAGAACAACGAAAACCGAATCGTAGTGAAAATTCCATTCCATCAGAATCCTGAAAGCTTTGGTAATTCATATAAGGTCGATCTCAATCGATTTCTGTCTCTAGAACATCGACTGCAGAGAAACCCCGAATTAAGAAGTCAATATACAAAATTCATGGATGAATACGAAGATCTGAAACATATGACGAAGATATCTTTTGATTCTATTCAATCACGAAACTATTTCATCCCACATTAGTGCATCGTAAGACCAGAAAGCTCCACAACCAAATTGAGGGTTGTATTTGATGCTTCAGCCAAAACAATACCGGGGCATTCACTAAATGATCTGATGTACGCAGGTCCTAGTACAAAGCGAACTTTTCTCAATTCTATAAAAATTCCAACTTACGAGATTTGTGTTTTCGACAGATATAGAAAAAATGTATCGGCAAGTTTTCATCGCCCCTGAGGATCGGCAATTTCAAATCATAATTTGGCGAAAAACGCTTTCGCACCACTTTCTTACTTCAACTCAATACTGTTACATATAGAACAAGAACAGCTCCATATTTGGCAACAACATGTTTACAACAGCCGCCGAAAGATTGTGCCATATCCTATGGCAGCTGAATTCATCAGAGAAAACTTCTATGTAGATGGCGGCCTAGGTGGAAGCTATAGCCTACACATAGCGATCCAACTACAAGAACAACTGAAGAAGATTATGAAGCAAAGCGGTTTCAACCTTCGAAAATGGTGTTCCAACCAGCCTCAATTGCTCAAAAATGTTTAACAAGGTGACATGGAAATAAATTTGGATACTCACTTGGCTTTTTGAAAAATACCAGCTGGTCATAAAAGTGAACACCACAGAAAATAAAAGAGTCACAAAACGTACAGTTACATCGGATCTAGCAGGAATTTTTGATCCGTTTTGTATCCTGTCTGCTATAGTGGTTATCGCAAAAATCTTTACTCAAGAAATTTGGAAGTTAAAAGTCGTCTGGGATCAGGCTCTACCGGAATCCATGCACACCATGCACACCTTTCGTGCAGAACTCAATGAATACAAAATCCTAAAAATATCAAGCCCCATTAACGATGCTGGACTCTCAGAATTAGTCCAGTTACACACTTTCTCAGACGCATCAGAAAAGGCATATAGGGCACCAGCTTACCTTCGATCAAAAATGAAAAATGGATTATTATCACGCGTCTTCTTTGCTCAAAATCACGTGCAGCCCGTCTCAAAACCCAAACCATACCACGATTGGAGCTTTGCGCTGCGACACTTAGAGCCCAGCTAGCTACATAAATCATGACCGATCTCAAATTAACAACTCAAGCATGATTTTGGACGAACTCAAACATTGTGTTATCATGGATTAACTCACTTAACACTTTTGTAGTTAATCGAATTTCAATCATTTTGGAGAATACTCGAGTAGCGCAACAATCCTGCAGACATATTGTAACGAGGAATCGCACCTAGCCACATAAAAGATTGTGGCTTATAGTTCTATGGTCTCCTATTTTTATCTGGCAAAGTGGCCCCCCAAACTCATCCCACACATAGCCAATTCTACAAATATGGAGAGGAAATTAAACCATGTAGATCCATTAACATCAGCGGAACCCAGTATTATATATCAAATCAGAAACAGAAACTCATTTTGGCATATTCAACGTATCGTTAGATACATTTTACGATTTGTTACCAATCTCAGATGCAAGAAGGACTTCAGGCAGTATCAAACTTCATTAACGACAGTCGAACTAAAAGTGTCACTGATGTTAATAGTAAAATAAGTTCAACCAGCAGATTTCAAAGAAAACATACAACTTCTCACCAAATATAAGAAGGTGAGAGGAGCTAGTAACATATCTAACCTCTTGACGTTCTTGGTTAAATACGGGGGTTGGTCGACTTGAAGCTTCACCATTGGACTCCAAACACCAGTTGCTTGTAGCATACAATGATCTAATGGTACAACTCATGTTTGAAATGATTCACAGAGATAATGAGCACTGTGGCGCACAAACTCTCCTAGGTACGGTGAGACAACAGTTCTGGCCAATAAAAAGCAAGATCATGGCTAGAGCGGCGATCCATCTTCTTTACCAGATCATGGGAATTCTGCCATCTCTACGAGTGACTCCAGTTCGACCATTCATTAATTCTGGAGTAGATTGCTGCGATCCAATAACAGTGCTTTACAAGGTGAGGGGAAAACGACCACACATTGCCGTTTTCTGTTGCTTCGCTACGAAGGCGGTTCAGAGAGCTCGTAAGCGATCTCGCCACTGATGCTTTCATAGGAGCCATCAAACGCTTTTCCGGCAGACGTGGATACTGCCAAAACTTGTATTGCGATAATGCAACAAATTTTATGGGCACAACCAACAAACTGTCCGAATTATCATCCGCTATTTACATGAATGAAGCAAAAGAAACAATCGAAACATGCAGCACAATTTGATCTTATCCCTCCTTGAGCGTCTTATTTTGGAGGATTACGGGAGGCCGCGGTAAAATCTGCTTTTAATCAGGAGCTTGGCTAATGCTTCCCTACGAAGAATTAGAAACCTTGATAATCGAGACCTAAGCCATTTTAAAGTCCAGACCAATTTCACCATTGTCTAACGATCCCAATGATATAGGAGCATTGACACCAGAACATTTCCTGATTGGCGAACCACTTACAGCTCAAGTGGACTCTGAAGTCACACCAACAAATTCAGGCCTGGCAACTCTCTGGAAACTAGTGTCTGTACTCAAACACTACTTCTGGGAAAGGTGTCACGTGATAAATGGCCCTTATCGACGCGTAATTAAAACCTACAAACGGGGCGACAATATAGTCCTAGTAGCAGATGTCCAAACTTCTTCAGGAGTCTTGAACAGAGCTGTACTTATCTGGCACCATTCCCCAAAGCCCAACTCGAAGAAGGAGACAACAAGTGTGAAGAGGAGCCTTCTGAACCCAAGAGTAAAAGACTAAGATTGCTAGGAAATAACTTATCCTTGGCAGTCTTAGCTTTACTAATACTTCCAATGATTTTGGGATCGCCAATCCGTAACGAGCAGTTTGGATCCCAGCTGGAAATCCATTTTAAAGAATTGGGCCCAACTTACATCTCATCAAGTAAGTGGAATTTAGTAATCAACTATGATCTATCAACATACTGGTCTGACAGGGCATTCTTAGTAAAAAGGACTACTTCTTTGAGCAAAATATGTAAACACCTTGAATACAACTCTTCATGCATCAATGCCTTAGAACATCTTCGACAGATTAAAATGTCAAAAACAATCACAACGTTGCAAGAAAATTATGCCCACATGGTGCACCTATTAAAAAATCAAACTTCAGTACATAATTCAACCGTGAATATCATCAAAGAAAATCTAACGACTTCCGAACTTAAGATGACCATGTTCTATCAAGTCTGGATGAAATCGTCAATTCGGAAGAAGCACTGACTAAAGAAATAAGACAACTAAAACTGGCGCAGATATTCAATATAGGTGTGACCAAGCTTTCACTAATTGCCAACAACGAATGCAACGAATGCAGACATGCATAATGGATGCACTGACGGATACTCCTCGCAGAAAAATTAACCCATTACTGCTGACTCCAACTCATTTGGAAACGAAAATACGAAAAATTAAAATACATCTGCCGCAATCATTGGAGTTGCCTGCGCTCGCAGATGACTTACTGGACTTCTATAAGTTAATGAAAGTAAAAGGCCGGCTCACTCAGGAACATGTATTGTTTTGCATCACTCTGCAATTAATTGATCATACGATGCTAACAATCAACTCTACTACAAAACTTTCCATTACCCATACATTTGAAAAATTGTGATATCATCGATCAGAAGGTATTTATATGCGACGATGTTCAGATCCAGTACAACAGAACAGTGCTCTTATGAAATAAATTTATTTAACACTATACCATATTACATTTTAAAAAAGCTGCCGAGTAAAGCAACATGGACACCGTTAACTCAAAAGAATAAATGGATATATTCATCATTATTTCCGACACATTCCACAGCAGTTTGTGGAAAAGAAATTCTGCCGATTACCCTACTAGGTTTTGGCTTACTAACCATCAATCCGAACTGCATACTTAAACATGATTTTACGCGCATATCAATCAATCTCGACAAGAACAATTTTCTCCTCTACAAGCTTGGGCAACGTTTCAGACCTAGTAAATCAATAGCGGTCTACAATTCATCATACAAATATTAATAATCAGTCAATTCTGCCAGCTGAGACAACACAACATATTACTGAATTGGGCACTTTACAACATAAATTAACGTTTGAACTAAGCCAATCTTATCTTATGCCTATTTGATTTTGTACTCCATCTCTGTGGTTTGTAGTGACAGAAAATGTATATGCTCAGTATTCTCAGTTGATCTCAGTAGCTTTCTAATGGTTATCAAAGAGAAAATTGAATAAATAAATGATCTCAATAACTCCTATGCCAATTTTTATTTTTTTTAAGTCCTTAAAAGGATGTTAGACGTAACGTTATTTTTACCTTACTAAAAAATAACGTTATCTTTCTAAGGTTAAAAATTAATGTAATTTAATATTTGGTTTATTGTATTTTGCTTATTTTGCATAGCTTATTATGCATAATTAATAATCGATGCAATTTAATATTTTGTTTATTATATTTTGCTTATTAATAATTATTTTACTATGACTTCTGTGTATAAATTATATTTAAGCAAGAGGGAAATAAACGTTAGATAGGCTTCTTCAAAATCTACCACAGGGTGCATTGTTTTTTATTTCAATATATCTTTCAGTACCAAGTGCTGGAAACTGATTACCGTATGTATGGTAATCAGTTGACATAGTTCTGACGAAACGTTTGAACAAATTCAAGTGCTTGAGTTGCAACTTGAATCTTCAGGCGTATCGCTTAGAAGATACATTGTTATTTGGGCTACACAAACTAGTGTGGCCTTATTATTGATAAAATTTATAAGCAGACAATTGTATGTTTGGTTCTGCTTTCGTTAAAAAGTTACAAGATTCTGAATTGGAAAGAAGTTTTCCCAAAATGTTTTTTTTTCTTATAATATTGAAACTTACTTCGACATTAGTAATTTTTTGGGGGCTATTTATAAGACAACTTAAAGCAAAAAGAAAAATTGCGTCAAAAATTGTAACGCTTCACATCTCACCAATTTTGAAACAAAATTTATGGCATGTAGAATTCCTCGTAGTACAAAGAAGGTAAACAGATTATTAAAGCTCCATCTCTTGGCTATGTCAGGGTGACCAGTTTTATAAAAAAACATTTTTCTCCGTTTAAAAAATATGTGTTAAATTAAAAAAAAAATGTATTTTGTTTCACTATTTAATTAAAGGCTCTTTTGCAGGAAATTTACAGTTTAAAGGTAAATTTTATCTAAAAAAATACCACACGATACCATCTACCTGTGATAACATCTACTTGTGTAAAGAGAATATATATTCAAGTTGTAAGAGCTTCGCCTGCTAATCAAGTCTTTCCTTTTTATAAAATGAAAAATACATCTTTCCCATTTAGGTATTGTAGTCAAAAGATAGGTATGCCAAACATTTTTATTTTACATGGATTTGATATATCTAAGTATTTTCCTGTTTTTTATAGAGTAGTTATTTATTTTATAATAGTAAAAATAGTTTTTATCATTTGTTGTTAGTAACTCGAAAACTTCTGTGAGTTGTTCTTTTTCATACAATATTAAACTATTCTTGCATTTTTTTCGTAACAGTAAACTGACGGGATCAGAAGATAGAATAAGGTAATTTATAAGATCCTGTTTTTTTAATATACCTGAAATCTAAATTTCTTGCTTTAGGAAGAGGAGTTGCCTTTTTAGTTTTTATTTTCATTGTACTATTCAGCCACTCAGGTTATTTAAATTGAAGCTTCGTTATATTGTTATAAGCAGAACTCTTTTTTACTTTAAAAAGCTACTTTCTCTAATTCACTTTACAAAACGTAGACTCTAAGATATTTCACAATTGTTTTAATCTTTTCTTCCTTCCAGCAATTCGGGGTTTCTCAAAGAATACAGCACAAAACTTTATATTGTAGTGATAATGTCATGGTATTAATGATACAAAAATTGCATAAAAACCAGTTATATAGCAAAATATTTTATTTTCATGTTTAATTTGGGTACGAATGCAAAAAATAAAAAATTAGGAAAATATGTATAGTATATATATATATATATATATATATATATATATATATATATATATATATATATAATATATATAGGTAAAAACAAATATGTGTGAAAAATAAAATATACAATGAAATGCCACAAAATCTACATGGATCAAGATATGCCCCCAAACTTGGGTACCTCGGACATAAAATATTTTGGAAAAGCCATAACAAGTTAATTTATTACTCAAACGTTAAGAGTTAACAGTTTTTGAACAACCATTTAGCCATTAACAAAATTATTTATGTTAAGTAAAACAAAATTTACATTTTTCAGAATTTCTCATTAATTTGTATTTTTATTCCAGATAATATTTCAAATTTGAACATTTTTGATGAGAACAGTCTGTTCAATTCAAGAACAGCGATTTTAAATCCATCCACGCCATTATACTTTACACATAACGAAGAACTTATCTCAAATCAGTTGAACTGTACTGCAGCACCTAACTTGCCAGATTTAATTAATGGTAAGACAAATAATTTTTTATAAAAATTACTGTAATCGCAAATATTTCTTGCTTTTTTTACCTAGGAATTGATGGATATCAAAATACTACAAATGGTAATTATTACAAACGTAAAAAACTAAAAGCAATGTATTTAAGTAAAGAAGTGTGCGCCATAGCTAAAAATAAAATTTATATTTTAAATTTTTAACCCTTTGATCAATTAATTAGTTATCAACTAGGGGTGGATTAAAACTTTAAATACGTTAAGGATACATACTGCTAAGAGTTTCACAAACTAATTACTTTTTATTTTAATTGAAAGTTTACAGCGTATGTACAAAAATTGTGCTAGTTCAAGCTTAAATTATTGCTTACTGTTATTTTTTTTAACACAAAACTCATGACTTTTAATGCACAGTTTATTTTGCAAGCACATAATAATGTAAGTTCAGCCTTTTTTCGAAACTTTAGATTATAATTCACACTTTATTTTAGTTAAGATCAGTAAAATGAATATTTTCAGTATTTTCTCCTATCTATACTGTTTAAATACACACATTCACATATACAAACAAACATACTGAACATAAAAAGAAGAGGGAAATATATAGACAAAAAAAAAAAAAAACTAGCAATAGCATTTTTAGTTTCTTAACCTTATTAAACAAAAAAAAAAAACAAATATAATTTTGCTTACAAATAACTTTGTTAGTTCATTGACCGTTTTCTTTTTGCTTAATTTCTTATTTTAGTTTATTAACCGTTTTCTTTTTGCTTAATCTCTTATTTTGGTTCATTAACCGTTTTCTTTTTGCTTAATTTCTTATTTTAGTTCAATAACCATTTAAATAACTTTTGTTTATGAATTATAGTAGCGTTGCACGTTTTTTTTGGCTGACATATCAAATTGCAATAAAATTATTATTAACAAATTTTAGCTTAAGTTTTTTGTTAAAATGGTATATAAGGAGGAGGGGAAATAGAAATTTGTAAAGTAGTTAAACGTGATTCTTTTGCTTTAATTATTGTGATCATCACCCTGTAAGTTTCAAGTGCTTAAAGGGACAAACAAAAAAAAATATTAATATAGACCAAATTCATGTGTTGTAATATTAATCGAATTCCAATATTTTTGGTGACCCTGGTTTTGAGTTTGCACCCACCAGTGGTTAGGAACTCAGAAAACGCTACCGAAGGCAGGGTATCAGCAGTGTTTTGCTTCAGCAGAGTTTTGCTTTAGCTAGGACAGCAGTTCCAGCAAGCCATAAATACACAAATTTGGTGACTTTGAACACAGCCGAAGTCACGACAACATCATTGGCGTCAGGACACGCTCAGTCCACACACCTCAACAAGGATAACAGTACTATACATCCGTATCATCATTGGCATTTCAGCTAGACATTATAAGTTAACTGCAGTCGTTAGCTTATAATCAATCAACTCACAATGGCGACCATTAAAGATGTTATGATTGGCGGACAAACGAAATTGAAAGAATCATCTCGGGTATAAAAAAGCCCCACTAGAAAAAAGAACCAAAGATTTCTATAGAACCAAACGAAGTGAGCTTATTTCTATATGGCAAACGTTTGGTAAGACAGAAAATAAAATTCGTTATGACGCCACGCTGTCAGAGCAAGATCCTTATATTCTCAAGGATTTGTACAAAATCATTGGCGAAACGATTGAGTACATTGATTCCCAATTAACAAAATTAAGGGTTGCAAGTACAAAACCAGTTCCAGCTATGCGAGAAAAAACACCAGAAATTCGAGCAACAGAGCACATTGAAGTAGAGCTGCAACCAATTCATGGCATATTTAGAAAAACAAAAATAACTGCACGCATGACGACTTTAAATCGCTTGCTACATGGTTTGGAATCGCTAAAAGAAGGTAAGCCAAAACAATTTTATTAACTCAAATCAGAGACGATAACAAAATTATGGAGCCGAATTGAAGATTTATATGACAACATGTGTGAGCAGAGTGACGATTCATCAAAGTTTGGACTAAAACAAACTGAATACAACGAGCTGGAAGATTTGGTTCAAGAGTATCTTGTAAAACTTGCAGTATCAGCAGGCAAAACAGAGCAAACGTCTTTTGCACACCACATGTCGGAAGTAATTCAGAAGCACACACCTTGTTACCACTGCCAAAAGTAATAATACCGCAATTTACTGGTGACTGTATGAAGTGGCGTCAGTTCTATGAACTTTTCTTGGAAATGGTGGATAAGCAACCTCTCCCAATGGTTCAAAAGATGTGGTACCTTAAAAGCAATTTATCCGGGAAGGCTAGCAAACTTATAAGCCACCTAACCTTGACTGAAGAAAATTACAAAACTGCGTGGATGCTTCTTCAAGAGCGATACAATAATAAACGAATACTAGTGGCCACGTTAGTAGAAAAAATCCTAAATCAACCAAAGGGAACATTAACACCTGCATCTATCAAGACTATTCATGACACAACAAAAGAATGCATGTTAGCACTTAACAACAGATATCGACACAAAGTCCTGGGATGCTATACTAATCCAAATTATAATGCAAAACCTGGATCAATGTAAAGTGACATTCGGTATATGCGGTCATTGTCAAGGCCAAAGGAAGTTCCAACAATTAAAGAACTACTTTCATTTTTGGAGATGCAGTTCGAACCAATGGAGTCAATTGGATAAAAATCAGCTGTCCACCAGAGTTCAAACAGGATTGTTTCTTCCATAACATCAGTGGACGACAACATCAATTGCAAACTGTGCAACAATGGTAAACACCGTATTTATCATTGTAAGCAATTCATGGCAATGAATGAAAGTGAAAGGCACAAATGGGTGCAACAACAGAAACGGTGTGTAAACTGTTTCAAGTCTGATCATGTGGCCAAGACGTGCACTTACAGTAAATGTAGAAAATGTAATAATAAACACAATACATTATTGCATTTATCGAAAAACACACAAGAGAAGTGCAATCAAGGTACACATATAAGACGCGATGCAACTCCAAAAATGCAGTCGCCGTTTCTTCATGTGCCGTTTCTTCAGCTGCAGCAGATAACCAGAAGATTGTAATTTTGGCTACACCAAGAGTTATCATCAAAGGTGCAAATGGAAGGTCGGATGAATTTAGAGCCGTACTAGATTCAGGTTCACAAGTTAATATTGTAACTGAACGGCTCATCAAAAGCTGATCACTTTCAACATCAGAAGCCGCCTTGTCTATTGATGGATTTAGAAGTATACAAAAACGAGCGCATCATCGTGTTAGCATGGAAATGATGTCTAGAAATAAGGAATTGTCGACCTCTTTAGAAGCAGTTATATTACCAACAATTATTCCAGCACAGTCAAGGTATTGATACTTCTAAGCTTAAAATTCCAAAGGACCTTCACTTAGCAGATCCCAATTTCAACATCCAAGGAAAAATAGATATCCTTCTGGGTGCGGAGTTCTATTATGGTCTAATGCAGCCTGGTACCTTGAGATTCGAAAATGGTCATCCCATATTGCAAAATATTTCACCTGGGTGTATTGTTGGAGGACTTATCAGACAACAAACAACTTCGGGTCCTGAAACAGTAACATGTGCAGTCTTCGACATTGAAACTTCATTAGAAGAGACAATTGAACAGCTATGGAAACTCGATGAGGTAGAATCAGGCGATAAGACCCTATCTCCAGCAGAAGGTTAATGCGAGGCACACTTCAATCAACACGTGCAGACGGACTCCAATAGCCGCTTTATTGTCAATATTCCATTCAGGAAAATCCATCAGCATTGGGACATTCACACCAAATGGCATACAATAGGTTTATGAGTCTGGAAAAACGTCTTCAAAAGGACGAATTTATCCCACGTGAATACACCTAATTTATGAGAGAATATGAGAAGTTGGGACATATGCAAAAAGTTAATATACATGAGATACCTAATCCAAGGTATTTTAGTCCACATCATTGTATCCTCAAACCCGATAGTATGTCAACAAAACTTAGGGTGGTGTTTGACGCATCAGCAAAATCCTCAACCGGGTATTCGCTAAATGATTTGATGCACATTGGTCCTACAGTGCAAAGCGAGCTATTTTCAATTGTACTCCGATTTCGAATACCAAAATTTGTCTTCACAACCGACATCGAAAAGATGTACAGGCAAATATTAGTTAATCCAGATAATCATCAATACCACTTAATCGTGTGGAGAGAGAACTCTTCTGCACCAATTCAATACTACAAGTTCAACACCGTACAAAAGCAGCCCCGTACTTAGCTGCAAAGTGTTTATAACGAATCGCAGAAGAAAATAACGCTTGGATCTCAAATGTTAAAAGAAAACTTCTACGTGGATGATGGCCTTGGTGGTTCAGATAGTCTAAATTTAATGTTAAAACATTATTTTGGAAAAACGTGGATTCAACCTAAAAACGTGGTGTTCGAATAATTCTAGGATTCTGGAAGATATACCCCATACCGATCGAGTTATAAACTTAGACTTCGATGGCAGCGCTGATAAAACAATAAAAACGTAAGGACTACATTGGGTGCCCCAAACCGACCACTTTTGCATCAAAGTAACACTTATTGAACTACTGGTAATTTCAAAACGCACAGCTACGTCAGAGCTTGCCAGATTATTTGACCCCCTTGGTCTTCTTGCTCCTGTGGTTGTCAAGGCGAAAATGTTTATCCAACAGTTATGGCAGCATACATTAGATTGGGACGAATCATTGCCTTAGCATCTTTGGACTACGTGGAACAATTTTCGAAATGATTTAAGAACACTAGATGATTTCAAAATTACAAGACACTTATTCCATGGTGAAACTCCAAGAAAGACACAGCTCCACATATTTGCAGATGCCTCTGAGAAGGCTTTTGGTGCAGCAGCATATATTACTAAAAGACGGAAGTATAACGGTTCGATTGCTTTGAGCAAAATCAAGAGTGGCTCCTGTAAAACAACAGACCCTACTCCGGTTGGAACTATGTGCCGCAGTCTTAGCATTACAACTTACCCCTAGAATCAAGGCTGACTTAAATCTGCAAAATCAGCTAATATTTATGTGGACAGATTCCGAAATTGTGTTATCCTGGATTAAATCACAATCCTCCTCATTTAAAACGTTTGTTGCAAGTAGAATATCAACTATTCAATCACTAACACTAGCAGCACAATGGCGTCACGTGAAATCAAAGGATAATCTTGCCGACATACTATCTCGAGAAATCCAACCATCCAATCTGCCTGCAAATAGGTTATGGTTCCATGGACTAATGTTTCTTCATGAAAAAGAGGTGTTATGGCCCCCAATATTCTCACCTCAGCCAAGCAGTACCAATAACACTAAAACGGAAAGGGTAGTTATGCAACAACACTAACAGCAAGCAACGATTTCACATATTCAGTTAAGCGCAATAATTCATTTATGACTTTGCAACGAATTATGGCATATGTTCTCAGATTCACAGTAAACTCCAATATGTCCTCCGGACACCGACCAAAGCATATATCACTAACTCCTAAGGAACTAGACGGTTCACTGTATTTAATTATCCGAGCAATACAGTTTTCGGATTTTGCAGCAGACATACAACAACTTCAAAATAGTCAACCAATTGACAAAAATAGTGCACTTAACAGCCTGTCACCATTCTTGGATAAAGAAGGAATTGTTAGAGTAGGAGGAAGTTTGGAACATTCCAATCTACAACCCGACACAAAGCATCCGATGATATTGCCATATAATGATCCGCTGTCAAGGCTACTTTTTATTATGCGGATCCCAAACACTACTAAATACTATAAGACAACGATTTTGGCCAATAAAAAGAAAAATAACAGCAAGATCAGTTGTTCAAAAATGCATAAGATGCACTAGAGACCGACAACAACTATGTCAACAAATAATGGGAAATTTGCCAGAACCAAGAATAGTGCCTGCCCGACCATTTATCAATTCTGGTGTAGAATAATGTGGGCCCTTTTGGGTACATCACAAGGTAAGAGGAAAAAAGACCAACCAAGGCGTATAAAGCTGTGTTCTGCTGTTTTGCAACAAAGGCAGTTCCTCTAGAGCTTGTAGCGGATCTGACCACTGAGGCTTTCACTGGGGCTCTTAAACGCTTTATTACACGTCCCGGTCACTGCCAGAATATATATTGTGACAACGCTACAAATTTCGTCGGAGCAAAAAATAGTTTATCGGAATTATCCGAGTCGATATATACGGATAATTCTCAGGAAAAAATTATGTCAGCTTCCAGTTCTAGGGGTTTACACCTTCATTTTATCCCAAGAGCACCTCACTTTGGAGGTTTATGGGAAGCGGCTGTAAAATCCGCTAAACACCTTTTGTTACGTAGTGCGTCAACGGAAACAATAACACATGAGGAATTGGAAACAGTGGTCATTGAGATCGAAGCGATCTTGAACTCACGTCCACTTACACCGTTATCAGATGATCCAGACAGCC
The DNA here is from genome assembly GCA_030448955.1 of Trichopoda pennipes. Taxonomy (NCBI): domain Eukaryota; kingdom Metazoa; phylum Arthropoda; class Insecta; order Diptera; family Tachinidae; genus Trichopoda; species Trichopoda pennipes. The sequence continues at coordinate 116,587 of JASKUP010000042.1, read as the reverse complement.
TTGAAGCATTAAAACCTGGTCACTTTCTTATCGGTGGACAAGTGGACAGCAGAGCAAAAACCTTTAAGATATCTGGGCTATTTCACTGGAAATTAATTTCGCACATAAAATATCAATTCTGGAAAATGTGATCTGCAGAATACCTACAAGAACTTGAATAACGACATAAATAGAACAAATTATGCACTAATGTAAGAATAGGTGGCATGTTAATAGTAAAGGAAGATAACGTACCTGTAATGAAATGGCTACTAGTCAGAATTACTCAAACGTATCCTGGTGAAGATGGAATCGTCAGGGTTGCAGAAGTTAAAACATGCAGTGGTCTGTTCAAACGTCCAATACACAGATTGGCACTCCTACCTATGGATCCCGAATCATCCGAAACTACAAGTAATAAGCCTAAAGTAACTAAAGAAGACGTTCCAGAGGCCGATGACGAACCCAAAATCAAACGACCAAAATATATAAAACAGTTTAACTTTGCTAGCCTTGTTGCTTATGCTTCAATTGGTGTTTGGAGTTCCTATTACAAATGAGAGATTTGAAAAAGGATTGCGTCTCTACTTTGAACAGTTTGGCATGGTCACTCCTTCAAACTCTGAATTGGATATTGTCGTTTATTACGTCTTAACCCCGTACTGGGATGAAACATCTACATTCATCAAAAACACAAAAGACTTGCAATCCCTTTGTCAATTAATGAGAACAAGTACAGTATGTTTTAAGATGTTAAGCCATTTTAGAAATATAGAAATTAACCTACAGCTAGAAAATCGACTTATAAGAAGCAAAAGAGGAGCTGTAGACATCGTTGGAAACATAGCAAATTCGTTACTTGGTGTATTGGACTCTGAATACGCTAAACAGATGGCAAATACAGTAATCAGGGTTCAGGAAAATGAGTCATACTTACTAAAATTACTAAAAAACCAAACATCAGTTGTGGACTCAACTATTAACATCATAAAGCAAAACCAACTCATAGCAATGGACAAATTCGACCATATAAAAAGAAAGATAAATATTTACGTAGATTCTTCAATAAACCAAATAAACAATACACTGGTTCAATTACAACTCTCGCAATTGTTTACATCTGCAATTTTGGAATTGAACTTAATGGCAAACAACTTGTTCAAAGTACAATAGTCAATTCTTGACACTCTCATCGACATTCATCACGGGAAAATCAATCCACTACTTCTATTTCCACAGCAGCTAGAAAATGCACTCAGTCAAATAAACGATCATTTGCCTCTGTCACTTAGACTTCCAGTCATATCTGGGAATGATCTACTCACTCTATATAAGCTTATGAAACTAAAGGGCAGTCTGACTTGTCAACATGCTATCTTCAAAGTCACGCTTAACTCCAAATGGATTTCACTAAACAAAATGAATCAATGGATCTATGCAACTATATCTCCTTCACAGGCCACCGCAGTATGTAATAAGGAAATAATTCCAATCGAAATAAAAGGTGCAGGATCACTAACTCTAGAACAAGAATGCATACTACGACACGATTCTTTCACTATAAACGGTAAATAAAACTTATCAGCTTTAGTACGGTCTTCATACATAAGCCTTGATACTAACATGTCACTGGTACAATCTCTTATTTCCTTGCCGTCTAATACCCAATCAAATTCCAGCATTGTTGAAGCGTTATATCAAACGAATTTGCAGCATTTAGAGTCCTTACAGAACTCTACAAGAGAATAAGATTATGGAGTTCCCTAACAAATGTAATAGTCATCAAACACACTCTTATACAATCGGGTATCTTGCATTCGTCCTGAGTATCTACACATTGGTCATAGCAGTAATAAAACTTCGAGGAATGAAAACATCCACGTTGGGAAATTCTGATAGACCAGGCATAGAACTTCATACGAATCCCACACCTGTATCAACGCCTAGGAGGAGGCCTGAATTCAATATTGATGTTGAGGACATACACTCTTGTTGAACGGCTGTTCAACGCGGGGGAGAATGTTTTAGTTTCTTAACCTTATTTTATTATATATTACATATATTTATATTTTACTTGTCACGTAATTTCTTGAGATTATAAAGAATAATAAATGGTTAAGGAATTCAAACTTAAAAATCAATTTAACAGTAAAGAAACAGCATATTGTTACGTTTATACCTTTTGTTGTGAGTTCTTTATTGCAAAATAAATAACACCAGAATTTAGAGTTTTTAATTTAATTAGAAATTTATTTACTTTAACTACACAAAGTCGACAGTCCAGAACAATTTACTTAAGATGCACATCTTTACTTCACGAGGTTTATTTTTACACTAACTAACTGTCCACTCAGACGATGGCTTTTTGTATTTGTACACTAGAAGTCTAGAAAAATTAAGAATCTTCTACTCCCTTTGTATCACATTTTGTTGTTGTATGTTGTACATTCAATGTATGTCTGTGGGTATTTTTGTTTTTTGCTTATAAAGTTTCTTCTTTGTTTTAAAATATTTGCTGTTGTCCTGTGTAGATAAGTTTTCTCAGAAAACCACACAGTTTGTAAACAGCATATCAAATTGTTGTTTGCGTGTATAAAATTTTTACCCAGTTTGCAACTAGAATTTTGTTGTAAACAAAATACCCAGTAGTTTACTTTATTGCTTAATTATTTTCTTTTAAAACTTAAGCAAAACACATGCGTAACAATATATTTTTTTTTGTTATCATGGACACTGCATTAATTTTAGAAAACTAAATCAAAAATACATATCATAAAAGACAACAAGTCTCTTTTGGCTAAATTGTAATTTGTTTTTGAACGAGCTAACATTTGCGTTATTTGTATAACAGTAACAAATTCAACAACAGTGTGGTGCCAAAATGATCAAAAAGATTTTTTATATGATGTAGTTTCGATGAATCCTTGGTAGAAAATATTGGGGGTGTAAATAAATCTCAGTCTGTATTAACAACAACATCAGTGTCCCTTGTAAACAACATTGGATGAACATTTTTACATTTGTTCCTTTACCAACGTTTAGTTGGTAAATTGAGCTGTATTTATTGCAAATTAATTCCACATGATTTTTCGAGTGTTAATTAAATGACACTAATAAGACGGTTATTTACTTATTCGCGTTTATACACAAAAATGCACGTTGGTAACAAATAAAAGCTCTTGTATCAACTGTTGTGGCTCCACTTGAAAACCATCAGCCGAATACTGCTGTCAGCCAGACTGACTGACTCATAAGTGATGAAGTATATATACACTATTTCAAGGGATTTGAGAATAAATTGAGAAGCTATAATTTTCCAGATTTGGAAAGTTCTATAATGTATTTGCTGTTGTTATCATTGTTGTTGTGTGTCTCCTTGCTCTATGTTAGTTGTTTTTTTTCTGCTAGTTAAACTATTTGTTAATTTTAGTTTAAATGTATTATGTTGTTTTGTTTAAATAAGATTTCTTAGGTATTTAACTTCACTTATTTTTGTGATATTTGTCTTTTTATGACAAAATAAAAAATAATATAATTTTCGTACATTTTAGTAAATTTTAGTAAAAAAGATCGTGCAGGTTTCAAGATAGCAGAACTCGATCCAAAAAGCATTCGTACAAAACTACTACAATATTTTGTAGTTCTGTTATTGTACTTGCTCTTAGACATCATATAGATTAAATATTTCTATAAAAATGTTTTATCTAGGTAGGAATTATTTAAATTACCTCTTATTGATAATAAATTAAGGAGACCTTGATTTTCAGAAAAAACTTAAAAGAATTAAAAAGGAAAAATTGTTAAATTAGTTCAAATAAATTTTATTTAATAATATTTAAAAATATGTTAATAGTCCACAACATATCTTAATAATTTTTTTATTTGATATTAGGCAAAATTGGTATCATTTCGAGACTATAAATATTTTTTACCAATATGTATTTGTCTAAAACTATCAGGTGGAAAAATTTATCGTTTTTTCTATGGAAGTATAAAGTTGTTTTGTCGTCGACTCGAAAAAAAATATGTTGAAAATTATGATTGTATTTTCCTGTGGCAATTTTCGATCAGTTTTTTTTGCTGCAAGTCATGATCTATTTTTCATAATAATCTATTTACAAGCATAATTTATTGTTGAATGTACATTAGGGAGAGAATTGATTACAGGAAAGATATTTGAAGGGTGCCTGCCAGAACATTGTTACACTAGGTCTATTAAAATAGTTCGAAGAATTTGAACCAAATTGAAAAACGCTTTCTGGGGGACCATGGAGAACAATGTTCAGGTATGTGCAAATTTCACTGTTTTTATGAAAGAAATTTGTAAATCTCGTTGATTTTATACATTATTTTAAAACAATATGGAGATGTTTTTATTTATTAAGTCCAATTGGTGTCACTGTAGGCTAGTAGGTAGTGTAATAGCTTGTAAATATGGGCGTTGTGGGTTCGATTCCCAACGAAGACCTTGGTTCTTTTTTCACTACAAAAATAAAAATTGACTGTCGGTGAGGCTGCTCAGCGATGAAGGCATAGTCACTGGTCGCTGTGCTGTCTTATATACGGCAGTTAATTTCCGACTATCCTTCTACTTTCACCACCTGTTTGTTTCATGTATTCTCTATCCCTTTCCTAAAGAATATAGCACGGTACTTGACTAAATAAGAATTGTTGCTGCCTGAGTGATACTTCTCTTAAAAAAAATATTGGCGCCGCAAACTATATTATCGCTAAATTCTTTAATTTTCTTTATTCGGTAGATGCAAACAACAATTTTGAGTTTTAAGGCTGAAATCGATTCGATTGGTTCCGTATAGACTCTGTCCTTAACATAGCCCCACAAAAAATAATCCAGTAGTGTTAAATCACACCATCTGTATGGCCACTTAATTGCTGATTGTCATGAAATTATTTATACGAAATATGGTTTGCAACAAATTGACTGTTTTTTGGCTGTGTGACATGTGGCACCGTCCTGTTGAAACCATATGTCAGTGATATTCACGTCGTCAATAATAGGCCAACATCGAGTTATTAGCATCTCGCGATAGCGTGATCCATTTGACCGTGTCCAGCATCATCTTCGACAAAAGGTCCAATCACGCCTTCAGACCACATAGCGCACTACAGAGTGACACGTTGAGCATGCAAAGGCTTCTCAATAATCGCTCTAGGATTTTTAAAAGCTCGAATGCGACAATTTTGCTTGTTGACACATACTGGCAAGTGAAAATGGACTTTGTCTGAAAAAAGTAGTATTTAAGATAAACCTGCCGGTTTTTTCTGAATCAGTTGTGCAAATCTACGGCGATGTGAATGGTCGGTCGGCTTCAATTCCTATACCAGTTGAATATTGTAAGGCTTCAACATCAAATACTTACGCAAAATTCGCCATGTGGTGGTTTTGGATAACTACAATTATAGAGAACGTCGAGGAATTGACAAATTTGGATATACTTCAACACTGTGGCTAACGGCTGCGATTTTTCCAGTTGAACGACCTGGTCGAACAAGCACTGGTGTTCGTATATTTTGTATTCAGCCTGTCGACTGAAATTTTGCGGAATGTAACATTATTTTTATAGTGGATTTTAATTACATTAAAGCGATTTTCGTGCGAACAACAACGAGAACCACTTAAAACAACTAAATCAGCACCATTTGCTGGGCAAATGAATTAATTTAAGTTGAGTCATCAGTGAGTTGAGACAACAAAGTTGCCATTGCGTTTATTTCGTGTATGTATTGAAAGTAAATAAATCGTTTAACACTTTTATTTTTATTCGACCTTTTTTAATTTAATTTAATATGCACTAATCTTTTAAAAATTAGTTTTTTTTATATAAAAAAATAATTTCGTGAAGAAGCTTTCCACAAGAAAGCGAAATATCGAAAAAATAAAATCGTTTAAATATTTAAAAGACCGTTTAAAAGATTAGTGCATATTTAATTAAATCGTTTAATTTTATTTAAAACTCTAAAGTATTGTGTTATTATTTTACAACGATCTTTTTACTGAAAATAACAAAACGTTAACAGAGCCACCATTTTCATAATGGGTTTTAATTATTTTAATACAATCTTCGTGCGAAATTGAATTCATTGTAACAATTGCCAATGAATCTAATACGAATACTTCAAAAAATTAAATATTAAAACTATCATCTTGGTGTTGCCACAATTAAAAAACAAACTTCTACTTGAAAAAGGTTTGTAAATTAGCATTTTTCGAATACTGCTGCCTATAGTTTTGTACCACCTGGAAAATAGAAGCATACTAGCAAAAAGTGATACTTTATTAATAAAATAAGACAGTTATCTTCTTTTTTATTTGGGTATGGTTTTACGTCGACCCTCGTCAAATTTGGTTTGTGAACAAACCGGTTTCGGCTGTTCACCATCTTCAGTGATCTCTTCGTACTAGTTGCGTTCTATTGTCAGCTGTGTTTATAAAGTTCGTTCTAAATGCTTTCACGATCATGCTTGTTATTGGTTTGTGTTTATGTGTGAACCTATTGGGTTTTTTTCCTATGACAGTAATCTGTAATTGTACATTTATGAGGTTCTTTATTGCTTTGGTCTTGTGCACCTACGTAATGTGTCTGTGTTGGTGTTATGTTTGTTTTTTTGTAAAAATGTTTCAATTGTTCAAATATTGTATCTGAAGCAGTTCTTATTTGTTCATTTATTACTCGTCCGTCAAATGTTTCCTGTTTGTATATTTCCATGTTTTCTAATACATTTAGTCTCCTTCCTTTGTGCTGTGTATGAAACAGTTTAACCGTTGTTTTTATATGTCCTGGTGTACATTTGTTGTTGAATACACGGTTCGCAAAATTTCATTCTGGAGTTGATTTTGGTTCTCGTAGTTTCTTGTTATAGTCTCTAATGTGTTCTCTAAATGTGGTCTTAATTTTTCATCCTGTTTGCCCGATATAACTATAATGGCATGTACAAGTTAATTTGTACACTCCTTGTTTGTCTAGTATATCTGTCTTGGTTGTTTTATTCTGTAGTATTCTGCCTAGGTTGTTTCTTGTTCTGAATGCCGTATTGATGTTGTGTTTTCTAGAGAGTTTTGCCAGTTTGTACGTCGATTTTCCCATATATGTTAATGTAGCCCAGGTTTTCCTTTCATTCTCCTGTTCTTTGTTCGTTCTAATTTGTTTCTTGATGTTCTCTATCAGGCGCTTTTTGTATCCGTTGTTTTCTGCTATGGTGTATATTGTTCTCATTTCCTTCATATACATTTCCCGTGTTAGTGGTGTTCTTTCGAGTCTTGTTATTTACTGCCTGAGTGCTGCGTTTTTGTGTTGCTGGGGATGATTTCATGAGTTGTGCATTATTGTGTCCGTTGCGGTTGGTTTCCTGTATATTTCATATTCGACTCTCTTCAGATTTATGTTTCTCTTGACCTTTAGGTCTAGATAATTAATTCTTCACTCCTCTTCTTTTTCCATTGTGAATTTTATGTTTCTGTGTCTTCCATTCAAGTAATCTAGAATTTGCTCATTGTTATTTCCTTCTAGTATACATGCGATTCCGTCGACATATCTTGCATAGAATATTACTCCAAAGTTGGTTTTTAGTTTCTTTACGTATTCTTCTTCCACGTTCTGCATAAATACTTCCATGAGGATTGCAGATGTTGGATTTTCCAGCCCTAGTCCTGTTGATTGTCTATATTATTGATAAATCTATAGCAATTCTGTTCTAATGTCGCTTTCAGTTTGCCTGTGAGTTCTATTGTCAGTTAATATTGCCATTTTCCGTCCTAACTGGCTGGTTTGTATTCGATGGCGAGCGCTTTCGATGCGAATGCATCATTCTCAAGCCGCGGTTTAGTTTCTACTGGTGAGTCTGTTGTCAGTTCCTTGTTTTGCGTTTTGTTATTTATTGTCTTATGAACAATGTTTAATGTATCCGTTACTGGAATTGATGGATACAAGCCGTTTACGTCAAAAGAGACCACTTTTGTGTTTGTTATTTTTACATTTTCTAGTTTAACAATCAGTTATGTAGTGTTGTCTATTGTATGCTTATATACCAGGTCCAAGGTGTAATTAATTATGGGTCTCATCGGTGTGTTTGGTTTGTGTATTTTTGGTAGTGCTATTATAGATGGTGCGGATGGGTTCATCATTGTTAATATGTGCAATATGTCTGGCTTTATTATCCTTGTTGCCGTTTTTACAATCTGCTTAATTTTTGTTTGGTATTCGTCCGTAGGATCTTTACCAATTCTCTTGCACTTAGAGTCTTTTATTAACTGTTCTGTCTTTTCGATGTAGTCATGTTTGCCGATGAGCATCGTTGTGTTTCCCTTGTCTGCTTTTGTGACTAAGATGTTGTTCGATTCCAGTTTACGTTTTAGTTTCCTAATTGTATTGTGCTCTCCGTTTACGTGTTTTGTAGATTTGGCCTTCTTTTCTATTATTTGTTTGCAGATGTGCCTGGCTTGCTTCTGTTCTTCGTTTGGGATCATCGCTATTGCGACTTCTGTTTCTACAATGGGTTGTTCTATTTCCTTTTTCTTGTTGTATTCTGTGATGTTGTGTTTCAATCCCTTCTCCAATAATTGAGCCTCTTGCCTGCTGATGGTGACTTCTGTTAGATTCAAAAATCTAGTGTGGAAATTGTTATTTTTGCGCGTTTTGTTATTTGTTGGATGTGTTAGTGTCTCGAAATTCACGTTAAAAGTTACGTATTTTTGTTTTATTGTTTCGCGTTTTCTGCTCGTATTTGGACTAATATGTTCATGAGTACGTCGGTTGGGAGTCGTTCTGCTGGTGATGATGAATGTATAGTATTTCCCAGTTCGTAATTTATTTTTTGGCGTAAAAGTTTCTAATTTCTTTTTGTGCTCTTTTTATTGTCGTCGTACTTGCTGTGGTGTTGATTTTAATCTGTATTCTGGCATATTTTGGTGTGACATTCGATGCGAGGCATTGTTTGTTGAACCAAATATTTGCCTTTGTTGTCATAACTTTTAATTGTCGTAGTTTGTAAATCGTTATTAGTCAATTGTAGGCCTGACAGGCATTTTCTGATATGTGCATATATTTTCCGACGGGCGTTAATTTATTTTTATTTGGGTATGGTTTTACGTCGACCCTCGTCAAATTTGGTTTCGGCTGTTTACCATCTTCAGTGTTCTCTTCGTACTAGTTGCGTTCTATTGTCAGCTGTGTTTATAAAGTTCGAATATCATGAAATATTTATTTAAAGGAATCAAGCGCGAAATAAAATTGCTTATATTAAAAATGATTCCGAATAATTATAAATAACTTATTTCCTTTGCATGTGCCCGTTGCTTTTTTAGAATTTTGTAAAATTATTTACAAATATTTTTTATTTTCTGGAATTTTCACATTACATATGTAAAAATGATTGAAAATAAACAATGTTTTTTGTTGTTTTGAAATGTTTTGTAGTGTTTGTATGGAAGTGTCTTTGAGTCTTGCTGTCTATGCTATGTTGATTTTGTGAAAAATTCTCATAGAATCAGTTTGGCTTTGGATATAAGACTCTTAGGTTTTTCTATACAATATTGGGGTAAAATTCACTGATGAGCTACTTGAGCAATAGTGAAATTACAATATGGATGTGCTCTCCCCCATTACAATGCATTTCAAATATTTTTAGTTTTATTTGAATAAATGTTTTATGAGAATATCATAAGATGTTTATTTTTAAATAAAAATTTTTGTAATAAATATTTTGTGAGAATATCATGAAATATTTATTTAAAGGAATCAAGCACGAAATAAAATTGCTTATATTATTATTATTATTTATTATTATTATTATATAAGTTAAAGAACCTAACTTACTATACTTAAAAAAAATTAATACCCGGGCGCGAGCAACTGCGCCGTTAAGAATTAAACACAAATTTAATTTAATTTTATTACACAAATTTCTTTTACATTTATTAAAGACAATTAACTTTATTTTTATTACTTTTATTAAACACAATTAACTTTACTTTAATCGACCGTTTAACTAGCGGGTTCACCTACGTAGCCAAGACTGATTATTGCCAGCCAACTTTGCTGGCTTGTCAACTCAGATGATCACGTTGCACCAACATGTGCAGGAACGCATACGCTGATCAGGCAAAATTATTTTCTAGTTGTTTCAGCAGGAAGGAAATTGGGTCGGAAGCGCGTGTTGAAATAAAAGCATTGAAAGAGCCTATGTTGCAGAATTACTTTTTGGCGACAGCGTCGCCACCGTTGTTAACTCCTCCCTCCTTAAATGTCTGCGTCCCGCAGATCTGGGAGTTCATGGTCGGTAGTTGAATACTCAGTTTTGGAAGATTCAATCTCCTCGTTTGCCGATACCAAAGCCATCCAATGCAAACGGTCATTGAGGCAATGGTCATAACGTTAATTCCAACTGTACCATTGAATCTTACTCCTAACTGGTTCAATCGGTTTATATTGCTAAGGCTTACTTCATGGACATATTTGATATCCAGCAGCATGTCATCATGTGTTATATTCGCCGGTACTGGCGGTAAGGCTTGAACTTTCGTGATCGAGCTGCTTGAGTAAGTATGATTGTTTATTACCACCGACTCGTTGGAAAGTTGCAGAAGATAGGTCCCATTCAGAAACTCGGCTTTGCCATTTGACTTAATGAAACCCTTGTGGTTTGTCACGTAGATGATATCGTCACTTAATAGCTCAACAATTTCCTCTTGGGTGAGCCTGTATTTACAACTTGCTGATCCGCCTTTAAGAATGCGGTTAAGGCAGCTATGCTCTTCCAATTTGGTTACGGATGCTCTTTTGCAGACTGTTGAATTACTTATCAAAAGGCATTCGCCCGTGATACCATAGGTCTCAGCTTCATTAACAAGTACCCTTTCAAACGGCAGATCTATTTGTTTCCCCTCAATAATAGTGGCTCTGGTCAGAAGCAAGTTATAAAAGCTTCTCTCGAGTTTTGGTATGGACAGAATGTACAATAGTAATGAACTATTTGTATAAATTGGTTCGTTGTCTGCTGAAGCTCTTTATTAATCTTGTATTGTTCGTTGTTATTCACGATGATATTCTCCTGACTTCTCAGTATGTTATTCCAGTCTGTTGAATCAGGACTTCCTGCAACCCATTTCCAAGCCGATCCAATCCAATCGATTGATCTAGGCGTCCTTCTTTTTATATTTGTCAACTCGTCAAGGCGTTCTTGTATCTGCAACATGTGGTGCAAAATGAACTCTTTGTTTTTGCTTGGCGGGATCCGCCCCTGAATAAGAGATGATATGTTTGCAGCCATTTCTTTGTATTCTTCTAGGTTGATGACGTGCACTAGTTTGAAATTCCCATCGACTATCCATCCATTCCCAACCTTTAATGAAACCAGTAATGTTCTGTACTGGTATATCTGTACACCAATTACAGAAGAGATCAGGTTGAATGCGATGAAGAGAATAAATTTGAGATGCATGGTAAAAAATGTAAGCTCTGAAAATAGTATAAGTTAATTATATCGATGAAAATGAGGCGATGTCATGACAATGAAATGTTTGAATGACAGATGGTTAGATTTGCATTTTCCTTTTGCTTAAAAAGTACCCTTTCCCTTTTTTTTTTGTTTTTTTTTTCTTATTTCTAATTAATAGAATTTCCATATAAGGAGTTTGCATTATTTTTGGTCTTTGCCAAAAAAAGTTATATTTCTGACAATAGGACGGAGTGTATGGTGTTATTGTATCTATTAACTGCCACGTACATCAATTCTAGCACACTGAGTTCTTTTTTTTCTGCTCTTAAACACCTATAAATCTCTATAAGTGTTGAGTGGACGCGCTCCACTTGCCCATTAACCTCGCTTCGTTGCGACGGTGTCAAATAAATCTTTATTCCTAGTCTTTCGATGAAATCCTTAACTAAAGGACTGAGAAAACTACTCTCATTGTCGGTTACCAAAATTTTTGGTGCTGTGAAGTAATGTAGAATTTTTACCAATTTTTCCCTAACGTTTAAGACAGATCTATCACTTATGTGGAACAGTTTAACGAATTTGGAGAATTTGTCAAGTACGGACAAAAATTTTTGGTTTTGTATCTCCATTATATCCATGTGCAGTATTTCGCATGGCATGGTTGGTGTAGGGGTGTCCTGCAATAAAGGTTTTGTAGGATTCCTATCATACTTGTTGCTATTACATATGTCGCAACGCTCAACGAATTTTCTAATTTGGGAGTACATGCGTGGAAAATAGTATTCATCTAAAATTTGCTTTTTATTTTCTCTTGCATTTCTGTGGGCTCTATGGTGTTCCCCTTGGATTATTTGGAATTGATCTTACATCCCTAACTTCCTTTTGAGCGATTCTAATTTTATACCTTGAAAAGTGTTCTAGATACAGCTCCCTTAAAACCTGCAAGTAATTTTCAGGGATTTTAATGCCATTTATAACGTTAGGATTTAGTGTCCTTTTCAGCATATCTGTAAGTTTTTCTGCATCCCAATCGGGTGAGGAGACATAGTGGCGTAAGAAGTGATTATGCGGATTTTCGCTGGACTGTAATTCAGGACCAATCTTGATGATTATTTGGTTTCTGAAGACGTTGATAGGGACTTCTACATGCGGAATTAAATCTGAAGCATCCCGGATTGCACTGTGCACGGTTGAACCTGTGGAATCGACGTCGTCATCTCTTATTTCTGATGCTGTCCTTGTTGCTTCTGAATCCCCTTCGCTGGCCGTGTCTGTGGAAACATCACTGATGTGGTTAACGCTAGTTTTCAGTCTAGAGAGTGCATCTGCCACGACGTTTGATCTACCAGGTTTATGGATTAACTCGTGATTGTACTTCTCTATGCGAGCTTTCCATCGCTTCAATTTGGCATTGAAAAACCTGTTACCTAGCGCTTAGGTAAGAGGTTGATGGTCGGTGTATATTTTTATATTCTTTGCTCTGTATAGATAATTCCTTAGGTTGTCGAGCGCCCACACGATGGCCAGCATTTCCTTTTCGTTAGTGGCGTAGCCCTCTTCAGTTTTGTTCAGTGAACGGGATATGTAAGCAATTGGTTTATCTTTACCAATCTCGCCCTGAGAAAGGACAGCGCCAGTTAGATGCGTCGGTTGTGAGGTTAAATGATTTTTCAAAGTCTGGGAAAGCAAGGATCTCCGCTGTAGTCAATAGGGGTTTTAATCTTTTAAAGGCCACTAGTGCATCGTCTTTTAGATCTATCGGAACCTTTTTCGGGTGGTTGGCTTTCACTTGCGCGTTTTCCCCTCTAGTTAAATTAGTTAATAGCCATGCTACCTTTGCATAGTCCCTTATAAATCGCCTATAATACGAGGTCATGCCTAAGAATCGCTTCAGCTCTTTAAGGTTGCTAGGAGGGAGTAAGTTTTCGATAGCATTCACTTTTTTGGGGTCTGGTTTAATTCCATCTGCACTCACGATATATCCCAAAAATTCCACTTCCGTTTGCATAAAATGAGTTTTCTCAATATTAACCCTTAAATTTGCATTTTCTAATTTCTGAAAAATTGTCTCCACATTACCCAAACACGATTATGTCATCAATGTAGACATAGCACATTCTACCTATATATTCCTTGAGGACATCGTCGATCATTCGTTGGAAGATTGCAGGTGCATTCCTCAGACCAAAGGGTAAGCGAAGGAACTCGAACTTCCCGTTCATAGTTGAGAACGCAGTCTTCGGAATGTCCGAGGCTTTCATGGGAATTTGGTGGAAACCCGAAGTTAAGTCAATCGTGGTGAAATATTTGGCATTACGTAAGCTTGCTAGGGTGGCATTTATGTCCGGGATAGGGTATGTGTCAGGAATTGTGACGGCGTTTAGCCGTTTGTAGTCAACCACTAATCTGTATTGCTTCTCTCCATTGGGTTTTGGTTTTTTGGGGACAATCCAGAGTTGTAGGGGCTTTTAGAAGGACGTATTATTCCTTCGGATAACAATTCCGCTATTTGTTTGTCTACCTCTTCCCTCATTGCAGCTGGGTATGGATAGCTTTTTGAATAAATGGGGTCTGACGTTTTTGTCCTTTTTTCCGCACGAACATTCGTGGCAATGGCTTGGTTGATATCAAGCGGCCCAAATAATGCTCTAAATCTTGCGATTATTTCGTTAATTTTCATCCTAGTTTCTTCCTCAGTGGGTTCACTCAAAACATAATTTAAACTATCTGATATTTTCGCCCCCAGAGGGATCTTAACGATGTCCTTAATCACTAGCACATTCTCCTTCCTATCAACTACAGCTCCAAACTTCTTAAGAGTATCATCACCTATAATACCATCGAAGGTACTAAGGCCTGGTAACACATAAAATGTTATCAGATCAGTTATTCCGTACATTGCAAAAAATTTGCCCACTATTTTCCTAGTTATTTCAATCTATCCTCCCGCGGTTTTAACGATAACTGGATTTAACAAGGGGATGCTTCCGGCAGATAATTCTAGACTACAAAAATTTTTGTTCAAACCGGTATCGATCAAAAATTCAAGTTTGGTATTATTATTCGTAATATATTTTATGTAAGGTAGGCTGGCTCCTCCATAAAATTTTGCTCACTTGCAGCAGAATCGAAGTCGCCAATTGTCGCTTCTTCCTGCGGGAGGAAATTTTCGGCCTCAGTGGTTAAGTGGAAAATACGATGTTGCTTATCTCTTCTAAACATTTCACTCGCCCTTCTTTTCTCCGTGCCGTTGGGACGGTTCATATAGTTTACTCTTCGCGATTGAATTGAATGATCAGTTTCCATAGGCTCTGGCTTGATCTGTTGGAATCTTGGGTATGGAACAGGCTTGTTATTATTATGTTGTCCATGATGATGATAATTGTACCTGGGGCCATTTGAAAATTTAAAATGTGGTCTTGGAGGTCTCGGAGAAGTGTTGGCTACAGGTATTGCAGCTGGTGGGTTGGTTGCACGCAGCTGAGACTTTGAATGTAATATATTAGTCCTCATTGTGAGGTTCTGAAGCTCCAGGCAGGCCGAATATGCCTCTGGTAAAGTTCCCGGTCGTTGTATAATGACCATCCTAGATAAATCTGGGTTAAGCCCACGGATGAATATATCTAACGCCCGATTCCTGTGTGTAGTGACCAAAGCATTAATGGTTTCTTTACTGTACGTTTCTGTTTTCAATTTGCTAATGATAAGCGACAACTGGTGGTTTACTGTTGAATAAAATTCGTCCACCTTCGACGAGCCCTGAGATAATTGATTTAACTGATGTTCGAGGGTTTGCACATCCCTTTTGTCGGCATACTGGAGTGATAAAATCTTCTTTATTTCCTTCCATCCGCTATCAAAGATGTTGTAGGACACCAAGGCGGCATCTGCCGCTCCCACTACCTTCTGCCTAATACTTTGCATAATCGTCCGATATATCGGCTTATCCTTCACTATCTCGAAATCCCTCGGCACCATTTCCACGGAATGTACCCAAGATACATATTGCATTGGGTTGCCGTCGAAGGTTCGCAGTTCCTTTACACTGTCGGGAAGCCTACATATCGTTTTAAGATCATCCTCATTCCGGGGAGCCTGCAAGATCGCAGGGGTTTCCACTTCGCCTTCTATACCATCGCGCCCCGGCTGTTCCAACAAATCCAGTCTCTGTCTAAGCTCGGACAAATCGTTTCCATGTTCTACCCTGCCTAACCTATTTTCCAACACTTTCATCTCCTGCAAAAGACGATTTACCGCACCCGTTAGGGTGGTAAGGGTCTCTCGCATGTCCTCCATTCTAACCAAAAGCAGAAAGTATGTGGTAAAAGGACTCACCTGTTGAACTGTAGAGAACTCGTGTAATTTATTTTATTTAATCTTTCACTGCACTTCACCGCACTTCTATTTCTTTCACCTTTCGATTTTTCTTGAGCTATTCCTTATTTTGCTCTTTATATATTCTCATCCAACAAGGATTTTTATTTTCTTTTTCTCTTAATTCTATTTAAAAAATTTTCTTTTTTTTCCTTCTTTTTTTTATATAACAAAGAATTTCCCTTTTTTTATCATCCTTTTCTTGCTTTATTTTTATTTTTTCGGTTTCATTTTCCATATATTTTTCACAATATATTTTTTATTTCTATTCTTTTTTTTCGATTTTTCATAGAACCAATTTATTGTTCTCCTCTTTTTTTTTTATAACTATTCTTTTACACTTTTGTGTTATGATTTTTCTTTTTCTTAATTCGAATATCTTTTATATTTAGTTAATTTTATACTTTAATTCTATAAAAAAAAATTGTATTCTTTTCTTAATAAAAATATTGTTTCAGCCTTGGCTACAAGGTATGCCCGATCAATTGGAGAATCTTTTTCTTTTCCTCGCGAAAGGGCCGTATTTTTCCTTTTTGGTATCCACTTTAATTAAAAATTCTCCGTCGTGGATACCTACTGGGGTACGGATATCTTCACTTCTGCTCTGATAACCTTCTGTGATAATTCAGGAATCACCAGGAATATCAGTTTGGCAGAGGAGGACAGCAAAAACACAAGATGAATTACTAAAAATTTATCTTGGTATTTTAAGATTAAATTATTTATAAGTTTACTTTATTGCGGCTCCTGGAGAGCTCCGTAGAGATCGCAGGAACAATTTTAATATTTATTAAATAATTCTGGAGGGTCCCGTAGGATTCGCAGAATATATTATTTTTTTATTTTTAAGAACTCTGCAAATTATTTCTTCTTGCGGGTCCCTGCTCGGGCGCCAGTTAAAGAACCTAACTTACTATACTTAAAAAAATTAATACCCGGGCGCGATCAACTGCGCCGTTAAGAATTAAACACAAATTTAATTTAATTTTATTACACAAATTGCTGTTACATTTATTAAAGACAATTAACTTTATTTTTATTACTTTTATTAAACACAATTAACTTTACTTTAATCGACCGTTCAACTAGCGGGTTCGCCTACGTAGCCAAGACTGATTATTGCCAGTGAACTTTGCTGGCTTGTCAACTCAGATGATAACGTTGCACCAACATGTGCAGGAACGCATACGCTGATCAGGCAAAATTATTTTCTGGTTGTTTCAGCAGGAAGGAAATTGGGTCGGAAGCGCGTGTTGAAATAAAAGCATTGAAAGAGCCTATGTTGCAGAATTACTTTTTGGCGACAGCGTCGCCACCGTTGTTAACTTATATTATTATTATTTATTATTATTATTTATTATTATTATTTATTATTATTATTATTTATTATTATTTATTATTATTATTTATTATTATTATTTTTATTATTTTTATTATTTATTATTATTATTTATTATTATTATTATTTATTATAATTATAGTTAAAAATCCTTAATTTATTTTATATAAAAAAAATCTTTAAGCCGCTAACAACTGCGGCAATAAAAACACTTATTTGAATTTAATTTATTTTATTTAAACAATTAAAATTTGTATTAATAAAAAATAAGACTTTATTGATCGAGCGCGTAACCAAGACTGCTGGTGTAAGTTTAATTAGCTTAGATCAATGACTTCCCCTATCACGTTGCACTACCACGTAAGTTGCTGATGCAGCCAATATGTTGTAATCGCCAATGAAGCCAAAACGTTGGTAGTGCTGACCGAACGTATTTTACCGGTCATCGAACTGGAGCGCGTGTAATAATTTAAAGTGGCAAAAGTGCTTACGCTGCCACATCGAGTTCGTTGGCAGGTTTGCCACCGTTGTTAACTCCTCCCTCCTTAAATGTCTGCGTCCCGCAGATCACTGCCAGTGGTTGGGGGGGAGTCTGTACCGTTGAAAGATTAAGTCGTCTGGTGACCTTATACCACAACAATCCGAAGCACGTAGCCACCATAATCACCAGGCCCATGTGTCCACCCAAGGAAAGGTTCGATCTGAGGTTAAGGTGTTGAATCCTTGCTATGTTATGCAGACTAATGTTGTGGATTTGATTGATATCCAGCAATAATCCTTCATTAATAATACTAGTCAGAACAGGAGGTAACGGCTGGATCCTAGACACGGATGTGCTGGAGTATGTCTGATTGCCTAGTAAAATTGTTTCATTAAAAAGTTGGATCAGGTAGGTACCGTTGAGCAATTCGCTATGAACCCGCGTTGTAATCATGCCAATGAAATTTGTTAGGAACAACATATCAGAAGTAATCATCTCAACTATTTGAGCATTCGTCCCTCTAAACTGACAATTTGCGTTTCCGCCCTTCAGTAGACGTGGTATACAACTTCCTTCTGCTAATTGTTTAAGCGAAGACTGCCGACATACTGTTACGTTGTTAATGGAGAGACATGGAATTCTAATTCCGTAGGTTTCATGCTGACTTATTAGGATTTCATCAAAAGGGAGCTCGATCTGCTTGTTTGATTTAATAGCGGGCCTAGCTATGAGGCGATGATAGAAGTCCTTTTTCAGCTTTGGGATCGCAATCACGTAAAGCAACAGAGTTCCATTGGTATAAATAGATGGCTTCCCATATTCGACTGCTTCAACAGCGTTGGAGTACGGCAAAGTTTCCATTTCTGTAATAATCTTTTCAACTTCTGCTCGATCCAACAAGTTTGTATTAACGATTTCGCCCTTGGCCATCTGACATGCTCTCATTATTTCATTTACACCATCCTTCAGGGTAAGTATTTGGTTTAGCATTCCCTGTCCAAGTCGCTCGGCCTCATTTCCTTTGCCTATTTCGTTCATTCTGGAAACGAGTGCATTGGTCCTCTGGATAACCTCGGTAGTCGCATTCAAAAGCTGTGTGTTTATTTTATATTGCTCATTGTTGTTAGTAATTATAGCATTTTCAGTTTTTAAAACACTATTCCAGTCTGTGGCATCTGGGCTTCCAGCTACCCACTTCCAAGCGGAACCAATCCAGTCAATTGATCTTTTCCCTCTGCTTGTGCCCTTTAGTTCTGCTAGTCTTTCCTGGATCTGCGTAAGGTAGTATGCAAGAAGAACCCTGTTCTGACCGGGTGGTAGGTGTTTTCGGATTTGTGCCGCTACGTCGTCGGCAATTGTGGTATAAGCTTCCAAATTTACAACATGGATTAGTTTGAAATTCCCATTTACGGTCCACGCGTTTCCGGCTCTCAATGTCACAATTGGGGTGTCATAATGAAAAATTTTGGCCGCTCGTGATGTTAACATGCCCGCGTATGAAAGAAGAATGATGTCAAGACATTCATCTTTTTCCTGCAAATATCAATTTTGTGATTAGTAACATTTGGGCAAAGCCCTTTTATCCTTTTCTTTTTTCCTGTTCTTTTGTTTTTTATTAATATCTTAGTCTTAATTAGAATTAGTGAAAAATTTTTCTTATAATTATAATCTTAGATTTTCTATTTTCGTATATTTTTATCATTTTCTTATGGAGTATAGAGATTTTTATTTTTACATTCCATTTCTTAATAAAAAATTCTTCTTTATGTATTTCTTTTTTAACTTTAGATCTATTTTATGTGTGCTCTCATTTCAGTTTCATTCTTGATTTTTGATCTTGGCTCTTCTCTCGAACTTACCATGGAGGGATTGCATGATTCCTTTTTAGTCGTGAGCAGGCATGCCTCCCACGACCTACTGGGGTGCAATTTACCCCACTAACAGGCCGGCTCTTGTTAATTGACCAAGTCAAGTTTTGACAGTATAATTCTCTTTTTTATTCAATATAAATTTCATTTCAATAATTATTTATCCTTGATTTGTAAAAAATTGGATAATTCTAGGTTTTGCCTAGCGTTCCTCTCGAACTTGCCATGGGGGATCGCAGGATTCCGTTTTAATCAGGAGCAGGCATGCCTCCCCTAACCTACTAAGGTACGATTGAACCCACTTACAGGCATGCTCTTGTCATTCACGCCAGCAAAAAAGAAGAAAGAGAAAAAAATTTTTTATTCTTCCTTTCTTTTATTCATTTTATTCTCTCATATATTTTCATATTTTTTCTTGTATTTATATATCTATATATTCAAATAGAGGAGGAAAAGAGAGATAAAAAAAAACAATAATCTCAACATTAATGGAGGGTGTTAGTATCAATTCTGTTTTAAATTTTTAATGTTAGCCTTGTGAATCTTTTTACCACTCATCGTACGTATTGTAACCCTATTGTCTTTTTCTACGATTTCTTTTCTATATACTGCTTTATTCTTTGCCCTTCTTTTCCTTTCCCTAACGTATATAGCGTCACCTCTTTTATATTTCTTTGGCGATGCGCGCTTCCTATTCATGCGGTCATTTCGTGCTTTTACATTTTTCCTAATGAGTCTCCTAAGGTCTTTATTAATTCTAGAGCGAGCCTCAAGCAATTTACTCAGGTCTGAAGTGCGAATTCTATTAAAGAATATATCACTTGGTCTCTTCCCAGTAACAGAATGTATGGTATTATTATACCTGTCAACCGCAACATACATCAACTCCTGCACACTGAGTTCTGGCTTTTCCGCTCTTAGGCATCTATAAATCTCAATTAGAGTTGAGTGCAATCTCTCCACCTGACCATTCACCTCACTGCGCTGAGATGGCGTTAGGTATATTCTTATTCCTAGTCTTTCGAGGAAATCTCTAATCAAAGGGCTAATGAAACTACGTTCGTTGTCAGACACCAAAATTCTAGGTACTGTAAAGTAATGCAAAATTTTCACTAATTTTTCTCTGATGTTCAGAACAGATCTATCGCTAATATGGAAGAGTTTAGCAAACTTGGAAAATTTGTCGATTACGGATATAAATCTTCGCTCCTGTATTTCCATTATATCCATGTGCAAAATTTCACATGGCGTCGTAGGTGCTGGTGTTTCTTGGATTTCTGGCCGCGTGGGATTTCTATCATATTTATTCGAATTACACACTTCGCAGTTCGTCACAAATCTTCTAATGAGGGCGAACATACGAGGAAAATAATATTCTTCCATAATTTGCTTCCTATTTTCCCTTGCGTTTCTATGTGCCCTACGATGTTCCTTTTGGATTATTTCGAACTGCAATTCTTCAGACTTAATGTCAGTGACTATACTTTGGGCGATTCTAATTTTGTACCCTGAGAGGTGTTCTACATAAAGTTCCTGTATAACTGGCAAGTAGTTTTCTGGGGCTTTAATCCCATTGACTACACTAGGATTCAATGTTTTCTTAAGTATGTCCAAAAGACTAGCGGTATTCCATTCAGGTAATGAGAAATAATGCCGGTGAAAGTTTTCATGTGGTTGCTCACTCGAATGAAGTTCCATACCAATTTTGATAATTATCTGGTTCCTAAAAACATTGATTGGGACTTCCATGTGAGGTATAAGGTCTGAAGCGTCTTGATCCGCACTGTGAACAGTTGAACCAGTTGACGATACATTGTTTTCTCTTGTTTCTGACGCTGTTCTTGTTTTTTGCGAGTCACCTTCACTAGCCGTTATGGTTGATGCATCACTAATGTGGTTAACGCTTGTTCTTAACCTTGAGAGAGCATCCGCAACGTAATTTGATCTACCAGGTTTGTAGATTAATTCGTGATTATACTCCTCGATTCGGGCTTTCCATCGCTTTAATTTAGCATTATAATTCCTGTTACCCAACGCGTGAGTAAGAGGTTGATGGTCTGTATAAATTTTTATGTTCCTTGCACCGTATAAATAGTTTCTCAAATTATCCAAGGCCCATACGATAGCTAGCATCTCTTTTTCATTTGTAGCGTATGCCTCCTCTGTCTTGCTAAGTGATCGCGATATATAAGCAATAGGATTGTCTTTACCGACTTCCCCTTGAGAAAGGACAGCACCAATGGCATAATTAGAAGCGTCAGTCGTCAAATTAAATGGTTTATTAAAATCGGGGAAAGCGAGAATTTCCGCTGTAGTTAAAAGGGTTTTAAGGCTCTGAAAAGCGGTTACTTCTTCATCCGTTAGAGTTATCCGAACTTTTTTTTGATTGGTTAGCTTTTACCTGTGCGTTTTCGCCTCTTGTTAGGTTCGTCAATGGTTTTGCAACCTTTGCGTAATCCTTAATAAAACGTCTGTAATAGGACGTCATTCCCAAAAATCCTTTTAGTTCTTTTAAATTTGTCGGAGGTAGAAGATTTTGAATGGCTTTAACCTTTTTTGGATCAGGCTTTATGCCCTCGGAACTCACTAGGTATCCCAAAAATTCCACTTCCTCTTGCATAAAATGGGGTTTTTCAATATTTACTTTTAAATTTGCTTCCTCTAACCTTTTAAAAATTGTATCAACATTCTTCAAGGTTTCCTCTTCGCTACGACCAAAAACTATTATGTCGTCTATATAGACGTAACAAATCCTCCCTATAAATTCCTTAAGGACATCATCGATCATTCTTTGAAAGATCGCTGGCGCATTTTTGAGGCCAAAAGGTAATCGAAGAAATTCAAATTTTCCATTCATGGTTGAAAATGCTGTTTTAGGAATGTCCGATGGTTTCATTGGAATTTGGTGAAATCCAGAAGTTAAATCAATGGTTGTAAAAAATTTTGCGTTACCCAGACTTGCTAAGGTCGCGTTAATGTCTGGTATGGGATATGTGTCAGGTACCGTTACTGCATTTAGCCTCTTATAGTCGACGACTAGGCGATACTGTTTTTCCCCGTTTGGCTTAGGCCTTTTCGGGACCACCCAAATTGGAGAATTATAAGGACTTTTCGAGGGCCGAATTATTCCCTCAGAAAGTAACTCGCCAATTTGTTTTTCAACCTCATCCCTCATTGCAGCAGGATGAGGGTAACTTTTCGAATAAACAGGCTCATTTTTAGTCGTCCTTATTTCCGCCTGCACATTTGTCATTGCGGCCTGCCTGTCATCGAGTGGCCCAAACAAATTTTCATATCTACTTATAATTTCATCAATCCTTTTCCTTGTTTCCAACGGCATTGATTCGCTCAGTATGTAATTTAAATTGCAGGAAATTTTCGCCTTAAGAGGTATCCTAATTGTATCCCTAATCGATAGAACATTTTCCTTTCTATCGACTACTGCTTCTAACTCCTTAAGACTATCATCCCCTATAATTCCATCAAAACTGTCTAATCCTGGTAAAACATAAAATGTCAGAGGATCTAATATTCCATAATTCAAAAAGAATTTTCCTACTATTTTCTTATTTATTCTAATTTTTCCACCTGCTGTGTTAACCACAAGTGGTTTTGGCAAAGGTATACTTCCGGCAGATAGTTCAGGACTGCAAAAATTTTTGTTCGAGCCGGTATCGATCAAAAATTCAAAAATTCTATTTGTTGTCACATATTCTATGTAAGGAAGACTTGATGGCCTTCCTCCATAAAATTTTGCTCGCCCTCCGAATTATCAACAGTGTCCACTACTCCTTCCTGAGGAGTGTTATCCACATCGCTCTGATTTACATCCAAATGAAATAGACGGGTTTGCTTATCTCTGTTGTACATCTCGGACGCACTTCTCTTTTCAGCTGGTTTGGGACGGTTAATATAATTTACTTTCCGCGTTTGAATCGAGCGGTCCACTTCCATTGGCTCCGGTTTTATCTGTTGTTGTCTTGGGAAAGGTGATGGCCTATAATTTGGATTAAAGTTATGATGCTGGTAAGCACCATTCCTATCTCGCCAAACGTTATGCCCAAAATTACTTGCTCTGTTGTTATTCAAATAAGGTTTAGGAGGTCTTGGAGGAATAGCTACGCGATTTTGGATGGATTGCTGTGTGTTAAGCCGAACATTTACCCTGGGGTGCCGGATATTATTTCTCATTGTAAGATTTTGAAGCTCAAGGCATGCCGAATATGCTTCGGGCAAGGTTTTTGGCCTTTGGATGATGACCATCCTAGACAACTCTGGAGTAAGTCCTCGTATGAATATGTCAAGAGCCCTATTCCTGTGTGTTGCTATTAGCGCGTTAATCGTCTCCTCACTATAGGATTCGGTTTTTAATTTATTAATTATTAAAGAGAGTTGATGGTTGACGGTCGAGTAGAATTCATCTACCTTCGACGATCCTTGTGAGAGTTGGTTGAGCTGATGTTCGAGAGTTTGAACATCCCTCTTGTCAGCATAATGAAGGGATAAAATTTTCTTAATTTCAGTCCAATCGGCTTCGAAAATATTGTATGAGACCAACGCCGCGTCAGCCTCTCCAACCACCTTCTGTCTTATGCTCTGTATGATAGAGCGGTATATAGGCTTATCCTTTACGATCTCGAAATCTTTCAATACCATCTCCACCGAATGCACCCAAGAAACATACTGCAAAGGATTACCATCGAATGTACGCAGTTCTTTAACACTATCGGGGAGTCGACAAATTGATTTTAGGTCCTCCTCCGTCCTGGGCACTTGTAGAGTGGAAGCGACTACTTCAATACTGTCTAAATCCCTATGTTCTTGTCTCTCAATCTGCTCTAACCTCCTACTCAATTCAGCCAAATTATTTCCCTGTTCTATCTTACATACCCTAGTCTCCATCAATTTTACTTGTTGCAGGAGTTGATTGACGGCTCCTGTAAGGGTTGTTAAACTATTCCTCATATCTTCCATAATACTTTAAGTCAAATTAGAATTTAAGTCAAATAAGGGTAAAAAACTCACCTGGATTTATTTATAGTCGACAATGGTAGGCAGTTTTATTTCACTTTTGGTTTTGAATGTTTTTTTTTTTTTTTTCACTCTTTTCCTCTTTTGATTTACTTTTCTATGTTACTCCCAAACTTTATAAGGGAAATTTTATTTAATTTTCAGATTTCTTTCAAAATTTTAGCGTAAATATTTTATTTTTGCACAAATTTAATTTTCGATTTTGTTTCAATGTTTTAATAGAAAAATTTTGTTTTGTCACAGATTTAGTTTTCACAGTTTCGGAAAAAAAAAAATTTATTTTTGCTGAGCCTTGGCTATGCGACGCGAGTAAATTAAGGTTTTCTTTCTCTTGTCCCTTTGTTCAGTAACGCACCTACATTTTTACACACAATTAAACAGTAAATTTCCTAAATGCAATGTAAGCAGTAGCAGTCAATAACCGACCAAATTAAATAAAGAATTAAATTTCACCATCAACGTTTGGTTAGGTTATTGCCTTCTGCTGCATTATAGTTTATTAATATTTTTGTTAAATGCATGACTACTAAGTCAGCATAAATAGAACAATTTTTTTTTGTTTATTAAAGTACGTTGGACTTTGCTTTGGCTATTTGTTAATTGTTAAGTCATCACAACAAACTAACAGAGGCCGTTAAAGTACAACGTGCGTGTGTTTTGTCATAGGAACTAATTGAATTTAGTATTGTAATCATTTTTTAAGTATAAATAAGTTAAAATTAATAAACATTATGCTAGAACAATTTTGCGTCTACTTCAGTTAACACCTGACACACGGTTCAAGTACCCTGTGTTCTCCTTGACAACTGCCTTTTGTTTGTACTTAAGGCAACATTACACAATCAAAGATTCCAATTTATTCATTGGTGACCCCAAACGTTCTTAGAAATATTAAGCTTCCCCCCACCAGTGGTAAGGGGCTTTTTACACTCTAAAAACGTGCGACACGCATCCTATATTAAAAAAAAAAAAAAAAAAAAAAAAAAAAAAAAAAAAAAATTTTGTGACCATCGCTGAAACAAGGCATCCAACATAAATCCTGTAACTAGGCACAGGCAAATAATAAAATTTTATCCAAAACCATTATCCATTCAATTTTAATATGGATAAGCTAAAAACACTCATAACCCAGCAAAGGGAAAGAGCCGCAAACATTGAAAGAGCGGCAGCGAATATAAAAAAAACTCCACATGAGCGAAGATCTGTGGAATATTACACAAGGAAAGCGAAAGACCTAATTGCTCTGTGGAAAGCCTTTGACACAGCGGAGAATATCATACGCAACGACCCCATGTTGAGCGAAGATGACCCGTATATTGTCGAGGATATCCACAAATCCATAGGAATCGTACACAGTACAGCTATGGAAGAAATAGAACAGCTGATACAAAGCCTGAGCAAGCAAACAAAGCCATTGCCAGCAGAACGAGCAGCAGGGTTACCAGCAGGCAACCCATCCACACCCATTTTATCATTGCCAGCAGGACAAGGAGCAGGTTCACCCACAGGCAACCAATACGCATCCACGTCCAACATTACAAACAAAATATCAGGATTGATAAGACGTCAAGGAGCACTCAAATCGTCATTAAAGCGTCTACTTCAAAGTAACGCCACGAAGGAAACACCAGTCCAATCTATATCTGCTATAGACAGATTATGGCAGAAGATCGAGACCATCCATTTGGACATTTGGGAAATGTGCGCCAACCCGGCAGCTGAAGGTTATGACTGTGAAGACTATGAAGTCTTAGAAGAAAACGTAGCAACACAAATAGCGTCTCTTTCTAGCGAAAGCGTAACTTCGGAACCAGTACAACAACCAAGAGGTAGTGCCAACCTACAGCTACCAAAAATATCCATACCAAAGTTCAATGGAGACTGCTTAACATGGCAACCATTTTCAGACATATTCTCGAAAATGATTCATGATCAAGATATTCCGGCAATTCAAAAGATGTGGTATCTTAAGGCCAACTTGAGCGGAGAGGCAGAACGTTTAATACGCCATCTGGATCTAACTGAAGGAAACTATACAACGGCATGGAACACTTTAAAGGAAAGGTACGACAACAAACGAGTCCTGGTATCCACAATTATTCAAAAATTGTTTGGCTGGGGTAACTTAACGGCCGAATCCAAATCTCTGAAAGAGTTCCACGACGTCCTCAATGAAAGTCTGTCCGCGCTAAGGAACATTGGGATTAACATCGACAATTGGGATCCGGTTCTTTTACATGTGTTGGTCAAAAAATTGGATCGACAAACACACATCATGTATGAACAATCGCTGGAAAACCCCACAGAGCTGCAGACGCTAAATCACTTCCTAAAGGTTTTACAAAACCGCTTCCAATCACTTGAAGCTGTTGGGGGAAAGGACAAGCCAAAGCAAATAGCTACAACAACAACGTACAAATCAAGCAAATGTGCCCTATGCACGGAAAATCATCCAATATACTATTGTAAACAATTCTTAGCAATGAGCATTGCGGATCGCCTGAAGTGGGTACAAAATAAAAGATTTTGCGTTAACTGCATCAAGCCCGATCACCGTACCAAGGAATGCACATCCAGGGGGTGCACTAAATGTTCATCCAAACACAATTCGCTGCTGCATCTTGGAAAACAACAAAACTCCGGCAATCAGCCTTCAAAATCTGGAAGTGAATCATTACCGTCAACATCAGTGGCATCAGCGAACGCTCGCCCGGCAAACATTCTACTCGCAACAGCAGTAATCGAAATAACAGCCAACAATGGGCGATCTGGCAAATTCAGAGCACTTTTAGACTCAGGTTCCCAAATCAATATAGTCACTGAAAGACTCATTAAAAGCCTATCTATTCGACCAGAACGAGCAATACTAGGCATTCAAGGCATTGCTGGAAGATCCAGACAAGCCACACAGCGGGTAAACGTAAAATTTGAGTCAATCACAAGACAATTTTCGTCCAGGCTAGAGGCTTATGTTCTCCCAAACATAATACCACCTCAACCAAGTGCATCATTTGACATCTCATCCTGGTCTATTCCCGAAAACATAATGCTGGCAGACCCATCGTTCCACAATTCGGCAAAAATTGATGTCCTGCTCGGGGCAGAGTTTTACTTTGATCTTCTGCTATCAGGAACATTGCAGTTAGCAGACAACTTACCCGTCCTGAGGAACACAAAACTTGGGTGGATCGCCAGTGGAAGGTTAGCCAACGACAGCACAACGGAAGCAACATGTGCAGTTTTTAGCGAAGAAGATATAACAACAAACGAACTACTTGAAAGATTTTGGAAAATCGAGGATGTTCCTGCAGAAAGCAATCTCACAGTCGCGGAACAGGCATGTGAAACTCACTTCAATCAAACAACCACCAGAGATCTCAATGGAAGATTTGTTGTTCGTCTACCCTTATTTGAAGACGCCGAAACACTTGGTGAATCAGAAACATCAGCATACTCCAGGTTCCTTGCCTTGGAACGGCGATTCAAACGAGATAACAATCTTGAAAAACAATACAAGGACTTCATGCAGTCATATGAAGATCTTGGCCACATGACTCAAATTGACCCAAAGAAACTGCGAGGCCCTAGGTACTACATTCCTCATCATTGCGTTTTACGTCCAGAAAGCAGGACAACTAAACTTCGAGTCGTCTTTGATGCTTCAGCAAAAACGTCAACAAATCGGTCACTAAACGATATCTTACTGACAGGTCCAACAGTGCAAGGCGACATAGTTGGAATGCTTCTACGTTTCCGATTACCCAGATTTGTCTTCACCACCGACATCGAAAAAATGTATCGTCAGATTCTCGTGGACGAAAGAGACAGGAACCTTCAACTCATTTTATGGAGAGATAATCCTGGACAGCCTATACGACATTTTCAACTAAACACCGTTACATATGGAACATCATCAGCTCCATATCTGGCAACAAGGTGCCTACAAATGCTAGCGACCATCCGGATGGACAAATATCCGCTTGGTGCAATGATCCTGAGCCGAGACTTTTACGTCGATGACGGGATGAGCGGCTCAGATAGTCTGGTAACAGCTAAGGAGATGCAATTTCAACTCACCTCCTTGCTCAAGGAAGCCGGCTTTAAGTTGCGGAAGTGGTGTGCAAACCATCACCAACTCCTTCAAGGCATACCTCAAGAAGATCAAGAAGTCAACCTTGATTTTGAAGACGCGTCAGTCAAAGCATTGGGATTAACATGGAGCCCAACTTCGGATCAATTTTGTCTTAAGGCAAATCTTCAGCCGGTCTCAGTCATAACCAAACGATCTGTAACATCAGATGTGGCACGAATATACGATCCATTGGGCATTGCAGGCCCAGTCGTAGTGTCAGCCAAAATATTTATTCAGCAACTATGGGAAGATCAAATATCATGGGACGATGAACTCCCCGCAGCTCTCACAAAAAAATGGCATGAGTTCCGGAAGGCACTGAACACATTAAACAACACTCGCATCCCTCGCCATATTTTCGACGGTCAAAAGGCTTCACACATCCAAATGCACGTGTTTGTAGACGCATCAGAAAAGGCGTATGGAGCAGCAGTCTACATACGATCCAAACTTCAAAATGGAAGGATAATCGTCCGGCTGTTGTGCGCTAGGTCTAGAATTGCGCCTCTACAAAGGGTATCGCTACCAAGGCTAGAACTTTGTGCAGCACTCCTAGGGGCAGAATTGGCGAACAAGGTAAAAAGGGAGCTACAGCACGAGGACAAACAGCTCTTCTTCTGGTCCGACTCAGAAATCGTCTTGCATTGGATAAATTCGGCCTCGTCATCGCTCAAAACCTTTGTGGCTAACCGAATCAGCAAAATACAAGACCTTACCATCAATAGTCAATGGCGACACGTCAGCTCCAAGGACAATCCCGCAGACTTAATCTCTAGAGGTTTAAACCCAGAACAATTATCCGAGTGCAACATGTGGTTTTACGGACCCCTTTTCCCACACGGAAATGAAGATCTATGGCCTAAAGAATTCGCGAAAGAACTGCATCCCACTGCCTTAGAATTCAAACGAAAACCGGTCCTTGTCACGGCAGCCGCCCAAATGGGATTAGAGGAAATCATATATAAAATCAATCACCGCAACTCTTTTGAGTGTCTTCAACGAGTGGTGGCTTATATGCTGCGATTCATCAAAAACACTAGGGCATCATCAGCAGACAGATCAGCAACCAAGCTATTAAGCCCAACTGAGTTAACATCAGCCTTGTATCTGATAGTCAAAACCATACAAGCAGCTGACTTTAAAGACGACATCAACAAGTTGAAGACAACCAAGGAACTCAGTAAATCCAGCCCAATAAGCAGCTTATCCCCCTTCCTTGACGAATCAGATATTCTTCGAGTTGGCGGGAGACTAGAGGCGTCAAAACTATCATACGAGGAGAAACATCAAATAATATTGCCTTATAATGACCCAATCGTCAAACTAATACTCGTGATGCTGCACAATGAAAACCATCACTGCGGCCCACAAACATTGCTAAACACAACACGGGAAAGAGGATTCTGGATTGTAAAGGGCAAAACAATGGCAAGACATACAGTACACAATTGTATTCGTTGTACAAGGGCCAAACCAAAGATGTATCAACAAATAATGGGAGATTTACCGGAAGACAGAATTACGCCATGTCGACCCTTCTTAAAAACTGGGGTAGATTATTGCGGTCCATTCTGGGTACACTACAAGCTAAGGGGAAAGCGTCCGCATAAGGTGTATATCGCAGTCTTCTGCTGTTTTGCCACAAAGGCAATCCATATGGAAGTGGTAACAGACCTAACCACAGATGCTTTTATTGGAGCATTAAAAAGATTTATCTCGCGCCGCGGGCGATGTCAAACAATATATTCAGACAACGGCACAAACTTTGTTGGGGCTAGAAATCAACTGAAGGAACTGGAGACATCAATATTCGGAAAGGAGTCACAGGAGACAATTGGAAGAGCATGCAGCAAGCAAATGATCGAATTTAAATTCATCCCCCCCAGAGCCCCACATTTCGGAGGCCTTTGGGAAGCGGCGGTAAAATCAGCTAAACATCTTCTTCTGCGTTCAGTGTCCACCGCCTCCCTTACTCACGAAGAACTGGAAACGGTAGTCATCGAAGTTGAAGCAATTTTAAATTCAAGACCGCTAACCCCCATATCATCAAACCCTAACGATCTAACCGCACTGACACCAGGCCATTTTCTGATCGGGGAACCCTTAACCACACAAATTGACGCGAGAACAAACCACCCATCAACATCATTGTCTAAAAGGTGGAAACTTGTGTCAGAATTAAGACACAGTTTTTGGAATAGGTGGTCCAACGAATACCTATCGCAACTACAACAGAGACACAAATGGAGGGCGGCCTCAGCGAATATAAAACCCGACCAACTTGTCATTATCAAAGAGGACAACGTACCGGTCATGCAATGGCCACTTGGCCGTATCACAAAAACCTACAAGGGACAAGATGGCAACGTGCGTGTAGTCGATGTCAAAACTTCATCAGGCACAATCAAGCGGCCAATTCATCGCTTAGCGCCATTAATCAATGATGAACCTGAAGAGAAGGAGGAACACAAGGGCATAAAACGACCAAACGAACAGGAGCCAAACACAACAAAGCGATCGAGGGCAAATAACTTTAATTTGTTGTGCACAACACTACTAGCTCTCCTGATACTACCGGTTGTATTATGCAAGCCCATGGGACTCCAGCCGTTTGATACAAGTCCCGGACTATATTTCGAAGGAATTGGTACAGCGCGTATAGCCACAGCAGAATGGAAACTCATGGTCTACTACAACCTCACTCCTTTTAGATCAGAAATTGACAACTTCGCTAACGGCATAAAGGTATTCTCCGATATATGCAGAATATCTCCCCAAGAAACGATGTGTAACAACCTTGTATCGCAACTGAAGCAAACTCAAAACGATTTAATCCAAGATAGGGAGATCATTATGCCAAGGAGATTTCGCAGAGGTGCTCTAAATATTGTCGGTAATGTTGCAAGATCACTGTTCGGAACGCTAGATGCGGACTATGCAGCCGAAATGGACAAAACGATACAGAAGGCAGAAATGGACAGAACCCACCTCTCGTCGCTACTACACAACCAAACCTCAATTATCGACTCGACCTTAAACATAATAAAGGAAGACGAATTCTCATTAAAAACTAGAATGAATGAAATCCAAGACACCATATCATCGATACATAACCAAGTAGTAAAAGCCGAAACTCAACTAAGGTTAGCTCACACAGTAGCTCTTCTTGCCAACGAATTAACGCTAGCAGCAACCAGATTACGCCAAGTCGAAACGGAAATCGTTAATATTCTTACAGACTCTCATCATGGTAGGATCAGTCCATCCTTACTAACGCCAGATCAACTGCAAAGAGAAATAAACGTGATCAAGGCGCACCTACCGGTATCACGAACTCTTCCTTTCGATAACATCGACCTCATTCAGTTCTACAAGATCATGCGAGCAAAGGCAGCAGTCACCAAGGACAAGGTTATGTTCGAAATAAGGCTCCCTCTAGTTGACCAGCAAACATTTGAGTTGTTGAAAATATTTGGCATACCCGCAAACAAAAATGGCACTCTTGTTGCGATACATCTCCAAACAGAATACCTGGCGATCAATCTTCATCGAGATGAATACATTCCACTATCCTTCGATGACATTCGCAACTGTATTCAACCAAGCAGTGACAGTTTCATCTGCGACAACAACCACGCAATATTCTCAAAGGTATCTATGGCGGCTTCGTGCGAAGTGGATCTGTTCAAACACAAATCAACCAACAGGTGTAAACTTAACACTTACACGGAGCCTACCATCTGGCAACAACTGCATCACAAGAATCAATGGATCTATGCTACTATAAAGGAAACTGATGTCAGCACTGTCTGCGGAACAAAGGTCGCACAACACACGCTCCGAGGCTCAGGCATCATCAACCTGGAACCAAGTTGCACCCTTAAGACTTCTGAAGTCACTATTCGAGGTCATTATAACACATCAAGTCTCATTCAAGCATCTTACCCTCGCTTCCCGACATTCAATCTGACGACGCGAGAGAGAGATCCTACCTCAATCCTCAACTCGACTAACCAAGTTTTAATAAATCACACCGAGCAGTTAACCGAGCTTCAGAACAAACTACATGATGCTGACATCTCAACCTTAAACACCGCCTACCGCTTCGATAAACATCACCACCTGGCGATAAGTTACACAGCCTTCATCATGTCATCAATTCTGTTGGTCTTCTACCTTGTATGGAGAGTTCTGAAGAAAAAAGGCGAGTTAAGTCAACAACCCACTCCACAACCACGGCAAACCGTTGCGAACAAGTATACTGCCCAGTCACCGGAAATCTAATTTTTCTAGACGAGTTGAACTTACAACGTTCAACGTGGGGGAGAATGTTCAGTAACGCACCTACATTTTTACACACAATTAAACAGTAAATTTCCTAAATGCAATGTAAGCAGTAGCAGTCAATAACCGACCAAATTAAATAAAGAATTAAATTTCACCATCAACGTTTGGTTAGGTTATTGCCTTCTGCTGCATTATAGTTTATTAATATTTTTGTTAAATGCATGACTACTAAGTCAGCATAAATAGAACAATTTTTTTTTGTTTATTAAAGTACGTTGGACTTTGCTTTGGCTATTTGTTAATTGTTAAGTCATCACAACAAACTAACAGAGGCCGTTAAAGTACAACGTGCGTGTGTTTTGTCATAGGAACTAATTGAATTTAGTATTGTAATCATTTTTTAAGTATAAATAAGTTAAAATTAATAAACATTATGCTAGAACAATTTTGCGTCTACTTCAGTTAACACCTGACACACGGTTCAAGTACCCTGTGTTCTCCTTGACAACTGCCTTTTGTTTGTACTTAAGGCAACATTACACAATCAAAGATTCCAATTTATTCACCCTTTTTAGGATTTTATTTATAGCACTGGAGGGTCCCGTAGGAATCGCAGTACTTTATTATTAATTTATAAAGGACACCACTGTTTTTTGCAAGTGGGTCCCTGCTCGGGCGCCAGTTAAAAATCCTTAATTTATATTATATAAAAAAAATCTTTAAGCCGCTAACAACTGCGGCAATAAAAACACTTATTTGAATTTAATTTATTTTATTTTAACAATTAAAATTTGTATTAATAAAAAATAAGACTTTATTGATCGAGCGCGTAACCAAGACTGCTGGTGTAAGTTTAATTAGCTTAGATCGATGACTTCCCCTATCACGTTGCACTACCACGTGAGTTGCTGATGCAGCCAATATGTTGTAATCGCCAATGAAGCCAAAACGTTGGTAGTGCTGACCGAACGTATTTTACCGGTCATCGAACTGGAGCGCGTGTAATAATTTAAAGTGGCAAAAGTGCTTACGCTGCCACATCGAGTTCGTTGGCAGGTTTGCCACCGTTGTTAACTTTATTTATAATTATTATTATTATTATTATTTATTATTATTTATTATTATTATTATTATTATTATTATTATTTATTATTATTATTTATTATTATTATTATTTATTATTATTATTATTATATTGTTGTTATTCTATCTATATGGAAGATAGAAGGCCCAAGGCCACTATAGAGATACAAGACCTCGATTCTCTCTCTACGGAGGAGGAGGTAGCTGTCGCTGAGAATAAGGCGTCAGGTGCGGATAGAGCGGAGATTACGGTCCGACTAACGGCCACGAACAGCAGAGAACAGAGAAGGGCTTTTGTATCTCTACCGGTCGCGAAGGCGAACGAACTACTAAGAACGAACAGAATAAGGATCGGGATGGTGAACTGCCGGATTAGATTCCGCGAGGAAATAAAACGTTGTTTTCGTTGTTTTGGAG
Organism: Trichopoda pennipes; assembly: GCA_030448955.1. Classification (NCBI taxonomy): domain Eukaryota; kingdom Metazoa; phylum Arthropoda; class Insecta; order Diptera; family Tachinidae; genus Trichopoda; species Trichopoda pennipes. Next base: position 82,142 of record JASKUP010000042.1, on the reverse strand, counting down.
CGGGCCACTTTCAGTGGGAGTGCAGGGGCCCCAACAGAAAGGGCATGGGACTATGCATAAGGTGCGCCAAAAGGGCCATGGGCTGAAACAGTGCAAGAACCCTCCTAGGTGCTGCATCTGCACGGATGAGGGAAACAGCTCGACGGACCACATGCATGGCTCTAGGAGCTGCAAAAGTGGAGGAAACCGAGCACCCTGAGGATATTGCTGGCGAATATGCATAGAGGAAGAGTCGCGCACGCTCTGCTGCCTCAGATATCTATCGATCAGAGAACGGACATCATAATGATTAGCGAGCAGTACTGCAGATGCACGAATGGACTGTGGTTTGAAGACGAGTCAAAAACTGCGGCAATATGGCTCCCGCACAGTAGTTGCGCACGGGTCAGGGGAAATGGCAAGGGGAACCGCTTTGTATGGATACAATTGGAGAATGTCACGGTGGTGAGCTGTTACCTCACACCTAGTGACAATATCGACGATTTCGGAAGGAAGATCGACGGTATTGAAGACCTCGCAAGGAACATTGGAGGCAATCTCTTAGTTGCGGGGGATTTTAACGCCCGGGCAGTGGAATGGGGAATGCCGATGACTAACTCCAGGGGAAGAAGGATACTCGACATGGCTGCAGGGATCGGACTAATTGTTGCGTATGTGGGAAATACGCCCACGTAAAGACGTCCTGGATGCGATGGCACCATCCCTGATATAACGATGGTATCTGAAGGGATCGCCGGTAAAATAGGAGGATGGAAAGTGCTAGAAATATACACGGGTAGCGACCACCAGTATATTTCTTTTTGTATAGAGGACAGCGGCACTGCTCCCGAAAATAGCGCAAATGGGTCCACCCGTAGATGGAACGTAAACAAATTGGATGTCTCGGCATTATTGGCTGAAATTGATAGACAAACGGAAGCAGCGGAAAGCGCAGGAGAGAGCGATGCTAGTACAACTGCAAGCAGGATCATGTCCATTATTACTAGCAGCTGTACCAGAGCGATGCCGAAGCTGACGAAACCGAGGAACAATAAAACTGCGGTGTACTGGTGGAACGACTCAATAAGTGCAGCTCGGAGCAACTCTATTCGTCACAGGCGTATATATACAAGGGCCAGGCGTAGGGACGAGGCTGACGCGGAACGCCTGCAATACAAGGAGGCAAGGAAACAGCTTCGAAATGCCATAAACAAAGGAAAAAAGGAAAAATGGGAGGAAGTAAGGAAGGACATAGACCGGGATCCTTGGGGCCTAGGATACAGAATAGTCATGAGGAAGCTGGGCACGCAAAGGCCAGTGGGAGATATGGATGAAGAAACCATGTTAAACGTAGTGGAGACGCTCTTCCCGAGACACGAAATAAGGGAGAGAAAGTCGGAAACTGGGCGGATGACCAACGTGCCTCTTTTTACGGTGGAGGAATTGAAAATTGCCTCTGGCGGCCTTCGGAACAGGAAAGCGCCTGGCCCGGATGGAATCCCAGCTGAGGTCATGAAGGAAATAGCGGACAAGCGCCCCCAGCTGTTGCTCGGAATGTATAACAGCTGCTTGGAATGGGGCATATTTCCAACCGCTTGGAAACGGTAGAGACTTGTTCTCATTAACAAGGGCAAGGGCGACTTGACGTCGCCCTCCTCGTTCAGGCCGCTGTGCATGCTGGACACGGCTGGCAAGCTGATGGAGCGACTGATAAAGCGAAGGCTTGAATAAGCCATCATCGCGGGAGGAGGATTATCACCTAGGCAATACGGATTTCGATGTATTCACGACGGCACAGTTGAAGAATCGCCATAGCAGACCTGTGGTTATTTTGGCCACTCTGGACGTTAAGAACGCATTCAACAGCTTTAGATGGGCAGATATTCTGAGCGCTTTGGCAGGCGATTTCAAGCTGCCAGAGTACCTTATGAGGATGATTGGAGACTATCTTAAGGATAGGGTGCTGATTTACAGCACGACCAGTGGCATCAGGAGAATGGAGATTACCTCGGGAGCTGCGCAAGGCTCCATATTAGGCCCTAATCTATGGAATGCAAGCTACGATGGAATACTGAAGATGGATATGCCTGAGGACACATTTTTAATCGGATACGCTGATGATATTGCGGCAGTCATTCAGGCGAGGACCACAGAGGGTGCTCGACGTAAACTGCGACAAGGCATGATGAGAACCAAGACATGGCTTGACTCACACGGTCTGCAACTTGCTGCGCATAAGACAGAGCTTCTGCTGCTCACCAGGCGACAAATTCCTGTCGGAATAGATGTTCCGCTAGATGATATGGTGCTGCGCACAAGGAGGATGGTGAATTACCTTAGGGTAAGACTGGACCCAAAGCTGACATACTGGGATCAGATCCAATACTCAGCATCAAAAGCGGCGAAGATAGTGTCACAACTCTGCCGACTTATGGCGAACATCGGGGGACCCAGCCCAAGTAGGCGAAGGCTACTGATGGAGGCCTACAACAGCATCCTACTATATGGGAGTGAGATCTGGGCGAGGACATTGAGTGTTAAGCGCAGGGCGAAGGCATTACTGTCAGTGCAGAGCAGCGGCATTGCGGGTCGCTTCTGCTTACTGCACTGTATCCGCACCTGCTGTCCTCGTAATAGCGGGAATGCGGCCGATAGATCTGCAGCCGATAGAACGGGAGAGAATCTACTACGCTAAACGGAATAACTCCCTATCAGCACCCGAAGTGGCTGCCATAAAACGGGAAACCATGGAGAAATGGCAGATGCGATGGAGAAGTGAGAACTATGGGAGATGGACATACCAAATGATCCCGGTTTTGCATAAATGGATATGCAGGGTGAACGGAGAGGTAAATTACTACCTAACGCAGATGCTATCTGGACACGGATACTTCTGTAAGTACCTGCACGATATGGGGAAGTGCAGCAGTTGCTTCTGCATTTACGAGGATGACGATGTGGTAGATGTGGTATCCATCCCAGCGGTGGCATCGCTGGGATGGATATCGCGCGGAGATGGAGGCACAAACTGGGCGGACGACAGCAACGAATATAGTGGACAAAATGGTTAGCAGTCGCGAAAACTGGACTGCCGTGGCGAACTATGTGGAGCGAGTACTTCGCACGAAGAAACGTAACCTAGACATGGTGACGGTGAACCAGCACTAATTTAATGCTCAAAGTGGGTACCTGGACGCAGGCTTGGTACGACAAGGCCAGGCTGGCCGGATAGGGATCCTCCCCGAGGTCATGCGAGAGCGGTACCGGGGAGGTCAGCATATCCCAGACATAAGGTGGGTTTTTAGCCGGTAGCCATAACGGAGTCCGGCATGCGGCGGATAGACGATTCTCGCCAGATACGTAATGTATTTTCCCATCTTAAACCCAAAAAAAAAAAATTGTTATTATTATTATTATTATTATTGTTTATTGACTTTAGCAAAGTTTTTGACACACTCCCACATGAAAAACTATTAGCAACTTTGGAAAAAACGGGAATGCGTGGATGCTGTTTAAATTTTTGTTAGAATATCAGATCATGATAGTCATGTAATGTCAATGGATTATGGGGTCCCACAGGGATCTAAATTGAGTCCTATTTTGTTTATTTTATATTCTAACGAACTTATTAGCGCTCTCTATAACAGCAAAACATTTGCTTATGCAGACGATACGACAATAGTTGTTGCACATAAAAAAGCAGAAGGTGCATTAGACATTACGCAAATTGAACTGGAAAAGGCTCAAAGATGGTGTCACGATCATGGTTTGATAATAAATGCTACAAAAACAAAACTAATGCATATTAAACCACCACACTTCCGATATGAGGAATTGAACCTAAAATTGCATTGCATAGAATGTCTGCACGATACAAAAAAGAAAAATTTTCATTGCAGTGTCAAAGAGTGCAATCAAACCGTTGAAATTGTCAATTCTTATAAATACCTTGGAGTGATTGTGGACCATAATTTCAATTTTCATGAGCACATTGAACACCTCAGGAGTAAGCAAAGAAAAGCGTCCTACATGCTACATCATCTTAGATTCTGTAAGAATACAATGGTACTAAGGCAAGCATATTTCGCTCTAGTGGAGTCGCAGATTCGACATGGTATAGCAACTTGGAGTAGCTCCAGCTATTGCAGAAACCTTTAAATAACTCAAAATAATTTAATCAAAATACTAGAAACAACAACACGATATCGAGGCCATCACGAGAATTATGTAGAAACAGGTGACAATGATATGAACGGTAATATAACAAATGTCGATATAGTTTCTCATTCAACGACAATAAGTTCATCAACCGATCGGGATATATTAAACAACAACAGCAACTTATACAAAAATGACACATTAAAAGACATACAATTGTTAAATATAGAGGGTATATACACCACAACACTAGCCATTGCATTTAATAAAGATAGACGTTTCTTTAAAAGCAGGTAGATACAAAGTCCCGAAATTCAAAAACAACTATGGAAAGAACAGACTGGATGTAGTACTGCCCAAGATATTCAATAGGATGCCACCGCACATCTGTACTACTACAACTGATCATCACAAAACTAAGAAATTTTTCAAGCGGTTTTTTATGAACCTGCAAATATAATGAAACATATTATTTCGATAATATATATATATATATATATATATATATATATATATATATATATATATATATATATATATATATATATATTCATATATATATATATATATATATATATATATATATATATATATATAATATATCATGCAACATATTATATTTCATAAATTGTTAAAAAAATGTAATTGTTATACTTTGTTATACTTTGTAATTAAGTAATTTCTACCTAAAATAATATTAGTAACGAATGCTACATAGACTTCAATTGATTAATTATTTAATATTAAGTATTTAGCAGAATCGTTAAATAAGGCTCCTACTACTAAACTGCAAAAAACAAACAATGTTTTAGTTGATGAACTTTTTAAAAAAGAAATCATTTCAGTAATGGAGAGAAATAGACTTAAGACTAATGTTTCAAATTCTCCAAAGCTATATGGAGTACCTAAGATCCATAAACAGAATTTTCCTTTAAGGCCTATTTGCTCTTGCATTAATTCCCCGGCCTACGGACTGTGTAAGTATATAACGAATATTTTTAAGGTAATAACAGGTCAATCAATATATAATATTAGAAATTCATTGGAATTTAAGGATAAAGCCAAGAGAATAAATATACAAGATAATGATAGATTGTTTTCATTTGATGTAGTTTCACTTTTTCCAAGTATTCCTGTAGGTTTAGCTTTGAGAATTATAGAGGAAAAATGGCAGGTAATAGAACAAAATACGAATATTGAGAAGGAATTATTTTTACGTATTCTTAAGTTTTGCATTGAAGACAACAGGTATTTTCAATTTGATAATAGGATATATCAACAGAAGGAGGGTCTCCCTATGGGCTCTCCAGCATCTCCAATTATAGCTGATATTGTGATGGAGGAATTACTAAATTCATGTATTAGTAAAATGCCTATTAAACCGAAGATTATCACAAAATATGTAGATGATTTATTTTGTATAACTTCGGAAGATGCAGTGGATGATATTTTATCAAAATTGAATAGTTTTCATCCGGATATTAAATTTACGATTGAAAGAGAGTTAGAATCTAGACTTCCATATTTAGATATATTGATAATAAGAAAGAGAAATAAGTTAGTATTTAATTGGTATAAGAAACCAACATCTTCAGGAAGAATTATTAATTTTTATTCAAAACATCCAAGAAAAATGATAATTAACACAGCGAAAAATATGATAAACAGAATATTGACTATAAGTGATAGAGAATTTCATTTGAAGAATAAGGATACAATAAGAGATATACTTAATGACAATGATTTTCCAGTAGAATTAACTAACAGGTTAATTAGACAATATGGTAGTTATAGGCATAATTTAGGAAATACTACGGCAGAACCAAGAAATTATAAATCATTAACTTATATTCCTGGAATATCAGAAAGATTAAGAAAGTCTAAAATATATGACACAGATAGATATATAATTGCACACAAAACATATAACACATTAAGTAAATTATTTAGCAGTATGAAGGATAAAATAGGGAAAATGGAAATATCTGATGTAGTATACAGGATACCATGTGGAGGAAATGACCAGGTGAACTGTGACAAAGTTTATATTGGGACAACAAAGAACAAACTTAAAACAAGATTAGCTGGTCATAGATGTGACCAAAAATATAGGAATATTTCAACATAGAAGACATCCTTATCTTCACATTGCAAGAAATATAATCATTATCCAAAGTTTGATGAAACATCAGTATTAGAAAACTACAAAAGACGTTATATGTTAGAAATGTTAGAAATTGTTAATGTACCAAATGTAAGGAGAATAAATTTCAAAACAGACACAGACAATTTAGCACAGAATTATAGGTACTTAATACAAAAGACACATAATTTGTTATAATTATTTCATAGGAAAAGTTGTTATTTAATTTCCGTTTCTTTGTTTTTGTATGTTTAAATATTTGAAATTTTAATTTTTTTATGTTTATATGTATGAAGAAAATTATTTTATGTTTTGTCAAATGTTTTCAAAAAATTTTTTCTTTTCAAATTGTTATAATTTTTTGTATTTGTTAAATATAAAAAATAATTTCCTGAAGAAGCTTTCCACAGGAAAGCGAAATATCGAAAAAAATAAAATCGTTAAATTATTTAAAAGACCGTTAAAAGATTATTTCATATTTAATTAAATTTAAAAAAAAGGTCGAATAAAAATAAAAGTATTATTATTTATTATTATTATTATTATTTATTATTATTATTATTTATTATTATTATTATTTATTATTATTATTTATTATTATTATTTATTATTATTAGTTATTATTATTATTATTTATTATTATTATTTGTCATTATTATTTATTATTATTATATATTATTATTATCGATAACCTTTTTTAAGAGCACATCAACAACAGAACACACAAATCAATACATTAATAATAACAACAACAACGTCGGATCACTACTCTATATTCTATTCCATACAAAAAGAAATAACACAGGGAAGAGAAACCAGCATAAACCAGCGTGTCAAGAAAATCACAAACTATAAAGTAAGCAAAGAAATAAGAAATACAAATTGGAATGAATTAATAAATCATAACCAAAACATCAGTGACCGTTATAATAAAATTATTGAAAAATGCAAAGAAATATATGAAAAATCATCAAAAATAATAAACAATAAAAAATGTAGATCAAACAGTCCATGGATTAGTGCTGAAATAATTGAAAATTGTGAAGTGACGGATAAACTTTATAGAAAATGGAAAAACTAGCCTACCAATAAAAACTATGAAAATATTTATAAAAAATATAGAAACTTTTTAAGTAAGAAAATATATAATACTAAAAATAATTTAATTAAATATGAAATAATCTTTTAACGGTCTTTTAAATAATTTAACGATTTTATTTTTTTCGATATTTCGCTTTCCTGTGGAAAGCTTCTTCAGGAAATTATTTTTTATACAAATAGATTTTTAGAAAAAAGAAATAACATTCGTGCCACATGGCAATTAATTAGTGAAATAATTGAAAAAAGAAATACGACTGTAGACAGTTCTATACTGCAAAATTTTAAAAATATACCTTTGGAGAACATTGTAAAAAGCTTCGCTGAAAGCTTTAAACATAATATTCAGAACATAATACAGAACTGTAGTGTACGAACGATAAATGCAATTGAACCTACGTTACAAAACTCTATATACATATGCCTAACAACTGATGAGGAGATACACAACCTACTGAACAGTCTTAAGAAAAACAAAGGTCCTGGATGTGATGAAATCAGACTAAAAGATCTCAAAAATAACGCAAAGATGTTGACACCGGTAGTCAAAACGTTAATGAACTTAGGCATAGAGAGACGTGAAATACCACAGGAACTAAAAACATCAATTGTTAGACCAATTTATAAATAAGGAATAAAATCAGAGTACTGCAACTGTAAACCAAAATCGATTTTACCAGCTATAGAAAAAGTTATGGAGGAAATAGTGGACAAAGACTTTCGGAATTTCTAACAAACAATAGCCAATTCATTTTCCAAAAAGGAAAGAATATTAACAAAATACTTGGCAACTTCGCTGACCAGATAGACGACAGTTTAAGTAGAAAAAATCACTGCTTAATAACTTTTCTGGATTTCGCCAAAGCATTTGATACACTATCACATGAAAAACGACAGAGAAATGGCATCAGGGAAAAATGGGAAAGAGAGAACTTTCCGGGTAAGGGTACAGGACAGTTTAAGTGAGAAAACTGGATTGGATTATGGTGTACCTCATGGCTCAAAACTTGGACCAATATTGTATATAATATATGCAAATGATATGCTGAGAAATCTGGAGGACTACACAACGTTTGCATAAGCAGATGATACTGCAATCGTATCGCTAAGGGACTTAAGAACAGCATTCAAAATTATGCAGGCTCAATTAGACAACGTTGCAAAATGGTGCCATGATAATTGAATTATCATAAACGCGAGTAAAACAAAATTAATGCACGTTAAACCGCCACATATATTATATACAAATATAAAAATAAAGTTTCACGATACAGGGTGTTTACACACAAATAGGATTAATAATTAGGACAGAATGATAACTGTGATAAATACATAGAGCTGGTAAACACTTATAAATATTTGAGTGTGTACGTTGACCATAATTTCAGATGGAAATCACAAATAAATGAATTACAAAAGAAACTGCGTAAAACATCCTATATAATGCATGATTTAAGCTACTGCGCTACCCCAGGAGTGTTAAGACAGGCCTACTACTCACTCACAGAATCCTACGTTCGATACGAAATAACAGCTTGGGGTCATTCAACATACTGCCGAGAACTACAGAACAGTCAGAATAGAATATTGAAGATACTGCTGAAAAGTCAAAATAATTACAGTACCATAGGGAACAGCGACACAGCGCACGAAAATCTAGGGAAATATCTAAACGTACTTAACAAAGAAGGCTTATATAGGACAACCCTATTTAATTAATTTGGTGACGACATCCGCTTTCGAAATCTTATCAGTCATGGATATATTACAAAATCGCTGACAGCGAGAAAGTATAACGAATCATATTACGGCAATAAATATGGCATGAATACATTATCTGTTTCGATTCCTCTAACGCTAAATAAATTACTAGTGAATATAACAAATATGCCCACCACGAGGAGAAAAAGAATACTGGTTAAGGAACATTTTATATTTTCGCAATAAGATATGTTAATTTTTTTATGTTTGTTTTTAAACTGTGGAAGCCACTATTTTGAATAACAAATTATTATTGCTACAGACAAGCCAAATGGCTTTGCAGAAATTATTATTATAATGAAAAATAAAGTACAGATGTTAGAACAGCAGCTATTAAATAAAAGCATAGAAATAAAAAATATATCAAATAAAGAGCTAACGCAATGCAAGCTCTTATGAAAATTGCCGATTCTCTTAAAGTTAAACTAAGCATGATATTAGTAATGCATATATGATAAAAAATCAGAAAAGGCAATATTTGAGTTCTGCTCTTTAATTAAGAAAAAAAAGCTGATGAAGATAATAAGAAGGCACAGAGTTAGTGCCTGATATATTCAATACCAATAACACTACACAAGTAAAAGGAAGCAATACTAAAGATGTATTTGTAAACGAACAGCTCACACTCTATTAAGATGGTGTCATGACCATAATAATAAATCTAATAATAAATAATAATAATTATAATAATAAATCTAAAACAAAATTAATGCAAATCAAACCACCACATTTCCGATACACTGATTTAAAACTGCGATTACATTGCATAGATTGTCTGCACGACACAAAAAGGGCAAACATCCACTGTAATGTTGGAGAGGGCAACTGGCCCGTTAAAATTGTAAACTCTTATAAATACCTTGGAGTAATCGTGGACTATAATTTCAATTGGCATGAGCACATTGAACACATCAGGAGAAAATTATGGAAAGCCTCGACACAAAAAGGGCAAGCATCCGCTGTAATGTTGAAGAGGGCAACAGGCCCGTTGAAATTGTAAACTCTTATAAATATCTTGGAGTAATCGTGGACCATAATTTCAATTGGCATGAGCACATTGAACATAGCAGGAGAAATTAAGGAAAGCCTCCTACATGTTGCACCATTTCAGATTGTGTTCGAATAAAACGGTTTTGAGGCAGGCATATTTTGCATTAGTGGAATCGCATATTCGACATGGTATAACAGCCTGAGGAAGCTCCAACTATTGAAGAAAACTACAAAGGACCCAGAATCAATTAGTTAAAATATTGGATACACCCAGACGATGTCGAAATTGTCAAGTGAACTACGATGTTGCAGGCTACAATAGGTTCATCGATAGTACGACAAATATAGAAGAAACACACTGGCTGTTGTGCAATCCACGGTATTAATATGATGACATCGGACATCTTAAATATATCAACAAACCACCAAAAAACCAGGAGTGTTTATAAACGGTTTTTTATGAAGATGCAATAGTACATCTCCAAAGTGATTCATATATTGGATATATTTCTTGGATTTACTTAAACTTGTGACGACCAAAAGTCGGCAGGCTCGTTTTTGGATCACATAGCAATTCAATCACAAGCAATTAGACTCTATATATATATATATGTTTTTCAAATTTTGTAATATTTTTTTGAATTTCACAAATTTTTACACTTTTTACATTTCTGAATATTTATTGTTTAATGAATTTCATAATTTTTTAAAAGAGAACATTATTATTGTACACTTTTTATTTTTATATAATTCATAATTATATTTTATAATTGCATTTATTATTTGTTAATGAAATATTTGAAATTATAATAGCCGTTAATAAGCGCCATCTATTAACACGTGGATACATCCGTGAGAAGAACATACCATTAAACACAACCCTAAACAGTAGCAATCAGCTGTAGTTTAGTGGTATGGGTGTGTTGTGCCTGGCAGAAACATATAAAAGCGAGATAATTACGTATATAAGTGGAGTTGGCGACGGGCAAGCAACCGGGCAAGACTTCTTTTAAGTGAGTTAGAATCTTATTCAACTTAATTAAAATAGTCTTGCAAATAGGTTTCGCTCGCTCAATCAAAGCCAGAATCTTATTCGACTTTGAATTAAGCGAGACTCGCTAAGGTCTCCGGCTCAATAAGTGCTGTCGCTGCTTCACCTGGCCAGAATTTTATTCGCCCAGGTGACGGAGTCCAGAACCAGGCCGCGCTTTCTTCAGCAAGGCCAGAATTTTATTCGCCCTAGCTGAACAAGACGGACGAGATCGTCAACAGGCCACGGAGAGGTTGATCGTCATCGACAGGCCCAGTAAGTGCTGTCGCTGCTTCACCTGGCCAGAATTTCATTCGCCCAGGTGACGGAGCCCAGAGCCAGGCCGCGTTTTGGTCAGCAAGGCCAGAATTTTATTCGCTCTAGCTGAACAAGACGGACAAGATCGTCAATAGGCTAACACCAATTTCGACGTGGAAAGGTTGTCTCAGAATCTTATTCGTGACAACCGCGACAAGTCAAAAATTGGTGGACAGGCCAACTGTTCTGCTCAGACTGGACCAGAATTTTATTCGCTCCAGTGTGAGAAGCAGTAGGCTAGCCGACGGAGAGTGGTGACGAAAGCTCTTGAGGGCCACGAAGCGGTTGATCATCGTTGGCGTGCTCAGTAGTGGTGCAGTTTAATTATATCTTAGTTTAAGAGTGAATTATAAATAAAAGAAATTTTGTTTATAAAAACAAAAGTGTCTCTTGTGATTAATGAAAAACATTTTTTTTGTAACGAACCCTGGACGCCGCGAGCTTTACCCCAGCATAACGCGAGAACGTGTCGTTACAAACTTAAACGTAAATAGTATCATGAATTTAGTATGCAACGAATGAATGAATGAATGAATTATATATTGTTACGTTTATACCTTTTATAAACGTTTTGTTGTTGTTCTTTATTGCAAAATGCTTAACACCAGTTTTTAGAGTTGACACGATGAGGTTTAATTTTACACTGATTGATTATCCACTCAGGGGAATACTTATACTTGCCCAATTAGAATCTATAAGATTTAAGAATCTTCTACTCCCTTAGTATCGCATTTTGTTGTTGTATGTTGTTTATTCTTTGCATAGGCGCCTACGCATATGGTAAACAGCATGAATATTTGTTGTTGTAAAATTAGTGTTTGTCTTGCGCGTTTAGATGATAAATAGCATACTTGTATATTTTTTCTTGCATGCCAGGCAGTTAGTAAACAGCATATCAAATTGTAGTTGTGTGTGTGTATAAACTTCTACGCAGTTTGTAACCAGTAGTTTGCTTTATTGCTTAACTATTTTATTTTAAATCTTAAGCAAGACACATTCGTAACAATATGATTAGACTTTCAATATCATCTAGTGTACCTGCAGACAAGTCCAAGCTTCTTCGCAAGGTCCTTTATGTGTAAAATTTTTTTTTTTTATATGTAAAGATATTTGTAATGAATTACTGAATGAATGAATAAATGAAATGAAAAAAAAAATATTATAATCATTACTATTATATATATAATTATCATTATGAGTTTATGGTTATAATTGTAACCACAGAATTATTATTAGTGTCGTTATGCTTATTATTATTAACATAGTAGAATGATAATAATATTGTCCTGTTGTATTATCACTATTGTTATTATTTTTATAATGTCATGTAAGTCGAGTGGTTCCAGCTGTATTGCTCCGAACAAAGAAAAATAACAAAAACTGCAGGCAGATACGTCCTAAAATTTGATCCTTCTCGAAGTAATGCGAAAGATAAGTAGTGGGGTTTAGTCGGTATATCAGTTGACATATCGCAGTGGGTGGCGGCTGTCTGCGAATGCATTTATTTATTTAGCTCTTTTACCATAAAAATATGTATATTATCATTATGATTATTATTTTTAGTCATTATGGTTATAATTATTATTTTTATCATTATGGTTATAATAATTATTATTATCATTATGGTGATGGTTATGTAATTAATATTATTATTATTATTATTATAGCATGATTGTTACTGTCATTATTATTGAATTTAGAATCATTATATATAAACAAACGAGCTAACCCGGCAAACTCTGTTTCGCCACCAGATGTCTTCGTTTTTTGTAACATTTCGTTTCGGGATTAAAAGATGGAGAAAAATTATTTTTTTTGTTTTATATTTGAAAAGTAAAAATTTTATTTCAACAGTAATGATTTCGATTACAAAATAGTAGTGCAATTTAGTTGAACTTCTCTAAGTAAAAAATGAAAGTGAATCCAAAGTAAATACTGAATCGAAGCGTTATACGTGTCCGCAAATTATCCGTTTCATTAAAGTGCTCTTTGGTAATCCACATTTTTTGTTTTTTGGTCTGACGTTAACACAATCAAAGCGGATGGTTTCCCAACTCGTGAACAGGCAACGTATAGCTTCCCATGTAAAAACAATGATTTTCTAAATTTATCCCGCAAACACTAAGCGATTGGCCTTGCTACTTGTTAATTGTCATTGTGAACGCATTTTCAATTGAGAGTCTGCAAATCGGCAAAATCGTTGGTAAGGATAATTAACCCAGCTGTCGCATCAATTGGGACTTTTCCATTTCCAACAGCTAACAATTGTTTGGAAAATTGTGCAGCACTTTGATCATTTTGAAGTTGAACTCTCATATTAGCGATAATGTGTTTACGTTATTCCACAAAGGTGATGCCTTCAGGCAAGCATTCAATTCATCTGCGGGCGTTGCACGGGGAATTACTGGCCTGGCCGTCTGCCTGAAATCGCCTGCCAACAATATCATCAAGCCGTCAAAGATGTTGTTACTTCGCCGAAGATCCTTCTGTGTGAAGTTAAGTGCTTTAAGTGATTTATCTGCCATTGTGCACTCATCCCAAACAAGGAGCTTGCATTGCATCAACAATTTTTCCATTTCACTGGATCGGGAAATTACGTGATAAGATTTACATCTGTACCTGGCTATGGAGCCTTAATCAGATGGTGGTCAAACCACTGGGAATGAAAAGCAAACGTCATTCACGCCCTAGGAAGCCGAAGACTAATTCTAGCAACAGGTCTTTCAATGAAATGACAAATATTTTCCCCGTTCCTCCAGGTGCGTGCAGGAAGAATAGACCACCACTTGCATATATGTTTCGTATACTTTTTTTTTGCTGTTCATTCAGCAACGGCACATTATTTCGAACGAATTCCTGCAATGTATCAACATTGTATTGCAGCTCTCAATTTAATTCTTGGTTGAATGCATCGTGCATCGATCGATTCAGCGCAATCATTCCTATTTCAATCAGTAGCTTGTTTGCGGTAGTGAAGCAATGATCCTCAATTAGAATCAATTCTTCATTGTATATTTCATGGGTTATTTGCATGTCGAACGTACTTATTTTCGTGAGGGATGCTAACACACCACGTACTGGTGCCGCCGTAGTACATGCTATGTATCAGAGATGGCGCTGTATGTGACAAATGATTTTCTCTGTTCTCCTGCTTTTCTCTTGAAATTTTTCCTAAATTTTCTTTGCAAAAAACCTCATGGAGCCCGAGACCTTTCCAACCAATGCAAAACCATGGAAATCGGTTCGGTTTAGTATCAGGATAGAAAACCCGACTTATTTTTATATATAAAGATTTTAATTTTACTTAATAAAATATGTTTCATATGTGCCCTCAATTAGAATATATCTAATCTAATTACTTTTTGATTACAAAAAAGTTCTGCACATATTTCTATTTCAGAGTCTCAATCTTGTTCCAACAATTACTTAATAGATACCGATTTAAGTCGACAATCACACTATCGCCAGTTTCAACCACAATCGGAAGAATCCCCAAATGATAATGGAAGGCAAAGTTTATTATTCGGAACAAATATGTCAAAATTTTTTGATTTTCACAAACATCAACAGCAGAAGTTTCAAACCGTAAGTAAAGTTCCTTCAAAATTTAAATTCAGTTCATAAAATACTGGAATTTTCTAATTAGCTTGCCTTTTTTTTTGAGAATTAAATATACAATCGTTTGTGACAAGTATTTGAAAAAGTATTTACATAATTTTGGTTACGATCAAGTTCTAAACCTTAAAGGTTTTAGATGCTAGATTATTAAACAGTTAAACTGCAAGTGTAAGTATATTACTATCAGAGACTGAGAAGAAATATCATTGTTGAGTATACTTATATTTTTGCTTTTACTTTTTTAAATATATTTATGTCTATCCAATATTCTTCACAAAATTACCTATTTAAAAATTCTATTAGAAATATGTAATGTAAAATCAAAAGAGACAGTGAAGATATTGCGTTTAGAACTATACATGCTTAGTAAAAGTGGCGATATAAATTTTTAGATTATACTAGACAGTAGAATAATGTAAAGAAAATGTATGTCATTTGTGGAAGGTGTATTTTTAACAGATCAAATAATATATTTTTAGGTATGATATGAACTTCGTTTTTTTATATATGTTAGCAAAAGTTCTACGCAGTTAAAACTATACAATAATAATTTACCCATCGCTGTTATAAAACTGCCCTTAAGTATTCTCTATCTAGCCACATACATCAGTATATACCTCTTCTAAGCGAATACCTAAGGGTATCCTGCTTATGAGATGTGTCCGTTTATGAGAGAAACATAAGAGTAATTAATAATCTGTGATATATTAATTTGTAGCATTTTTGTTTCCAAAACAAATAGCAACAAACAAGGGTAAAATAAAGAAAATACTGAAATATATTTAAAATATTCTAGTTATGGGGAAGTATAATGTCATACGTGGTGTGAAAAGAGTTACCGTAGCATGTAATGGGAGTGTAGTCCGCATAAGTGGGAAATATTTTTAAAATCCCTTACAGTAATTTTAGTACTAAAGAAAGTGTCCGTACATGAGTTGCGTCCTTAAGCAGAGAGCACACTGTATTATATATATTATATTACATGCACTCAGTACTATGTATTCACATATTGGTACTTTATGCACTCACCAGTTATAAATATTGGCATTCCACTTTTTACTCTCGATCAGTAACCGTAAATGTATAAGTTTCTTGTGGGAGATTAAGCGTAAATTGCTAGCATAATCAATAGGAACGCAAATGCTAATGCAAGCGGGGTTAAAGTTTTCATAGACAAAGTAATTTTAAAAGATATAAGTGTCATACCCCATGGGCACGCCATATAATTTTATTTTTTAATATGCATTATTCATCGACTTACTCGATTTACGGTAACAGAAAATCAATATTTAAATTTTTTTAATTCGCTTAGTCCTCGCTTCACGGTTAATTTCCTCCAGTGGTCGCGTGCTGTTTGACACTATTTACTGTATGAGTTTAAATACAATTTTAAGCGGGCATCGCACATATTGACCCATAGACATGCGAAAGATTCCAGATGTGATTGATTTTGGAGTTGTAAAAACACATTCCTCTATTATTTCCATATGCTTCCTGCAAGAAATTAGGTCACTGCCAAAAGACTTGGCTTTAACAGTCACACGTGTTAATTGACTAAAATATGAAAATATTGCACCGAAAATATTGCTTTAGGGACACCTGAAGATATTGATTCAGAAACAAGTAATTTTACCCGTAGCCTTAATCAAGCGGTGTAACATGTCAATACTAGACATACAATGTCCAGAAATGCAAACAGTAGGACTTATTCTATAGAAATAGAACAACTCGTGTCAGAAAACAAAAGAGCTAGAAGAGAGGGGCAACTTTGCAGTCTCCCCAATGAAAAAGTAGGCCACGGAAATGCACAAATCGACTTAGAAATCTACTTGAAATTCAACGAACCGCTTCCCTTAAAACCTATTTGGAAAGTCTGGATGGTACTCTTTAGTCCGATTACTCTTTATATTGCGCGACAAGAGGTTTAAAACGTCCAGTTAGGGCAAAGCCGCCTTTGCGATATTCAACTGGTAATTGAAGCTCCACAAAAGCTCCAGGTATGTAAAAATTAGTAACAAAATGCTTGTACAGTTACCTGGAGTAGTTAGAAGAATTATGCTTTTTACTTTCAACGCTATTTTACGCCTGGAGTATTATCATTCAGAATGGAAGTTGTCTATGATTAAAAAAATACCTAAACCTGGGAAGGATCCCACTAAAGTAGAATCTTATAGGACAATTAGTTTACTGCCGACGATTTCTAAATTGTTCGAAAAATTACTCATGATAAAGTTGTCTCCGGTACTAAATGCTATAGGATGTATCCCCAACCATCAATTCGGTTTTAAGGTTTAGGTTTAGGTGCCCCTGTAGGCTAGTAGGTAGTGTACTAGCTTCTAAATATGGGGGTTGTGGGTTCGATTCCCAACGAAGACCTTGGTTTTTTTTCAGCGATGAAGGCATAGCCACTGGTCCCTGTGCTGTCTTATACGGCAGTTAATTTCCGACTATCCTTCTACTTTCACCACCTGTTTTATCTCTTCTCTATCCCTTTTCTTAAGAATGTAGCACGATACTTGACTAAATAGGCATTGTTGCCTGAAGTGCTACTTCTCAAGAAAAAAAAAAAAAAAACACCACCATTGAACAAACACACAGATTAGTGAATGTCAAAAGAAAGTCTTTTGAGACAAAACATATTGCTCAGCTCTCTTCATTGACGTTTCTCAAGCTTTCCACAAAGTGTGGCACGACGGCTTACTTCACACAATAAAGCTAAATTTGCCTGCAAACACCCACAAACTTTTGGAAAGTTTCTTAATAAAACAATGCATAAAAACATCACCAAAATTGAAAAATTTTTGACAAATCTGAAAATTTGCGTTTGCTGCACAATAACACCCAAATTTCTCAAGTTTTCTTAGATAGAAAAATCTTAGTTTCTTCTTTCCAAACCTAAGTAAGAAATTGAAAATCGGATCATCATAACCAAAGTTACAGGCTTATAAGTACGCAAAGGTACAAAAATTGGTTTTTTAACCGTAAATCCGGATTTTGGAGGTCTCCGGCATATTTCACTATTGGAATCTTATTTTACTGGACAAGTCCTACAAGAAAAATAATATCCGGTCCCAGGTTTTTTAAAATGTCGCACAGTGTAATTAATATTATTTAGCATTTTTTAAGTAGAGGTTTTTTTTCCCAACATATAAATATAATCAAATTGGAATTTATCCCTCATTTATGAAATAATTTAATTCTAATAAAAAAGCATTGAATTTAATCAAAGGCTTGTATTAAAACTTTGTTTTACATGTTAATCTTTAAATTAAATATACTTATCTTATATGTTTATTGAATTTTTAAAACTATTTTGTGTTTAATTACTTCAAATTTATAAATTTTTTTTCCTTTTAATTATTACTATTATAATATTTGCATTAGCATTATATGAAACATATTACTTTTCATGTTTTATATCTGATTTAAATTTTATACTGTTTGTATCAATATTGGTTTTTAAGTTTTATTATTAAGCGTAGAGGGACTGAGAACAAAGTTAGGTGAATTAGCGGATTCCGGCTCAGAATATGCAGATATTCCTTCACAACAGGGTGCTAGGAATAATTATGAAAGATGTCTGTTTACACTTAGAGATATAGAGGACACACTTTCATCATTTTCTGGTGCTGGGTGGTCCAAGTTACTTAAATTTATTTATGCGAAAGAGTTATTAAAGGGAGCAGCTCGGACCTACATTTGAAGTAAAAGCCGGGATTCATTCAAAAGTGCACTAACGAAAGATAAATCGTAAGAAAAAATGTAATGAGACCTACAGGGAAAATCTCTATACACTAACGTAGATGGCATAAACAATAGATTTAGATGAGAAAAGTCTTATTCAATATTTTGTTGATGCAATTCCTGACTCTAAATTTGGTATGGGCATTTCATTAGAAGCGAATGATATCAGTGATTTAAAACAAAAATTCAAAACGTACGAAAAAATTCGAGGATCTGCATGGCAGGCGTCAAAACCGAAGGTGTGAAAACAGAAGGAGACAATTCGTACAATTTTTACAGTGAAGCTAGGGGTTATAAAACGGCGACAAATCGTAATTTAAAAAAAAAATAGATTATTAATGGCGTTAAATTTTTTGCTATAGTTGATACAGACAGCGTTTTACAAACCTTGGGGACATTAATTTCCTTAGTGATAAACAGAGTTTTATTGGTCACTTTGAAAAAACTGTCCACTAGTGCTAGTTTTAAGTTGAAGTTCGTCATAGTTAATAATTTTGTGTATCCAGCAGCTCTTGGTGACGATATTCTAAAACAATCTGATATCATTATAACTTCGCCCGGAGCAAATTTTGTAAAAAAGGATGACTACGAATTTGATTTGTCACACCTGAATAAAGAGAAGAAAAATAAAATACTAACTATTGTAGGAAATTACACTCCAGAAAGTAATGAAAATTATTCTTTCAGATGAAATACCTGCATTTTAGATCCTTGTCAATTATCATATGAAGATCAACACATCTAAAAGAACAGGTGAAAAACTGGTTACTTGATAGGATCATGCAATATATCAGAGTATGCATCACCTGTGGTGTTAGTAAACAAAAAATATGATAGCAAGAGGTTATGTTGCGATTGTCGTAAGCTTAATAAAAAAAAATTATGGAAGATAATTTCCCAATGGTGCTGACTGATAACATTATACATAAACTACAATCTGCAAAGATATTTACAACATTGGATTGAAGAAATGGTTGTTTCCATGTGCCAGTTGAAGTGCATTCGAGAAAATATACAGAACTTCTCAAAAATAATGGCCAGTATGAATTTCTGTATGTGCCATTTGGTATCTGTAGTTCTCCTGCAGTATTTTCGCGCTTTATTTTCTTGATTTACAGAGAATTAATTATTACTACCATCCCTTATTATTTATATTGATGATATCATAATCCCATCG
The DNA here is from genome assembly GCA_030448955.1 of Trichopoda pennipes. Lineage (NCBI taxonomy): Eukaryota > Metazoa > Arthropoda > Insecta > Diptera > Tachinidae > Trichopoda > Trichopoda pennipes. Next base: position 62,126 of record JASKUP010000042.1, on the reverse strand, counting down.
TTAAACGGGTAGGAAGGTGTCATGAAATTGGAAAAAGTTTTAAGTATTGCCGAAAAACATGAATTGCAACTAAAATGGGGTAACAATCAATTTTTAAAGAAAAAAGTTAATTTCCTAGGATATATAGTAGAAAATTCTACAATTAGACAGCTGCAGTTGCAAATTATCCAATTCTAAAAAGATAGAAAGTCCCTCCAACGATTTTTCGACCTAACTTCATATTTCAGAAGATTTGTATGCAATTATGCTACCATGGCTAAACCATTGACTGATTTATTGAAGAAATATGCAGTGTTATTAATATGTGACTTACAATTGATTGCCTGATATCAACTTAACTCTAGTTTAGTGTCTGCGCCAGTTTTTAATCTTTATAATCCCAAGGCTAGAACTTAGGAATATACGGATGCGAGTACGTATGGGTATGGAGGCGTATTACTTCAAAAAACTTCAGAAGTCTAACAACTGCGTCAAATCAAATATATGAATCATAAAACAACAGAATCTCAGCAGAAGTATTACTCTTATGAACTGGAAATTCTTCTTAGAAGCCTTGAAAAGGTAGACAAATTCAGTAACAGATTGCAATGCTTTTGCTATGGCCATAAGAAAGAAAGGCGTACCACCGCGGGTATCCAGGTGGGAAATGTTCCTTCAGGATTTGATTATGAGATAAAGCATAGATCCGGAACAAAATTGAGACACGTAGACGCGCTAAGCCTGCCTTTTAGTAGAAGATTCAATAAAGCATCTTCTTGGGCAAGGTCAAACAAGAAATGAGTGGAAGCATAATTGAGTTTATAAAGACCCAAACCGAGAACTAATCGTAATCCCGAAAGATATGGAGAAGGGGTTAATTAAATAGCACACTGTGAGGGTCACTTTGGCCGTAAGAAAACCACAGAGTTAGTGGAGAGAGAATTTTACATACCTAGGGTAACGGAAAAAGTTGAGAAAATAGTTCGTAACTACGTAGAGTGCATAGTCAATGAGGCTAAAGCAGGAAGATGGGAAGGTCTATTTAACCCGATTGATAAATCAGATAAAACTTTAAGGACTTACCTTATTGACCATGTTGGGCCAACGGATCAAAAGCCAAAGCGTCACAACTATATTCTTGTAGTAGTAAATGCATTTTCAAAGTTTATTTGATACAGTATACAACAATCAGAACCAGTGCAGAAAAATTTATTGGCAAGTTGAAACGACAATCAGAATAATTTCGGACAGGGGTTCTGCATTCATCTCAAATACGTTTTCTCTAAACGTATTGTTTCAAACAAAATATGCAACATCTGTTATTTGCAACCGGTGTTCCGAGAGGAAATGGACAAGTTGAACGAATTATGTGCTAAAAATTCACAATAGTGGTGTCGATATATCGAAAGAGTTCAACACCCGAAGCACCAAAGTTTGTCGACTTAGAATACTTACCGGTTTGGAAATTAGGACTGAAACTCATAAACATTTGCGAAGGCTGATTGAAAAATTTACTTTGAAAGAATTGGACGACGAGAATGGTGGAGTTAGTGAAGTTGCGAAAGAAAATATATTTAACCAAATATATGTAACCAAAATGAACTCGTAGTCATTAAAAGATTCCAATTCGGAACAGGACTTAAGGCCACAATACTTTGGTCACCAATGTAAGCTTGCAATCCAAGAAAGCTCTAGGGTCACCAATACGAAAATTGTGCCACAAATGACAAACTTCTAGATGTCAGTCAAGAAAACTCTAGAGCCAGCAGTGCGAAAATTGAAGCTTTAGAATTAGTGCGAAAATGTATGCAGTTCAAGAAAACTCTAGAGCCAACGGAGAAAAACTTGTAAGTGAGATAAACAAAAAATTTCAAGAAATATCAGCAATTTTCGGCAAGCGAGTGGAAGCTGTGGAAGAGAGAGTCAGCGAATTTGACGAGAAATTGTCAGACCTAGAGAGAAAAATGGACGGAAAATTGCATGAACTAAAAACGAAAATGGATGACCGCTATATTCGAGAATGACCGGTGAGAGCCGTCTCTGAGCACTCCAGCAAAATAAATAAACACCCCGAGCTATAACGGTAGCGCGCCGTTTAATGTATTCAAGTTCCAGTTCGAAACAGTGGCCAAGAAAAATATATGGAACAATGAAGAGAAAGCTATTGAGATAATTCCGGCCTTAAAAGGTGTAACTGCTGAAATCCCCACAGGCTTACCAGGAGGTTGCACAAATAATTACGATGACATAATGGTTGATTGAACATTTGCTGCAGCTAACTTAACCAGGTATTTTTATTTTACAGCACCATCCATTCCCGGATCAGTTTAAAATTGAAACATTTGGGAATAACAGTTATTAGAAAAACTTTATTTTGTAGTATAAAATGGAAATTTTTATTTGCTCAGCTAGGAGAAGTTTTATTATTAATTAGTAGAGCTCAACTGGGAGCTCGGAGAAAGAATAATTAATTGCATTTCTTCCAAATCGCAGTCATTTATATACAGACTATGCGAAGGCTGCAAACAGTCTAGAGTCGAGTGAGAAGAAACTCACTCGTTCTAAAAAGCCTTAACTACATTTACTATATAATTTGTATTGGTTTAACCAGACAATCATAAATTTAGATAGTATCATAAAATTCGTGATTGAGCGAAAAGTGTAACATGATCTAATCGTTATTGCATTTATTTTGAGAATTGTTTTCCACAAAATAAATGTGTCACATGAAGCGCACCGATCAGCATATGCAGTTGGAACAACAACAACACAAGAGAAGTATATGTTTGTTGAAGGCCATATAGCAACAACAAGCATGTATGAATTGCTAGTGCATTGATCTTGAGTAATTTGACTTATTGTGACAATATGTTGTGTCCACAACTGCGTATGTGAATATTTGTTATTTGTATTAAGGTGGTTCTACCACAGCATAAGGGATCCAGATATTAAATATGCAGTTTGTGCAGCGCAGAAAGCATACTTCACCGAAACTCTCTCGTACTCGCTGACCCAAGTTAACCACAGTTATCGCAAAGCCATAAACTTACAAGGTATGATGTCTTGAGGCTGATACGGAAATTTGCGGAAGCAAAAGAAAGGAGACAAACGAAATGCTTAAGCAGCTACTGGAAGAAAGGAGTAATTCGCGCACAAAATACTTCAGCTGCGGTAAGCTCGGTAATTTTCAGCGCAACTGCAGATCTGTTAAAAATTCAAGATCTGCTTAACCTTCAAGGGACAATAAGCGAGCAAACAACACGAAATCACATAGAAAAGGCGGAAAACACCATAATTCAGACGCTCTTTCAAGACGCCCATGCAACGTAGAAGGCAGGCACTGCACAAAACTAAAAAAAAGGAGTCCATCATTGATGTGAGACGTATCCAGATTGGCACACAAGAAGACTGGTCTGAGGCCTAAAAGGAGGATTCCAGATCTGTTAAGAAAGGGTCAAGATTTGTTTCTCCTCTAAGGGACAATAAATAAGCAACCAACATAAAATCGCACGGGAAAGACGGAAAACATCATAATTCAAGACGTCCATGCAGCGTAGAAGGCAGGCACTGCACAAAAGTCGAGAAAAAGGAGTCAATCATTGATGTGAGGCGTATCCAAATTAGCACACAACAAGATTGGTCTGAAACCCAAAAGGAGGATCCCAGTTTGTCAAAAATTATATCGGCCAAGCTGGAGAGGATAAGACCGGACTGTGACGAAATATGGGCAGATAGCCCGCTGGCCAAATCGTAGTGGGCTCAGTGGAATAGCCTCTAAGTGGTAAATGGTTAGCTATATCGAAATTAGGATAGTGCAGATGGAAGAACTACAACAGACTTTGTCGTCGTGCCTAGTACCCGGACAAAAGCAGTTTCATAAAGGTCCCAACGGCGACCATCTGGGTGTAACAAAAACACTGGAAAAGATAAAACAGCGGTTTTACTGGGTAGGCTGCCCACAATCTGGATTGCTAATTGCGAGCAGTGCAAAGCCGCCAAGGGTCCAACAAGGAAAAGTCGGTCCAAGCTACAACAGTACAACGTAGGTGCCCCTTTTTAGCGGATAGCAATGGATATCGCAGGCTCATTCCCCGTCAGTAATGCTGCAAATTGGTATCTGCTGCTAGAAATGGATTATTTCAGCAAATGGCCCGAAGTGTATCCCATTTCAAACCAAGAGCCCAAAACGGTGGTAGATGAATTTGTGAACAATTGGGTGTGTCAACAAGTGTCCTAACAGAACTTCACTCCGATCAGGGACGAAATTTTGAGTCGACCGTATTCAAGGAAATGCACGACATCTATGGGATTAGAAAGACGACACCACTCCATTCACAGTCTGATGGCGTGGTAGAAAGATTCAACCGCACAATGGCGTTAAACCGGTTCCTGCGCATGACGATTATTAAAATGTTCCTCAGATACAAGAAGACCTGCAAGAGTTTCATGAGTTTGTCCACAATCGCATCAAAATGTCCAGCGACAAAATGAAAACAAGGTATGATCGAGCAGCAAATACGGAAGGATTTACAGAAGGACAACTGGTTACGCTATATGACCCACAACGACTGTCTGCCAAATTGCAAACCCACTGGGATGGACCATACAAGGTGATCAAGAAATTAAGTGACGCGGTTTATCGGATACAAAAATTTTAAAGCCCCGAGGTCTAAGATGAAGGTGGTCCACTTGGAGCGGCTGTCCAAGTATGGCCGATTGAGCCTGTTCGGGACGAAAAGACTTAAGTGGGCGGCAGTGTTAGGTTTTTGGTTAAGTTTTAAAAGAATATAATTAAGCAATAAAGTAAACTACTGGGCATTTTGCTTACTAACTGCGTGGCTTGCTAAGAAAACTTAGGCATAGCAACAGATTTCTAGTTTCAAACTGCGTAGAAATTTTATACACGCAATCAACAATAATTTAATATGCTGTTGACTAACTGCGTAGTTTTTTAAGAAAACTTATCTACACAAGACAACAACAAATATCTTTAAAAAATTCCAGGAAGAAGTCTTATCAGCATAAAAACAAAAACAAAAATACACACAAGAACTCACAACAAAACTTTTATAAAAGGCATAAACGTAACAATATTATAATCATAATTTCCGGGTTTTATTTCATTTTGTGTAATTGCGATTATAGTGTTATTAGTATTTAAAATACGAATGTATATTCTGTTAGTATTATTTAATATATTTAGTATGAGGATTCCAAGTGCAATTTCCTAGTTTGGAACTAGTGTTTCATTATTTGTATTATTAAGTTGCAGTTGACGTGTTTTATTATTTGTTCTATTAAGTTGAGGTATAACCTCTGATATTGGTAGGACGATATCGTTATTGCTTTTAAATGGTGTCGCTATTGTTTTTAAGATATTTAAGGGGCGTAGAACAAGCTAAGTATTATTTAAATCTACTATACATTTGTGCGTTTTAAAAAAAGTCTATTCCCAATATTACATCACAAGGTATTGAAAAATTAGGGTCTACACCTTTTAAGGTACCACACTCCTTAAAATAATATCTGAACATCATATCAAAAAATGTACTAAAGCTGCCCTATTCCCTCATTATTGTGGTTTTATTTTAATTATTGATTATTTAGTTTAAAAAATTTTGATTTTATTAATAAAATATCAGCTCCGGCGTCTATTAGTAATGTTAGTAGAGTGTTTTGTTGATTGTAATATTTATAAGTAAACATAAGTTGAGGTTTAAAATATATACTTCATGTTCTTGATCTTGGTTTGATTCTATGGGTTCTTCAAAGTTGCTCTAAAATAGTTTCTATTCCTATTACTGCTATCACCATCTGGTTCTATTAAAATTGTTGTCAAAATTCCGATTATTATTTGAATTGTTGTGGTTATTATTATTCCAGGTAGGAATATTCATCCCATGTAATGTTCTGCAATTTCCACAGCAATTATTGACGTTTTATCTTTGCCAGTTTTATGGTATCCTATTTTGTTGTCCTGTTGCTTCTGTGCGTAACAGCTTCATTTATGGTATTAAATTGCCCTGCCGTCATTATGAGTCTTCAATGGTGCAGTTTTTAGTTGGTGTTGGGTATTTACCGGCCAGGTCAAATGGCATGCCGTCCGCTTTATACGCAAGTTCCAATAAATTCGTTAATTGTTCTATCTCATCGAAGTATGCATTTGCTGTTTTATTATTTTGTTTAATATTCATTATTTTTCTGATAATACGTCAACTGATTCACCCTTTACTCCACTTTATAATGTCTTAGTAATATCTGTTAATGTGTGTTTATTACTGTTTAAGTTTCTTGCATTCCCTTTTAGTTTTGTCTAGTTTTGCCTTGATAAGTGAGTCTGCAGCAGATTCATGACTCCCTTTTAACGAGTCAACTATTGATAGTGAATCTAGAAATGTGCGTAAATTTTTAGGTTTTCCGTCAAATTCCTTGATCAGCCTTGAAGCTGTATTGTGGAAATCGACTACTGTGTGCGTCATTATGGTTTCGTTTTTTGCAAATGTTACTTTACATCCTGATGTATCGAATTTCGTAGTTCTAATTGTATCTGCTATTCTTATGACCCTGTATTTTAATTTCAGAAAAAACGCCTCAGCTGCCCATTTATGAGCTGGGGCTATTCTATTATAGTGAACGTCCAGTAAAACCCTTACTTCTTGTAAACATTTTAAAAGATTTTGAAAATATTTTTTTTAAGTTTCTTTCCTAATTGGTCTGTCGAATTTGTTCGAAAATTTCCTTTATTATTCGTGCCTTGTTGACTATACCTTGCGAATTCATTTAAAGAAATATTCCTTTTTTTATATACTCTATCCAAATTATTAGGCCTTACTAGCATCCTGTTTTCTCAGGGATCTTTAGTGTGGAATGTATAATTTCAGTACTAAATTCATAGTGTTTATTTTTGCTATCACCAGTAATAAATAATATCCATAGTGACTTTATGTGTATGATGTGATCCACAAACTAATTAATGTTATTTATGACGTTAGCATTGGGTTTCTGTATTTTTTTTTTTTCATTATTCTTATTTTCTTAGTATTAAACAGTTTCTAATTCTATTACGTTGAGCCATTTATATAAGGCCATTTATAAATATTTAAAATATTTATTTATGTTTTAATTTTATTTTTTATCATATATTAAAAAAATAAATTTCATAGTTTGTTTTATATAAATGACTTCATATTTTTCTATATCTATTCTAGTAGACCATGACACTAAAGCTGCTAACAAGTACTCGTTATAGTCACTGTATACATTTGAGGGGCTTCAAATGTATAGACGTACATATGTATTTAGATTATATATATCATATATTCAGGAAAAATATAAAATGCGTTATATAAAAAAGTTTACAAATGGGATAGAAACCTTCTAAGCAACTATTGCTGGAGATAGAAATAGTTTATTGGTAACAATCTCGTACTAATGCAGGAGGGAAGGCAAGAGTTTAAGGTTTATAAAATAAACTTACTTGGTTTGCGCAATTCCAACTTTCATAACTTTTTATATTATTGATAACAAATTCAGCACTTATAATTGAGTAGAGTCTTTCGACGTTGCGAGACAAACAGCAAGTGATTAACTTTTATAAGGTACATTTCTATTCAGTTTCTTTTGGATTTTCGTTAAAATGAACTTGGAAATTAATTCGCAATAACCGCACTTTGAAACCAATTACTTTTATAAACGTTAATTACTTGCAAGTCGATTAATTACAAAAAATGTATACAGAAATTCAATATGTTAATTCAATAATGTTAATTCACAATACGTCTTAGATTATTAAGTAATAGTACTATAAAATATAACTAAAGCAATTAGTTCTATATACATAGTTCATACATTTCAACAAAACTGGTACACCTTTTTGAAGCTGTTTAATTCATTTAAACAGTCAACACTAATAATCTCCTCTTTTGAGGGTAGTTTTGTTAAGCCTACTAGTTCACATATTATGGCTATTTCTTCCAATTCTTTTTGCTTTGTCGCTTTTCATTATTCTTAAGAAATTAGCTGATTTTAAATTAAATTATTTTTAAGCAACTACTGTTTGTGTTGAAAATTTTTCTCATAACCTCGTGATTTCTTCAGTGTATTGCCCTCCGAGGTATTCAATAACAAATAGTTAATATAATGAGTTTTTTAAATCACTTGGCCCTGGATTTATAGCAGCTGGCGATTATATCGCTAAGCATACATTTTTGGGTTCAAGACTCATTATTGTTATATCAACTCGACTCATTAATGTTATATCAAGTGGGCAGCCAACTTATTGGCCAACTGACCAGCAGAAAATTCCAGACGTTATTGATTTTGGTGTGGCAAAGGGCATATGCCCGGAGCTTATTAAGGTTGAAACATCGTTAGAGCTATCTACAGATCACACTCCCTCTAAAACAATCACAAAAACCTATAACCGGCGATAAATTTTTAGCTTCACTGATTAACTGGCTGAAATTCAAAAAATATATCAGCTCTCATTGCTTGGAAAATCTACCGTTAAAATCTACGGAAGATATAGACGCCTGTATTAGTATCTTCAATGAACACGTCGTAAATGCAGTTGAACATGCTTCGTCGACATATCGACAGACGAAATACAACAGAGTCTTCTGTAGATGTGGAATAGTTGCTGTTGGTGGAAAAAGGAGAGTCCGAAGAGAATGGCAGGAACGCAGATCGCCATAACTTAAAGCAAAGTTAAAGGAATGTACAAAACAGCTTAATGCTAGATTCACAAAAAACAGCTTCTATTAAGGAATATCTGGAGGGTCTGGATGCGACTCCCCAGACAAATTACTCCCTATTGCGTGCCACCAAAAAACTTAAAAGACCTGTAATCGCTGAACCTCCTTAGCGCGGGCAAAAAATGATGATGAAAAAGATAATGTTCCTAATCCTAATAAATGTGCTGATATAACTGAACTCCCACCAGTTATTGCTAGACCACATATTCAATTAAGGTTCAAACTTCAAACTTGATAAGCACTATTGGAAAGTTAAAAATTGAGAAAGCTCCTGGCTTTGATAAAATAAGCAACAAAATGCTTTTATGAGATGCCTCCCGTTGCAAAAAGAATAATCCTTTTCCTTTTTAATGCCGTTTTACGACTTGAATATTACCCTACGGCATGGAAAGTTACTCTGGTAAGGATGATACCTTAACCGGGAAAAGATCCGTCCAAGGTGGACTCATATAGGCCCATAAGCCTATTACCAACTCTGTCCAAATTGTTCGAGAAACTGATGGTGAAGTTGAAACCGATTCTGAATGAGAATAATTGCATTTCAAACCACCAGTATGGATTTAGGAGACAACACGGTACCATCGAACAAACTCACAGACTTGTACAAGTCATAAGAAAGGCATTTGAGGATAAGAAATACTGTTCGGCACTTTTTATCGATGTATCACAAGCCTTCGACAAGATATGGCATCAAGGCCTTTTGTTTAAAATAAAACAAAACTTTCCAGTGAATATCCACAATCTACTGCAGAAAGATGTTATGAGTCGCCAGTTTATAATAAAACATGGAGCTTATGCAGGTTGCCCCCAATCGATTATAGCTGGAGTACCCCAAGGTAGTATTTTGGGCCCAATTTTGTATTTAATATATACAGCAGACTTGCCAACCAACAGTAAAAGAGATACATCAACGTTTGCAGTTGACACCGCCTTTCTTAGTACCCATAGTGATCCAAGATATGCTTCGCGACAGCTTCAGGACCACATAACACAACTGGAAGAATGAACTAAAATATGGGAAATAAAGGTTAATGAACAGAAATGTGTACATATAACATTCACCTTGCGCAGTGAATCGTGTCCGCATATCTGTATCAGCAACCAAGTGGTACCCCAACACGTCTACGCTAAATACTTAGGTATTTACTTGGACCGGCGACTAACTTGGAAATATCAAGGCAACGTTAACTCAAATAAAACTAAAAACAATAGCAATTCATTGGCTTATTGGCAGAAACTCCGTTCTCAGCCTTGATTGCAAACTTTTAATATACAACACAATTTTGAAACCAATCTGGTGTTACGGGATTCAGCCATGGAGCACTGCTTCCGCCTCCAATATTGGGAAAATTCAACGTCGGGATAACAAAATCCTTCGAATGATTACTCCCGCTTCTTGGCACATTAAGAATTCCAACATTCACCGCGATCTTTACGTCCCGACGGTTAAAACCGAGATTACAAAACATGTCACTAGATATTTAAATAAGTTGGAAACACATTCGAATCCCCTTGCCCGAAGTATCCTTCAACATCTTGGACACAGTCGATTGAAGAGGAAGGACACTATTTCCCTCGGACGAGACCATTGAGAACTACTAATATATGTATATGAATAAATTTTAAAACTAGTTTATTATTTTTTGTCTGGCAATGGCTAGTCTTTTACTTTACTATTTAGATATTTAAGAATTGTTTACTTATTGTTAGTTCCTATTATGAAAATACAATATGCTTCCTCTCTTGATCTAACTGCATATTTGCACGTCTGAATAAACCAAGACTCCGACGTGGTTTTAATCGACATATGTTTGGATGGAATAAGAGTTCTCATTCCAAACAAAATGGTGTTTGAAAAGATTTGTGTTATGGCATCGACATTATTGTCCAAGAAACATATTGTTAATTGTCTAAAAAAATTGTTGAGTTCAGTCTTCTCATAAATATATATTAAACGTATAGTAGCTGATTTCGAAACGTTGTGAAAAGGAGTCGGAGATGGTGCGGTGATGAAAATTGCTGGAGGTGCACAGACACTAATATCATACTTTTGCGGGTGTAAAGTTAGAAAAAGGTCGAGCGTTTACTATGATACCGTTCAACATAAGGAATGCGTGCTAGCTCATTCACTAATGTTCACAAGGTTGTTGTGCTCAGCAAATAACTCAACATACTGTATGGCTCCAGTGGCGAAGCCAAGAACATTTAAAACACCAAGAACAACAATTTCACTGTTCGGACAACTTTCGAGAATTTTCGACATGGAGACGGAAAGAGAGTCGAAGCCAGCTAATGTTTTATTCCTTCGCACATTTGAAATTCTGTAAAGAAACCCAAAATGTGAGCTGATCCTGAATTTAACCCAGAGGAAGCTAAATCCAGGGTCATATGTGCCTAGTGATTGCTGGCACTAGTATGCAACTTATTGCGGATATACAATGCAATTAAATTAAAAACGACAGTAAGTGGTACCCAGGTAAGTGAAATCCCTGTGGGGATCAGCATTTTCAGACACCTGAGTCTCACATAAGGCTAAAATATCTGGTCGATGGAGATAAATGTGAGCTTATACAGAGAAAAAATTCGCCCTTAATCCGCGTACATTGCAGAAGTCAATTTTGAACCGGCCTGTCAAGAAATCCAAGTCCGACCGTCTATTTTGCTATACTGCAACCAGTGCAATAACCTTTACTTTTTGAACTACTTAGTGACCAGTGTTAGGTCGTCATCACAAATTGTTAAGCAAAGGTTAAAAAAATGGCTTCAGTAAAGCAAAATTTAAATTTCCACAAAAAGGAAAACCTACAAAATGCACTCTTTAAGTGATGGAAAGTATGACTAACAGCTTTCTTAGCGACCGACAGTATAGTTTCCGTACAGGGCGCTCTACATGCGACTTGGTGGCTATTCTCTGGCTGATTATTGAGGTTGGCCCCTATATGGGATAATCGTGGTGGTTGTGGTTTCGAAGCCCTCGTGTGAGTTTGTGGGTCGGATCATTCATAATGAACACAATAAATGGTTCAGATCCAGTGTGTATGAATGCCGTCGTGTTCTTAATTATATTAAGCTTCATGCGTTCTAGACCAGTAGTTGAAAAGTCTCCAACTCTTAAGCAAGGAGTAAAGGCTGCGACCTACTTCAAGCTTTTGAAATTGCAACTAGGAATGACCGGACCCTTCTAGGGCGAGAATGGCGCTACATACCATTCACAGTGGTTTGACCACCATCTGGTTGGGGCTAACTGCCAGGTACAAATGTAAATCAAAACACCCAATATACGAGTTACTATAGATGGGATTTCCTCAGACGAGTTCAAGATTAATTCAAGCTGCGTTCTTTCTCCTACCCAATTTTTTTTTTTTTCTAAATGACCTTCCTTGTCAAACTTTCAACCCTATATACTCTTTCGAAGATGGCAGCACCATTTGTCATTAGTATTCATTTGGAAATAGACCGAAGCGGTTGGTGGTGTGCTAAAAGGCTAAACATTAATGATACGCTCAATGACAATCTTGTGGCGAGCTCCGAATAGGGTAGTGCGCATAGAGTCAATTTTAATGCCTGTAAGACGCAATGTTGCATGATTACGCATAAATCTCTATTCGGAAGTGGAGCTACACCTGTTACTATGTGTGACGAGGTAGCTCTTCATGTTCTTGGCATGAAAATTCAGTGTGATGTTCGATGAGCTAAACACGTTTTTCTTAAACTACGTAAGAGATACTTCACTCCATCCGAGCTTCGTACTATTTACACCACCTATATGTATGGGCCAGTGCCCCAAAGTCTATTCTTCAATTGCTCGACCGCGTATAGGAGAGGGCCAATAGGCTCGTTTGGGACGATAGGGTATCCAACTGTATTGATTCCCTAAAGCATCGACGCAATGTAGGTTGTACTTAACTATTTTATTGTTACTACAATGGTAAGTGCTCTAACGAAATTAGGGAACGTGTTCCCGAAACTCGAACGTTTTTGCGTTTGACTGGATTTTCGTTGAGAGCAACTTTTGGTCAACTCACCAAAGAATCGCACTACGCATTACACCGAAATTTTATTTTTTAGCCAAACTGTCCGTGTGGGGAACAAACTTCCTCCAGAAGTCGATACTGTCACTTGCAATGCAGGAAAATTCAAATCAAATGTCTACAAATACTACTCCCTTTCCTCCTCTCCTTAACCTAATTTCCTAGCTCTAGTACTATGCATTGCATTAGCGGGGATCATTCCCTAACGGTTGGTCCGAATGAAAAAAAAAATTTGGATTAAGATCAGTTAGGCTATTGTTTAGCAACATTTGAACTTCTATCACCTTAAGGGAAGTTATTTGATTTTCAATAATCTCCTCCTCATGTAAACGCTTTTGGAAAATATATTATTTTTTTCAAAATGTCAACATTCATATTGCTTTCATTCATATGTTAAACATACGTGGGTGGAATAAATGCCATGTATCGCCATGTGTTTTTTTAGATATGTTTGATATATTTATTTCCACAAATTTTATACTTAGAACTTATGGACACTATTTTTGTTTTGTTTTCCTTTTATTTAAATTTATTGTATTTTTGAAGTAAATGTTGAAGGCAATACGGTGTACTGAATGTAAGTCTATTTTAGTTTTGGTTTCAATGGTATACATATCATATTCAATACATTTCTTATGTGACGAATCAAACTGCTTGAAAGTTATGTCTGTGTGTACTATGCTTCATTACTAGAATTATAATTAAAGATTATTTTCCCATTACGATATTATAAATACATACAGAAAACTATTAAATTAAACCAAACAAACTAATTTCTAAATTCTTATTTTGCATACTTTTCATATAGCGCTTCTGTTTAAAGTAAATAAAATATTAAAATTCAATAACCTTCTCCTGCATTTTTTATTTTTCCTAATGTGTTAAATAGTGAGTTTTTTTCAACTTCTCTTTTCTTTCATATATATGCGAGCGAGCATTGTGCTTAACCGTAATAACAATAATAAGCAAATAGTTGCAAGCATTCATTGCCAACAACTTTTTCTCTCTCGCTCTAGATACCTTCAGTAAGTTACATTCTTTCCTAACACTTAAGGTCATTGCATTCAGAGTTTCTCACTATCTACTGAATATCCGACCTACATACCGACAACTTCAAAACACAAATAATCTCTTGAGACTTGAAATACAGTTTTTTATCTGAAAAAGAAATCAATTATGACTCCTGTTTGCTCACATCGACATATTTCAAACTTTCTGTTAATGGTATTTTCGCTGCTGGACAGATTAAGTACCCGCCAGGGACTTTCCCATTGTTGCAGTTTTTAACGACGGTTTTAGCTGTTGTTTTAACATCTTTTGTTTCGATCATTCACAATCGGTTATCTACACAATCTGCCTCCACACCTGCCTACACTGTAGCTTCCGCCTGGTAATTTGTAGCGTTCAACAGCAACTTTGGCTCTTCCATAGATGATGGTATTAGATCAGGCCTTTAATATGGAGAGCGATGCTCCTTTGTCGCGTTAGCCCTCATACTGCAAGATTACTGTTTTTTTTGTTGTATAATGGAATTGAAGACTCTGGGATTATCAATTGTAGGAGCCAGTTCTTCCCCTCAGTACTAGCTCTACTTAGTTTAATATTGATTCATGCGATTTGATATTGTTAGCTCGTTTGCTGTCCGTCGCTGATAAATCAATCTTTACCTTTTCTTTGCAGATCTCCAGTTGCGCTAGAAACTGGCGTGAACTAATATTTACGGTCAACACGCAGTTAAAAAAAATATCGTTTTAACGCTCAGACGTCTTTTTTACTTTCTTAAGTAACTAGATCATTTCTCAAAAAACTATACTAAAAAAGAATATCCGTATTATCAACTATTTATGGTTGTCGTTTATTATCACCCTGGCTATTGTTTAATTACTTATTTTAAGTTTGTCTACCTAATGTTAACTTAGTCGTTAGGGTGGTTATCTTACTAATGATTGTTTAGTGTTATCATGTTTATATTACAATTTGTATTACTTTGTAATGTAGGTCATATTTGTTTACAATTTGTTATAAGTGTTTATCTTTAATACTGTTCACTTGTTATTAAAAGAAAATATGTCTATAATTCTTATCGGACGTCGTTAACTCGCGCGATTTACCCCTCTAATATTTGCTTAATCATCACTTTTGTCTCCGGAACTTTGCGTATCAGTCTCTATACATTGTACCTTGTTCCTTGTTAGCTTGAGATGACCTTCGCGGTCTCCTGGGCCAGCTCGTTCGACATGGTTTCAGTGAAATATTCGATTTCCATGGCAAAATCTTGCATCCTGCGTCGTAACTCCATTAATTTTCTCTTGTGCTCGCGATCGTGCTAACCTTGTAAAGCCACAATTATGTCCTCGTAATTATTTATACAACCATCAGCTACACCCTTTAAGATCACTGTTTCGAACTGTAACGTAAACTCGTTAAAAGGTCCTATCGTTGAACTTCGGAGTATTTATCTTGCCAGTGTGCTCAGAGATGACACACCGGACCCTCTCAAATATGAAGATCCCCCATTTGCGTTAAGTCACGCAATTCTCCCTTAATTTTCCTGTATTGGACGGATAATTTTTCGCCAAACACGCTAAATCTCCGTCCATGGCGTTCACTCGTTTACTGAAAATGTCTGATATATCCTAGAGTCTGCCCTTGTTGGCTTTAGTATTGCACCAATTTTATCTACAAAGTTTTGCATTTGTGCCATTACTTTTAGCACTGCTGGCTTTCTTGAATTGCGTTAATTCTATCTAGAAGTTTCAGACTGTTTTCTTCCATTTTCGCCATCACAGCGGCAAGCATTGAATCTAAACCCATATTATTGTTTACTACTGGGTACATATCTCAATATTTTCTTTAAATTCGCCGCACTCTAGCACCTACTCCGAAAATGATAAAATTTTATAAAATAAATAAGCACTCCGAAAATTCGTGGCAAAAATACAAGATTTTATGACAAAATTTTATAAAATCAATAAGCACATCGTATAAAGAGCATTTTGCTGATTTCAATTAAAAAACTCTTTCCTGAATCAGATAAAAATTATAGCTGGTGGAGATGCTTAAAGTGGACAATTTTTTAGAACGGAGTAAAATGTGATACTTTAGAACTGAAGTGTCAGTGCGGTTTAATCATTACTTTTTTTATTATTTTAAAAGTATGTTTATATTTTTTATCAAAAAAAGTAACAAAATGTTAATCAAAAAGAAAGTAGGATTTTTTGGAAGTTGCCATTTTGCCGACACCCTCTAGAAAAGTAATTTTTACAGAGAAAATACAGCATAAATAAAAAATGCCAGGTTTTCTTGCAAAATAGCTGTTACAATATCACAACGAAAACGAGAATAATTCTTGTTCAATTTTTAAAGTTTGTAACAAAGATGTGTTCAAAACGTGCAAGGAAATAAATTTGTTTTCACTGCAGCAATTTTAGTGCTTTTTCAAGTTACTTGTATAATACAGGTAATTAAGGGCTAATTTACTAGCTCTGGTACAATGCATTGCATGTGTAGGGGTCATCCCCTCAGTTCTGGTCAACAACAAAAAACAAGAGCTTGAAGCTTTTTTTATTTCTGGGTATAAATTAAACCGAAATTGTACAATGCAGCCAATCAAGTTTTTACTTTGTAAAAGTAGTGATCAGTACCAGAACTTATAAAATTTAACAATAAAGAGCGATAATGCCACGAAAAGGATGTTAAGATCAAAATTCACTTCTTTTACTTGAAAATTAATAAAAAATTACTTGCCTTAAAATGTACGAAAAAACCTTTACCGAAAAGAGCTCAGACTGGCTAAATGGAGTAACAACAATCGCAAACATTTACTGACAGAAAAGAGGAAGGCCAGCAGAAACTATAAACGAGAGTTCGGAGTACAGAGAAAAACTTATGCTACAAAAGATATATCTAAATCGCATCTTTCAGAAGCATTCTGTCATAAGTATGTAAAAGATAATGATAAATCAAGGTCCCAACTAAAAGCTATGGCACTTGCAGGCTCAGATCAACTGCCGAGGATTAAAGAGAGTATTCCAAATAATTTAAATGCTTTACCCACAAAGTATAGCATAGAAGAAACCTTAGCGTTGTTGGCCAAGTCAGCCCATAGCTATTCCTTTTGCACTTTAGCAACCTGAATATTTTTCTAAAAATGCATTTCTTCGCATTCTTTTGTGGTGACTTTTATTTAAAAATTCAATTATATGTATTATTTTACATTATTGAAAGACGAATAGTAATTAGTATCCAAAAAATATTTTTTATATATTTTAAAAATTCTAATTATTTACTTAAATCGACCCAATAGTATTTTTGTGAAACCTATTAATGTACAATTTTGTAATTAAATTGTATAATATTTTTGCAAATATCATAATTAAGAATAATTTTGTTTAATTTGCACGTTCAAAACTCTAGCACACAAAATTTTCGAAGATCAAGTAATCGAGCTGTTTACTTATTAAAAACAATAACTGCTACAAACAGCTGTCAAAACAAAGCAAATATTTTAAAATAAATATAAGCAATATTTGTTCAAAACAAAGCGCTCAAACTTTTTCTAACTTCACATCCCCAAAAATATGAAGTTAGAGTTTGTGCACCTCTCGGCAATTCCAATCACTGCACCATCTCCGCCTCCTTTTCATATTTAGAACGTTTAAAATATATTTATGCTGAGGCTAACAACCCTGAAAATGACCGCTTACTTAATAAGCTTCCGTAGGGGCACTCTACGGGCGACTTACTAGCTTTCCTATCGGAACAATGGGAGTTGCAACATTGTTTCATACATAATTTCGGAGAGAGTAAGGTGGTGGCTCTAGATATTTTCAAGACGCTTGATAAAGTGCGGCATGATGCACTTCTGTCAAAACATGATTTTGGTGTCGATGATAATTTCTCCAGGTTTATATCGAGTTTTCTCAGGAATCGCACTATAGGATTTCATCAGACGAGTTTAAAATTAATTCAGGGTACCGCAAGGCTTCTTCCTATTTCTAGTTTTTCTAAATGACCTTTGTTTAACTTTCAACCCTATATACCCTTCCACAGTCGATAGCACCATTTGTTATTCGTATGCATTAGGTAATAGATCGAGCCAGTTCCTCGGCCGCGTACGAGAGAGAGCCAAGAGGCTCATTGGGAACAGTAAGGTATCAAACTCTTATTGATTCTCTAGAGCATCGATACAATGTGGATCGCATTTCACTGTTTTATCGTTACTTTAATGCTAAATGCTCTAATGAAATTAGGCAATTTATTCCCGTTACTTGAACGTTTACGCGTTTAACACGATTTTCATTGAAAGCCCATCCATTTGTGGTTGACTTGCCTGTGAATCGAACTATGCATTACAAGGAAGAGTTGTTTTTTAGCAGAACGGTGCGTATGTGGAATAAACTCCCTCCAGAAGTCTTCCTTGTCACTTTCAATGTAGGACAGTTCAAATCGAATGTCCACAAACACTACTCCCTCTTTGCTCTTCCCGATAACCTAATTTCCTAGTTCTGGTACAATGCATAGCATGTGTAGGAGTCATCCCCTGAGTACTAACCCGAGAAAAAAACGTATTTAATTTATTTTACAGTTCTTGTTTTCCAGTTCAGCTTAAATTAAAAACAATGGTTCATTCCAGTAAGTTCATGCGTGTTCAACTCGCAAAACTTCATGCGTTTTTGAACTCCATAACACCTCTCATGCAAATGTTATGCGAAATTTGATTTGTAAAAGATGCCCGAGAAGTAAATAAACTGTACACGACATCATTACGCGATTAAAAAATCAATACAAATAAGCAATGCGCACCTGTAAAAAGAAAACTTTGACCGAGAGATGACAGCTTTATAGTTCATGAAGTACAATTTGACCCATTCATCTTCTCTTCAAAGCTTGCAACAATGGTTAAAACAAATTTTGGATTTTGAACGAGAGCACATATCAAAAGATTTCAAAGCATTAAGGCTCATCTGTGAAGGGGAAAAGTAGGGTTTGACATTTTAAAACTAATATTAATGAAAGTGCTCGGAAGTTGAGTATTGCTGATAATTTTGAAACCCTAAGCATTCATCACTGAAAGTAAAGTACTAGTTGGTTTACAACTGCCCCAAGGTCACCAAAAAAGCTGCACAAATAACAAATAGATATGTAATTGAGCAGTTATGGGACGAGCTTGGACGCCGCACACTGGCGATTTCGCGGAAAAAGTCAAATTGTCAGCATACTCTTCATGCAATATGCAGTGATATTTTTAAATTTTAGACTAAACGGTACAATCAAAACAAAAAGAATTTTCCGATCTGACTGTTAGTTGTATTTTTTTTTTATCCGTCTCAAGTTCAGTACTTGTATGTTTTAGCGAACGAACTTAATTTAAACGTAAGAATTTCAAAACGAATATTATTTTATTATGTGAGCTAACTTTTTTTTTTTTATTTAAAGTAGAATATTTCAGTATACTATAATTAAAAAAAATAAACTCCGCAGAAATTTAAGCTTGTTTTGTTTCTTTATTTTAATAAACATACAACATACATCCCTTTTTTCTCCAAACATCTGGACCTGGACATGCAGGTTGGAAATCACTACAAATACGTTGTCTAATATCTGTTTTTACATTTTTAATCAATTTCAAGTGCCACCAGGTGCCATATATCATTTTGTTGCACTGTAGAGTACAAAATTTTTCAGCTAATTGATTCGGAACTCAATTCTGATAAAGATCTTTTGTTTAACTTAACTCAAGAACCACTAGTCGCATTTTGCTTAAACAAATTTAGAAAAATCAAGAATTACAATTGCTTTTATTTTATAACGTTTCGCTACATAAGCAACAGTTTCGCAGTTGTAAATAAATGTATGAAGAAAAACAAATATTTATTGCCTAAAACATTAATTTTTTTTTTTAATCCATAAAAAATCGAAAACGGTAAAAAATTTTCAAGTCCTATTACTTTGACGTACAGTCGTATAACCTATAAACAAAATGAGACATAAATTATGAATCGATGAACGCGTTTCGCTTTTATTCACAATTAAGTAAACTTGCTCAAAATATGCACAAAAAACATTAATTACTTATTTTTATGATTCTCAGAATTAAAAAAAAAAAGTATCAAACAAAAGGTTATTTGATTTGTATGGTTGCAATAGCAAAGCAATAAGCGCTAATAAATTAAAAGGAAACTGCACTTTTTATTTATTTGGGTTTTTCCGTTAGTTACCTGCATGATTTTTCTATAGAAATTGCACCCACATTTATGAGTGCTCATGTTTTAGAACGTTTCGTGATATGCGCCTATTCATAAGTACCTGTCAGTAAAATATTGAAAAATAGTCAAAATGAATACCAACAGGGGTTTTCAGATGATCAAATTTCTGAGTCTTATTTATATATTATATCAGTTGTAGCACTTAAATTATCATTAAGTGATGAGATAAATAAATTAGTATGGAACAATAATAATCCTTCTTCCACACAGAACACTAGAACACTACAATTTGCATACGTTAAAGAAGTTATACTAGAAGAAAAGATAGCCCAAAAGAAGCCCAAAAATGTTTGATAAAGTGTGAACTTAAAGAGAAAATTGGAATACAGGTTGATACTGTTAAGCAAGTCTCTGGAACGGCAAACTCAAGAAATACGTCACGAAGATTCTATGCTAATCCTGCTTTGATTTCCGAAATCACGGCTTTAGATGAAAACATAGTCAAGAGGTTTTCAATAATTCTCGATCCATAAAAATTTGGTGCACTGCACGAGTAGTACAATATGCCACATACACTTCACAAAATTCAGATTCGTGGAAAAAATATAATTGAAAAGTGTATTTTTCCTGCGGGCTTACTATCCCAAGAGGCTCAGGAAAGTCGTAACAAAGACTATAAAAATATTGCCTTAGACACTCCAGAAAATGCATTCGAATTGCCACGAACGAAGTATTATGCACCGAATGATGGTAGCATCAGATCCCATGATCTCACATTTGACGCCTTCATTTAGCCAGAAAAAGCATAGTGTTAAAAGCGACATTAAGGCTCTTTTAGAACAATAAATTCAAAATAGATTTAAAAATAAAAAAATAATTTAAATTTTTTTTTTGTTAGTTTATAGCTTTTTACATTGTAGGTAACGATCTAAACTTCTCTAACTTTCTTAATTTTGATTACTTTTGTGTATTATTTTATAAACAAAACAAAATTTCTGATGAAATAACTACATTTTTTGACAAATTTATTTTTTCCTCACCTCCATACAAAAATCCCCAGTGTGCGCAGTGTGCAAAACAGATTTTGCAGTAACAAAAATCAGCTTAAGGCCGCAGTACAGGAAAAATGGAGCCAAATAACGCCTGATGTATGCAAAAAGTTAGTGGAATCTATTCCTAGGAGATTGAAAGCTGCACAAAATAAAAAAGAATATGCAGCCAAATATTAATTAATGATTAAGAATCGAATTTTAAGACTGCCCTATTTTCAGTGCGATCATTTACTTATATGCAGAATAAATATTTTGCAAAACTTATTATTATATTGTTACGAATATGACTTGCTTATGATTTAAAATAAAACAATTAAGCAATAAAGCACACCACTGGTTACAAACTGCGTAGAAGTTTATACACACACACAACTACAATTTGAAATGCTGTTTACTAACTGCCTGGCGTGCAAGAAAAAAAAATACAAGAACACTGTTTATCATCTAAATGCGCAAGACAAAAACTAATTTTACAACAACAAATATACAGTTGTTTATCATCTGCGTAGTTTTCTAAGAAACCCTTTTTTTACAAAAGCAACAACAAATGTATTGAAATAAATCCCAAGCAGAAACCTTATCAGCATAAAAACAAAACATACAGGCACCTATAACAAAAAAACAACCTATCAAAAAAAAATGCGATACAAAGGGAGTAGAAGATTCTTAAATCTTCTAGATTCTAATTGGACAAGTATAAATAGGGTGAACATCGTCCATTCCTGGATCAGTTCAAATTAGAGGCATTTGTGAATGGCATAAGAGATTCAGATATTAAATATGCAGTTTGTGCAGCGCAAAAAGCATCCTTCACCGAAACAATCTCGTTCGCGCTGGCTCAGGAGACCGCGAAAGTTATCTCAAAGCCACAAATCTACAAGGTACGACGTCTTTGAGGCTAATACGGAAAGCTACGGAGACAAAAGAAGCGAGATGAAAGAAATGCTTGAGCAGCTACTGGAAGAAAAAAGTAAATCGCGTGCAAAATGCTTTAACTGCGGTAAGGTCGGACATTTTCAGCGCAACTGCAGATCTGTTAAGAAAAGGTCAAGATCTGCTTCACCTCCAAGGGAAAACAAACGGGCAAACAACACCCAATCGCACGAGTCACCGTTAAACTAAAACGAGCTAGCGCTAAGGGGCAAGAGCTAGCTGCCACAACCGAAGGCCCCGCAATCTACATTTCCATCATGCAACAGAAAAATAATAACCTTACTGTCTGCGGGTTGATCAATGGAAAGAAGCAAGTCCTCACCATAGACACAGGAGCATCTCAGTCCATAATAAGGCCCGA
This sequence comes from Trichopoda pennipes, assembly GCA_030448955.1. Classification (NCBI taxonomy): domain Eukaryota; kingdom Metazoa; phylum Arthropoda; class Insecta; order Diptera; family Tachinidae; genus Trichopoda; species Trichopoda pennipes. The sequence goes on along the minus strand of JASKUP010000042.1, from coordinate 39,809 downwards.
TTTAGTTAAAGGGGCAGTGGAACCGTTAAAGAATGTACAAGTGTGGACGGCAACTGGGGATTCAGCCATCGTCTATGGAAGAGCCAGGGTACGTTTAACTATTGGAAACATCAGCGCAGATCACGTGTTTGTTGTCGCTGATATAGTGGATGAAGTTATTATCGGTGCAGACTTTATGATAGCTCACGGTATTAATCTGGACATGGGGCAGCAGATAATGATCTGGCGCAACGTGGAGATCCCCTTAAATGTTGGATATGAGAGCAGAGACGCAGTAAGGAAACTATTTGCGATCGAACGCCGGAAACTACCACCTCTGGCGGAAACAATAGTTTGGGCACGTGTGGAGGCAGATTGTGTGGACAACCAGTTGTGGGTGGTAGAACCAGAAGACGTAAGGAATAATGTGATAACAGCTAAAGCTCTCGTGAAAAGCTGCAACAATGGGAAAGTTCCTGTGAGACTACTAAATCTGTCCAGCAGCGAGAAGACAATTGGCGAAAATGCTGAAATTGGTCGATGTGAGCCGGCAGGAGCCGTAATTAATTGTACGACATATCCAGAATGCTCTAAAATGACAGCTAAAGAGCGGGATTTGCTAATGGAGCAGGTGAATAAATGGGTAGCAGAACTAAAAGCACTCGACAGAAATAAAGCGAAGCAGTTGTTAAGAAAACATACCGCCGTCTTTGCCCTAAATAACAAAAGCCAAGGTAGAACAGCAGTGGTCAAACATGAAATAAATACCGGCGAGGCTAGGCCCATAAAACAAGCACCCAGGAGTGTTCCCCTTGCAAAACGGAACGAGGTCAAATAACTGATTAACGAAATGGAGCGGAACGGAGTGATTGAGCCATCTTCAAGTCCATGGAGCTCGCCGATAGTGCTAGTAAAGAAGAAAGATGTCAGCACTAGATTTTGCGTCGACTATAGAAAACTTAATGATGTCACTAAGAAAGATAGTTATCCGCTACCCAGAATTGACGACACCTTAGACACGTTGTCCGAAACAAAATGGTTCTCTACCTTAGACTTGCAGAGTGGTTACTGGCAAGTTGAGATAGCCGATAAAGACAAGGAGAAAACTGCCTTCAGCGCGAGCAATGGGTTGTGGCACTTTAAAGTGATGCCGTTTGGGCTCTGCAATGCTCCAGCTACTTTTGAGCGCTTAATGGAACGTGTGCTCAAGGGGCTTAACTGGAAGACCTATTTAGTTTATCTGGATGATACAATTGTGATGGGAAAGACTTTTGGTGAACATCTCAAAAACCTGGATGAAGTTCTCAAGTGTATGTTAAGAAATGCGCGCTTTTTCAAAAAGAGGTTAAATACTTGGGGAATCGTGTAACAGCAGAAGGCGTATCAACTGACGAGGATAAAATCTTGGCAGTAAAGATTCGGCCTCGTCCACAAAATCTTCATGAGCTACGTAGTTTCTTAGGACTTTGCACATACTACAGGCGATTCGTGCCGAACTTTGCTCAAGTGGCTGCCAGCTTGCATGAGTTGACCCGAAAATCGCAACCATACCTCTGGAGTGGGGCTGCTGAAGAGGAGTTTCAAAGACTAAAGGAGCTTTTGTGTACTGCACCAGTCCTTGCCTATCCGATAGCTGGACATGAATTTATATTGGATACAGACGCAAGCGGCTATGGAATAGGAGGAGTGCTTTCTCAGGCGATTAATGGGACGGAAAAAGTTATTGGTTACTATAGCAGAGTTTTGTCCAAGCCCGAAATAAATTATTGCGTAACACGACGGGAGCTTTTAGCCGTACTGGAGTGTGTTAACATTACCAGAAATACTTATACGGCCAACACTTTACCATAAGAACGGATCACTCCGCATTACGGTGGTTGCTGCAGTTTAAAAACCCCGAAGGACAGCTTGCACGCTGGATTGAACGTCTGCAGAGCTATGACTTCAGCATTGTGCACAGGAAAGGCGGAAAACACAATAATGCAGATGCCCTTTCAAGACGCCCATGCAACGTAGAATGCAGGCACTGTACAAAAGTCGAGGAAAAGGAGTCCATCATTGATGTGAGGCTAATCCAAATTGGCACAGGAGAAGTCTGTTCTGAGGCCCAAAAAGAGGATCCCATTTTGTCAAAAATTATATCGGCCACGCAAGAGAACATAAGACCGAACCGTAACGAAATTTCGGCAGAAAGCCCGCTGGCAAAATCATACTGGGCTCAGTGGAATAGCCTTAAAGTGGTAAATGGTTGCTTATATCGAAATTGGGAAAGTGCAGATGCAAAAACTACAACGGATTTAATCGTCGTGCCAAGTTCCCGGATAAAAGATGTAATGCAGCAGTTTCATAATGGTCCCAGCGGCGGCCATCTGGGTGTAACAAAAACACTAGAAAAGATAAAACAGCGATTTTACTGGCCCATTCCCTGTCAGTAATGCTGGAAATCGGTATCTGCTAGTAGTAATGGATTATTTCAGCAAGTAGCCCGAAGCGTATCCCATTCCGCACCAAGAGTCCAAAACGGTTGTAGATGAATTTGTGAGCAATTGGGTGTGTCGATACGGTGTTCCAACTGAACTTCAGGGACGAAATTTTGAGTCGGCCATATTCAAGGAAATGTGCGATATTTATGGGATCAGAAAGACGAGAACGATACCACTGCATCCGCAGTCAGATGGCATGGTAGAAAGATTCAACCGCACCATGGAAGAATATCTCAGAAAAGTAGTCAGTACACATCAAAAGGATTGGGACGAGCATGTACCAAAGTTTCTTTTGGCATACCGATCAGCTATCCACGATTCAACATCATGTAGTCCAGCAAAAGTTGTGTTTGGGAGAGAGCTAAAACTACCAGCCGACTTAGAATTTGGCGTTAAACCGATTCCTGCACACGACGATAATGGAAACGTTACTCAGATACAAGAAGACCTGCACGAGCTCCATGAGTTTGTCCGCAATCGCATCAAAATGGTCCAGCGACAAAATGAAAGCCAGATATGATCGAGCAGCAAATACGGAAGGATTTACAGAAGGACAACTGGTTCTACTATATAACCCACAACGGAAAAAAGGACTGTCTCCCAAACTGCAAACCCACTGGGAAGGACCATACAAGGTGATCAAGAAATTGAACGACGTGGTTTATCGGATACAGAAATATCAAAGTCCGAGGTCTAAGATGAAGGTGGTCCACCTGGAGCGACTGGCCAAGTATGGCCAAGGGAATATTGAGCCTATTCGGGACGAAAAGGCTTAAGCGGGCGGCAGTGTTACGAATATGTCTTGCTTAAGATTTCAAATAAAATAATTAAGCAATAAAGCAAACCACTGGTTACAAATTGCGTAGAAGTTTATACACACACAACTACAATTTGAAATGCTGTTTACTAACAGCCTGACATGCAAGAAAAAAAATACAAGAACACTGTTTATCATCTAAATGCGCAAGACAAAAACTAATTTTACAACAACAAATATATAGTTGTTTATCATCTGCGTAGTTTTCTAAGAAACCCTTTTTTACAAATGCAACAACAAATGTATTGAAATAAATCCCAAGCAGAAACCTTATCAGCATAAAAACAAAAACAACTATACACACAGGCATACAGGCACCTATAACAAATAAACAACCCACAACAAAAAAAAATGCGATACAAAGGGAGTAGAAGATTCTTAAATCTTCTAGATTCTAATTGGACAAGTATAAATAGGGGAAGCGTCTGAGTGGATAATCAATCAGTAAATTAAACTTCAGCGAGTGAAGACGTGCATTTTTAAGTAAATTGTTCTGTGTCAACTTTGTGAAGTTAAAGTAATTAAAATTTTTATACATTTAAAAACTCTAAAAACTGGTGTTAATTATTTTGCAATAAAGAACTCTCAACAAAACGTTTATAAAAGGTATAAACGTAACAATATTATATTACTTAAAGTTTCTGAACTTTTTAGGAATTAGTTGTCTGACGTTGTGTGCATCTATTTTTAAGTGTTGGTTTTTCCCGTAATAACCCCAGTTCAATATTTGTCCGGTGTTTCATGAGTTTTGAAGTTCAAAATAAATAATCAACCCACGTTTTGCGTTCATGATTGAATTAATTCTGTTTTTTTTTTTTTTTTTATTTTTTGTACGAACAATGCACAACTTATGTGAACATTTATAACTATGAAACAAAATTGATTAAATGGTAACTTGTTGAATCAATAGGGCAAAATATCTACAAAATTGAAAAAACGTCGTTAAACAGTAACTATGGAAATTGTTTTTTTTTTTTCTTGAAAAGAGAACTAATGAAAACAAAAACATTATTTATATTAAAATATTAAAAAGCAGTGTACACATGAGGCTTTATAATTACGAAATTTATGTAGAATTATTTAATGATGCTTTGTATATTTTACTCAATAATTTATTTTATTTTATATATTACAAAAAATTTTTTAAACTTTACTACATCATCAGAAGTTTTTCTTTTATTCTTAAGAGTTTACATATGAGCGGCCAAAACAGCATAAGTGGAACAATAAATGAAAATGTTCGTTTGATGCCAACATTGGAATCCAATAGCATTAATTTACAATTGATGGATCAAAGTTGTAAGTATTGGTAACAGTCTAATTCATAAATGTGCTTTAAAGAGTTTCATAAGGTTTTAATAAGTAAGGCAAAAAAAAGGTTTTTTGCAGCTTTTCCCATACAGTAAATCTGAGTACAGTCAAGTTTTATAAGGTATTAATTGAAGTAAAGCACAGTAAATTAATGGAATATATATAAACAAAATACCATGTGATACCATTTGACATTTTAAAAGAAATACGTGAATTGATTCTTTAAAAAGTTAATAACGAATGATCTTATAATGATGTTGATAAAGAACTAAATTTTTCCAAGTCTACAGTACATTTCGAAATCATTTAAAAAAACGATGCGAATTATACGAAGTACGATCTGAATTTGCATCCATATTATAGACAAAGGTTGAGGTTTCATCTAACTGCAACGTAAAAGAAAAAGCGGCTATTATTGGCAAGAGAGCAACAAAACTGATCTCACAGATAGTGGCAATCCATAATTTTAAGCGACGAATCTAATGTGATGTCAATAGGAGATACTCGCAGTAAAGTAATAAGAAGGAAAAGTGAAGCTAATAATACAGATTGTCTCAAATGTACGGTCAAGTTCCTTGGGAGCCGTACATAACTATTTTGAAAATTATTTGGTACCATCAGGACTAAGTTTAGTTAGTCACTTTTGACGAATACATGACGGAGTTTCTACTCATACCTCTAAAACTACAAAAAGAGGTACAGGAGAACATCGATGTTTGACAGTGTCCATCGTCAAGTCCAGGCTTGAATGCTATCTAGTCGGTCCGGGCTTTTAAGAAAAGATGGATTGCAGGTGATCAATATGCACGGACGGGTCGTTGCAGTTATTTATGCCAAAGGCAATATCACTCTATGTTGATCTTTCAACATAGTACGAAACTATACTGGTCAATATTTTTTAATAATTAATAATAAATATTTTTTAATAATTAAGGCATCTATTATTATTTATTATTTTAAAATAAGTTATTGATTGACTTAAGTTTGTGGTTTGAAATAGGAATTAGTTTTTATTTGAAAAATGTATATATATATATATATATATATATATATATATATATATATATATATATATATATAATGTATATATATCTTTCAATAAGCCCCATAAATAAAAAACTATAAATAAAAATAATATAGAGTGCGAAATTCAATTTGTTAGAGGAGGACAGATTGTTAAAAATCAGTTTACATATAAAATATTTATCAGTTTTTTTTTATTTATAATTAAACATTTTCGGATTATGCTCGATTACACAGATTTTTTTTATAAAATCTAATTATGCATAATCATTGCGTATAAAAATATTAGAAAAAACTAATTTTTTATTTAGCGTCAAATAAGAAAAACAAAAAATAAAATTGTGTACACATTTTTTTCATTTGTAACTAAATTAACTACGAATATTTCGTAACTTTTTATGTGCGTAGTTCATTTTATTCATATTTCATTGATGAAGGTAATTCATTTAAAAATGCCTGAAAAAAGACCTTATAGAATACATTTTAGTTGATGCTTACAGTCGCTAATTGCAAAAAAATCTGATGAAAAAAGGTTGTGGTTCTAAACGAAAAATTGATAAACGTGAAGGGCGCATGTTTATTATAAAAGTTACTCAAAATCTAAATCGACAAGAACAATTGCAAGACATCTTCAAGAAGAATGTGGCGCTGTTATTTTTCATCAAACTCTTCGCCAAGAGTTGATGAACAACGAATACGCGACTCGAAGAATGGCATCGCTAAATACAATATAAAGATAAAAACGTGATTTTGCGAAAAAATTATTTGACAGCCCAAAACTGATTTTTGTTTGTTTCCAATTGAAATTTGGTAAGTTTTTATTTAATATCCTTGCAAATATGCATTGGCAAATTGGCATTTTATAAAAAGTTTACTTAGTTAACTATGTCTTCTCTAAATATCGGCTTTATCCACTGTAAAATATCCTATTTTTGCATATTATTTTTCCCAAAAAGCAAAATTTTCAAAAATTCATATCTCCGATATCGGGCTGAATCCAGACATAGCTTATATACCGTTGCAATCTACTAGTCCTGAGCTCCTCCCAGTATGCCAGTGACCCCATTCCTGTCTTCTCTAAATATCGGCTTTATCCACTTCCAAATATCCTGTTTTTGCATATTAGTTTTTCAAAAAAGCAAAATTTTCAAAAATTCATATCTCCGATATCGGGTTGAATCCAAACATAGATTATATACCATTGCAATCTACTAGTCCTGAGCTACTCCCAGTATGCCGCTGACCCGATTCATTCATGTTTTCTCTAAATATCGGCTTTAACCACTTCAAAATATCCTATTTTCCCATATTAGTTTTTCAAAAAAGCAAAATTTTCAAGAATTCATATCTCCGACATCGGGCTGAATCCAGACATAGGTTATATACCGTTGCAATCTACTAGTCCTGAGCTACTCCCACTTCAAAATATCCTTTTTTTTCTTAAAAATATTTATTATGTTTAAACTTTTAATAGAGCCGTCGATATTTTTTTATAAAATTTTGAAATATTTTTTTTTTTTTATAGAATTTAATCATTTATAGCAATAAAGTTTATTTTTAATGTAAATTTCATTTTAACAGTGTAATTTGCAGCATGTGGAACGTATTTAACATTTTTGTAGGACATATTTAACTGACGTATTTTATCTTCACACCCTTGTTTTCTTATACGATGTAAACAGTTTTGCCCAGTGAGTGCATGTCTGTACAAATAGTATTTAATTTAATTATTTGAACTTAGATAATAGAACTCAACATTCTGTCGGCCTTGGAAGATCGTGATCTTTTAACAAGTAAATGTTTAAACAAGATAAATATTTTATACTTATCTACGGCGCAATGCTGCTGGTAGGTAATTTGAAGATATTATGCACAATTTCCTTAGCATGTGGATGACTGCAGCAATTATCACCCTGATGATTATCAGGGTTGTGGCACTCATCCCATAATGTGCGATATGGGGAACATCTAGTTGTGTTGAAAAACCTAATAGTTTAGTAGGAGATGGAATATCTGGAATCTTATAAACTACCATTGCAATATCAATCTTAAGGTGAGCTATAGATGGTATAAAATCCGAGATGTTAAGCCTTCGAAAAACGTAACTGACTTAGAGGAATACAACTGATGAGTCCAAAGATTAACCTCATATGTCTCCAAATGACATCCAGATCTCAATTCTAAAATAGCTGCACCCTGTAAAATGACATCTTCAGTATTTTCTTGACATCTTACATCCGCTGGTGTATCCTTTTTCACAGAAAACAATCAAGTGTTTGCTGGTGTTATCTCTTGTATTTCTTCACAATGCCCAAACTCCGCCTCATTCAGATTATAATATAATTTTTTTCTTTCATCTTTCAACAAATACCGATAATTCATTATGAAACGTATACTCCGTACGCTTGTAAAATTTCTTGGTTTATTAATGGTAGTTTTATTGTAGTATTATTCAGTTGATATTTGTGCCACCCTTGCCAATTTAATTGGGTTTTCTGTTGGTAATTGTAATCGCAGGTAATTGTTTTCACAGGCAATATTTGATGCATGAAATCGCCCTTCATATTCAAAAGAATATCAACTATGTCATCTTTTGTCGTGGACGTAAGAATGCCTGTTATGGTACTGATATAGGTCGCTACATCTTTTGACTCATGAAACTTTGTTTCTAACGATGGATTCGCTCAATTTAATTATATTCTTAAATACAATCTTATTCTCCTTCTTAATGATGTCCATTATAACTTGCACTGATGAAATATTTTGAACGATATTCTTCATTTGCTGATTCGTTTCCGAGTTCTTTTTTAGTCTCTGCGAAATTGCTTCAGCATGTTCATCCATTAATCCAAATAGCGCATGTTGAATACTTCCAAAGACTGGTAATAATGATCGCGGCTTACGACGGAGTGCTGATAACATTAATAATCCATGTCTGTTCAACATTCGATTATAAAGGGTGTGTAGATTTTGACTTGTTGGTTATTTAAACATTTCTTTTCCGAAATGTTTAAAAGACCAGCGTTTCCAGAATTCCTCAAAATTGGATTCTACCGCTTTCCAATACTCACGCAATCCAATATAGCATTTATTGCTGGATGCATCATTAACTGTTGTAAGTGATTCAGCAATCAAAAAATGTCCAGCCGTCAAAACATGTAGATCATTAGGATCATCGGACATAGAAGTCATTGGACGTGAATTTAGTACTGCCTCTATTTGTGTCATCAGAGAATACAGTTTTTCGTACGTCATTGTTCCTTCCGTCACTTTGGCAAAATGTTGTTTACAGATTTAACGCAAGCTTCCCATAGTCTACCGAGATATTGCAGATATGTTTAACCACTCGATACCTCTAATTATAGAAAACCTATTTAAATTCTTCATGTGGTCAACTTCTGAAAGAAGTGAAAAAATTTCATTTAAACTGTCTGCGGCACCTATGAAATTTGTCGCATTATCTTAAAATATGGACATCCACGTCTAACCACAATCCTTTTTAAGGCTTCTATGAAAGCTGCAGAAGTCAAATCTGACACTACTTCCAAATGTACAGCTTTTTTTGCAAAGCAGGCAAACAAATACACATACATAAGACTTATCTCTTTTTTTCCTCTGATTCTATAATGAAGTGCTACAGGATCAAGAAAATCAATGCCTACATTTAAAAAGGGACAAGTTCAACTCGGCTTTTCGTTAATTACGCATCAATTGATGTAATTGTCGTGACTTCACTCTAAAGCATCTATAACATTTGTTTGTTATTCTTTGAATTAATTGCCGACCTCTTAGTGGCCATAAAATTTGCCTAGTTATCACTAATAACCCTTAAGACCCGACATGTAAATGATCCCTATGAAACTGTTCTATCAATAATTCAATAATAATATCTTTGTAGGGGAGAAGAATTAGATGCTTAGCTTCATACCCTGTGTTCAGCTCAAGGTTGAAGTTGCTGGAATCAGGTGAAGTGAAATTTTTACAAAACCACTGAGCCAAAAACAAAATCTCGAATGAGTTTGTTTCTCAATGAAAGCATAAATAAATATTCCCGTTTAAACCAATAAATAAGTAAAAGAAAAAACAAAGTTGGGTAAGAATTGAACATAATCGTTTATTTTTTATTCTGAAGGAACAAGCAAACTAACCAGCTAAAAGATGAATTCAAGAAGAAATTGGGTTTTACCGGAAACGTGTATTGAAATATATTTTTTACGTATTTGACGTTTTCGTCAAGCCAGAAAGAGATGCATTTATATGCCTAGGAGGAACAACGTAACGATTAATTCCCAAACTATTAGGGCCGTTCAGCATTAACATTACCGCCGGCTTGCCATATATGTGAAGCAAATAAAAATTAGTTGGTATGGTTTTTTAGATTCTTGATTCCAGTTAAATACATTTAGTTTATTTTTTTTTAAGAGTTGGTGATAGTTTACAAATAAATTCAGGTTAAAATTAAAATTATGTTTCTTATAATTATAGTAGGTTAACATATCATATAATTATAGTAAATTGATAAATCGTATAGTAATAAATGAAAGTTTCATCCGGTTGTATTCTCTTTTTGCTGTGTTATTGACTCTTTGTTTTGTAATAATAAACTTATCTTTTATTTATGATAAGTAAAATAAGTACGAGTTAAATAAAGCAAGTTCTGTAGACCGTCCACCCAGTGACTCGGGTACTGGGTAGGAGTCTTAAGAGATATTCTGTTATCTTCTCTGAAAATTCCTTAAATTTTGGAAGCCGAATCAATTCTCGATTGGAGAATTATAGGGCACATCGTCTCGTTTTCCATAGTAAGAGTGGTCAAATGTAATTTTTCGACGAACAGTTTCGAGATTTTACTAAACTGAGAAACAGAATCAAGGAGACACATGGCTTCAACTGAAGTTGAGGCTATTTTTACTCGTACTGTTGGTAAGAGTACTGTACTATTTTGACGTAGTAAAGCTGATGCAGTGGTTGACTTCGTGGAGGTAGAAGTTGTCGTAGAAGAATGGTTTCGAGTTGTCCTGTCTGAGTTAGGTTTCGGGATGCTTTCGAAGTAGAAGGCCGAGGACTTAAAGATCGATAACGAGTTTCGGAATGCGGTCGGGTCGAAGATGGTACAAATTCTTTTAAGAGGCGTGGGTTCACGTGAAGTAGGGTGTGATGATATTTCCTGCATTGCTTGCAGCCATATTTTGAAAAGGATCTGTCGTGGAAGTGCTCATGAGCTAGGCAGTTAGAGCAATATTTATACGTTTGATCAGCACGAATACGTTCCGTAACGTTCATGGCAAGATATTTCCGGCATGTAAGGAGTAGATGAGGGCGTTTACATATTCTGCAGACAAAGGAGCTGTAGTTAGTAGGTAGTCCATTGCGGCGTTCACAAAGGCTTGAACGGTTATCGTATTCTTTGAAGCAATTAAGTTAGGCATTGTAATCTGAAAGACGATGAGTAACGAATTTTAAAAGGGCAGAAGATATGGAACTACGATTCATTAGGTAAAGGTATCATATTGCTGACTGGTCGTGTAATAACTCCTGTGTAATAACATCTGCGACTCGAACACGTTTGTTTGAGCCTGCGTGTGGGTTCTTGGTACTCTACCAAGCCGCTAAGAATTGGGAGGAAAATTTTCTTCACGAATTACAACTAACGTATTTTCTTGCAGATTGTCTTCAGACCTTTTCCATTTTGTTCTTTTGAGAGGTTCACTAAGATATTCATTCCTCCAGCGAACACAAAAGTTTTTATATATTATTTTTAATCGCTGCTATCTATTGACGATAAAAATAGGTGTTTCACTAATCTGTGGATCAATAGGGACTAGAATTGGAGAAACTATTAAGAAATAACCTGGAGTAAGCGCCGAAAGGTCTGATGGATCTTGGGAAATAGGAGATAACGGCCTGGAGTTGAGGAAAGCTTCAATACGAGAAAGTAAGCTGGAAAATTTGTCGAAAGTAAATTTGAACGAACTCGCGAATTGACGAAAAAGAAACTTAAAACTTTTCACGCCAGCCTCCCACAACCCACCCATATGTGGGGCTCCTGGGGGAATGAAATGCCAGCTTATGTTCTGAAGAGCGTAGTTTGCTAGTAGAGCTTATCGCGAAGTTTGGATGAATTCCTCAAGGCGCCGACAAAGTTTTTACCATTATCTGAATATAAACGAAGTGGACATCCGCGGCGAGATGCAAAGCGGCTGAACGCAGCAAGGAAAGTCGCAGTGGATAAATTTGTTGTTGCTTCTAAATAAATAGCCCTTGTACAAAAACATACGAATACGCAGACATATTCGTGTGTTATCTTGCAAGAGCGGCCATGGTATGTTTTAATGTCAAAAGGTCCGGCATAGTCCATTCCGGTATGAACGGACGTGAAATCGGATGGAAGTGATCGCATTAACTGTTTTTGACATTTCCTTTTGAAGATGATACATGGTTTACATGGTTTTACATTATTATTTATGGTTGCCTTTATTAAGTTTTTAACCTTTGGAATCCAATATTGTGTGCGAATTAGCTGTAACGGCACAATACATTGGATTGGGACGAATCATTGCCTCAAGATCTTCGGGCTACGTGCAACAATTTTCGAAATGATTTAATGACACTAGATGATTTCAAAATTACAAGACACATATTCCATGGTGAAATTCCAAGAAAGACACAGCTCCAATTATTTGCAGATGCCTCTGAGAAGGCTTTTGGTGCAGCAGGATATATTAGCGCAATACTAACAGACGGAAGCATAAGGGTTCGATTGCTTTGCGCAAAATCAAGAGTGGCTTCTGTAAAACAACAGACCCTACCCCGGTTGGAACTATGTGTCGCAGTCTTAGCAGCGCAACTTGCCCATAGAATCAAGGCTGACCTAAATCTGCAAAATCAGCCAATATTCCTGTGGACAGTTTCCGAAATTGTGTTATCCTGGATTAAACCACAATCCTCCTCATTTAAAACATTGGTTGCAAATAGAATATCAACTATTCAATCACTAACACTAGCAGAATAATGGCGTCACGTGAAATCAAAGGATAATCCTGCCGACATACTATCTCGAGGACTTCAACCAACCAATCTGCCTGCAAATAGATTATGGTTCCATGGACCAATGTTTCTTCATGGAAAAAAGGTGTTATGGCCCCCAAAATTCTCACCTCAACCAAGCAGTACCAATAACACTGAAATGAAAAGGAAGGGTAGTTATGGCAACAACACTAATAACAAGCAACGATTTCACATATTCAATTCAGCACAATAATTCATTTATGACTTTGCAACGATTTTTGGCATATGTTCTCAGATTCACAGTAAACTCCAGAATGTCCTCAGGACACCGACCAAAGCATATATCACTAACTCCTAAGGAACTAGACGGTTCACTGTATTTAATAATTCGAGCAATACAGTTTTCAGATTTTGCAGCAGACATACAACAACTTCAAAAGAGCCAACCAATTGACAAAAATAGTTCACTTAACAGCCTTCCTTCTTGGATAAAGAAGGAATTGTTAGAGTAGGAGAAAGGTTGGAAAATTCCAGTCTACAACCCGACACAAAGCATCCGATGATATTATCATATAATGATCCGCTGTCGAGGCTACTTTTTATTATGCGGATACTAAATACTATAAGACAACGATTTTGGCCAATAAAAAGAAAAATAACGGCAAAATCAAAAATGCACCTTGCACTAGAGCCCGACCACAACTATGTCAACAAATAATGGGAAATTTGCCAGAACCAAGAATAGTGCTTGCCCGACCATTTATCAATTCTGGTGTAGACTAATGTGGTCCCTTTTGGGTACATCACAAGGTAAGAGGAAAAAAGACCAACCAAGACGTATATAGCTGTCTTCTGCTGTTTTGCAACAAAGGCAGTTCACCTAGAGCTTGTAGCGGATCTGACCACTGAGGCTTTCATTGGGGCTCTATAACGCTTTATTGCACGTCGCGGTCAGAATATATATTGTATCGACGCTACAAATTTCGTCGGAGCAAAAAATAGTTTATCGGAATTATCCGAGTCGATATATACGGATAATTCTCAGGAAAAAATTATGTCAGCTTCCAGTTCTAGGGGTTTACACCTTCATTTTATCCCACCAAGAGCACCTCACTTTGGAGGTTTATGGGAAGCGGCTGTAAAATCCGCTAAACACCTTTTGTTACGTAGTGCCTCAACCGGAAACAATAACACATGAGGAATTGGAAACAGTGGTCATTGAGATCGAAGCGATCTTGAACTCACGTCCACTTACACCGTTATCAGATGATCCAGACAGCCTTGAAGCATTAAAACCTGGTCACTTTCTTATCGGTGGACAAGTGGACAGCAGAGCAAAAACCTTTAAGATATCTGGGCTATCTCACTGGAAATTAATTTCGCACATAAAATATCAATTCTGGAAAATGTGATCTGCAGAATACCTACAAGAACTTCAATAACGACATAAATGGAACAAATTATGCACTAATGTAAGAATAGGTGGCATGTTAATAGTAAAGAAAGATAACGTACCTGTAATGAAGTGGCTACTAGTCAGAATTACTCAAACGTATCCTGGTGGAGATGGAATCGTGAGGGTTGCAGAAGTTAAAACATCCAGTGGTCTGTTCAAACGTCCAATACACAGATTGGCACTCCTACCTATCCCGAATCATCCGAAACTACAAGTAATAAGCCTGAAGTAACTAAAGAAGACGTTCCAGAGGCCGATGACGAACCCAAAATCAAACGACCAAAATATATAAACCTCAGCTTAATTTTGCTAGCTTTGTTGCTTATGTTTCATTTGGTGTTTGGAGTTCCTATTACAAATGAGAGATTTAACAAAGGATTGCGTCTCTACTTTGAACAGTTTGGCATGGTCACTCCTTCAAACTCTGAATGGGATATTGTCGTTTATTACGTCTTAACCCCGTACTGGGATGAAACATGTACATTCATCAAAAACACAAAAGACTTGCAATCCCTTTGTCAATTAATGAGACCAAGTACAGTATGTTTTAAGATGTTAAGCCATTTTAGAAATATAGAAATTGACCTACAGCTAGTTAATCGACTTATAAGAAGCAAAAGAGGAGCTGTAGACTTCGTTGGAAACATAGCAAATTCGTGATTTGGTGTATTGGACTCTGAATACGCTAAACAGATGTCAAATACAGTAATGAGGCTTCAGGAAAATGAGTTGTACTTACTAAAATTACTAAATAACCAAACATCAGTTGTGGACTCATAACATCATAACATCATAAAGCAAAACCAACTCATAACAATGGATAAATTCGACCAAATAAAAAGGAAGATAAATATTTCCGCAGATTCAATAAACCAAATAAACAATACACTGGTTCAATTACAACTCTCGCAATTGTTGACCTCTGCAATTTTGGAATTTAACTTAATGGCAAACAACTTGTTCAAAATACAATCGTCAATTCATGACACTCTCATCGACATTCACCACGGGAAAATCAATCCACTACTTCTATTTCCACAGCAGCTAGAAAATGCACTCAGTCAAATAAGGGATCATTTGCCTCTGTCACTTAGACTTCCAGTCACATCTGGAATGATGTACTCACTCTATATAAGCTTATAAAACTAAAGGGCAGTCTGACTCGTCAACATGCTATCTTTAAAGTCACGCTTCCACTAATCGATCATGAAGAATTTAAACTATTTTATATAACTCCTGTTCCAAATGCTGCCAACAATACACTGGTATCAATGAAACCATGCACCAACAATCTAGGAATCAACACTAATCGAAAAAAATTCATAGTTCTGTCGGCTCTTAAATTGAGCACATGTGAGGTAATGATTTCAAATATCTTCCTTTGTACAAACATTCAAATTCGTTACACCTACGAATCTGAGATGAGTTCATGCGACATTCAGTTATTTAACAACAAAACTGCACTCACATGCAGCATTGAAAAGGTTAACTCCGAATGGATTTCACTAAACAAAAAGAATCAATGGATATATGCAACTATATCTCTTTCACAGGCCACCGCAGTATGTCATAAGGAAATAATTCCAATCGAAATTAAAGGTTCAGGATTTCTAACTCTAGAACCAGAATGCATACTACGACACGACTCTGTCACCAAAAACGGTAAACAAACCTTATCAACTGTAGTACGATCTTCATACACAAGCCTTGATACTAACATGTCACTTACACAACCTCTAATTTCCTTCCCGTCTAATACCCAATCAAATTCCAGCAATGTTGAAGCGTTATGTGAAACGAATTTGCAGCAATTAGAGTCCTTACAGAAAACTCTACGGAAGAATGAGATTATGGAGCTCCCTAACAAATTTAATAGTCATCAAACACACTCTTATACAATCGGGTATCTTGCATTCTTCCTGAGTATCATCACATTGGTCATAGCAGTAATAAAACTTCGAGGAATAAAAAAATCCACGTTGGGAAATTCTGATGGACCAGGCATAGAACTACATACAAATCCCAACCTGCACTAACGCCTAGGAGGAGGCCTGAAGGCAATGTTGATGTTTAGAACATACACTCTTGTTGAACGGCTGTTCAACGCGGGGGAAAATGTTTGAACACACATACATATACAGACACACATACTAAACATAAACAATATATAAACAAAAAAAACACTACCAATAGCATTTTTAGTTTCTTAACCTTATTAAACAGAAAAATATAATTTTGCTTAGTTCATTAACCGTTTTCTTTTTGCTTAATTTCTTATTTTAGTTCAATAACCATTTAAATAATTTTTGTTTATGAATTATAGTAGCGTTGCACTTTTTTGGTTACTTTTTGCTTAATTTCATATTTCGGTTCAATAACCATTTAACTAATTTTTGCTTATGAATTATAGTTGCAGTTTAATTTTTTTTGGTTGTCATATCAAATTGCAATAAAATTATTATTAACAAAATTTAGCTTAAGTATTCTGTTAAAATAGTATATAAGAAGAAAGAAAAAATAAAAATTGTACAGTAGTTAAACAAGATTTTTTTTGCTTTAATTATTGTGCTCATCACCCTTTAAGTTTCAAGTGCTTAAACGGACAAAAAAAAGATTAATACAGACCAAATTCATGTGTTTGGTTTGAGTAATATTAATCTAATTCCAACATGGGCTGACCTTGATTCGTTTTTGAGCAATCGTTATAGGACATTGGAATCGGTCTCCGAAATTCGTCACACGTCTAATTCAGTTGATTTGAAATTTCGAACTACAAATCACCAGTCACGAGGTTAATATCTTTCAGAATCAGGTATGAGGTCCAAGCTGTCAGTTGTGCCCTAAAGAATCACGCCCAATTCGCATATAATGCGTGGACTCAGACTCTGAGGGCACATTTATCTCGGAAATAATAAAAATTCCACATACCTGATTCCAGCAACTTCAACCGTGAGCTGATCATTTTTTGATCCATCGTACCGGATTTTATTGGAAGGATTACACTCACTGAGATTTCTACTCATTTCTTAACATCAATCAATTTCAACAAAGGGACAGGTTCGTTTGTTAATTTTTCATTTAGTGTGTTTTATTAATTTAATAGTGCAAGTAAGTTTTAAGGAAGAGAAAAAACGTGAAGAAATAAATGTCCATAAAATTGGAATAAATAAGTTCATAAATAAAATTATTCGGAAAAGCAGTATATACTACTCATAAAGAGAAAAAAGGAGTTATATAAAAGAACTGAAAAAACGAGATTCGGGGAATTAAAAAAAACGAACCTATATAGGGCAAACTGGACGAACACTAAAAACAAGGTTTACAGAACACATACGATCATACAAACGAAAAAGAGAAGATTCAAACTTTGCATTACACCTTGACACTCACGGACACACACCAACGGAAATAGATGAATGTATGACATTATTACATCCTAGCAAAAAAGGACGAAGACGAGACATTCTTGAAAATATGGAAATCAACAAGACAAAAACATTCAACAATGACATTAAAAACGAACAGGTAAACACGACCTCAGACACAATTTTCACACCATTAAAACTACTCATGCAAACGGGCAAACGAAAAACACCCTCAGACGGACACACGTACCTACATAATAGTAAAAGACGGAGGTATCGGTAAGTTCACTTTGCATATAAATGCCAGGTGGCCGGTATTCTGCTTAACTGAATATATACGGACCTAATAACAGAATTACCTGAACGCCAACACCGACTCACCAGTACAAACTAAATCGCGGCTTGAGAATGATGCATTCGCATCGAAAGCGCTCGCCATCGAATACAAATCAGCCAATTAGGACGGAAAATGGCAATATTAAAAACAAATTAATCAATAGAATAAGCACTTTTAAATTTAATAGTTAATTTTAAACCTAAAGTAAAATTGTAACAGTTAGTCTAAACTCAAACTTAAATAAATAAAGTTTAAAAATCCCAAAGTTAAAGCTTTGGATTTTTTTTTTATTAATAATTCGTATTAAGAATTTAGCTCGCGCGGGTTTTGTTCCATATAAGTTAATCTTTTCCTTAATTGGAAAAGAAAAAAACAAAAAGTTTGATTTTGAACTACGTTGGTCGTGTGACCGCACTTTATTTTTCTCCAAAATGAACTGAGCTTGATCCTTTTATTTACATGCCTCTTATACTAAATTTTATCCTATCTTCTTACACTCTATTCCTTATTAATCTATTTTCTTAAATATTATTTTCCCAAACACATTTGGGATTTTCCTTTAATCACAAACATATTTGTGTTTATCTCTTTATCTCAAATATGTTTGGGTTTTTTTCTTAATTATAAACATATTAGAGTTTTACCCTTAATTATTAACATATTAGTGTTTTTCCCTTAGTTATAAACATATTAGAGTTTCTTAACTCGTGTGCGTTAACTCTTCCCCTCTTAAGTCGATTGTCCTCAATCGTCCTAATTGGGTGTTGCAATTTGCAAAAATGGTCCATTTTTGATACTTAGGGCATACCCCGTAGTCACTTTTGGTTTTGAAACCATATGCCATTTTTGCATATGCTATAATTAAGAAACAATAAACGTGCTTAAACTAATTACATGTGATTTTTTCTTACCAACTAATATTTTAATTTTGAAAATTTATATCTAAATTTTCAAAATTCAAGTTTAGTTTTACATTATTATTTTCCTCGATCTTTGTGATTAAACTTAAAATATTTGTTTCGTATATTTTTTTAAATTTATTAATGTAATTGCTGACGATAATCTGTTGTTTATTATTATGTTTCTAACTTGTTTGCTTATTGTTAACGAATTTTATGACGTGTAAATTATTAATTCGCATATTAAGCTGAATGAAATTATCATTTATTGTATAACGCGGTTGTTTATCTTCAAAGGTCAATTAAAAATACTGTCTCTTCGTTTGCAGTCAAATTAATGAAGTGTTAGGTCCTGAATGTCCAGATATTATGCGTTCGTTATCAGTATACACATAAAAGTCGCGAATATAGGTTTCATGCTAAAAAAAATAACTTAGTGTTTTAATAGTGTTTAATATTATTTTTATGAACGATTCTGCCTGATTTGGTTTTAATAGTTGTGTTGAAATTCTGTGCTACTGTCTCTTTTTTAAATCTAGGTGTTAATTTGTTCCCTAATCTTTTATTTATTTTCACGAATATTTCGTCTCCTTCTGCGTATTTTTTTGGGGAAGATCTGTTAGCATTTTGGTAATTAAGGTAATTTTTATGTTTTTCTGCGAGCTTCTTAATAGTTTCCTCCCTATCCTTTGTTAGTAATTTTGGATTAGAACTTACACGTCTGCCAAAGAATGCTTCTGGCTTTTTTCCGGTAACAGTGTGTATAGATAGATTGTATTCGTTCGTGGATCTATTTAAAAGTTCATGAAATGACCGGTGAGTCTTTTCGGTTTGTAAACAACGCATAATTTCCTGTAAAGTCGAGTGACATAGTTCCACTTGACCGTTGGAGCAACTAGTATAGGGAGCTGCTCTAAAAATCGATATTCCGAATTCATTTTCGATCATAAACCTTATAGATTCTGAGTTGAAGGATTTCTCGTTATCCATTACCAGAGTTTCTGGGATAAGTGCGAAAAGAATATCTCTTAAGGGCTGTCTTATATCTTCGGCAGCTTTGGATTTTATGGGCATCACCATGGCATATTTAGAGAATTTGTCTATTGCTGTAAGTACTAGCTCTTTTCCAACTTGCAATATGTCCAAGTGGACTATTTGACCTGGGAACTGGGGAATAGGTGTGGCTTGAATTTGTGGTTTCATTGGGTGACGATCATATTTATTCTCGTTGCACACGACACATTTCTTGATAATATTTTTAATTTTCCTTGTCATTGCGGGAAAGTAACTATTTTCGAGTATTTGCAATTTATTTTCTCTTGCGTTTCTATGAGCTCGTTTATGCACTTTTAAGATTATTTCTTCTTGCTCTAGTTCGCTTTTAATATCTTCTACCTGTTTATTAGAGAATCTTATTTTATAATTTTTGAAATGATTCAAAAATATTTTTTGTATTATTCCTAGAATCGGTTCGGGTGCTCTTATGCAGTTAATGATTGATGGGTAAAGGAACTTTCTTAAGACTTGCACTAAATTGTCCTCATTAAAAAATGGTTCGCCTATCGTATGCCTGTGATAAGTAGGGAATACGATTTCAAACTTGTATTCTGATTTTAGTGCAAAATTGAGAAAAATTGGAAGGCATTTATAGGAACATCAACATGATTTATTAAATTATGAGAAGAACTATCGGCACTATTAGTTGCTATAGAGAGTGTATGGATATCAGTTTTCTGTGTCATTTTCGATAAAGCATCGGCAACACGATTTGCTTTACCTGGTTTATATAGGAGTTCGTAATTATACTCCTCGAGAATAGCTTTCCATCGTTTCATTTTGCTGTTGTTGTTCTTATTGCTTAACGGGTAAATAAGGGGCCGATGGTCAGTGTATATTTTCACCTTTGTGGGTCCATATAAGTAGTTCCTGAATGAATTAAGTGCCCATATTATTGCAAGAAGTTCCTTTTCATTGGCCGCGTAGTGTTCCTCTGCCTTATTTAAAGTTCTTGAAATAAAAGAAATAGGTTTATCATTTTGCGATAGAACTGCACCTAACGCGAAGTTTGAAGCATCAGTTGTAAGTTCCATATCTTTTGTAAAGTCAGGGTATGCGAGCACTATGTCTTCGGACACCAGCGAATTTTTTATTCTATTGAATGCTTCTCTGGCTGCGAGGTTCAGGTTTATTGTGATATGAGAGGATTTTTTTTTTGAAATTCTGCCTTCTTCCCCTCTTAAGAGTGATGTTAAGGGTTTGGCTAGTTTCGCATAGTCTCTTACGAATCTTCGGTAGTATCCTGATAGTCCCAAAAATGATCGGAGTTCTTTTAGTGTTCTAGGTTCCGGGAAATTCAATATTGCTTCTACTTTAGTCGGATTAGTTTTGATTCCTTCTGCAGAAATAATATATCCCAAAAATTCAACCTGCCTGTGAAGGAACTTACATTTGTCCAATTGTACCTTTAGATTGGCGTCTTCCAAAGTTTTAAATACCTTCTTTATGTTTTCCATGTGTTCGTCTTCCGTCTTACTGAAGATGATTATATCATCAATGTAGACGTAACAAATGTTCCCGATGTGTTCGCAGAGAATATCGTCGAGGGCGCGTTGGAAAATTGATGGCGCGTTCTTTAGTCCAAAAGGCAATCGGGTAAATTCATATTTGCCACTACAAACAGAGAACGCGGTTTTCTCATAATCAGCTGGCTTCAGAGGTATCTGATGGAATCCGCTTTTAAGATCCAGTACCGTAAAGAAGGTATTCCCACGCAGCTGAGATGTAACTACGTTTATTCCAGGAATTGGATATCTGTCCGAGATAGTTGCAGAATTCAATTTCCTATAATCAATGACCATCCTATACTGTTTATTACCTGCTGAATCGGGTTTTTTTTCTACGATCCATACGGGAGAGTTATAGGGAGAACGCGACGTTTTAATTATAGCATCGCACAATAGCTTGTCAATTTGTTGTTCGATTTCCGATTTTAATGCAAGAGTAAATAGGAGAATCAGTGCTTGTTCGAATTTCGCCTACTACTTTTGTTGTATATGTAAGCTTTTCGTCGGGCTCTGTGAAGAGCTTTGAGTGTTTGACTATTATTTTACCCAGTTTTTCTCTTTGTGACGCAGTCAGATGCTCACCCTGTATATTTATTGAATTCAGGGGAGCTAGGGACTCAAGTTGGTTAATTTCTACTCTGGTGCCGTTCCTTAGTTCTAAAATCTTTTTACTTCTATGAATAATAGCATCGAGCTGTTTTAGTGTTTCGTTGCCTAAAATGCCATCAAAAGACTTCAATGATGGCATTAGATAAAACTTAGCCGTTTCCCCAAAGTTGAATAGATGAGCGTAAGTATGTTGTTTAATTTCCACATCTCCTGCAATGGATTTTGCATAAAATTTTTTTTTATTCGCCGAAGGTTATTTTACGAACTGTGGTTTGTTGTTAATTCTACGAAGAGCTTGTTATTTTAAAAAAATGAATGGATATTATCAATATCCAAATGCTGTTTGTCCATCATTGCTGGTCTCTGTGTTGAATCTATATAATCGCTCAAAGTTTGCTCTTCCTCTTCATCTGCAATTTCACTGAATGTTTCGTATTGTGGGTATTCAGCATCTATATGAAAATTACGTGCCATTTTCCTCTGGGATTGATTCACTGATGATGGGGGTCTATTCATCTCATAACTTGGTCTTGGCCTGTTCACATAATTAATTTTTCTAGTACGCAAGCTTTCATCCACCTCCATTGGTTCTGGAGCAGGTCGTGGCTTAGGAGCTTGTGGTCTAGGGGGCGGTTGTGGCTGGTAATCGTAACGTCTGTCTGATGTTTGCTTTAATTGAAGGTTACCCACTGGAAATCTTCCACGGGATATTTGTGGGTTATGAGTGAGTTGGGGATAGAAAGTTGTGAGGTGTGAGCGGGGAGCTAGTTGCGGGTTGTGTGGGAATTGTTGTGAATTGGAGTAACTTCGTTGCATTTGAAAGGTGTTTCTACCTCCACTTAGATTCGTATTGTGAGCATAATTAGCTCTATATGTCTGATTTTCGAGCTTCAAACATAAATGAAGGGCTTGAGGAAGATCTACTGGCTCCCTCATGCCGAGAGGACTTGGAAGATCGCCGTTTAGTCCTCGTATGAATGTGTCGAGAGCTTTGTCGCGTCAAGTTTGTGTTAAAAGGCATAATGATTCATATGAAGGGTCTAAACTTCCTAATTTATTCAATATCCGCGACAAGTGTCTATATACGCGTTGATAAAAGTCCTGTGTTGAGGACCTACCCTGTACTAGAGAGGTCATCTGATACTCGAGAGTTGTCAAATCTCTCTTGTCCGCATAATGTAGCGATGAACATTTGGATATGGCTGTCCAATCAAGGGGAGTGTTGTATGACTCAAGAGCCATGTCGGCTTCCCCAACTATTTTATTCCTTATTATATTTAAAATACCATAACACCTAGGCGTACCCTTTGTATTCTCGTATATTTGTAGTACACGTTCTACACTTTTCCTCCAAGAATTATATTCACTCTGATTTCCTGAAAACTCGCGCAAGCATTTTACAATGTCAGGAATCCTATCGAGGTCTCCTATATTTTCCCTATATTGCTCATCTATTACTTGGTCTCTAATTGTGCTTGATCCTGTATTAGGGTTGAGAGTTGCCTTGTCGTCTAAATATGTCCGTCGCTATATTGGTTATTAATAAATTTAAGTCATCTAGACTAATTTGTGCGTTATTGGGTCGATTCTGGCCTTGGTGAAGGACTGCAGGTCGTATTAAATTTTCGGGATTCGACATTTTCAACACTTTATTGAAAGAATTTTTTTCTTTTACCGCGCAATTACTTAAATTATTTTAGTTTACTTAAGTTGTTTTTTTTTTATTCTAAGCTTATAAATTACTTTACATTATAGTTTCATAATATATTAAAATTAGCTTTAGTAATCTACCTTGCTGATGACTTCTTCCTGGATAGTCGGCTAGCACGTCAATGCTTCCTTTTTGCTGTAGCTACTGGGGGGCCGTTGTCTATTACACTCTGGGATTCGTCAATGGTGTACTCTTCTGCTTGGCAATGCACTTTCACTTCACTTTTTATCTTTATTATGGATTTTTTTGTGTTCATGAATTTAGTTTTGCTAAAGTTGGCTTAGATTTGTTCACAGTTTTTCTTTTTTTTCCAAATTAAATTTTATTAAAATCAGTTTACTTTAGATCACAGCTTTAATTTTTTTTCAAATTTAATTTTATCAAGTTTAGTTTAGTTAAGATCGCATCTTTTATTTTTTTTCAAATTTAATTTTATCAAAATCGGTTTAGTTTAGGTTACAGATTTTCTTTTTTTCCAATTTCAATTTTATTAAAATCAGTTTTTTCACGGCTTTTCTTTTATTTTTTCAAGTTTATATTTGTTCGTACCAATTTCCTCACAGTTTTTTCTCTCAGGTCTTCATTTTACCAATGCACCGTGCCACTTAGGGACGAATTACGCACAGAATTGGGTTTCCTTGTAACAGCACTACTTAAGGGCTTTTGTTGCGGAGGATACCCGCGTATTTGCTCGGGCGCCAGTTAATCTTTTCCTTAATTGGAAAAGAAAAAAACAAAAAGTTTGATTTTGAACTACGTTGGTCGTGTGACCGCACTTTATTTTTCTCCAAAATGAACTGAGCTTGATCCTTTTATTTACATGCCTCTTATACTAAATTTTATCCTATCTTCTTACACTCTATTCCTTATTAATCTATTTTCTTAAATATTATTTTCCCAAACACATTTGGGATTTTCCTTTAATCACAAACATATTTGTGTTTATCTCTTTATCTCAAATATGTTTGGGTTTTTTTCTTAATTATAAACATATTAGAGTTTTACCCTTAATTATTAACATATTAGTGTTTTTCCCTTAATTATAAACATATTAGAGTTTCTTAACTCGTGTGCGTTAACTCTTCCCCTCTTAAGTCGATTGTCCTCAATCGTCCTAATTGGGTGTTGCAATTTGCAAAAATGGTCCATTTTTGATACTTAGGGCATACCCCGTAGTCACTTTTGGTTTTGAAACCATATGCCATTTTTGCATATTCTATAATTAAGAAACAATAAACGTGCTTAAACTAATTACATGTGATTTTTTCTTACCAACTAATATTTTAATTTTGAAAATTTATATCTAAATTTTCAAAATTCAAGTTTAGTTTTACATTATTATTTTCCTCGATCTTTGTGATTAAACTTAAAATATTTGTTTCGTATATTTTTTTAAATTTATTAATGTAATTGCTGACGATAATCTGTTGTTTATTATTATGTTTCTAACTTGTTTGCTTATTGTTAACGAATTTTATGACGTGTAAATTATTAATTCGCATATTAAGCTGAATGAAATTATCATTTATTGTATAACGCGGTTGTTTATCTTCAAAGGTCAATTAAAAATACTGTCTCTTCGTTTGCAGTCAAATTAATGAAGTGTTAGGTCCTGAATGTCCAGATATTATGCGTTCGTTATCAGTATACACATAAAAGTCGCGAATATAGGTTTCATGCTAAAAAAAATAACTTAGTGTTTTAATAGTGTTTAATATTATTTTTATGAACGATTCTGCCTGATTTGGTTTTAATAGTTGTGTTGAAATTCTGTGCTACTGTCTCTTTTTTATATCTAGGTGTTAATTTGTTCCCTAATCTTTTATTTATTTTCACGAATATTTCGTCTCCTTCTGCGTATTTTTTTGGGGAAGATCTGTTAGCATTATGGTAATTAAGGTAATTTTTATGTTTTTCTGCGAGCTTCTTAATAGTTTCCTCCCTATCCTTTGTTAGTAATTTTGGATTAGAACTTACACGTCTGCCAAAGAATGCTTCTGGCTTTTTTCCGGTAACAGTGTGTATAGATAGATTGTATTCGTTCGTGGATCTATTTAAAAGTTCATGAAATGACCGGTGAGTCTTTTCGGTTTGTAAACAACGCATAATTTCCTGTAAAGTCGAGTGACATAGTTCCACTTGACCGTTGGAGCAACTAGTATAGGGAGCTGTTCTAAAAATCGATATTCCGAATTCATTTTCGATCATAAACCTTATAGATTCTGAGTTGAAGGATTTCTCGTTATCCATTACCAGAGTTTCTGGGATAAGTGCGAAAAGAATATCTCTTAAGGGCTGTCTTATATCTTCGGCAGCTTTGGATTTTATGGGCATCACCATGGCATATTTAGAGAATTTGTCTATTGCTGTAAGTACTAGCTCTTTTCCAACTTGCAATATGTCCAAGTGGACTATTTGACCTGGGAACTGGGGAATAGGTGTGGCTTGAATTTGTGGTTTCATTGGGTGACGATCATATTTATTCTCGTTGCACACGACACATTTCTTGATAATATTTTTAATTTTCCTTGTCATTGCGGGAAAGTAACTATTTTCGAGTATTTGCAATTTATTTTCTCTTGCGTTTCTATGAGCTCGTTTATGCACTTTTAAGATTATTTCTTCTTGCTCTAGTTCGCTTTTAATATCTTCTACCTGTTTATTAGAGAATCTTATTTTATAATTTTTGAAATGATTCAAAAATATTTTTTGTATTATTCCTAGAATCGGTTCGGGTGCTCTTATGCAGTTAATGATTGATGGGTAAAGGAACTTTCTTAAGACTTGCACTAAATTGTCCTCATTAAAAAATGGTTCGCCTATCGTATGCCTGTGATAAGTAGGGAATACGATTTCAAACTTGTATTCTGATTTTAGTGCAAAATTGAGAAAAATTGGAAGGCATTTATAGGAACATCAACATGATTTATTAAATTATGAGAAGAACTATCGGCACTATTAGTTGCTATAGAGAGTGTATGGATATCAGTTTTCTGTGTCATTTTCGATAAAGCATCGGCAACACGATTTGCTTTACCTGGTTTATATAGGAGTTCGTAATTATACTCCTCGAGAATAGCTTTCCATCGTTTCATTTTGCTGTTGTTGTTCTTATTGCTTAACGGGTAAATAAGGGGCCGATGGTCAGTGTATATTTTCACCTTTGTGGGTCCATATAAGTAGTTCCTGAATGAATTAAGTGCCCATATTATTGCAAGAAGTTCCTTTTCATTGGCCGCGTAGTGTTCCTCTGCCTTATTTAAAGTTCTTGAAATAAAAGAAATAGGTTTATCATTTTGCGATAGAACTGCACCTAACGCGAAGTTTGAAGCATCAGTTGTAAGTTCCATATCTTTTGTAAAGTCAGGGTATGCGAGCACTATGTCTTCGGACACCAGCGAATTTTTTATTCTATTGAATGCTTCTCTGGCTGCGAGGTTCAGGTTTATTGTGATATGAGAGGATTTTTTTTTTGAAATTCTGCCTTCTTCCCCTCTTAAGAGTGATGTTAAGGGTTTGGCTAGTTTCGCATAGTCTCTTACGAATCTTCGGTAGTATCCTGATAGTCCCAAAAATGATCGGAGTTCTTTTAGTGTTCTAGGTTCCGGGAAATTCAATATTGCTTCTACTTTAGTCGGATTAGTTTTGATTCCTTCTGCAGAAATAATATATCCCAAAAATTCAACCTGCCTGTGAAGGAACTTACATTTGTCCAATTGTACCTTTAGATTGGCGTCTTCCAAAGTTTTGAATACCTTCTTTATGTTTTCCATGTGTTCGTCTTCCGTCTTACTGAAGATGATTATATCATCAATGTAGACGTAACAAATGTTCCCGATGTGTTCGCAGAGAATATCGTCGAGGGCGCGTTGGAAAATTGATGGCGCGTTCTTTAGTCCAAAAGGCAATCGGGTAAATTCATATTTGCCACTACAAACAGAGAACGCGGTTTTCTCATAATCAGCTGGCTTCAGAGGTATCTGATGGAATCCGCTTTTAAGATCCAGTACCGTAAAGAAGGTATTCCCACGCAGCTGAGATGTAACTACGTTTATTCCAGGAATTGGATATCTGTCCGAGATAGTTGCAGAATTCAATTTCCTATAATCAATGACCATCCTATACTGGTTATTACCTGCTGAATCGGGTTTTTTTTCTACGATCCATACGGGAGAGTTATAGGGAGAACGCGACGTTTTAATTATATCATCGCACAATAGCTTGTCAATTTGTTGTTCGATTTCCGATTTTAATGCAAGAGGATATGGGTAAAATTCAGAGTAAATAGGAGAATCAGTGCTTGTTCGAATTTCGCCTACTACTTTTGTTGTATATGTAAGCTTTTCGTCGGGCTCTGTGAAGAGCTTTGAGTGTTTGACTATTATTTTACCCAGTTTTTCTCTTTGTGACGCAGTCAGATGCTCACCCTGTATATTTATTGAATTCAGGGGAGCTAGGGACTCAAGTTGGTTAATTTCTACTCTGGTGCCGTTCCTTAGTTCTAAAATCTTTTTACTTCTATGAATAATAGCATCGAGCTGTTTTAGTGTTTCGTTGCCTAAAATGCCATCAAAAGACTTCAATGATGGCATTAGATAAAACTTAGCCGTTTCCCCAAAGTTGAATAGATGAGCGTAAGTATGTTGTTTAATTTCCACATCTCCTGCAATGGATTTTGCATAAAATTTTTTTTTATTCGCCGAAGGTTATTTTACGAACTGTGGTTTGTTGTTAATTCTACGAAGAGCTTGTTATTTTAAAAAAATGAATGGATATTATCAATATCCAAATGCTGTTTGTCCATCATTGCTGGTCTCTGTGTTGAATCTATATAATCGCTCAAAGTTTGCTCTTCCTCTTCATCTGCAATTTCACTGAATGTTTCGTATTGTGGGTATTCAGCATCTATATGAAAATTACGTGCCATTTTCCTCTGGGATTGATTCACTGATGATGGGGGTCTATTCATCTCATAACTTGGTCTTGGCCTGTTCACATAATTAATTTTTCTAGTACGCAAGCTTTCATCCACCTCCATTGGTTCTGGAGCAGGTCGTGGCTTAGGAGCTTGTGGTCTAGGGGGCGGTTGTGGCTGGTAATCGTAACGTCTGTCTGATGTTTGCTTTAATTGAAGGTTACCCACTGGAAATCTTCCACGGGATATTTGTGGGTTATGAGTGAGTTGGGGATAGAAAGTTGTGAGGTGTGAGCGGGGAGCTAGTTGCGGGTTGTGTGGGAATTGTTGTGAATTGGAGTAACTTCGTTGCATTTGAAAGGTGTTTCTACCTCCACTTAGATTCGTATTGTGAGCATAATTAGCTCTATATGTCTGATTTTCGAGCTTCAAACATAAATGAAGGGCTTGAGGAAGATCTACTGGCTCCCTCATGCCGAGAGGACTTGGAAGATCGCCGTTTAGTCCTCGTATGAATGTGTCGAGAGCTTTGTCGCGTCAAGTTTGTGTTAAAAGGCATAATGATTCATGTGAAGGGTCTAAACTTCCTAATTTATTCAATATCCGCGACAAGTGTCTATATACGCGTTGATAAAAGTCCTGTGTTGAGGACCTACCCTGTACTAGAGAGGTCATCTGATACTCGAGAGTTGTCAAATCTCTCTTGTCCGCATAATGTAGCGATGAACATTTGGATATGGCTGTCCAATCAAGGGGAGTGTTGTATGACTCAAGAGCCATGTCGGCTTCCCCAACTATTTTATTCCTTATTATATTTAAAATACCATAACACCTAGGCGTACCCTTTGTATTCTCGTATATTTGTAGTACACGTTCTACACTTTTCCTCCAAGAATTATATTCACTCTGATTTCCTGAAAACTCGCGCAAGCATTTTACAATGTCAGGAATCCTATCGAGGTCTCCTATATTTTCCCTATATTGCTCATCTATTACTTGGTCTCTAATTGTGCTTGATCCTGTATTAGGGTTGAGAGTTGCCTTGTCGTCTAAATATGTCCGTCGCTATATTGGTTATTAATAAATTTAAGTCATCTAGACTAATTTGTGCGTTATTGGGTCGATTCTGGCCTTGGTGAAGGACTGCAGGTCGTATTAAATTTTCGGGATTCGACATTTTCAACACTTTATTGAAAGAATTTTTTTCTTTTACCGCGCAATTACTTAAATTATTTTAGTTTACTTAAGTTGTTTTTTTTTTATTCTAAGCTTATAAATTACTTTACATTATAGTTTCATAATATATTAAAATTAGCTTTAGTAATCTACCTTGCTGATGACTTCTTCCTGGATAGTCGGCTAGCACGTCAATGCTTCCTTTTTGCTGTAGCTACTGGGGGGCCGTTGTCTATTACACTCTGGGATTCGTCAATGGTGTACTCTTCTGCTTGGCAATGCACTTTCACTTCACTTTTTATCTTTATTATGGATTTTTTTGTGTTCATGAATTTAGTTTTGCTAAAGTTGGCTTAGATTTGTTCACAGTTTTTCTTTTTTTTCCAAATTAAATTTTATTAAAATCAGTTTACTTTAGATCACAGCTTTAATTTTTTTTCAAATTTAATTTTATCAAGTTTAGTTTAGTTAAGATCGCATCTTTTATTTTTTTTCAAATTTAATTTTATCAAAATCGGTTTAGTTTAGGTTACAGATTTTCTTTTTTTCCAATTTCAATTTTATTAAAATCAGTTTTTTCACGGCTTTTCTTTTATTTTTTCAAGTTTATATTTGTTCGTACCAATTTCCTCACAGTTTTTTCTCTCAGGTCTTCATTTTACCAATGCACCGTGCCACTTAGGGACGAATTACGCACAGAATTGGGTTTCCTTGTAACAGCACTACTTAAGGGCTTTTGTTGCGGAGGATACCCGCGTATTTGCTCGGGCGCCAGTTAATCTTTTCCTTAATTGGAAAAGAAAAAAACAAAAAGTTTGATTTTGAACTACGTTGGTCGTGTGACCGCACTTTATTTTTCTCCAAAATGAACTGAGCTTGATCCTTTTATTTACATGCCTCTTATACTAAATTTTATCCTATCTTCTTACACTCTATTCCTTATTAATCTATTTTCTTAAATATTATTTTCCCAAACACATTTGGGATTTTCCTTTAATCACAAACATATTTGTGTTCATCTCTTTATCTCAAATATGTTTGGGTTTTTTTCTTAATTATAAACATATTAGAGTTTTACCCTTAATTATTAATATATTAGTGTTTTTCCCTTAATTATAAATATATTAGAGTTTCTTAACTCGTGTGCGTTAACTTATATAAATCTTTATGTAACTGCATATTTACGGTTTACATACTTACATATAATACTGTTCTTAGACTTCATTCTTATTGCTTTGTGTTTTTTGTTTAACCTTGAAGAACGCAGACTCTTTATTTCGATTATATAGTCTTAACTTTATATAAGTTCTGTACCTCTCTTACAAATTTTCCCTTCATTTACTTTACTCTTGGGTGATATATCCAAGTTGAACTTAACATGAAAAACAATTCTGCTCTTACAAACTAAACTCAAGCTCCTCTTTTGTTTCTTCATATACAACATTTATATGGCACAGGGATGAGTAATTCTTTATCATTACAATATAAATTAATTTTAATATTACGAAATTATTTAGTTCAGTTAACTTGTTAAATTTATTGATTAGAAACAATAAAATTCGACTTAAGCTATTCACATTTTCGCTATAATATTGTAAAAACCTATTTCTTCTTACGAATTAAATATAAACAAAAATTTTAAATACAGGAAAATAAAAAATAATTTGATAAGTGCTAAGTTTTCCACCTCAGCTTTGTATAAATATTTAAATTGTTTATGCTTTCATTGAGAAACAAAATCATTCGAGATTTTTTTTGGCTCAGGGATTTTGTAAAAATTCCACTTCACCTGATTCCAGCAACTTCAAACCCGAGCCGAACACCCTGAAATGCTATTCTCCAGCCTTCCTCCTCTAAATATTCCTTGTTCATCCAAAATAGGACATAATGTGGTAAATTTTGTAGATTTTGGAAGATTTGCTCCCAGTTTTATAATTTTTATTTCATCTACAAAGTGCTCTTCCTGAACATATTTTATAATCTTATTTAGTGCTTCCTTTTTTTAAAATATGAACAACTCAGATATTTTCCTTTTAGTTAAGTAAAAAAATTTCAATTTTGAACACGATCGAATTTATTTCTGTGATTGATTTTGTTAAATATCAATTCTTGGTTTTTCTTAACAACAATTTTTGTACACTCTTTTTTATTTCAGGAACTTTAGTTCACTTTCTTGTAGAAAATCTGGCCCTTCAAACCAGAATTTATTTTTAATTCAATTGGAAATAATCCTCTTGAAATTAAATCTTCTGGATTTTCTTCTGACTTTTCATGCCTCCAACATTGCATTCATATTTTCTTGTATAAAGCTAACCCTATTGTAAACAAACATTTGTAACATTGATGGGTCCATTTTTAACCAGCTCAGAATAATGCTTATAAGGCTTGCAATTGTTACTTTCATAAGCTCAGCCAATAAAACTGCTGCACAAATCTGTGATCGTGGTAACGTACTAACTTTAATCAGAGCGGCTCTTGACTTTGAAACTGCCAAATATGAAAACACTTTTCCATTGCTAATAATTGACCTTACATATATTGTACCACAATATTCTTTCATTGATGCGTCGCAAAACCCATGCAACTCTACTTGTGTTGGTTTGACACAAATAAGATGCCTAAGTACGGCTATTTTTTTAACACTTCAAAAGTTTTTCTTGACGCGCTTCCATTTGGTTTCTTATTTAATTAAAAGTTTTTCATCCCGATCAATTTTCAATTTCCATAATTCTTGCAACAAGATTTTTGTAGTCACTATCACTGGTCCAACTAAACGAAGTGGATCGAATAACTTTGAAATTTCTCGTAATATAGACCTGTTAGAAATCGTTGTTTCAGCTTTCCAGTTACAGCTAAGTCTTAACTCCTCCGCACTGGGATTCCAAACAATACCTAAAGCTTTAACAAAACTGAAGTCACTGGAATCTACATTAAGGTTTTCCGCTAAATTTTCTTCACTTATTTCTTTTAAAATAGTTTTTTCATTACTTCTTTAAGGGCATACAAAATTCTAACAATATTTTCTTCAAGTTTTTCCTACGTACTTAAACTTTTTCTAAATAGTCACCTCCTGACATCAAATCATCCATATGAAAGTCACTTTTAATTATCGCAGCTTCTTGAGGAAGTTGGTTAGCTTTCAAATCTGCTATTATTTCTAGACATTTTGCCGCCAAATATGGACCAGCGAATGTACCACAGGTTACGGTTTTTAGAGCATATATTTTAATTTGTTCTGTTGGGCTCCAACGCCGAAATATTTGTTGAAATTTTCTATCCTTTTCTGCTATCCGTATTTGCTTATACAAATTTTCTACATTAGCTGAAAAATCATACTTATGCTTTCTAAATTTCAGCAAAATATCAAACAAATTTTCCTGAATTTTAGGACCCGTGTGTAAAATATCATTCGATAATACATTTGTTGTTTTACATGATACGTCAAACACAACTCTCAACTTTGTAGTTGTGCTTTCAGGTCTAATTACACAATGCTGTAAGTAATATCTGTTATTTATAGGATTGTTACCTTTTAACAATTACATATGACCCATTTTCAAATACTGTTTCATAAACTCCTCATGCTGTCCTTTTAATTTCGGATTTTTTTTTCTAACTTCCTTTCCATAGCAAAAAAACTTCTTTTAGCTGGAATTGCCCAATTTATGAGTATCGTCTTTAAAAGGTAATGTAATTTGAAATTCGCCATCCGCCATTCTTTTAACATTAACGTTTCTTTTCTAAGACCGTTAAATTGCTTACTTGTGGTATCTCTTTCAATTGCCAAAATTTTTCTAAATATTTTTCATATGTTTTATTTATCGCTACAATATAATTTTCTGCTTTAACATTATTCGCCAATTTTGTGTTTTGCAACTTGTTTTTTGTTCAAACACAAATTGATTTGAGAGCAGCAGATCAACTCCTTTCGGAATATTATATTCAGGATCTGCTAGCTTAATATTGTCAGGAAATATCTCTAACATCATTCTTGAACTTGGTGTATCTGAAACATATTTGTTCAAACCACTGCATTAAGAAAAGTTTTATAATTAGAGACCTTGGATCGTAACTTCATTCCGACTTTTTCTTGTACCATTGATAGCTTCATTTCTAAACCTTTTACCTTTCTATTTGTTTTTCTATTATTTAATTAAAGCCTTTGCATAAAATCTTTTGTAACTATATTTACCTGAGAACTCCCATCCAATAAAATTCGACAATTTATCCACTTATTGCCCCCCGTTTTTACTTCCACAATCCCTGTAGATAGAAGTTCGCAATCATCCTCCCCATCATTGTCACTGTTTAATAAAATCGTTTTTGTTGTGCCTTTTCTTCATGAAGCAGTGTGTTATGATCGTATTTGCATATCCTTCAACTAAGATTGCTGGCACTTTTTTTGTAAAATGACCCGGACACAGGCATTTAAAACATAAATTTAGAATTTTAGCCTTTCCTAATCTATCTTTAAGTGACATGTTTCTAAATTTGGAGCACAAGAACAAATTATGTTCTATAGAGCAGCCTAATAAGCATTTGCTTTTATTTACATTTAATGCTATATTACCCTTTTCTTTAGAATATTTAAACAATTTGTGAGTGATTCCCTGGTTTTTAACTATCTCGACTCTTGAAAATTGTCGGCTTGCCTCCAACGAGTAAATATTTTGTTGTAAAAACTCTATTATTTATTAACCTTTGGCAATTCTTGCAAGTTTCCGAAGTGTAGTTCAAACTGAAACCGCATTTGGTTATCTAGTTTCCTTTGTAGGATGACGTACATCAGAGATTGGTAAATGTCATCAGCGTTACTTTTTATAGCACCTAGAGCTTGCAAACTCTCATTCACTATTTAAAAGAAATTCCTAACACTATTTAAATCATAGTGCACAAATGGAGCATCAAGCAAAGATTTAAATAAATTGATGTTGTGGCCCTACTATTGGAATAATATTCTTATAATATATTCCATGCCATATTAAAATTTTCCTTCTACATGGTCATTTTGAAATTTTTCGTATCGCCTCACCACACAATTTTGATTTCAAAATGCACATTTTTTGTCTTTTTGAAGTTGGTTGCGCTATAATTAGTTGCTCAAGTAATTCTCTGAATGTATTCCATTCCGTAAACCGCCCATCAAGAGTTGGTATGTCAATTGTGAGCAAGCTAAATGGAAGGGACTTTAAATTGCACTCAATATTAGGAATTTCGTGATATAAGTCACGTAAAGAATAAAAAACTTTCGGCAGCTCATCATCCGGAAACGCTCCCTGAAACTCTTCTGTATTACTCTTTTCTAGCTTCATGGAATTTTACCGTAACATATTGTTTAGTGTTTATAAAAAAGCTTTGAGTAACTTCTTTATTTGTAAACATATACAATAAGTTATTTCACATTACTATTATCTTTTTAGTTTTAATTATATTTTTAAATCTTAAACTAAGCACCTTCAAAACATTTCCTCCCACTTAAGCTTTTTAATTCCGAACAGCCCCAACGTTACCTTGGCCATATTTGGCCAACCGTTCCGGTGATCCGCTTTAATTTTGGACATCGGAGTATCCTATCTCTGTAAACCACGTCAGTTTCTTGATCAAGTTGTATGGTTCCTCCCAGTGGGTTTACAATTTAGGAGACAATTCTTTCCTGCGTTGTGGGTTAAGTAGTAGAACAATTTGTCACTTCGTAGATACCACCGTATTTCATACCTGGCTTTCATTTTATCGCTGGACATTTTAACGCTTTTTTGTGTCTCAAGAGCATTTTCGATATCGTCGTACGCAGATTGGCGCTAATAGCTCTCGTCGAGTAACTAATTCTTTTCGGGCTAGGACAGTACCCTGCTGTAGTAGCTAATGACATTTTGCTTCCCATTAACAACCTGAAAAAACGCTCCTCATATTCCGCAGCTAGAATCACTGTTCAATGCGAATTCATGTCCAGGTATCGAATAGTCGAGGAGTGGTGCCGTACACAAAACCTTAGCCTTAGCCACTCCAGCGGTATGGTTGGGAAGTTCTGGCCAAATCATGCAAACCATCGCTCGCGGTGAATCCTTGTCCGTATCGGCTATATGTTCTTGCCAGTAACCATTTCGTTTCCCAACCTATCTAAGGTATCGTCAATTCTGGTATGCGTAAGATTTCTTAGGAAACTACCCAGTATGTAAAATACAGAATAGGTCACTTCGTTTACGTTTTTACTAATAAGATTTTTTTTAACTTAAACAAAACAATATGCCGGATATGTTACAATGCAGTTCCATTAGAACACTGCATCGACAGCCAATCAATTACAAATGCATGCACCACTGTTTTGGATTGTTGGTTTGGAATGGCATACACTTCGAGGCATTTGCTAAAATAATTCATCACCACTAGTACGTACCGGTTTTCAGCGTCACTGACGGAATTGCCCTCCAATCTCCATTGCTCAAAAGGAGCACCTGCGTTGTATTGCTAAAGCTTTCCACTGTTCGCAATTAGCTATTCAGTTAGCAGCAGAATGCGAGCAGCCTACCTAAGATTACCACGTGGATGAACCCGCTCGTCTATTTTGGAAGCTGGCACGACAATTAAGGTTGTTACGGTTTTGCCATCAGAACCGTCACAAGTTCATTATAAGCGCCCACCTCTCCCCCGGGGGCACATCTTTATAGATCCTATAACAACCATCTAGACTTGTGTCTTGCGGGGTAAAAGGGAGCCCAGTCCCCTTCAAGGCTAGTAGGAGTCAACAGTGAGCCCCAGAGTTCCGCTAATTGTCTCTTTAGGCATTTAGCTGTTCTCTGCCTGTTTATTGAGGTAGGCCTTTCGTAAGTATCGTGGTGGCTGTGTGTTTAGAGGCCCTCGTTTGAGTTTGTGGGTCGGATCATTCACAATGAATGGTCCAGGTCTAGTGAGTATGAATGCCGTCGTGTTCTTAATTATATTAAGCTTCATGCGTTTTGGATCAGGAGTTGGATAGTCTCCGACTCTTCAATAAGAAGTGAAGGCTGCGGCCTACACCGGGCTTATAAAGTTGCAACTAAGAGTGACCGGAGGATATACGTATCCTAAGGCCTTCTAGGGCAAGGATGGCGCTACATACCATCCACAGTGGTAATGATCCACCATCTGATTAGGGCCCACCGCCAGGTACAGATCTATTCCACTGAGCCCAGAACGATTTTGCTGGTGGGTTTTCTGGCAATATTTGACCCGCTTAGCTATATAATTTTTGCCAAAACGCGGTCCCCATTCTGGGCCTTACAGTAGTTTTCGCTTAAGCCAATTTTAGTAAGCCGCAGCATTAATGATGGAGTCCTTTCTCTCGACTTTTGTCCAGACATCAGCATAGTTGTGTTTTCCAGCTTTTCTGTGTATAATACTAAAGACGTAGCCCTGCAGACGTGCATCGCGTGAGATGTTCTTCGGCATAATTAAACTGCTTCAGCCAACGTAAAGCTAAGTAAGCCGTTCTTGAGGTAAAGTGTTGACCATAAAAGTATTTATGCTAATGTTTGTCGACCAGGTCAATTCTTTACTGCCAATTGCTTGTCTTCATTAGCTTCTGCTGTTATGCGATGTACTAAAAATCGGTCAGGAATGGAAAGATCCGGCTTAGCGAACTGAAGGAAACGAGAGCCATATCCTTTGTAGACCTCTAAAGGTTATGTTCAAAATTTTTAAGTAACAGAATCGCTAAAAATTTGAAAAACTGCATATTTCCATATGGACATTTTGATAACTCCTAAAAATAGGCCAAAACTGGAAAGGTGGGGCTTAACGAATGCATTTATACTGCGGCAAGGGTCGAATATGAAATGTTTTTAATTCCCTTACTATAAACCTATACAAGTTCTGAATATAACCACCCACTGCAGTTTTGAAGTTTACAATGCCATATTTCTTCCCTACTAAAACAATGGGTAAGCTCGTTGGACCCCCATTCCGCTTCATTTCTTTGACCAGTTCTTTGATCTCGCTTTGGAAGGGGTACACGCCTGGGTGCTTGCTTTGTGGGCCACTCTTCGCCAGTATTTATTTCGTCTTTCACGATTGCCGTTCTATCTAGACGGAGACATGTTTTCTCAGCAACTGTTTCGTTTCTGTCTGGAGACGCGTGTTCTGCCATCCATATTGTAGTAGCTTCTGCCGGCAATTTTGCTCTCATCCAACATCCAGGCGTACCTTGACATTGAGCTAGATCATTATTTGTTGGCCTGTGTGCAGATAAATAGCTCACGCTCTCGACTTTGTTGGCCTGTGTGCACATTTAAGGTGAGCTATTTCACCTCCCATGTCAACGACAACAAATATATGATCTGCGCTGATATTTGCAATTTTTGTCAGTCTTAGCCTTGATTTTCCATAGGCGAATTCCCAGTAGCGGTGCTCAGTAATGCATTGTTTAACAGTTCCACTGCTCTTTCTTACTAAATCGAAGGAAGCTCCTGTGTCTTCGTGCTTACTTCGGCTGATCAGCCCGCAAGGAATAAGATTGGTGTTGTTCAGTTGCGTAATGGAAGCGGAGATTGTGGAACCATCGGTTATGGGCACTTGCTTTTTCTTCTCAGTGCTAGCACGATTATTATTCAAAATAAGTAACGTTATATAGGACATTATATAGGACGTTAATTTATCGACAGACCCTATAGTGTTACCTAAAATAACACCTATAGAAGCTGTGCCTTTGAGACTGGAAGTACAAGAGTTGAGAAAGGCTATCGCCGGCTTAAAACTTAAAAAATCACCTGGTATTGATAAAGTTAGTAATAGGATGCTTCTGGAGCTACCAAATGTAGCGGTGAGAATCTTATTGTTTATATATAACGCCATTTTGCGCCTCAGTTTTTACCCTCAGAAGTGGAAGATTTCGAAGGTGATAATGATTTCCAAGCCGGGCAAGGATCATTCTAAAATAGATTCTTACAGGCCAATAAGCTTGCTGTCCAATTTATCTAAACTGCTCGAGAAACTTTTAGTAAATAGAATGTATCCCATATTGATCGAAAAGAAGTGTATACCGGATCACCAGTTTGGATTTAGGAAAAAGCATAGCACAATAGAGCAAACGCATAGACTTGTTAATGCTGTTAAACAAACCTTTGAAAATAAACATTACTGTTCTGCTCTCTTTATTGATGTTTCCCAGGCCTTCGATAAAGTTTGGCACGAGGGCTTAATTCATAAACTAAGGCAGAATTTGCCTCAAAATATTTCCACATTACTGGAAAGCTACTTGAGTAGCCGTTTATTTGTTGTAAAGCACGAGGAGTTTTTGAGCCCACCACAGCCAATTAGAGCCGGAGTTCCTCAAGGGAGCATCTTGGGTCCGATTTTGTATTTATTATATACCTCAGATATGCCTACACGGGATGACGTTCACGTTTCAACATTTGCTGATGATACTTCCCTGCTTTGTGTTCATGCAGACCCACACGAAGCTTCACTACGTCTTCAAAGTCATGTGTTCCAAGTCGAAAAATGGTTAAGAAAATGGCGAATAAAAATTAATGAACAGAAGTGCATTCATATTACTTTTACATTACGCAGGAGTACATGCCCACCTATCACAATAAATAATCAAACAATACCTCAACGTTCGGTCGTCAAGTACCTCGGTATGCACCTTGACAGGCGTCTAACATGGAAGCACCACATAGAAGCTAAACTTATGCAAATAAGACTTAAAACTGCTCAATTAAACTGGCTAGTTGGTCGGAATTCTGTTCTCAGTCTGGACTGCAAACTTTTGATCTACAAGTCTATTCTAAAGCCAATATGGAGCTATGGAATTCAAATGTGGGGCACTGCCTCAGTGTCAAATGTCGAACGGATACAAAGAAGCCAGAACAAAATCCTCAGACTCATAACTGCTGCCCCATGGTATGTGAAAAACTCAAACATTCACAAGGATTTGAAAGTGCCCTCTGTAAGAGAGGAAATACAGAAGTACGCATCCAAATATTTGAGAAAACTGGAATTTCATCCAAATATTTTGGCACGTGATATATTGAATGATAGAGGCTACAATCGTCTGAAGAGGAGAGACGTTAGGGCTATTAGTATAAGTAATTTATAGTGTTTTCCTTTTTATTTTTTATTTCTTGTTAACTAAAACTTTTTGGCTGGCATTGGCTAGACATAAAGATAATTTTTACTTTTA